>OY796681.1:20635244-21835244 GCA_963680715.1 Tetragnatha montana
GATAAAAACATTTTTATATTTTTAATGTTTCTAAGAATTTTCTAAAAGTGTATAAACATCTGGCTGTGAAAGATATGAATGCTAAAAATTAATCTTAAATACTACCGGAACATAATAAATAATTCTATATATTGTGTATTCATTCAACATTTCTTGGTAACCCATTTAATATTCCTAGCCTACTAATCCTTATTGTTAGTGTATTGCACATCTAACAACGTCAGGATAACTATGAAACAATTAATCATAAATGTCAAAGTTGTATTTAAGTTAATTTTACCACTGGGTTCTGCACCCCTGATGAAGTGATGCAGTGGTTGCATATTTTTCATATTTTTTCTTTTTCTTAAATTAACATCAGGATAACTTTGTATTTGCATAATTGATATTTAAAAATTTCTTACTTACGTATGGGGGTCTTAATGATTCCTAGTTTACCTATACCTATACTCCCACTTCAGTTTTATAATAATAATAATAAGTTCAGGGCGAACCGACCCGTCGCCCTGGAAGGCGACATGCGGTGGACGTTTCTATAACCGTCCTGCCTCAAGAGGTCTCGTAGGCGCCGGAGGTACCGATGCTGAGGTTCCATGCTCCTGGTGCTAATTTCTATCTTGCTTATTTTGGGTACCAGGGTGTTGGGGTCTTAGTGTCGTGCAGACCCATCCGCCGACCGCAAGAGTCGCAGGCAGCGCAAGCACCCTTTAACCGTCCCTTTTCTTTTTCCCATGTGCCACTTTTTTACATATTTTCTCTCGGTTACATTCTGTTTGCGGCTATTCTAGCTGGTCAACCATCCTTTGTTGTTCCTTTCGTAGTATCTCTATTATGATAGTTCTGTCCTTCGGATGGTAGATAGCTTCCTGGAGCGTGTTGGTCAGATTGCAGAATTTCTTTCTTTCAGCCGTGTAGTCCGGACATGCGTATATCAAATGGTGGAAAGATTTCTCTGTCCCGCAGGTGCTGCAGCTGGGGTCTTTGTGATGAAACCGCTGTTGATACTGGCGTGGACCCCGTGGCCAGTCAGGATCTGATTCAGGTAGTGATTCGCATGTAAGCGTTTTAGCTTGACCTTTGGCAGGAGAACATGAGTGGCTCTGCCGGTTGTTTCCTCGTCCCACTCGTCCTGCCAAAGTCCGAGCGTATCGTTTCTGATGGCTCTTTTGATGAGCGTTATAGGGTATTTCGTCGTTATGTGGACGTCTGAGGCTTCAGTACCCCTCTTGGCAAGTTTATCCGCGTGCTCATTGCCCCTATAGCCATAGTGCGCTTTTATCCAGTTGAGTTCTATTGTTTTCTTGTTGTGTTCTTCCTCTTCTTCGATTAGCTTACGTATTTTGGAGATTGGTTCTAGGTTACTATAGCCAGCTATCTTCTTTAGGGTGGTCTGAGAGTCAGAGATTATTTTTATGTTATTGTAGTTTGTTGTCTTGGCAAGCTTTAGGGCCTCGAGCACGGCGTACGCCTCTGCTTGTGAAACCGATGCGTGGTCTGAGAGTCGAAGGCTTGTTTCGAAAGTTGGAGTCCCGTTGTGGAAGGCCACGACTCCCAGGCCAACTCTATTCTTCAATTTTGATCCGTCGGTGTATATGCTGAGATGGGTGGGGTCCTCACCTGTATATGTGTTCCAGGGTTTCCTCCTTATCCTCCAAGGGATCGCGTCGAGGGGTGTTTCGAGTAGTTCAGCTGTGACCAGTTTCCCTTCTATCACGATGTGTTCTTGCCCTGTTTTTATGCGATAAAGTCGCTGCAGTTCTTGTATTTTGAGGTGTATTGGCATAATTCCTGCCAAAACCTGAATAGACGATGTTGCCACTGTGTTGTATGTGCTTGTGACGATTCTGAGGGCAGATCTCTGGAGTTTCAGGAGCTTTTGTTTCTGTCGGGCTGTGTGCCTGTACCATATTTCGCAGGCATACGTGATTATCTTCTCTGTCGCCATGTTGTATATTCGTTTCTTTACCTGGCCGTTTAGGCCCCAGGTAACTCGACATTTATTCCCAATTTGGTACTGCAGTTTCGTGACTTTTTCTTCCAGACTGGTTATGTGATTGACGAATGTGAGGTTATTGTCTATTATTACTCCTAGGTATTTTAGCTGCTTGTTGTATTTCAGGTTCCTATTGTTGATTTTTATTGTTGGCCGTTTCGATATCTTGTTGTGGATGATGGTATAGGATGATTTCTCTTCATTTATTTTGAGCTGATTTTTGTTGATCCATTCTACGATTTTCCTTATCGGGGTTGTTGCTGCGTCTGTGACATGATGTCTTTTCTTTGTTTTGATGTGGAGAAGGATATCATCCGCATATGCCTGTATTTGTACATCTGGCCCGAAGTCTTGATCTAGAAGGTCGTTGATCATGAGGTTCCATATTATGGGGCCCAGGCTAGAGCCCTGAGGGACACCCATGGAGTAGCTGATGGTGGTTTCGTTTAGAGTGACGCTTCGGTTAGCCAGGAAGTCCAAGATAGCAGATTTGGTATTATTATCCATGCGCAGGTTCCATATCTTTTCTTTTATAATATTCCAGTCCACGGAGTTAAAGGCGTTCTTTAGATCAATGGAAATTAAGGTGCTAAGGAACCCTTCGTCTTTTGTCTCCTGTATCGTGTTCATGATGGCTTGTAGTGCTTTTACGGTGCTTGAGTTCTTCCTGAAGCCGAATTGTCTTTCGCTGATTAGGCGATTTTCCTCCAGGTGGGTCGTGAGTCTGTTGGTGAGTAACTTGTCCAGGATTTTTCCCCATGTTGGCAGCAGGCAAATGGGTCTGTACGCGCTGGGATCTTCGGGCGGCTTCTCTTTCTTAGGGATCATGACCACCTGTGCTATTTTCCATGGGGTCGGGAATTTTCCTAGTGTGATGGCTTGCGATATCGGTTTTATGATATAGTCCGGGTTTCTTTTGTAGATATATTTTATCATATCTGATGGGATCCCGTCCGGTCCAGGGGCTTTCCCGAGTTTTAGCTTGAGTATGATATACTCCATTTCTCCAGTACCGACTGTGGCTGAGTTGCTGATGTTCGGCATGGTTCTTCTCTGGTGGTTTGGCGTTTCCCCGAAGTGATGTTTCAGCAGTGTTTCGTCAATTTCCTCTTGTTTGTCTGTGGTGGTTCCGTCTGGTCTGGTTATGGATCCGATTTTAGTGATGTCCGAGGTTTTCCCCGCTATTATCTTGTAGTTCTTTCCCTTTATGGACTGCGTAGTGATGTTGTTGATGTATGTTTTGAAGCTCTGGGTTTTTGCTTTGTTTATAGATCTTTTGTAAGTTGCGTCGCTTTTCCTATAGTTTTGTTTGAGCTGCTCCCTTTCTGGGCCCGTGGACCGCTGGAAGGCTCTACGGAGCGCTCTGGTTCTGGACCTCATAATCTGGAGTTCCGTACTCCACCAGGGTGCTTGTTTTTGAGTGCGGCGTTTATTCTTCAATGCTTTCTTTGCGATGCATTTAATTTCTTCCTGGCGGTACCGTATTATGCCATCCAGGTCCTTTGCGTGGTTATCTGCATCACTAGTCTCGAGCTTCTCTATCTCTTCGTCCAGAATCTTTAGGTTAAGCATGTTTAGGTTTATTCTGTTGTTCTTGTTGGTCATGATTTTGTTACCTAGTTCCACTGTGATGGCGTTGTGGTCGCTGCAGGTGATCTTGTCCTCTACCGTCATCTTCGCTCTTATGTTTTTTGTGATTATGAGGTCGACCCAACTATTGCCTCGTGTGGAGTGGAAGGTTGGTATAGTGTTGTTGGAGTTTTCGATCTTAAGGTCGTGTTGCGCGCAGAACCTCAGAATTTCCTCGCCTCTGGAGTTCTGAGCCTGCTGTCCCCATAATTCTGATTTGGCATTTAGGTCACCAGCGATGCAGATTCTGTCTGTCATTACACTGTTGAGGATGTTGTCTAGCTGGTCGGTGACGAGGCTCAGCGGCTCGTTAGGTGAGGCGTATGCCGAGACCACCAGAGTGTAACCGGTACGACCTGGGATGTTGATGGCGACCACATCTCTGGTGGTGGACTTCAGTTTTATAAACTAAAACACCGAGCTTAAGTACCATGACCATCTAGACACATAAAGTCTACTATTTCGCGTCATCATCGCTTTTTGGACAACAACGCAATCTGAAGGGAATGTGCAAGATTTCTGACTGGAGTTGCGAAATAGTAGGCAAAATAACACTCAAGATTTCGAGCTTCTCTGGCCTTATGTGCCTAGATGGCCATGGAAGTACCCACTCATGTGAACATAATCTTATTACAAAAATATTCATTTGGTTAATAATTATTTTCAATCTAATAGTTTCGTAAGTAGGAAGGAAATTTTCAAAAATGAAAGAAGATTGAATTAAATAGTGTGCACTTGATTCCCAACGCAAAAACCAATTTTTTCCACTGCATCAAAGTACTTTACAAACCGACATCTATAAACGACAATGACTATGCATTGAATAAAAGTTTAAATTTATAGAAATAAGGATTAATTTTTTTTTTCGAAACAGCCTTAAAACTTATCAGAAGATTAAATTTAATTCACATAATCCCATGCTTTAACAGGATATCTCTGCTAAGATCCATGAAAAAGACACAGCTTGGAAGATAATCAACTAACTCTTTAGGAAAAGAGTAAGTGCCATTCCACAACAAATCAACACACTTTTTGGTATTCCCCATTAGGTTTATCAAGGGTTATAAAGTATAAATAAACTGTATATTCACATTTAATTAAAGAATCATTAAAATTTTTCGTGTTTTATAGAGGTTTTAGAAAAATCTAGCTTTGGTTTAAATTTTTCTACACTCTAACCCCATTTTTATCCCATCCTAAAATTTTAGAAGATTTTTTACAACAAAACTACTTATTCTCGCAGTTAAGTTGAAGATGACATTTCTCCTTTTTAATATAAGAACCTCTTCAACTTTTCAGCCAAGAGAGACAACCAAAAGTATTAAAAAACCGTTAAAAGCGAACAAACTCATCTATCCTCCCACTAGAACACCCCTTAGCAGTATTTATCCACCCATAATCCTCCACAGCCAAAGAAACATCTCTCCCGTCTTACATCTATATTAATTACACCCGATCCAACCCACGGCCCGAAAAGAAACAGCAAAGAAATACGGGCCATAGCCGAAGGTGCTTCATGGAGCAGAAGCCGTAAATGACTTGGGATACGTGCCGCTATATGGCCGGCCAGAAAACACTTCCGGGCCCCCCAGGGAACAAGGGTTATCATTTGGGGTAGCGAGTTATTGCATAAGAGGAACGCTTCGAAATTTTATAATGCTTGAGCTCTATGGGAAGTTTGTATGGAAAGACGGCTGTGGATATGTTTCTTTTATGAAGATCCGGAGAAGTTGGTAAACGTGATGGTAGTTCGTAATATTCAAAGTATAGTGTATTTTCCCTCTTAAAAGTATTAGTGGTATGTAGTGTTAAAGCATATGGAACTAAGGAACTATGCCTTATGGGGAATCGCTATGTACTTTAGCTATAGAGATTAATATGAACTTTTAAGTGTGGATCACAAGGTGATGGCAGTTTTATTTTAGAAGATGCTCATAAGTTATACTATTCGATGTGAGGGATGTTACTAAGCACAGAAGAAATATAGGAACTTAATATATGTTTTTTTTTATTTTATACTCATGCATAATCATGATCTTTAATGAAACATGCTTTAGGCTTCTTACTCAAAATACTCATCTCAAAAATACCTACCTTAAAATAATGCAAAAAGAAAAAAAACTTATAGGTGATAAGACTATCAAGACGAAGACAAAATTGTAATAGGAAATGGAAAGGGGCGAAAATCGTGATATTGCGTCAGAAATTGGTAACAAGAAAGAAAAATTCCAGGAAAACGAAAGAGAAAGTATTTATTTCATCGAAAAGGTGCAAAATAATGGTAAAATTGATTGCACCGCGTGCCGTGGACACTATTGCATAGGGTACATAACGACTGAGTAACGACTTCAGGGCCCACTCCGAAGATGCCGAGAGTTTCCTGAATTTTTACTGGAGCGGTCACAACTATTTATATTCTGTCCAAAGAGTTTCTGGAGTGTGCTTGTCCATGGTCATCTAGACTCATCAGGCCATAGAAGCTCGAAATCGTTGCGTTGTTGTCCAAAAAAGCTATGAAGAGTGACGTCGTGCCTACTATTTCACGTCACGATTTCGAGCTTCTCTGGCCTTATGAGTCTAGGTGGCCATGGCTTGTCTTGCTTTGTACATTACAGACGCATTTTCACGATTTTTCACCCCTAAACACGATTGTCTTGATGAGTCCTATCATCCATCTAAGTTTGTTGCATGATTCAAATGCACCTTGCGTAAAATTAGCCTGATTAAGACATAATATATTTATTGGTATCATATTCAAAACCATATTTACATGTTAAGGATTTTATTTTTAATCTTAAATGATAAATGAAGGGGGGAAAAATTGAGAGGAATAAACCGAAAGAAAAATTAAAATTGGTTAATAATATTAAGAAATCAAAGTTCTAAATAACTTTCACAGATACAAATCGTAGGTAAGGCCATTAATTTTGATTTATTTTCTGACCAGCTTCGGAAAAAGTTACACGCAATAGAAAATAACAGGAAAACTTTTATACTCAAGTCTAAAGTATTTTGTCAACGCTTCACTGTCTCCTGAAAGAGAACATAAATTCAAAACTTCTATTCCAACTCAATGTTATTCTATCCTGTTAAGGGACCTTTAAACCCGCTTCAATACGCATATTCCTCCCCTAGCTCAGAGACAACCACGGTAACTAAAGTAACAGTTACGGGACTTTTTATCGAGCCGTAAAGGGGACCGAGAAGGCTGGGACGGTAGCGCCGGACCTACCATCCTTAGGACAGAGTAAACAAATAAACTCTGACACTTCCCGAGTTCTTTATGTGACATAAGGGCCTCGAACAGTAGAAGACAACATAGAGTAGCCCAGGGAGTGCGGAGGCGCTCTAAAAGGCGAATTTTATGACAGTCTAAATTTCTTTTACTGTTGAATGCAAAAAAGAAGGGCCGTAAATTATGCAGCAGTTGGAGCTTTAACACCTAGCGATAGTGCGTACGTTATTCGGTGTAGAAGAGATTACGTTTTATTCGGTTTAGTGTGTAAAGCTGAACTTTACGGCTTTGGAGAAGAATGCGTTTTGGGTTGTTTTAAGAAGAAACATTTTATGTGGAGGTGGGTATTGCTTTTGTGGAATTTTGCAATAAAATCCACCGTATTTTTTGAGAGTGCAAATTGATAGATGTGCATTGTGAAAGCGTTTCCGCGGTTAAGGGGAAATGAGGAAAGCTATTGCCTGTTCTCCCAAACTAGTTTTTAAGGAACTTGAAATATACTTTTATCGTTGAGAACTTCTTTTAGAATCTGAAAAAGTAACTAATGCTATCAAAGAATGTTTCGAAACAAACTGCAACTGAAATGCCAACGTAATAGCGTTTTTGCAAACAAATTCCACTCATGTTTTTTTTTATTTCAGATACACGCAAAACGGATTGCCTATAAGTTTAGTTTATTACATCTATTAGGATTGACGTTTTTGGAAGTGTTGAAAGACATATTTTTTGAACTCAAAAACTCAAGAAGGATTCGTGCGAGACCCTCCATTTTAACGTTGGTAAACCGAAGCTATTAAGGTAACTGGAAACACTTGGATCCACACTAACAGTTTCACTCCCACACAGAAACCAAGTCAACCCCTCTAAAATGTGCCATCTCGAACAAAAATTTCTGATCGAATCTGTGTGGTATGTCACAAAATCGTTGGTACACAGAATCGATCTTTGCAAAAATTTGAATGATACACATTCGGTCCTCATACGAAAGGGTGATTCCGACCCTACCACAAGTGTAGGATTCATGTGAATTTCGCCACCCTTTCTCGATCTTCGCTTTTTCGCAATGTTTTCTAATCCTGCCATAGTGGTTTTATTGAAAGATGGTAATGCTGGGATAGAAAGTGGATTGGTATTGTATTGGAGAAGTCTTGTATGTTTTATAGGGATTTTATAGTAGGTCAATATGTAGGTTTGTGAGCTGTTTGCCATTGAGAATCGATACTGAAAGATTGAAGTAACACACAAATGTAACACATGAATAAATTTTTTAAGTTACATGTGTAATCTTCCTTTTCGTAAAACCTGTTAGGTGCCTTTAAACTTAACTAGTACTCAAGAACTACTCCTTTTTTAGTAACAATAACAAAAAGAAGATTTATTTATCATCGCGCGCTCCCGCGCTCGTGTACGACTCACTTCTCTCTCTCTCATACAATATTTACATTTCAAACCGCTCGCAGGCGGGAACGCCCTCTATGGGCAGACAGAATGACTATTACATTCGGTCAACCTGACCTTGGATCGACCTCGATCCTACAATTTCAATATCACAATAATTATCTACAATTTCACAATAATTAACATTTAAATCACAACTTGAATCACAAATTCCAAATACCTTAACTTAAAATTATCTTTCAATGAGTTCTAAACGAGTATCATAGGAATAATAATGATATACAAAATACACTGACATAATATTACACTTAGGTATTTATCAAACTCAAAAGCTAAAGCTTAAGCTTAAAGTAAGAAGCTTTAAGGAACTTAAATACTAGGTAATTAAAGTTCAATGATTAAATTCAAAGATAAAAAGAATAATAAGAACAGTTTAATCAAATATAACATGAAAATGTCACTCATCTGAAGAGAGTCCATCATCGTCCAGTTCATCATCGTCATCATCTGGGTCAGTAGCTCTCCAAGGCTTCAGCTGGCTTACATGAGCTGTCGTGGTATAGAATCTTCCCTTTTCCTTCTCTTTCAGTTGTGTGATTCTATAGGTATCTCCTGGGAGCACGTGTGTTACCACCAAGGGACCTCTATACTTTGGTTGATTCTTGGTTGGCTGTCCTGTGGCCTTTGCTGGACGACGAACAACTACGATTTCTCCTGGCTCCAAAATCATATTTCGATGCCTTTTCCTATCGTATTCCTTCTTCATCTTGGTTTGGTTCTCTTCAATCGTCTCTCTCGCTTCTGCTTGAACTTCTATGGGATCTTTCCATGAGTCCGCACCTTCGTCTATAACTTTTCTTAAAAGTCCATCGTTGAATCTAGGAGAATATCCATGCAATATCTCAAAAGGGGTTTTTCCAGTGGTCTTATTAATCATAATGTTCAAATTCCTCTCTGTTTCCTTTATTCTTAAGTCCCAGTCCTTGTGTCGCTCGTCTTTCATAGATGTCGTTATGACAGCAAGTATCGTCCGATTTGCTCTCTCCACCATTCCATTAGCTTGGGGATGTTGTGTGGAGTTCAGGGTGTGCTGAATTCCATTTTCATTGCAAAACTGCTCGAATTGTTTTGATGTAAAGCAAGAACCTCTATCACTGATGATTCTATCAGGAAGTCCTAACTCTTCGATGAAACTCTTCAGTGACTTCAAGACATGCTGGGTTGAAGTATTTTTAACAGGGTACAGTTTGGTAAACCTCGTAAAGTTGTCGATGATCACAAAAAGTTCCTGATTTCCTCTTGAACTTTTCACGAATGGTCCAAGGTGGTCCATGTGAATAATAGCAAATGGTCTTTTTCCTGGCTTAATTGGATGTAAGGTTCCTGGTTGTTTCCCTCCTGGCACTTTATTCATCAAGCATTCGAAACACATGGCTATGTGCCGTCGTACGTAGCGTTTCATGTAGGGGAACCAATAGAGTTCAGTAATCTTGTTTACTGTTCTTTCTACCGAAAAATGACCCATCAAGTCATGGAACTTCACCACTGTTGATTTTCTCATCCCTTTAGGTATCACGTATAAAAGCTTTTCTTCTTTCTTGACTTTTATCTTTCTATATAACCGATTTCCTTTAACCTCATAGTTAACAATTCTTCTCTTTTCTTCGAGTGTTCTCTCACATTCAGGTTTTTGAAAAATATCTATTAGTTTCTTTAAGAATTCATCGGAATGCTGTATCATAAGTATTTGATCTTCTTCATTCAGTGTTAAACATACTTCAATCTTTTTCTCTATAATATCTGTAATTGTGTCTTTTGGATCTAGGACTGGTGCTCTACTAACTGCATCAACGTGTGACATTTTAATCCCGGATCTGTGTCGAATTTCCAGATCATAATCTTGAATTAAGATACTCCAACGAGCAATTTGGGGGTTGCTAGACTTGTTAGCGTTCATGTAGATCAAAGCTTGACAGTCAGTAACAACTGTAAAACTAATTCCAAGTAAGAACTGTCGAAGTCGCTCTAGAGTCCAAACAATAGCCATCAGCTCAAGTTTACTTGAATGATACTGTCGCTCAGCTTCAGTATTCTTCTTACTGACACAGTAAACTAAGTGCCATTTGTCGTCACTTCCTTTTTGTAAGAGCATCCCAGCAATTCCATCTGCACAGGCGTCTGTATGAACTTCGGTCTCGGCTTGAGGGTTGTAGAGACTCAAAATTGGATTTTCGGTCAACTCTTTCTTCAACGCTTCAAAAGACTTCTCTTGTTCATCTTCCCATTTGAAAACTTCATTCTTCTTCGTCAATTTTGTCAGTGGTCCCGCTTTTATGGCATAATTCTTCACAAATCTTCTGAAGAAACCTGTAAGTCCAAGATAACGTCTTACTTCATGAACATTCTTCGGTTGTGGGAATTTCAAAATAGCTTCAACTTTTCTTAATCCAGGTTTGATGCCGTGTCCATTTACCACAAATCCCAAGTATTCTACTTCATGCTTTGCAAATTCACACTTCGGTAACTTTAAGGTCAAATTCGCTCTTCGTAATGCCTCGAATACTTTTCTCAATTTCGCGATCATTTCTTCCCACGTCTTCGCCGGAACCAAAATATCGTCCAAATAGCACAAAACGTCTTTATTGCACAATGGTCCTAAGGCAAGTTGCATTAATCGTTGAAATTCCGAAGGAGCATTAGTCAGGCCAAAAATCATCCTTTCGAATTGTCCGGTGTCATCTGGAGTAATAAAAGCAGTTTTCAATTTTGCTTCTTCTGTTAGGGGAATCTGTAAATATCCGTGAGCCAAGTCCAACGTAGAGAAAATACTGCATTCTGCCAATTGTTCCAGTAGATCGTCAATTTTTGGTAATGGGAATTTGTCTTTGATCGTCTGATTGTTTAGACGTCTGTAATCAATGACTAACCTGTTTTCTCCAGTCTTTTTCTTCACTAACATAACTGGACTTGCATAAGGGGAACGGGTTTCTCTAACTATGTTATTTTCTTTCCATTCTTTTACAATTTCTTTAATAGCTGATCTTTCTGCCATATTGGTTCTATAAGGTTTCATGGATATGGGTCTTGATCCCTCTACTTCTTTAATGTCCATTTTTGTTAAAGTTGTACAACCAAGTTCGGATAGTTTCAGAGCAAAACAATCTCTAAATTCGTTCAGTAAGGAAACCAAATCTTCCCTCTGGTCTTTTGATAGATCGCTGTTAAACTTTATCTGGTCCATGGTTATAGCAGTCCGCTCAACTTCATCACTTCCAGTCAAAACTTCTACTGATTTGTTAAAATCCTTGTCTTCATGAACTTCGACTTGATTTTCCTCTTTAACGAAGTTTATAGTGCTGTTCAAAAGCTTGGTCGTTTCCGCTGCTACAAGTTTTATACTCTGTTCTTCTTCAAAGCAATCCATAGGAAGAAAAGGATAATCTTTCGCATAACCGATGTACAAATTATTTCCGATTCTGGCATAGGCAATATACGGCAGGTCTAATACAGTTCGTCCAATAATCAACTCGACTGGTTGTGTTGAGTCATCCACAATTAAAACAGGAACGTCTTTAACTTCCACATCATCCACTTGAATGTCAATCACCGCCGCTCCTAAACTCTGGGCTGCTGGCTTGTGTTGATTTCCGAAAGAGTAAAGATCTTTCTTACACGCGATATAATTTATTCCAACTCTCTTCGCTGTTGCTTCTTTCATCAAACCCGAACAACTTCCTGTATCGATCAAACCCAAAACTTTTTCTTTATTTATCACCACTCCCTTCAAATATTTTTCTTTTTCGTATAACGCAGATGACTCAAGGTCGGGTGAAACGGTTAAGCTATTCCCTTCTATTTTGTTTTTTCTACACTGTTTCTTTGAATGGCCTTTTTCGCCACAATGTCTGCATGGGTGCGGGCAATCCTTTGATATATGCCCATATTCGTTGCATGCGAAACATTTCGGATCACTTTTTCTCACGAGGTGAAAATGAATTCGGACTTCTTTGAATCACGGTTCTATCTTCATTTCTAAAACCCGAGTATCGATTATTTTGATTGCTAGAAACATTCCTGGGGTAATTTCTTGGAACATCATTTTGATAGTTGTTCTTCAAACTTCTATTTTCGTTTGTCTTCACACCCGATCTAACACTTTCGTACTCGTCCAGGCGTTTAGCTAACTCACTTGCTTTAACATATTTAGGCCATGAATCAATGATGTTTTCACGTACGGACAACGGGACGCAATTCTTACACTGATTCGTCACTATTAAATCCTTTAGGGAATCAAAGTCTTTAATATCCAATCCTTCAATCCATTCATTAAAATAGTTTCTTAATTGAAATACGAAATCAACCCAAGTACTTTTTGAGTCCTTCACGTGATTCAAAAACTTTTGCCGAAATTTTTCGGGGCTTAGCTTGAATCTTTTGAGTAACAACTTTTTAACAAATTTGTAATCATTAGCTTCTTCTTCAGGCTCTCTGATTATTAACTCAGTAATTTCTAAAGGCAACAATCCTAGCAATTGACAAACATAATCCTTCTCATCAATGCCAAGTCTTTTAGCTTGCCTCTCAAATAATAACAAAAATGAAGAGATATCCCCCTCTTTCAAATCAAACTTTTGAATGACACACCTTAACTCATTAGGTGAGTTTTTAAACGGAACTTGAGAAGTACTATCAGTTGAAGAATTAGGATCACGCTTACCTTGCACTTCAATTTTAAGCTTTTCTAGCTCAAAAACACGCTGTCTTTCTTTATCTTCACGATCCAATTCCAACTTATTTTGTTCAGCCTCAGCTTCTTCTCTTTTCAAGCGTTCAGCAATGATTCCTTCAAAAATTTCTTTCGCGAAATCTTCTTCAAAGCCTTCACTCTTCACAATCAAATTCTTGATTTTAAATATGATCATGTCCTCGTTAGCTTCCACACCTATCTCTTTGCATAGATTCAGTAGATCGACCTTTCTTCCTTTACCTAACCATGCCATTTTGTTACTTTGAAAGAAACGAAACTAACCTTGTCGTTGTTCTTTGCCGTTGGCTGGCGGAAAACTCGTGGTTGTAGGCAAATCTATGGGCAAATTCCACTTCTGATATGTAATCTTCCTTTTCGTAAAACCTGTTAGGTGCCTTTAAACTTAACTAGTACTCAAGAACTACTCCTTTTTTAGTAACAATAACAAAAAGAAGATTTATTTATCATCGCGCGCTCCCGCGCTCGTGTACGACTCACTTCTCTCTCTCTCATACAATATTTACATTTCAAACCGCTCGCAGGCGGGAACGCCCTCTATGGGCAGACAGAATGACTATTACACATGTACTTAAAGGATCGCAGTAGGTTAATAGCTTGAAAGGTATTTTAAGAAAAATGTTAAGTAATGGCTCGCTTAAAAGTTTCGAAATCAACTTACTTAAAGCAATTCAATCTTATCCTTTCAAACAATCACATTTCAGGAGATATATGGTACCTTTGGAAAAAAGACTGGCCCATCTTACGTTCAATGAAGTAAGGCCCGAGCTTGATTAATGGTCAGATATGATGTTTAGCCATTGTGCCATGTTGTCCTTAAATAAAAGACCAAATAGCGTGGAAAGATTTTCATTTGATTTTAAGACCATTTTTTTATAAACCTTATTAAATTGCAGGGTTTGAATTCGATGATCAAGTTTAATCGCAAAAACCTCGTTTAATGATTAAATTTTGAGTAGTATTTTAAAACTCGGGGGGTATAAAAATCAGATTCGATCTTGAGTTAAAACGTTTATCACTTTTCCTGATATAATCGGGAACTTTTAATAATTCCCGGGCTTTTTTATTAATACCCAGCTGTATCTTATCGTCCGTAACATATCAAAACCAT
Source organism: Tetragnatha montana (assembly GCA_963680715.1). Lineage (NCBI taxonomy): Eukaryota > Metazoa > Arthropoda > Arachnida > Araneae > Tetragnathidae > Tetragnatha > Tetragnatha montana. The sequence continues at coordinate 20,649,376 of OY796681.1, forward strand.
CTCAATGTTATTACTAAATAAAATCTCACATAGCACAAAAAAGCCACCAAAATCATTTCGCCAGTACTCCAACGGAAATTCTTCTAAAGAGTATTACCCCAACTATATCTCTCTCCAACAATCAGACTCCTATAAAAGCCAAATTGTATAGATAAAGGAAAAGACCACTGAAAGTTATCCCAAGTTCTCCACGATCTGAAACTCCTATTACCACCATCAAGAGAATAAAAACCTCCTTTCGTGCCCAGTGTATGTATTCGCTCGGACCCCAGTCTCCAGCGCACCCAGAACCATCCTCTCTGGGGGCATGCTGCGATAGGCCCCTATTTTATCCAAGGGGGAAAATAGCGAAGTTCCATTCAAAGCACGCGTTTCGTTTCGGTTAACAGAAGGGATAAAAAAATATATTTAAAAGTAAAGAGAATGAAAACAATGCTGGTAAGGGCCGGAGCAAGAACAAGAAGGGAGTTTTTTTTCTTTCCGGGAGGCTTTGCTCGCGTTAACTAAAGAACTTGTGTTTTACGTGACTGAAAAGTAAACAGGAGAACGCGAAGAGAAAATAAATCGAAACCGAAGTGAGTGTATGAAAAAAGAACGGAATATCTCTATAGAGGTTCCTAAGGTTTTCTATTAGGGTTGGGAGAATTAGGAAATAAGAACTGAAATTATGTGTGAGCTGAATTTAAGAGAAGAGTTTCTTAGGTGGTGGTTGGACAGGATGTTTGTAAGGAGCTATGATAGAAAACATTTTCAATAAATGTGGCTATTTTAAAGTCACATTTGAACTACTTTTTACCTCCTTTGATGGTTTAGTTTAGAAGGTAAAAAAGATGGTATGTTTCAAATATCTGGATACATTTTGAAGAAACAAGAAATGTTATTCAGTTGTTACAAATCATAGACAACACTTCCAACTCATTATTCATATTTGTTATATCATGTTTGTTATTAAGTTTTTGTAGGCTAAATTTTTTTTAAAAGTACATTGTATTCTGTGTAAATGAACTAATAAATTATAGTTCGTTACTTTTCTTTTACATAATAATTTTGTGACCAATATTTTATGGCTCATTAAAGCTTTGGACAGTTTATAAATCAAATATTTCTTTTATCACACAAATTTGTATAGGGATACAATTCAGTTTCTTGGTTCTCTCTTTGTCACCTTATCTCACTTCCCTGTACCAAGTAGGTAATGTTTAAATTAAACTAATATATGAGTGAAGCACCGCGGATGCAAACAGTTTTTAAAAAGTTATAGTATTTACAATAAAAAAGGATGTATTTCAAGATCAAACTTTCTAAAAAAAACCTGATAGTAAAAAACTTATCCTAGCCGAGTGATGAAAATGTGAAATAAAGCAATAGAATAGTTTGAAATTGTCTTCTAAGTTTTTCTTGAGTTGGAAAAAAAAATAATTAGGCATGTGTGTAAAAATAGTTTATGAAACTAGAGTTTAATGAAACTAAATTTTTAATAACTAACCCTAAATTTAAACAACCGCATTGCGATTAATTATGTATGTGATGGTCCCAGTCAGTTCTTTTATAATAGGGTTATTCAAACTTATTTTCAAGAGAAAAACACCACACTTGATGTTCAAAGTTACCTTCCTTCCGGGTATTTCAAAGAAAAACCCGATTTATAATTTATTTAATAACTACCGCGTAAAGAAATTGTTTTCACTTCAAAACTCTTCCTCGGAAAGCAAGTTCAGAAAGCCATAATTTCCCTTCATCGGCATTCTTCGTAAAATATTGACTGACTCTCCGCTGTTGGCGCTTATTAAAAAGTTTCTCGGACGAAAATATGCAAATCCTTAATGTAAAAAGGCTCCCGTTCATTAGAGATTCAATCTCATTGTAAATCGCCATTACTTTCAAAATAATAAACGCTTTTTCTTGCTTCCTCAATCGCTGTTTTCAAGAGGGGGAAAAAGAAAAAAAAGCACTGCAGAATTCGGGCCGAAGAGTCGAATAGTTTAATCATATTTTCCCGAACAGAAGATTATTGAAGGCTTCTTATGCGGTAGATCACACTAAGTCAACATTTGCTGATAGAGTTTGCAAATGAGGCAGTTCTTTTTTGAAAGTGATGAGTCTGACCGATGATGAAAAAAGTGGAGGGGGTTTTTAAGCGGTGTTTTGGGCGAAGGAAGTTCGGGGGAAAGTTTTAAAGTAACTTAAAAGCTGGCGGTTTGACGTGAACTGATCTTGAATGCTCGCTTTTGTTATGGAAGATAGTTTAGGCTTAAATTTATTTTTGGGTCTTAAAAATACGATGCTGTATTCTGTGTTTTTGTAAAGTTTGCTGGTTTCAGGAATCCAAATAATGATGAACTCTAATGAATAGTGTACACTGTACAGACGTTTTAGAGTGCGAACAAAAGTTTTTACTGACACATTGACGGACATCATAAAAAAACTCTATATAGTAGTTAAAGCATGGTAATTTTCCATGGAATTTTATTTTTACTCCCAGCTATTTGATAATAATAATAATAATAATAATAATTTATTATGAAAAATTTTTCAACCTTTACATTCAATGAAAGAGAGAGAGAGAGAGAAAAAAAAAGCGACATTATATTGTTCACTAAGGGGCCGAAATTGGCCCTTCCAAGTGAAACAAAAAGTTTTTCGATTTAAACATATATAAATAAAAAGAAATTAAGTACATAAATATAAAAATAGAAATAATTACAAGACATGGCAATGGACAGCACAGAAAAATATTACAGTTACTTTGTGGCTCTATACAAAAATACAACCCAATTTAAATAAAAGATAAGAACACACTAGACCATATGGACAAAGACAAATATATATGATATAAAACAAACGACGTTAGATGAAGATCATAAACTGAGAACTAAATGAGCAAAATGTGAATATTTATCAAGAAAATACATAACCATCAGAGTTCAATAAAAATTTAAATAATTCCCTTTTAAAAGAAAATTTATTGGAATTTGTAGTTAATTGCATAGGTAGTTTATTGTAGTAGAAAGGACCCTGGTAGACAAAACTTTTACGTAAAATTTCTTTGTTGGGTTTCGGAGTATCTAGAAGAGGTGGTTTTCTGAGATCATAATAGGTATTAGAGCTATCAAACAAGATAAAGTTGTTATGTATATAAAGTAATGTTCTGAAGTAAAAAAGTTTCTTTATAGATAAAAGATGGTCATCGTTTATATACTTAAGTAATCTTTTTTGTAAGTTTATTAAAGGTAACAGATTTGACAAATAATCACCCCCCCAGAAAATAATTCCATATTGTAAAATAGATTGTATCCATGAATAGTATAGGATTTTTAAAAAGGATCTATCTACATAATTTTTCAAATGAAAAAATATAAATAAATAATAACGGAGTTTATTTTTCAAAAATTCAATGTGAGATGCATATTTTAAGTTTTGGTCGATGTGTAAACCTAAATATTTAAAGCTATTTACTCGTTCAAGATTCAAACAATTACAATTAACGATATTGAAACAATCATGATATGTTATATTAAGATCTAAACTAGTCCTCTGAATTAAACTAAAATTTATGTACTTTGTTTTATTACTGTTTATTGAGATATCATTTTTTTGAAACCAATCCTTTAGCTTAATTAAATCTGTGTTTATATTTTTTTCTAAAGTAGTATAATTTTGAGCAGAGTAAACCAATACAGTATCATATGCGTATGATATAATTTTTCCAAAAAGTCTTAACTCACATAGATCATTTATGAAAATTAAAAACAGCAAAGGGCCCAAAATGGATCCCTGAGGTACTCCCTTCTTTATAAATTCGAAATCACTTAAATTATCCCCTAGTTTTACACATTGTTTTCTATTTTTTAAATAAGATCTAAACCACAGTAGCTGCTCTCCTCTAATACCTGCCCTTGATAATTTTTGAATTAACAGATCATGGTTTATTGAGTCAAAAGCCTTTGATATATCTATGAAAATTGCAACAGTTTTTAAGTTATTATTTATGTTATTGTAAATTAAGGTAAAAAATTTATGCAAAGCATTTTCAGTGCTAAATCCCTTTTTAAATCCGTATTGATTTTTAGCAATGAAATTAGACGAGTCCAAAAAGCAAGTTAATTTGTCCCTCATAATCTTTTCTATAATTTTTGAAAAAATTGGTAAAACAGATATTGGTCTATAGTTTGTTAAATTTTCTTTAAACACAATAATCTGCACTCTAAAGTCTCAGGACAGGAGTGCGTTTGTGGACCCACTTTTCCTATGAGATTCTAGATTGTCATATGTTAGTTTATAATCCCTTAATAGTATGTACCATGAATTTAAGATCACCCGGTATTTAGTATCACCAGCCCAGCTATTTTCTTTTTGCAGTTGTGGAAACTTAGACAATATGTCCTTACGAAGACAATTCCCACTAAAAAAAAAGAAAAGTATGACATTTATAAGAACAAGAGATATTCAATTTTAATATTTCTTTTATATAGGTAGATTTTCATCCCTTCAGTGGGTCGATAAATTGAGAACCAAGCGTGCTTGGGAACTAAACACTAACTTGGGGTCTTGCGTTAGACTGACCATCCTAACTGGGACATATGCCTTGCACCCCAGGGCCCCACGGTCAAGAGAACGAAGATGGGCATCGTAGGCCTTGACCCACTGGGGCTGTTGCGCCAATGAGTTTAGTTTAGTTTTTTTAGGTAGATCAGAATGCTGCATTTTAAAGATTAAAGATTAATTTTAGAAGATTAAAAAAAACAATTTTGTATAAAATTAAATTGAACACGTATGTGTTAAAATAAACGTACAAACTTTACTCATCTTATTAACCTTTTCAGTTTTGCAAGAAAGTTTTTTTTTTTTTTTTTTCAAATACTTTTGAGTCATAAAGGTAGTCTGTAAGGGCCTCCAAGGAAGGAAGTTGAATTTTATTTTGATGTTAATGTTCAAATAATTGAAAAGTTTGGAATGTATCGAATCACTTCAACTACTAGCCTCTTTTGAAAAGAGGGCGCAAAGAATAGAAGAAATAAGTAATCTAACATCCTGTTTTCAATTGAATCAAAATCACTAAAAAAAATACACACAGAACCTCGCAAACTTGCGAACAATAAGAAAGGAATAGCGAATACAAACACTGCGGGATATAATTTAAGAGAAAACTTTAGAAATAGAAAAACCAAATTCCCACATCCTTTATTTTCGACTATGGACAATTTCCAAAGCGCTAGCTTCCTTCCAGCCCCGTTGCCACTTTTACTTTCCTAAATATTTATTTGCAATTTAAATCACACGGAACACCCAAAAGAGTATGTAAATAGCTCTCGGAAAGAAATTATCTATCGGAAGGAAGAAGACGAGACACGGCAAAGAATTTGTGAGTGCGGAAGAGATATTAATGCAATAAATCAGTTTAAATTTTCAAGAGCCGGGCGTTGAATTTTCATTTCGAAAATGGAAGAGATCGCTGGTGCGGGAGTAATTCTGCCCCTTTTCTTAACCCCAGCTGGACCCGATTCAATTTCGAATGTTTTCAAGGTTTATAAAACTCTTCGGGGAAATTTGAGCGTCAGTAATTTATAATCAATGCGGAGAAGAGGGGAAAGGGTGAGGGGTGTGTTTATAGAGAAGAGTTTAACGGGCAACGATTAATTCGTTCAGATGAATTCGAATTTATTGAAATTGGAATTATTGTCAGACGGTTGTCGATGAAGTTTTGTTCTGCTTGGATGATGTGCTGCCATCTATTGTATGGTCTTTTAACTTCTCAGGTTAGAGAATGGAGTAAGGTTTGAATATTAGTAAAAAGTAAAAAAAGTACTAGGCATAGTATGATTAATTGTGTCAATAATGAATGAAGACTTTTTATGAAGACCTAAATATTTCACTAAGAATCGAATTGAAGACCGAATACTTTTTTTTTATCTGAAAACTTATTCTTATTCTTACCAAAATCTCCATTACAATTATCGTTTATACCAATACTATTTTTTTAACAAATTTAAAGGAGAATTTAAATTAATATATATGTAGGGAGATTTTTGTGTCAATATAAACTAGAAATATTTTAGGAATGAAGAAAAATATCCATTCCCTGTGTAATATATTACTTAAACTCCCTCCAAATTAGTATCAGCCTCTTTCTCTCTTATCAATTATATCTCATAGTAGGGTTTTCAAAACTAAAACACGCGAAGAACTCTTTTACGCGAAAAACACTTCAGAGAACTCGTTAGAGGTAATCAGATTTTGCACTAAAAAGAGAAGAATTTCAAGACAGAAATATCTTTACAGTGCACTCTTCTTAGTACTGTGTAGGAAGAGGAACCTCCGTCAGTGGCGTATATAAGGGGGGGGCCGAGGGGGCCCAGCCCCCCCCCCCCCGAAATTCAGACTAGGTGTACCAAAACAAGTTAAAACACTGTATTTTAGTGTCAAATTTCAAAAAAAATTTCTGGGGGAGGGCCCCCAAACCCCCCTTTTGTACTTGGAATTTTATTATTAGCAAATTTATTATATAATAAGTTCATCAAAATCCAAATCCTATCAAAAAATATAAGTCCAAAATCCGGACTAAGTGTTCCAAAAACAAGATAAAACCCTGTTTTTAACGATAAAGTTCCAAACATTTTCTGGGGAAGGACCCCAGATCCCCTTTTGTACTTGGAACTCTATTTTAATAACTTTTTAAATATTAAGTTCATAAAAATGTACATCCAAAATTCGGACTTAGTGTACCAAAACTAGTTAAAAACCTGTTTTTTTTTGGTCAAACTTCCAAAAATTTTCTGGGGGAGAACCCCCCCAGACCCCCCCCTTTGGTACTTGTATTTTTATTACTAACAACTTTTCCTATATTAAGTTTTTAGAACCTAAGTTATCACCTAAAAAGCTACATTGGACCTATTAAATATGTGGGGAAGGGGCTAGGGAGTAATTTTGGGCCCCTCCCGAAATAAATTCCTATATACGCCACTGACCTCCGTTTTATGGAAACGACTATTTTGTCAAAGAAATTAGTGTGCAAATGCATCCGATTAGCTTTATACTCTATCGGCAAAGGTGTTCCATATTGTAACCCTTACTTACTCATGCTGGTGCACTTTTTCACCATTTGAGCTTATTTATTCCTGTTTTATTTCTGCTCCGCTTTTGAACGTTTCCTTCCATCTAACCTACAGGTGTCTCATGCATGATGAATGTTGTATAAAAGTTTTTATAATTATTTTGAAATTAACGGCTTGAGTGACGTTTTTCTATCCTCGAGTCTTCCAGATGAACGGAATGAACTTCAGTTTTGTGACATCTATGGTATGTCCAACCACAAAATGATCTCAATAAAGAGTTCAGAATGAAACATACTTCTTTGTGAAGGTAACCGCATGGTTTGTGTCGAACAAATTTCATCTTTCAGAAAAAAGAAAAAAGAGAAATTAAATATTACTTGGATATTTTGTACTTTCACGAAGAAAATAGTGATTTTGCTTGTTGTTTTTTTAAGTAAGTCAGAGTTATTATATTTGACTCATAACTAATCTTAAAAAACATCCTTTATTCTCTACCTATCAATAGTTGCTCATATGGGTCACTGCGTTGACCCCTGAGCTGTCATTATCACTTTAGTATTTGTTCCCTATTTTTCCCCTATTTTTTTATTGTGTATTATTGTGTATGTCATTTAAAATAGGAAATAAAAAGATTTTGTATTTTTTTAACCATTATCTAGAGAGGTTTATAATCATATGGTGAGGAAACTGTACCGCCCAGGGAATATTACTGTGTGAAGAATATAGAAGAAGTGGTATAACTCAGTTCTGCACCTTTTCAACTGATGAATCCCTCAAAACATTAATCCCTACCCCCACAATTCAAATCTCCTACAATCCTTTCTATAAAAACCTCCCACGCGTCAATACGTCTATCTGATAACACTGCCGAGCTCATCCCTTATCTCTCTTATCAATCAGGCGGGCGGCCGGAAGCGAGGCTCAATCAGGCTCAACCGGAAGTGATTAACATATCCGAAAGCGGCAGCAAATTTCCGGAGAATGGATTAGAGGGGGCTTGAGGCCGTCAGCGTGCGCCAGAACGCGGGATTACTGGGCTTTAAAGCGGCCTGACGTTTCGAGGAGATCCGTGTTCTTGAGCGCTGGGGTATCTGACCTTTTGGTAGATGGGTCAGATAAGGGGATGGAAAATATAGAGTCCACATTTACAACAGTAAAAAGGATTGAAAAGTTAATGTGGGGGATAACTATTTGTTTTATTTAACCTCTTATATATATACAGGGTGTTTCAGAACTAAATTATCAGTATAAACAATCATAGGTTGGATAGAGGGGACCTATACAAGAATTTTTCTAATAGGAATGGGGATGCAGAGGCACCATTAAAGAGCTAAGGTGTAATGTAGCACGAAGGCGTTACAAAAAGATGTTTTTCCAAGGCCCGTTTAACTATACAAAACCTAATTGAGTGAATAGATTCATTGCATATAATACATTTTAACCATAAATTTGATCGAAATTGGAACACTTCTCAAACCGTGAGAGGAGTTAAAAGAGTGCAATATTGAGAGTTCAGCCAAAGAATGGAGTTCCAGGTAATCTGCTCTAGATCATCTGCATTCGCTGGGACCTGTTAGATCATCCACACTTCCATCATTCTCCCAGTGACCACCTGTATTTGCACCTAAAGAAATTCCTGTCTGATCATTGTAATACCATCAGACAAATAAGACCCATTTTGTGTTAATTTTTAACTTAATTTCTGAAAATCATTGACTTATTGGCCACGAAAAGAGACTGCATGTGACCTGCGGGTCGTATCTTTGTGCATGCCTGGACTAACTAAATGAATTTTTTTTTCAATATTGTATATTTATTCTAATGTGCAATTTTGATTTCTTTATTTAAATTTAAGTAGTTAAAAAGAGTTTACCTCCTCGAGAATTTTTTTCAATACATTATAATATTGACTTTGCATTCTTAAATGAAATTATGAGGTACTATTTCTATAGTGTACAGTTCTGCAACCTTTCTGTGTCTTTTTTTCAGCATTTTCGTAATTGTTCTGATATTATGGGTAATTATAGCAAATTTTATAATTCATATAGTTGTTTTTCTATCGCATGGATTTTAAACATAATTTGAGAAGAAAGTTGAAAAGAACTCATATAAGGGAGAAAAAAGAGCCCAGACGACAATAATTACACAGGTCTTCTACGAAAAAGCTGTTTAAAAGTTTTCTCAAATTCCCTTGTATTTTGGTAGGCTGATAACGAAAAAATATCGGTAAAGTTCCTATACGTCAGGATTTTTCAGGAATAGCAAAATTATTTTGAAATTTTATCCATTTTCACAATTTTTGGTATATTTGTAACGTTCTTACTTTAGGAAATAATGAGTTGTGAAAAAAAAACATAGTAAAATATTTCAACTATAAAGATCGGTAGAAAATCCCAGGGAAGTTTAAATAGAGCAATATAGATGGATTTTTGTTGCATACTTCGAAGAAACGTTTTTATTGCTACTCACAATGGTAAAAGAAAAAAATTATTTCATCAAAAAATTATTTTCAGATAAAGTTTGAATTAAAAAATCATTTTAAATTTGCCCTCATTTTTCTTGAAAAACAAAAGCCTTATTTACTCAAATTTTCTAAAAAGATGAAGTCTTATGAAAAAATGGAGGCTATTTATAGATTCAGCACACCAAAAAACATTTAAAATGAGCTCATTGAAAAATTTGAGTAAGAAATTTAGTAATGAATCTTTCTTCCAAAATTTTTAGGTATGTAATAAAACATAGAAACCTGTGGCGTCCCAGGAAAAAACAAAGGTAATTTACGGATTCAGCACACCAAAAAACATAAAGATCAGGTGGAATGACCCAAACAGCTTTCAAAAAGATTTTTTTTTTGCAGACCTGTGTTATTATTGATCGTTGATTAATGATAATTTAATTGTTAATATTGCTGGAACATTAACAAATATTGAGATATTAAGCCACAAATATAAAGTCCTTGTGTTTATTGTTATTTTATTCAAATGACAACTTTTTTAATAAATTCTTTAAAGAAAAACTTTTATTTATTTCACATTCTTATCTACATATTAACAACCGTATTCACCGACGGCTCAAACCTCTGATTGTGATTCAGGTTAGCTTTGAATACGGTCGTAAGAGTAAAAAAGCACATAAATTGATTGTGAAGTTGGAAAATTATGCTGGATTCATCACAACAGAGAGAATTCGTCCACCATCTTTATTTTCTATAACATAGCTGTAAAAAGAAACTATTCATGAGTTTTCACACAATAAAAGAATCAATTTACCATTATACTCGTACTTCAGGAAACATTTTATTCTAAATTTACTTATTGAAAATTAGTTATGATTTTAGAATATTGCATATTAACTTACAAATCAATTTTGATAATTATTTACAAGGAATTGTATAATGCTGTTCATTTATAATTCCTGATATTTAGCTGTTACCCAAGTTAAAAACTTAGCAACGAACTCTCGTTAATCGTATTTGTCTGTTAGAAAACTTTTTGTGATTATTTCGACCAAAAATTAAAAATTAGTTGTTTCTCACAAAGGTTTTTGAAACATTACAATATCATCAAAAAAGAAATTTTGTAAAATCTTAAAGTGTATTAAATATCAAGAATTTAAAAAGTTTTATTAAATCAGTTTAAAAAAGAGAGTGGGGCAATTAGTTAATTAATTAATAATTAATTAAACAATTCATTCAATTAATAGTAGATAATTTCAAAACAATGTAGGCTATTTATAAGAAACACTAACTAATCATCTTTTCAACTTTATCTGTGAGTAAAATAAAACTGACTGAGTGAGACCAGCAAAATTTATTACTTAAAAATATCCAAAACTAAAGACATATTAGAAGCTTAAAAACTGATCAGAAATTATTTCTGGTCTACTTGGATTTAAAAAGTTAAATCGTAAAATTTAAAACTATATCAAAACAATGACAAACATGTGTCAAACCATGACATGATCAAACATGTGTTATGCATGCACTTTTCTTGTGTATTAAATGTCCATAACCCAATAAAACACAATTACAATAAATAAACCCTAAAGAAAATGGCAAACGCGTTAGTGATATCATGTAATACAATATATTTTCCCTCCATAGTGTCTTATTTCCATCATCATTGTAATGAAAGGTAAGCAAAGCTGTCTAGTTAGAAGCTCAACAAATGCATATAAGAGTAAATCCATTCAGGGGCATCCCATTACCTTTAACCTTTGGCGACAGAAAGAAAAATTCTAGCCAGACTCTAGGAATGTATTTACACCCATAGAAAGGGCGCCAGTAAGAATGAGCAGCACAAGTCAACATTCTTAAAGACCTATTCATGTCTCTTAGAAGCTCCCGGTGAAAGATAAAATACTTTCTGCTGCTTTATGCAGTGAATGGGGCATTGCAGTCTGAAGAAAGCAACTTTTATAGGATTGTTGGGGATAGAGAGAAAGATAAAACTCATGTACTTATGCTAGTAAACCTCAGTTTTCTGCTTTTAAAGTTTATTCAAGAATTATAATACTCTTAACGATACGTCTGATACATTAAATATTATGCAGTTCATATGCTAAAATTGTTTCTTGTATGTGATTAGCTGCATTTTAAATGGTAAACTAAATCTACTTACTTTTCTCTTTTAGGGATCAGCATTGTCTCGTTTTTGATTAATTTGTACTCTTTTCCTTCAGAATATATAATTGAGTAACCTTCCTGTAAAAACAAATGCTTAATATCGTTTTTAAATGAATTAGTACTAATTTTTATTACACAATAACTCTTTAATCTTGGAGTTTTTCTGAACTATTTTTGAAGCATAAATTAAGATTAAAAAAAATGGGAAGAATGATTTAATGAATGAATAAATAGTTTTTAACACAAAAGGTATATTTTTTACTTAATTTAACAAGTAGATATTTATATTTTTAAGTACTTTCCAAATACCTTAAAAAACCCAAATTATTAGGAAGATATTTAAATATATGATTTCTAAGAAATTTAAGTAAAACGTCCTGTTAATTTTTTAACTGAACTCTGAATAAGTTGTTAATTATACAAAAAGAAGATTATTTTATACATAAAGAGTACGCTACATTTTCTCGATTTTGAAGCAAATTCTTAGAAGCACTATAAAGCCTACTAGTTCCGAAAGAAAACAAATTGTCACGTTGTTTGGAAGATTATCCTTAAGAAAGTAATGCAAGAAAATTATTTATAATTTTTTAAAACCGTCTCCTCCATCTCTCGCTTTCTAAAACGCTAAAAATTATCTAAATAATGTCCACATCTCAACTCCACTTCACAATCACAATAAAACGGCAATTTTCAGAATCGAAATCGAATATCGCAGAGAAAGCAGATTAAATTTTTATTCCCCCAGGCCATATGAAGCACCAAACGGTAATATGAACACCCTACACCATTAAAAAAACAACTCAGTGAACTTTTCTTTAACTTGAAACATTCCATGCTCACTTCCCTCACAACTCCACTTTTTGCGTTAGTTACTTCCACCATTTTTTTTCCGTACTCGCAACCTTCCAAAAAATTTTCGTTTTCTCCTTTTTTCTCTGTATTTTTCTTTCCCTCCGTTGGCATCACTTTTTATCTCAGACGAGAAAGTATAGGAATACTTTTCGCCCTTTGTCTCAGGAGCCTAGTGCATCATTATTTTCTTGACTGTAGCTGTCTCTTTTAGTGTAGGATGATTTTCTCAAAGGATGGTTAATCTGCCTTTTATTTTCTTTCCTCACCGGCAGTTTTTTTTTCGACGCGTGTCTGTTCGCTGTATTTTATTTTGACACCTTTGTTTTATCACGCTGTTTGCTTTTGAGCTTTGCTCCCACCTCCGAAAGTTATCTGGGGGTGTTTAGGGGAGTTAAAATAACACATCGGTCTTCTCAAAGATAAGCCGGGCTTAGAAAGAGAGCATAGAAAACCCGATTTTAAAAAATAGCGAAAAGTTGGAGCTTTAACATTGTCCCTTTGTTTGAACCGATGTATACTCAATCCTTAAAATAATGGTTTGGAATGGTAAATTCATTTTTTATGTTAATATATTTTTAGACAAAAAGATAGAATGTTGCAATATATTACGTTTGGTCCAACAAATTTCAGAAAAGATGTAATTTTAAAGTTTGAACAGAAGAAGAAGATCATTATTCTTTGGGATATTTTGGTAAATTTAATAGCATAATTGAGAAATTTGATTAGAAAAATTGAATAAATTAAATAAACCTCTAAAACGATGGTCTTAAAACATATCCGATTTTTTAATGAACTACTGTTAATACAACTATCATTAGATATTTCTAGCTAGAACAATTAATTTATGCTACCTCTGCATCTCCCTTACACCAGACATAGAAAAAAAAACTACCTACTATTATTGACTATAGATAGAGAGAATCCACAAGTATCAGGGTTTCCCTTATTTTGCATTGAGACTATTTGTGGGAAAAGTTGAGAAAATACTGTTGCAGAAATTTTAATGTATTTCTTAATAATTTTGAATTATTTCTGATCAGAAAAGGGCGCATCTAAAAGGTGGAAAATTCACAATTTTCTACTTTTTAATTTTCCTGCTTTTATGCTTCGCTTATTATTAATGTAAGAAGAACGAAATCTGTGTATTTACTTACGATTTGCCATAGAAATACTTCAGGTAAATCGTTGTCAGGGGTATGCTCACCTTCTCCCAAAACGTAAATCTGGAAAAGAAATAAGTTGTACGATAAGAGTAAAATAATTTTTCTCGACTGAAATTAAATTAAGAATCGAAAATAAAAATATAATTAAACTTGAAAGGAAGCTCGATTAAAACGTTAAACCCCTTCATAATGTCATCTTCAAAGGAGTATTAATTACTCTGAAAATATATATTTTCTTTTAAAATGTTACAACGTTAGGGTTTTTTTTTGTTACAATCAATTCCTGCAATTGACGCCCCTACAAAGTCATATATTTCAGTAATCTTTAATAACTACATTCGGTTAGTTTAATGGTTATTGTTTTTATACTTTTTCGAATTTTCTTGCAGATTTATTTGCCTCTTAAATGAAATTATGTTTAAATTAAGAGTTCGAAATGGAGTTGTGTACATTTGGTATGGACACTTTTTTAAATACTGAATAGATACTTCATATTTAGAAAGCTCTTTTTAACCCAAATATTAAATATTCAAATACTAAAAGTAACAACGTTAAATTAAATAATTTTGTAAAATATGCTTCATGGAGTTTTGAATTAAAATTGATTACTTTAAACTGCCTACATTTAAGAAATGTTACTCATAATTTTTAACATTTAACTAACACATTTTAATGCAAAATTCATCACCCGGAGTAGTAGGTAGATATGAATTAGTCGATGCAAAATACATTGATTAGTTTGTTTTATGATTTATACTCTATAGAACGAATATAGTTTTGAAATTAAATAAATTTTAGTAGGAACTTTATCTCATAGGAGATACTTAAATTTAAAGAAACAAAAAAATCAAGCAGCTTATTTTCAGCGCATGAAATTTCTAATCTCACAATTGTTCAAAATAAAATCCTAATTTGGAACGAAATACATAAAAAAAGAACAAAAGATAATGCAGTTCTCAATTTTTATTTACTGTGCACCTATAATCAACAGAACAAACAGGATTTCCAATCCTCAGAAACACATTTCATACTCCCTTTCTCCCTAAGGGTAGCACAAATTTAGTATTTTTAACTCATCAATTTAGAACGCTAAGAATAATAAAAAAAGAACACAAGAACACTTCATCAAATATTTCTTTGTTTGAAGTCTGGCATCCGAAGCTTCTTTTAAAGAAAATATATCGATATAACTCCTCTACTTTTTGTGCCATTCAGACGACTTAAAATACAAAAGGATAAATTGAAAAATACCCGCAGTTTTTTTACTGCCCATTTTTTTTCAACTGCAGAACACAGCGATTTCTAATCGAATCCGGTGTTTGCTCTTTACCTTAAGCGGAATAATAGGATTTTGATCGAAGCAATCGCATCGTTTACCTTTAGTTAGGCTTTTAAAGCGTGCACACGCTCCCCATTTTTATTGGATGATTTAAATATCCCCTACTTTTTTCCCTACTCGGCGTCTCTCCACTTCACTTCGGGTGGGTTTCTCGAGGGAAATTACGGATATCTCATCTCGCGAACCTGCGAGGGATCCGTAACAGCATCGATTCCCAATAACTGCAATTATCCGAGAAGCAAAATTCATCTTTATTTTGCAGCTAATATTTATGTTAAAGCAAGGCCTGCGGGGGATATACAACAGAAGATCTCTCAGTTTATCTCCAAGAAATCTAAGAACGTTTTCACTCTGGGTGGAATATTGCTAATTTGTTTTGGGTGTATAGTTGGCCTATTGTTTTTATTGGTTTCTACTTCGGTAGGGATTCCTTCCCTGTGTTCAGGCTTTTATATCGTGTGGAGGGTTCTCCCTAATAATCAGGGTATTCGTGTACTGGTATGGATTTCTACTCTTTTGCGTAATAGATTGTTTTATTCGATTTTCGGAGTAAGAAAAAAGGAGTTCAGGGATTACGTTTCGATTTACTTGATGATGCAGGTGGATATTCTCCATTTCCATATCTATGAATTTGTGCGTGTACTGAAAGTAGAAGGAGCCCATCCCTTGAAAGATCGAATGCATTTGCATAAATAGTATGAATGGACTCCTGCCGGTGAATACACAAATTAATAAACCCTACTTCTGAAAATCGCATTTCTTTTCTTACGCAAGATAAGTACGAACAAATGAATTTATTTGAGTGAAATGACTGGGAGTTTAAAATAAAATACCGCCCGAACAGGGACTCGAACCCTGGACCGTTAGGTTAAAAGCCTAACGCTCTACCGACTGAGCTATCCGGGCTCGATACCCTGGCTAGTTACATTGAATTCATTTGAGTAAAATAACTGGGAGTTTAAAATAAAATACCGCCCGAACAGGGACTCGAACCCTGGACCGTTAGGTTAAAAGCCTAACGCTCTACCGACTGAGCTATCCGGGCTCGATACCCTGGCAAGTTACATTGAATTCATTTGAGTAAAATGACTGGGAGTTTAAAATAAAATACCGCCCGAACAGGGACTCGAACCCTGGACCGTTAGGTTAAAAGCCTAACGCTCTACCGACTGAGCTATCCGGGCTCGATACCCTGGCTAGTTACATTGAATTCATTTGAGTAAAATGACTGGGAGTTTAAAATAAAATACCGCCCGAACAGGGACTCGAACCCTGGACCGTTAGGTTAAAAGCCTAACGCTCTACCGACTGAGCTATCCGGGCTCGATACCCTGGCTAGTTACATTGAATTCATTTGAGTAAAATGACTGGGAGTTTAAAATAAAATACCGCCCGAACAGGGACTCGAACCCTGGACCGTTAGGTTAAAAGCCTAACGCTCTACCGACTGAGCTATCCGGGCTCGATACCCTGGCTAGTTACATTGAATTCATTTGAGTAAAATGACTGGGAGTTTAAAATAAAATACCGCCCGAACAGGGACTCGAACCCTGGACCGTTAGGTTAAAAGCCTAACGCTCTACCGACTGAGCTATCCGGGCTCGATACCCTGGCTAGTAGTTACATTGAATTCATTTGAGTAAAATGACTGGGAGTTTAAAATAAAATACCGCCCGAACAGGGACTCGAACCCTGGACCGTTAGGTTAAAAGCCTAACGCTCTACCGACTGAGCTATCCGGGCTCGATACCCTGGCTAGTTACATTGAATTCATTTGAGTAAAATGACTGGGAGTTTAAAATAAAATACCGCCCGAACAGGGACTCGAACCCTGGACCGTTAGGTTAAAAGCCTAACGCTCTACCGACTGAGCTATCCGGGCTCGATACCCTGGCTAGTTACATTGAATTCATTTGAGTAAAATGACTGGGAGTTTAAAATAAAATACCGCCCGAACAGGGACTCGAACCCTGGACCGTTAGGTTAAAAGCCTAACGCTCTACCGACTGAGCTATCCGGGCTCGATACCCTGGCTAGTTACATTGAATTCATTTGAGTAAAATGACTGGGAGTTTAAAATAAAATACCGCCCGAACAGGGACTCGAACCCTGGACCGTTAGGTTAAAAGCCTAACGCTCTACCGACTGAGCTATCCGGGCTCGATACCCTGGCTAGTTACATTGAATTCATTTGAGTAAAATGACTGGGAGTTTAAAATAAAATACCGCCCGAACAGGGACTCGAACCCTGGACCGTTAGGTTAAAAGCCTAACGCTCTACCGACTGAGCTATCCGGGCTCGATACCCTGGCTAGTTACATTGAATTCATTTGAGTAAAATGACTGGGAGTTTAAAATAAAATACCGCCCGAACAGGGACTCGAACCCTGGACCGTTAGGTTAAAAGCCTAACGCTCTACCGACTGAGCTATCCGGGCTCGATACCCTGGCTAGTTACATTGAATTCATTTGAGTAAAATGACTGGGAGTTTAAAATAAAATACCGCCCGAACAGGGACTCGAACCCTGGACCGTTAGGTTAAAAGCCGAACGCTCTACCGACTGAGCTATCCGGGCTCGATACCCTGGCTAGTTACATTGAATTCATTTGAGTAAAATGACTGGGAGTTTCAAATAAAATACCGCCCGAACAGGGACTCGAACCCTGGACCGTTAGGTTAAAAGCCTAACGCTCTACCGACTGAGCTATCCGGGCTCGATACCCTGGCTAGTTACATTGAATTCATTTGAGTAAAATGACTGGGAGTTTAAAATAAAATACCGCCCGAACAGGGACTCGAACCCTGGACCGTTAGGTTAAAAGCCTAACGCTCTACCGACTGAGCTATCCGGGCTCGATACCCTGGCTAGTTACATTGAATTCATTTGAGTAAAATGACTGGGAGTTTAAAATAAAATACCGCCCGAACAGGGACTCGAACCCTGGACCGTTAGGTTAAAAGCCTAACGCTCTACCGACTGAGCTATCCGGGCTCGATACCCTGGCTAGTTACATTGAATTCATTTGAGTAAAATGACTGGGAGTTTAAAATAAAATACCGCCCGAACAGGGACTCGAACCCTGGGCCGTTAGGTTAAAAGCCTAACGCTCTACCGACTGAGCTATCCGGGCTCGACACCCTGGCTAGTTACATGGAATTTATTTGAGTAAAATGACTGGGAGTTTAAAATAAAATACCGCCCGAACAGGGACTCGAACCCTGGACCGTTAGGTTAAAAGCCTAACGCTCTACCGACTGAGCTATCCGGGCTCGATACCCTGGCTAGTTACATTGAATTCATTTGAGTAAAATGACTGGGAGTTTAAAATAAAATACCGCCCGAACAGGGACTCGAACCCTGGACCGTTAGGTTAAAAGCCTAACGCTCTACCGACTGAGCTATCCGGGCTCGATACCCTGGCTAGTTACATTGAATTCATTTGAGTAAAATGACTGGGAGTTTAAAATAAAATACCGCCCGAACAGGGACTCGAACCCTGGACCGTTAGGTTAAAAGCCTAACGCTCTACCGACTGAGCTATCCGGGCTTGATACACTGGCTAGTTACATTGAATTCATTTGAGTAAAATGACTGGGAGTTTAAAATAAAATACCGCCCGAACAGGGACTCGAACCCTGGACCGTTAGGTTAAAAGCCTAACGCTCTACCGACTGAGTTATCCGGGCTCGATACCCTGGCTAGTTACATTGAATTCATTTGAGTAAAATGACTGGGAGTTTAAAATAAAATACCGCCCGAACAGGGACTCGAACCCTGGACCGTTAGGTTAAAAGCCTAACGCTCTACCGACTGAGCTATCCGGGCTCGATACCCTGGCTAGTTACTAGGGTGTCCCGAAAAAACCGAAATTTCTCTGATCACTTAGCGGTAGTGCGGAAAAGTTGTGAACTACCATCACTATGAAAGGTGTGAAATCTTAAAACTCTGGGTTAATATCTTCTGTTGCCCCAAACGGCCTAAAGTTCTGAAAATTGGCCTAAAATTGACCAAACTTCAAAAATTAACAGAAAATTCCAAATTTCAGTCATGATTCTGGGGTTATGCTTAAAAGTTACTATTAACATACAACTACATCTGCAAAAAGTTTTAAACTTATAGGTTAATATCTTCTGTTGCCTCACGGGGCCTCAATTTCTGAAAATTGGACTAAAAATGACCAAACTTCAAAAATTAATAGAAAGTCCCAGATTTCAGTCATGATTCTGGGGTTAGGCCTAAAAGTTACTATTAATATATAACTACATCTGCAAATAGTTTTAAACTCATAGGCCAATATCTTCTCCCTCCTTATTAACTTTAAAATTTGGAAAATGGACAAAACTTAAAAAAAAAAATACAAAACAATTACCTCATTTGGATGGAAGAGAAAACTTTATTTTTCAGAGAGACAGAGAAATAACATCAACATTATTGCTTGTAATGATTTTGGTATTAAATTTTAACATTTGCTTTCTTAATTTTAGTGTCGCTGTAACAAAGAAACCCTGTTCTGTGGGCCAACCGTTTTTCCGGAAGCTGCAGTGATTAATTTCACGATACGCTTAACAGCTTGTGTATGCGATGGTAATTTAATAAATTCCCAGCATTCTGTAGGCATACCGTCCTGAATCATCTTCATAAGTTCTTGAGAACTAACCTCTCTGAGAACTGGAGGGGATGTCACATAACAAGATGCCCAGTCAATGAGATCTACATAGTCTTTGGCTTCAAAGTACAGGAACGACAAAATGAGCAAACACCTTCCCCATCTCTGGTGCCTTCTCTAGCCTTGATAATACGCCGCACTGCAAGGGTCCTAATGTGACATCTATCATCAGTTAACATGGCCAAAAGCATGTTTTCTGGAGCAGCAAAGTAGGCGTTTCGAGAAATAACTATCGATTACGTCACGATACTTTTTAGGCAAGTACCGGGATGAATTGATGAAGTGCCACAGATTCCAAGCACCCCGTCTTTTATGGACTGATCATTCTTTATACGGAACCATGAGGTGCGTAGAATGTTGTTGTTTCCAATCCTTCAGGATCTAGCGGCAGCTAGATCAAATCCATGAGACCATGATCTCTAGCACGGTCAAGCACCAGTAGGGGGCTATTACGGACATCCGCAAGAGCGAGCCCCAAGCAATCGAGGATATGCTCGGGGGAAGCCGGCATCAGATGGCACTTAGTGCACGTCGGGAAGACTTTGCGGCCGCACTCAAAGGTCATGCACTTTATGTGCCCACTGATAAGTCTTGAGACGGCCGTTTGAGCCCGTCTATCAATCTCAAGATCCAATGCTCCTCCTGGTCTTTTCCTACTGAACCAGTGATGGGCGGGAGGGGTGAGCCAAACCTGTCGGTCTCTATTTTTTGTCCTGGAGAAAATCTCTTGAAAAGTAAGGTCGTAGTCGGTAGTTGCCATCATAGAGCATCCTCCTTTAGCCAAAATGTCCGCAACTTCGTTTCCAGGGACGTTGACGTGGGAGGGGATCCACTGAAAGTGGACCTCCCTACGCTTTGCAAGAATTTTAAGCATATTGATTATTTGAATGCTTACGAGGTCATTTACATGACCCCAGTCCTGTAGATGTTGAATCGAGCTGCGGCTATCTGTGAGGATCCATATGTCGCTAGAGTCTGTGGAGTGGAGGATGGTTTTTAAACCCTCCTCAATAGCAATTAATTCGCTCCTGAGTACCGAGCAGTTGTCTGGGTTTCGTCTAGAGAGCCTAACAGAAAGATTCTCGATATAAATACCGCTCCCAGTGTGATTTGACTCGTCTTTACTGCCATCGGTATATATTAAAGTAGCATCACTCGGGATACAATTTATAGCCTCGAGAGCCAGTTGTCGTAGATATTCAGGGACATCTAAGTTTTTGTTTGTGTGGGACAGAAGTTCAGAGTGGAAGTGAACTCCGGATAAACCCTCGATCGGGCTGACACAAGGTGTAAGAGATGTATACTCCACCGATTGGGAAATAATATTCATTTTATCGGCCAGACCAAATGGGCTATTCCTTTTCAGTCTCTGGTTGTTGCTCCAGTTAGACAGATATTCAGAGGTCCGGTTCTGATTTTCATAACTTCTTAATTTGTTGAAATATTTTACCAAATTCGAGTTTCTAGCCTGATTGAGAGGTGGAAGATTAGCCTCGTACAGAACTATATCATTTGGGCAGCTATTTCTCAGGCCCGTTATGATGCGTGCCGCGCTCAATTGCACTCTTTCTAAAAGATGGAGGTTAGATGATGAGGCACAGAAGTAAACCGGGTACCCATACTCTAGGATAGGCCTAATAAGCGTAATATATGTTGTCCTGAGTGTTTTGGCATCAGCACCCCAGTCCCTACCAGAGATGTACTTGAGAAGATTCAGTCTCTTGCGGCTCTTGTTGACTAGATTTAGTATGTGCCCGTTGCTCGTGATCTCCTGATCCAAGACGAAGCCCAAGTACTTTGGATGTTTAACGTAGGAAAGAGGCTGGTCCTGAAATATAACCTGGGGGTGATGCGAGTACAGGTGTTTATTGGTGGTAAAGAAACCAACATATGATTTTGAGACATTGAAAGTCAGTTTGTGGTCGTTCGCAAAGTTCCACATATCAATTAACGTAGAGTTTAAGGTTGATTCTATATTTTTCACATCGGGGCCGGAGCACCACAGCGCTATGTCATCAGCGAACATTCCGATATCACACTCTTCAGAGATGGTCCCCTCCACCCCAGCTAAAAACAATGAAAACAGAGTTGGGCTAAGGACGGATCCTTGAGGGACTCCCTGATGCATTCTGTACCAGCTGGAAAAGGGCTCCTTATACTTAACACGAAATCGTCGATCTCTCAAAAAATCAGCAATCCAGGAAAGGGCGCTACCCTTGATTTTAAATTTGTCATGAAGTTTAATTATGAGCAAGTTCCACCATACTCTATCAAAGGCCTTTGAGAGATCCAGGAATACCGCAACGGTATGATTGGTTGGTTTGATGTTTTGGGAGTCTCTGATTTTTTGACCAAGATAAAGAACTTGATCAGTAGTGCTGTGTCCTCTCCGGAATGCAAACTGTTCTTTCGGTAGGAGATTTTTGGAAGTGAGATGAAAGGTAAGTCTGGTGAGAATCATTTTTTCCATAATTTTGCACGGAATACTGGTTAAGGCAATAGGTCTGTAACTTTCAGGTGAGTTTGCATTTTTGTCTGGTTTCCTAATTGGGATAATGGTTGCTTTTTTCCAGTTTCTGGGTAGTCGGCCTTTGCTCCAGGAGAGATTAATGATGTCGAGCAATTTCTTCTTAGCCTGCTCACCAAGATGCAGAATCATGTGTCCATAGATGCCGTCAGGGCCAGGAGACTTGTAAAGATTCAAATCTCCGATAGCGAGTTCTAGTTCTTGCGGAGAGAAAGGATTTCTGAACAAGGGATTACTTGCCCTCGTGTTGCGGTGTCCATGAGCAAGATTTCTTGCCCTGCGCTCAATGGTCTTGTCTTGAGTATTGAAGGACAATTTGCTGATATTCTTGTAATGTAAGCCCAATATGTCTGCTGCTTCTTTATAACTGCGGGGGACACTCCCGTCTTGGGCTAAAATAGTGTTACAATTCTCAGATTGAGGTTGTCTTTTGTCAATGTTCCTCACTAGTTTCCACAGTTTGGAATTAGGAGTTCTAGAGTCAAGAGTAGAGCATAATTCGCTCCATCTCTGCCTCTTTAGAAGGGCATACTTGCATTTAATCTCTGCGTTTATTCTGTTCAATTCAGCCCTGTCGGATGCATTACAGGTATTGGATGAGCGATTGGATAATGCCTCTCTCTTTTTCAAGAGTGGTTGCAGAGTATCAGAGTTGTGGGAGAATAATGGGGTGTACTTTTTGACTTTACCCCGAGGGACCGACTGTTTTGCTGAGCCAAGAATCCCATTTGCAAAGTTAGTCCAATTATTGTCGATGTTATTAGTTAGAGGGAGAGCAGACACACCGGAATTTGTAAGATCTTTGTACTTCTTCCAGTCGGCTTTCCTGAAATTCCAGTATTTCCTTCGATCCGTAGAGATCCTTTGGTTTATATCCAATTCAATAAGAATGGGATAATGATCGCTACCAATATTGTTTAACACGGTCCATTTACAGTGAGGGTAAATATCTGGACTGACGATGGAGATGTCCAGAGCCTCTTTAGTATTATAGCTGTGTGAGGAGTCAAACAGGTGTCGTAAAGGTAACTCATTGACATGTGGCTTTGAACTTGGGCCGTTGGTTACAACTGCCAATAGAATTCTGAGGTTTTACATATCTGCACATATCACATTAAAACCCTTGCTGCTTGGCGTATTATCAAGGCTAGAAAAGGCACCAGAGATGAGGAAGGTGTTTGCTCATTTTGTCGTTCCTGTACTTAACTTTGAAGCCAAAGACTATGTAGATCTCATTGACTGGGCATCTTGTTATGTGACATCCCCTCCAGTTCTCAGAGAGGTTAGTTCTGAAGAACTTATGAAGATGATTCAGGACGGTATGCCTACAGAATGCTGGGAATTTATTAAATTACCATCGCATACACAAGCTGTTAAGCGTATCGTGAAATTAATCACTGCAGCCTCCGGAAAAACGGTTGGCCCACAGAACAGGGATTCCTTTGTTACAGCGACACTAAAATTAAGAAAGCAAATGTTAAAATTTAATACCAAAAATCATTACAAGCAATAGTGTTGATGTTATTTCTCTGTCTCTCTGAAAAATAAAGTTTTCTCTTCCATCAAAATGAGGTAATTGTTTTGTATTTTTTTTTTTTTTAAGTTTTGTCAATTTTCCAAATTTTAAAGTTAATAAGGAGGGAGAAGATATTGGCCTATGAGTTTAAAACTATTTGCAGATGTAGTTGTATATTAATAGTAACTTTTAAGCCTAACCCCAGAATCATGACTGAAATCTGGGATTTTCTATTAATTTTTGAAGTTTGGTCATTTTTAGTCCAATTTTCAGAAATTTAGGCCCCGTGAGGCAACAGAAGATATTAACCTATAAGTTTAAAACTTTTTTGCAGATGTAGTTGCATGTTAATAGTAACTTTTAAGCATAACCCCAGAATCATGACTGAAATTTGGAATTTTCTGTTAATTTTTGAAGTTTGGTCATTTTTAGGCCAATTTTCAGAACCTTAGGCCGTTTGGGGCAACAGAAGATATCAACCCAGAGTTTTAAGATTTCACACCTTTCATAGTGATGGTAGTTCACAACTTTTCCGCACTACCGCTAAGCGATCAGAGAAATTTCGTTTTTTTCGGGACACCCTACTAGTTACATTGAATTCATTTGAGTAAAATGACTGGGAGTTTAAAATAAAATACCGCCCGAACAGGGACTCGAACCCTGGACCGTTAGGTTAAAAGCCTAACGCTCTACCGACTGAGCTATCCGGGCTCGATACCCTGGCTAGTTACATTGAATTCATTTGAGTAAAATGACTGGGAGTTTAAAATAAAATACCGCCCGAACAGGGACTCGAACCCTGGACCGTTAGGTTAAAAGCCTAACGCTCTACCGACTGAGCTATCCGGGCTCGATACCCTGGCTAGTTACATTGAATTCATTTGAGTAAAATGACTGGGAGTTTAAAATAAAATACCGCCCGAACAGGGACTCGAACCCTGGACCGTTAGGTTAAAAGCCTAACGCTCTACCGACTGAGCTATCCGGGCTCGATACCCTGGCTAGTTACATTGAATTCATTTGAGTAAAATGACTGGGAGTTTCAAATAAAATACCGCCCGAACAGGGACTCGAACCCTGGACCGTTAGGTTAAAAGCCTAACGCTCTACCGACTGAGCTATCCGGGCTCGATACCCTGGCTAGTTACATTGAATTCATTTGAGTAAAATGACTGGGAGTTTAAAATAAAATACCGCCCGAACAGGGACTCGAACCCTGGACCGTTAGGTTAAAAGCCTAACGCTCTACCGACTGAGCTATCCGGGCTCGATACCCTGGCTAGTTACATTGAATTCATTTGAGTAAAATGACTGGGAGTTTAAAATAAAATACCGCCCGAACAGGGACTCGAACCCTGGACCGTTAGGTTAAAAGCCTAACGCTCTACCGACTGAGCTATCCGGGCTCGATACCCTGGCTAGTTACATTGAATTCATTTGAGTAAAATGACTGGGAGTTTAAAATAAAATACCGCCCGAACAGGGACTCGAACCCTGGACCGTTAGGTTAAAAGCCTAACGCTCTACCGACTGAGCTATCCGGGTTCGATACCCTGGCTAGTTACATTGAATTCATTTGAGTAAAATGACTGGGAGTTTAAAATAAAATACCGCCCGAACAGGGACTCGAACCCTGGACCGTTAGGTTAAAAGCCTAACGCTCTACCGACTGAGCTATGCGGGCTCGATACCCTGGCTAGTTACATTGAATTCATTTGAGTAAAATGACTGGGAGTTTAAAATAAAATACCGCCCGAACAGGGACTCGAACCCTGGACCGTTAGGTTAAAAGCCTAACGCTCTACCGACTGAGCTATCCGGGCTCGATACCCTGGCTAGTTACATTGAATTCATTTGAGTAAAATGACTGGGAGTTTAAAATAAAATACCGCCCGAACAGGGACTCGAACCCTGGACCGTTAGGTTAAAAGCTTAACGCTCTACCGACTGAGCTATCCGGGCTCGATACCCTGGCCAGTTACATTGAATTCATTTGAGTAAAATGACTGGGAGTTTAAAATAAAATACCGCCCGAACAGGGACTCGAACCCTGGACCGTTAGGTTAAAAGCCTAACGCTCTACCGACTGAGCTATCCGGGCTCGATACCCTGGCTAGTTACATTGAATTCATTTGAGTAAAATAACTGGGAGTTTAAAATAAAATACCGCCCGAACAGGGACTCGAACCCTGGACCGTTAGGTTAAAAGCCTAACGCTCTACCGACTGAGCTATCCGGGCTCGATACCCTGGCAAGTTACATTGAATTCATTTGAGTAAAATGACTGGGAGTTTAAAATAAAATACCGCCCGAACAGGGACTCGAACCCTGGACCGTTAGGTTAAAAGCCTAACGCTCTACCGACTGAGCTATCCGGGCTCGACACCCTGGCTAGTTACATGGAATTTATTTGAGTAAAATGACTGGGAGTTTAAAATAAAATACCGCCCGAACAGGGACTCGAACCCTGGACCGTTAGGTTAAAAGCCTAACGCTCTACCGACTGAGCTATCCGGGCTCGATACCCTGGCTAGTTACATTGAATTCATTTGAGTAAAATGACTGGGAGTTTAAAATAAAATACCGCCCGAACAGGGACTCGAACCCTGGACCGTTAGGTTAAAAGCCTAACGCTCTACCGACTGAGCTATCCGGGCTCGATACCCTGGCTAGTTACATTGAATTCATTTGAGTAAAATGACTGGGAGTTTAAAATAAAATACCGCCCGAACAGGGACTCGAACCCTGGACCGTTAGGTTAAAAGCCTAACGCTCTACCGACTGAGCTATCCGGGCTCGATACACTGGCTAGTTACATTGAATTCATTTGAGTAAAATGACTGGGAGTTTAAAATAAAATACCGCCCGAACAGGGACTCGAACCCTGGACCATTAGGTTAAAAGCCTAACGCTCTACCGACTGAGCTATCCGGGCTCGATACCCTGGCTAGTTACATTGAATTCATTTGAGTAAAATGACTGGGAGTTTAAAATAAAATACCGCCCGAACAGGGACTCGAACCCTGGACCGTTAGGTTAAAAGCCTAACGCTCTACCGACTGAGCTATCCGGGCTCGATACCCTGGCTAGTTACATTGAATTCATTTGAGTAAAATGACTGGGAGTTTAAAATAAAATACCGCCCGAACAGGGACTCGAACCCTGGACCGTTAGGTTAAAAGCCTAACGCTCTACCGACTGAGCTATCAGGGCTCGATACCCTGGCTAGTTACATTGAATTCATTTGAGTAAAATGACTGGGAGTTTAAAATAAAATACCGCCCGAACAGGGACTCGAACCCTGGACCGTTAGGTTAAAAGCCTAACGCTCTACCGACTGAGCTATCCGGGCTCGATACCCTGGCTAGTTACAATGAATTCATTTGAGTAAAATGACTGGGAGTTTAAAATAAAATACCGCCCGAACAGGGACTCGAACCCTGGACCGTTAGGTTAAAAGCCTAACGCTCTACCGACTGAGCTATCCGGGCTCGATACCCTGGCTAGTTACATTGAATTCATTTGAGTAAAATGACTGGGAGTTTAAAATAAAATACCGCCCGAACAGGGACTCGAACCCTGGACCGTTAGGTTAAAAGCCTAACGCTCTACCGACTGAGCTATCCGGGCTCGATACCCTGGCTAGTTACATTGAATTCATTTGAGTAAAATGACTGGGAGTTTAAAATAAAATACCGCCCGAACAGGGACTCGAACCCTGGACCGTTAGGTTAAAAGCCTAACGCTCTACCGACTGAGCTATCCGGGCTCGATACCCTGGCTAGTTACATTGAATTCATTTGAGTAAAATGACTGGGAGTTTAAAATAAAATACCGCCCGAACAGGGACTCGAACCCTGGACCGTTAGGTTAAAAGCCTAACGCTCTACCGACTGAGCTATCCGGGCTCGATACCCTGGCTAGTTACATTGAATTCATTTGAGTAAAATGACTGGGAGTTTAAAATAAAATACCGCCCGAACAGGGACTCGAACCCTGGACCGTTAGGTTAAAAGCCTAACGCTCTACCGACTGAGCTATCCGGGCTCGATACCCTGGCTAGTTACATTGAATTCATTTGAGTAAAATGACTGGGAGTTTAAAATAAAATACCGCCCGAACAGGGACTCGAACCCTGGACCGTTAGGTTAAAAGCCTAACGCTCTACCGACTGAGCTATCCGGGCTCGATACCCTGGCTAGTTACATTGAATTCATTTGAGTAAAATGACTGGGAGTTTCAAATAAAATACCGCCCGAACAGGGACTCGAACCCTGGACCGTTAGGTTAAAAGCCTAACGCTCTACCGACTGAGCTATCCGGGCTCGATACCCTGGCTAGTTACATTGAATTCATTTGAGTAAAATGACTGGGAGTTTAAAATAAAATACCGCCCGAAAAGGGACTCGAACCCTGGACCGTTAGGTTAAAAGCCTAACGCTCTACCGACTGAGCTATCCGGGCTCGATACCCTGGCTAGTTACATTGAATTCATTTGAGTAAAATGACTGGGAGTTTAAAATAAAATACCGCCCGAACAGGGACTCGAACCCTGGACCGTTAGGTTAAAAGCCTAACGCTCTACCGACTGAGCTATCCGGGCTCGATACCATGGCTAGTTACATTGAATTCATTTGAGTAAAATGACTGGGAGTTTAAAATAAAATACCGCCCGAACAGGGACTCGAAACCTGGACCGTTAGGTTAAAAGCCTAACGCTCTACCGACTGAGCTATCCGGGCTCGATGCCCTGGCTAGTTACATTGAATTCATTTGAGTAAAATGACTGGGAGTTTAAAATAAAATACCGCCCGAACAGGGACTCGAACCCTGGACCGTTAGGTTAAAAGCCTAACGCTCTACCGACTGAGCTATCCGGGCTCGATACCCTGGCTAGTTACATTGAATTCATTTGAGTAAAATGACTGGGAGTTTAAAATAAAATACCGCCCGAACAGGGACTCGAACCCTGGACCAATTGGTTAAAAGCCTAACGCTCTACCGACTGAGCTATCCGGGCTCGATGCCCTGGCTAGTTACATTGAATTCATTTGAGTAAAATGACTGGGAGTTTAAAATAAAATACCGCCCGAACAGGGACTCGAACCCTGGACCGTTAGGTTAAAAGCCTAACGCTCTACCGACTGAGCTATCCGGGCTCGATACCCTGGCTAGTTACATTGAATTCATTTGAGTAAAATGACTGGGAGTTTAAAATAAAATACCGCCCGAACAGGGACTCGAACCCTGGACCGTTAGGTTAAAAGCCTAACACTCTACCGACTGAGCTATCCGGGCTCGATAGCCTGGCTAGTTACATTGAATTCATTTGAGTAAAATGACTGGGAGTTTAAAATAAAATACCGCCCGAACAGGGACTCGAACCCTGGACCGTTAGGTTAAAAGCCTAACGCTCTACCGTCTGAGCTATCCGGGCTCGATACCCTGGCTAGTTACATTGAATTCATTTGAGTAAAATGACTGGGAGTTTAAAATAAAATACCGCCCGAACAGGGACTCGAACCCTGGACCGTTAGGTTAAAAGCCTAACGCTCTACCGACTGAGCTATCCGGGCTCGATGCCCTGGCTAGTTACATTGAATTCATTTGAGTAAAATGACTGGGAGTTTAAAATAAAATACCGCCCGAATAGGGACCTCGAACCCTGGACCGTTAGGTAAAAGCCTAACGCTCTACCGACTGAGCTATCCGGGCTCGATGCCCTGGCTAGTTACATGGAATTCATTTGAGTAAAATGACTGGGAGTTTAAAATAAAATACCGCCCGAACAGGGACTCGAACCCTGGACCGTTAGGTTAAAAGCCTAACGCTCTACCGACTGAGCTATCCGGGCTCGACACCCTGGCTAGTTACATGGAATTCATTTGAGTAAAATGACTGGGAGTTTAAAATAAAATACCGCCCGAACAGGGACTCGAACCCTGGACCGTTAGGTTAAAAGCCTAACGCTCTACCGACTGAGCTATCCGGGCTCGACACCCTGGCTAGTTACATGGAATTTATTTGAGTAAAATGACTGGGAGTTTAAAATAAAAAACCGCCCGAACAGGGACTCGAACCCTGGACCGTTAGGTTAAAAGCCTAACGCTCTACCGACTGAGCTATCCGGGCTCGACACCCTGGCTAGTTACATGGAATTTATTTGAGTAAAATGACTGGGAGTTTAAAATAAAAAACCGCCCGAACAGGGACTCGAACCCTCCCAAGTACACGAATGACGTCATTTATGACGACAAAATCAGGTCATATTTTTTCATATGACGTCAATTGGGAAAAAATCACGTCAACTATGACGTCTTTTTTGAGTCACAAAAAATGACGCCAATTTAACACGACATTTAGACGTCATTTTTACGTCACCTAGAATGACCAAATTTTAATGAATGGTGATAATTTGGTCGTGTTTACGTCACTTGGAATGACGTGAATTGTATGACGTCATAAATGTGGTCATTATTACGTCACTCTAAGTGACGTAATTTTAAACACGTCATGAATTTGGTCATTTTTGCGTCATTTAAAATGACGTGATATTTAATGCGTCATAAATTTGGTCATTTTCACGTCATTTTAAATGACGGGATTTTCAAACAAACCTTAAATACGGTAATTTTTTTGTCACTTAAATGACGTGATTTGTAAGACGTCCTAATTTGGTCATTTTCACGTCACTTTAAATTATGTGGTTTTTAAACACGTGAAAAATTTGGTAATTTTTTCGTCACTGTAAATGACGTGATTTTTAAACACGTCATAAAGTAGGTAATTTTTAGTCACCTTAAATGCGCATGCGTTTTAGTGCTATTGCTATTCAGTGAGGATTCGCGCATTCTCGGCGTCATGTTTTAACTTGAACAAAGACAATTGAAGCCAAGGTTGGCAGAGTTGGACCCCAATGGGTTTTTTCAAAACAAACATTTGAAAAAACCCACTTTTTGAACCCATTTTTGGGTTCTTTCAAGAAAAATCATAATTTTGCCCAATTTTCAAAAGTAAACAAAACTATTAATGAAATAATGTATCTAAAATTGCAGTTGCCCTTTAGTGACCCCCTAATGTAGTCCACCCAGCTTTGAAAAAAACTCAACTAGTTTTTAAACAACCCATGAAGATTTGAAAAAAAACACTTAATTCTTAAAAAGCCCAGGAGCTTTGAAAAACTTAAATTTTAAATATTCCACAGAGCTTTGAAAAATACCCACCTTATATTTTAAACAGTCTATTACAGAGCTTGGAAAACCCAACTAATTTTTAAATTTTAAACAACCCATGGAGTTTTGAAAAAAAAACTAATTTTTGAACAATTTTTGACGACACGTGTCAATATTCTAACGGATGTTTCTTCCTTTCTAATTGAGGTACATACTTGAAATTTTAAAATGTTGTAATAACAGTGAATCTACCTAATCTATTAAATTTTCCGGGTCCGGGGACAATTAGGGGGTCGTATACAAATTAAAAACCGTTCAATATAGAAAAAAGGCAGTAAAATTTCACACGCCACTTTAATGCGATACCCTGTTCGAAGCGTTTCTTTGAGTTGAACAACATACTAAAATATCATCGAAATCGGTATGCAGGTTTTTGAAATGGAATTTTTTCAAGTATTAAAATACACCTGATGTGCAAGTAATTAGGCTAATTAAGGAACTTCCCATAGAGCTAGGACCATGAAATTTTAATATGTTGTTCATGGTGTGAATCATAACAATCTATTGAATTTTCAGGGTCCAATTTCAATTACGGGGCCGTATACATAATAAATACCGTAATAAACTTGAATAATTTATAAATCCATAACTAATTCATCAATTCCTAAATGCGATACACAGTTTTGTTCGTCTAAAGGTCTACTACAACATCTTAAAATCTTAAATATATATATCCATATTTGGGCAAAATTTAAAGTAAAATGAAAATTCTTTGAACCTAAATTACAAGCGCAATATGTATATATTTTCCTTAAAATTTCCAATTCCTGGAACCATTTTTTATAAGCTTTCTAAATATGTAAAGCATTAAAATCTAACTTAAAAAGTAAACAAACCAAGAACTCAAATCTGGGAAATATTTCATAGTCATTCGCGTCAACCCACACAACACAGAAAGGTCCAGTAGATGTCTAATGGACGTCAAGCATGGATATAAGAACATCCAGAAATAGTCTAATAACGATCCAGAAAACGTGCAGAAAACGTTAGAATGTCCTCTATAGACAATCCAGAAGACATCTAATGGATATCCATTGGATGTTCTCATGGACGTTAAATGGATGAGTTTTTGGATCTTTTTGGATCATCCATAAAACGTCCAGAAACGTCTAGTTTTTGGATCATCCAGAAACATCTAGTTTACATCCATTGGACGTTAACTGGATGAGTTTTTGGATCATCCAGAAACGTCTAGTTTTTGGATTATCCAGAAACGTCTAGTTCATATCCATTGGACGTCCACATGGACGTTAACTGGATGAGTTTTTGGATCATCCAGAAACGTCTAGTTGATGGATCATCCAGAAACGTCTAGTTCATATCCATTGGACGTCCAAATGGATGAGTCTTTGGATCATCCATAAAACGTCCAGGAAATGTCACCTAAGACCATGGTCTCTGAATTGAATTTGAAAATAACTGCAGATATTTTCAAATTCAATACATTTAAACTAATACTTTTATATGTATATATTAATTTTATATACTTTTTGTTGCTGCATATTAATCTTTTTTTCTTAGCAAATATACTATTGAGTTTATTAACTATTCCTTACTTTTATTTCACATTTTTATACATTCTTCTTATTACAAAATAAATATTTTGTTTAGTTTCTTATATGAAGCAGATTACAAAATCAGGCAATCAACACAAGTTAATAACAAAAACGTTTTTATTCATTTACACTAGCTTTTGACCGTGCCTTAGCATGGCGAAGCCAATTTTGAATGCTTTTAGTTATATCTACATCATACACTTCTTTGACAATGGTCTGTTGCTTCACAGCACCTAATAAGAAAAATGGTAAATTATTAGTACAGTAAAATACATTTTCAATGCAATTTTACTTTAGCTAAGGATTAAGAATATTTTGTGTTTTAGACAAAGGCTGTTCTATTTCATATGACATGCCAGTGTAAATTAGACATCTTTAATTCATAGAAATCTTTTGGTCCCTCAACTGCTTATTAAATTTTACTTTTTCAAATAGTTGATATTGTTTTGGTGAAGTGGTTATTTTTCAAGTTACATAATATATTTATGTAGTGGGTACAATCCATTATCTATAAGAATCTCTTCTAATTCTATAAGAATTCTCTACATCTTTCTGCAACTTAATTCAGTCTAAATGAAATAATAGTCTAAATAAAATAAGCAAGTTATGTGCTGTGGAAGTAAAGGTGTGGTTGATAGGGTTTTATAAGCACAATATCTGAATTAGTACATATTGCGCCAAGAATAATGATTGTAAATTTTCTACCTAGAACCGCCTTGTATATATTTAGGTCCCGGAATGATTTCTTGCCTTTCTGGCCAAGAAAGCTGTAATTTGCAGCACATTTATCTGTGAACAATCTTCTTAACATGTTCTTGAGAATCGTGTCCACACTATCTCCACCAATTCCTTTAAGGATATTTATCTAAAAAAGAGAAATAAAATAAAACCAATGCACAAGTTAAATATAAGAATTTTTCTCCATGAGAATTTTCAAACTTCACATCAACTTGGCTTTAAGGAAAATGTAGAGGAGTGTGGATAAATGGGTCGACTGAATTAAATATCTTAACTTCATGTAAAATGTTTTATATTTCTCCCAGTAGATGGTAGTACGTAACCTATTCAAAAAAATTGGGTTCATTAACACCAGCTTTCATGCTTGTAATAAATAGGACTACTATAAATGTGTTTTCCATTCCAAAAGTAGCTTTTTTGTTTTACTTGTATAATAATTTATGAAAAAATAATTTCGCTAAAGCTTAAAATTTTACTGTGTGTGAATTTAGCAATTGCTAAATTCAACCAATTTTATTAATTTCTGATAAGGTAACTAAAATGAGGTGCAAAAACTTGTTATATGTTTCAAACTTATGTGAAAATATGGAAATTTTTAATGTGCAAATACTAGCAACTTTCATTTTAAATATGTCAAGAAAAAAAATAATTCAAACAAAGTAGGTTTTTATGCTGAATATTTTTAAGAAAAGTCCCTTTAGGATGGCAGGAAAATGTTAACTGTTGGAAAGGAATGGATATTGGTTGTTTGGTTCAGACATCAAAAATTATATATTTGCACTCCCAAAAGTACCAACCCATCTAAAGTGAGTATCATTAATAGAAATAACACCAAGCCTTAACCATTGAACTGAAAGAACAAAAGGACTTACATCACTTGATGTTAATATTACTCTACATAAAGTTAAACAATGTAGGCTGTTTTTCCTCTTTAAAATACATGCATTCATAAAAACTTTTCTTGCAGAATAAATAATAGCTAATTGAATGAATAGTTTATTTATAATTTAACCAATAGTTTAATAATTGGTTTTAAATTTGTTACAAAATGGAAAAATTAAAAAAGTTTTTGCACCATTAGTTAAATTGGAAATTTGTCCCATTTATTCCCACTCTCCCCTACCACCTATGCAGGGAAATTCCCCAATTGTAATAAAAAAAGTTGACCTCGTCAAGATGCTTTAAAAATTGGAAAATAATTCAACTTCTAAGAACAATTTATACCAATGCTTCCAATATTAGACTATCACTTAGTTCAGCCTCCAGTGTCAACAAGGCCTCCAAATTCTTAAGCGGCAATAGCAAGGCAATTTTTTTTGATGCCTCGCTATATTGAAGGACCTTGCTATCCTCTTTAGTAACTGTCTTCATAATTACATCCAGCATGTCCAGCATTACCTTCTGGTTAGCCTTTAAAATTTGATGTGATCTTAGCAACCTTTGAAAAGCTATAATGAATTAAAAATTTAGTTCCACATACATTTTAATTTTGAAGTCAAAATATTAAGTTTTATGACACTTCATCAGCAGAAAATATAACCTTGCAAACTTTCATAGTTACTTCTATTTATAACTAATGCATATAATTTTATTATCACTTCAAACTGAGAGCTTCCACAGTATTACCCAGATTACATACCACTCCATGATTGATTGTGGCCATGGGTGAAAAACCTGTTTAATCACCCATTATTGACAAAACCAGCGAGTTAGGTGTGGAGTAAAAACAAATCTTGTTTTGGAAACAAGAAATCTTACACCGCCTTCAATTATAACCTCTCTTTACTTAAAAAATACTGATTATTAGTCAATAATGTCTTTACATTCGTTTCCAAATTGATTTGGTAAATAAATATTGCAGTGTACAAGATGGGATATTGGAGAAATTTAACAATATAGTACCTTCTGCAGGTAATGTCACAGTGGAGGAGCCTGAGTCATAGGTTCTTTTCGGATGCATCAGAGGGGATGATTCTAAAAAATTAAAACACTTAAATATGACTGAAAAAGTTGATTGAAGATATTTGGATATAAAATATGACTGTGTGTGTCGTATCACAAATATGTAACTACCTGAATGCTTTTCCACAAATGCTATATCCTCTCCACTTGGACCTTTTAACTGCTGGGTTGAGGTTTTATCCCCGAGAGACAGTTCTGAGAAATGAAAATTCAATTGAGAGCATGATATTGGTCGGTTTGTTAATTTATGGCACTAGGCCCAAGTGCTAAGAGCAAAATATTGATATAATTGCCCTTTAAACTCAGTAATTAAAAATCTCATGTTTTTTATTTTTATAAGTATAAAATTTCTTAGTCATAACTGATATACATACCAGCATTGGGAAGTGAAGATATCCCACTACAAAATGTGGCATAATTCCCCAATAAGGATTCTGCAAAAGTTAGGTTTAGTGTCAAAGAAGAGAAAAATACACACACAAGTGTATAAAGAAATTTAAAGACAATGAGGAAGTTGCATGCATGGTTTTGGTTAAGATTTGAATACTTCAGAAGTTTTATATATATGCCATAAAATGATTTTTCTATATATAGCACCTGCTGGAGTCTACCACCAATTTTGCTCTTCTTTCTTGTCCCACTCGCAAGTTACCGGAAAAATTTTTTTACTATGAGGAAATAAATAAAACTCATGCAACTGCCTCATTTATTTTTTAGTAAATTTATAATAAATCTTCACCTGAGTCATGTCCATTAAGTATATCTTCAGTGAAAAGGTTGTGATCTTGAACTTCTACCAAAATTTAAAAATATATAAATTAATCATTCATTTCTTAAAATGAGAAAGCAAATGCTGCATGTATATTCTAACCCAGCGTTTCTCAACCTTTTTACTCCCACGGAACCCTTTCGACAATGCCTAAGTTCCGCGGAACCCTAGCGTCCATGTAACAATATTTTTCTTACTATTTTTTAAATTATTACATAAAACGGAAAATAAATAAAGAAGAAATCGTTTATTTACTATATTTATTTATTAGAATCATTAGAATACAGCTGTAAGGTTTTGAAAATACAATTTTCAGTATCTAAACAATTTTAGCAAGTTTAAAAAAAATAAAACAATTATTAAATATTAATTATATTTTCAAAATTATATTTTCAATTCTGGGTCTTATTTTCGAAAGGCATACCCGAATCTCGTCTTCAATAGAAAGAAGACTATTTCTTTCTTTACTTTTTATGTTTTTTAAACAAGAAAAGGTTGGTTCACACATATATGATGTGGAAAATTGCAATAGTATATTAATAGCTTTTCTTTGAATATTTGGGTAGTCCTTTTTAACGGCCATTGGGCATTTTAACCATTGGAAGGCCTTACCCCTGTCCCCCCCCCCACTGTATCTTAAAACAGGGGTCTCCAAACTTTTCAGCCCGAGGGCCGCATTAACTATCAAACAGCAGTTTGGGGGCCAACTACATATTTGAGGTATTTTCAAGGAAAATTTCTTTCGGGAGGGGCCCAAATATCCTCTAAGGAAATTAAGTAATTATCAGGCCCAAAGCTAGATTTTTGCATCGGGGAGGAAGCCTAAAATTATCTCCAAGTCCATCTTTTGCATACTTAATAAGTTTAATGTACCTTTTTAATATATTTTTATATAGGATTCTCATTTTGCTGAACTTAATATGAAAATAAATTTAACTAACCGAGTTCAAAGTACAAAAAGGGGGGGTCTGGGGGTCCTCCCCCATAAATTTTTTTGAAATTTTACCCTAAAAAACAGGGTTTTTACTCATTCATTCGGGTACCCTTAATCCGAATTTCGGGGGGATCTTGGATCTTTTGTTTTATCTTTTTTTTAACACCTTTTTCGAATTTCTCGCGGAACCCTTGAGAAGGCCTCACGGAACCCCGGTTGAGAAACGCTGTTCTAACCTAACACTTTAACCTACCCAGACTTTGTTTTTGGTTTTCTGGGGTTGAGGGTGGTATGTAAGGTGGTGGTTCTTCTATTTGAGTGTCCTCGATCTCAGAATCCTCAGTTTCCTCAACCTCAGTTTCATATATTTTTCGTTTCTTTGCTCTTTTATGCCTTTTTCCTCTTCCAAGATTTTCCGTGTCTGTAGACTCTAAATCTGTGTTATTCTCTGCCTTTTTTATCTTGGAATGTGCCTCGGCATACGTCGCTGAAAACA
This sequence comes from Tetragnatha montana, assembly GCA_963680715.1. NCBI lineage: Eukaryota > Metazoa > Arthropoda > Arachnida > Araneae > Tetragnathidae > Tetragnatha > Tetragnatha montana. The sequence goes on from OY796681.1 coordinate 20,686,805, forward strand.
AACTGTACAGTGAGCCCAAACCACTAATATTTCAAAAAACCTGATAATCTGGTATGATTTTCCCTGATATCTTATAAAAATAGAAAATCATAATCTTCTAGAAAGCAGAATAATAGAATTGAGAATTGAATTACTTTTATTTCCGAAGGGGTTTAATGGCACGAGACTTATATAAGTGTACATAGTGCTCGTTCTATGTTGGAAAATAAATTAAGATAAGGAGTGTTTGGAAGTTATGTTTTAGTACCCAAAAGGTATTAAGCAAACACTGGGTGCTTAACCCTCATGTACATTTGTCAAAGATAAACTAAGATAAAATGGTTATTAAAATCTATCCACATCACTATCCCTCAAGTTTTAAAACAAAACTTTTCTTATCAATGGTATAACTCTTACAGTAGGATGTCATTCAAATGTTTATAGTTGCTAAAGATCAATATAATACATTACCAAAAACTTCCATTATGACCGCTGGACACTTATCCCAAGTTTCGCTAGGAATGAGTATTGAACCTTTCTCCATTAAACTTTGGTGAGATGTAGTCCATTTCCCTGTGGGCCAGTAGCAAAATCCCCCATCTAGCCAGTTCACAGGCACAACAGAACACTGCTCTCCTGTACCTGGCTTTTTCGTAAACTCAACAACCGCGAATGCCATGCCTAAAAATGTCATGAAACAAATCTATTAGCTACATATGAAAAGAATAGTCTTGTATTACTTTTATAATATACAAGTAACTTTCATAACATACAAGTTATACGTATAATTTGTTATGCATCATGATTAAACTAAAGTTCTTGAAATGGGAAACATATATATCCTTCATTGTTATTAACCAATTATTGACATTATTAATTATTTTTTAATCATAACCACACAGCATAGCACCCTTAAAATTCTATTATAACAAAATTTGTAAATCCCGCCATGTGTGCAAGAGCACTACAAGACTATATTTAAAATAATGATTCTTATTGGAGCTTTGCAGTGTAGATCAGGACATGAAATTTTAATTCTAAATCTAATAGAGATTTGTGCTGCCCACTGTATTGATCTAAGCATTCTAATTAATAAGTTCCAGTCGTTTAAATTGACTTACCCGGGAGCATTCACACTTCACAACAGTGTTTCGTTTTCCAATCTTTTTGCTACCGCAATCCGCACATCTTTTGCATCCTGTTTTTCATCTTTTGGCAATCCTTCTTCTGGGGTAACTTTCTGATGACGTATCAAAGCCATTTTTTGATTGCATAGCTTGTATTTCCAGGGATTTTAGTAATATTTTTCGCCACCACTCTGACATTGGTTCTAAATTTCTTTTATCCATTTTGTTCTGCTTTTACTTTGGTAATATTCTCCATTTTCTGCAGAATCGGGGCTTTCTGAATTTTCTTCATCAATTTCATCGCATTCATCCACTTCCATTGTTTCCATCACACAGACCATCATAAACTCAATTATCTTCTTCATCTTTACTAAAAGAATCCTCATCATCCGTAGAAACTTTCTCAGGCAAAGAAAGGAGCCATTTTCTTTCATCGTCGTAACTCGGGTACCGCGCCATACTGACTGATTGAACGGAATCCACAGTTAAAACTGACGCCTCCACTGGCACTCAAGCCATTCAAGACTATATTGCACATTAATCGAATAAAATTCTTATTAGGTTTGGTTGCATACCGTGCTCAACAAGACCAGATAGTTAAAAATTCACCATCAAACTCAGTCTAAATTCTTATTAGAGATGGATCAGTTGCACTGTAGACTACATTTTTTAAAAAAATTTAAGTCTTTAAGTTCAAGGGGTCCTTGTCAGTAAATTAATTGTAAAAGGGTCCTCGACAAAATTTTATTGGGAACCCCTGGTGTATAACATAACTGATCATATATGAAAAATGTCAAGGCCTGCATGGAAAGATTAGATAGTTGTGGTTTTATGGTGCAAATATAAAGTTTAAAAAGATATTTGATATAGTATGCATAAGAGCCTTTAACAGGCTATAATCATGCCGTCAAAAAATGATTGAAGGAAGGAAGATACTATTAGTTTTTATCGTAACCACACAGCATAGAGCTCTTAAGTTAAATTGGGCCATAGATGCAAGAGCCATTCAAGACTTCTTCGAAATAATTATTTTTCTAGATTTCAACATAAATGAACATTTAAAAAAAGATGAAATCCTTTTAAGACACATCAAAAACTAAGGTTTTTCACTATGAAGAACTGGGTAGATAGTAAAATTATGACCAGATTTTAGAAGAAAATATTTTTTAATAATGTCAGTTATTGGCCATGAATATGGTTTTGAAAGTTTAGAGCCTCTAAAAATACCTAATAAAGAAGAATTGCAAGGTTTTTGATATGCATCCCCGATATCAATAAATTTTTTCCCATAAATACTCCCTTCACTGTCTGGTCTTCCCTGCTTTTTAACTAAACTGGAAATTATCGCAATGGTACCATCCCTAAGGCCACAAACATTATCAGGAGACTTGTTTGACAAACAAAAGTTGGAAAATACGGCCTTATTGTAAAACATTTTAGTGCCAGATGAGGAAGAGATTTCTTTGAAAAATACAATTTGGTCACGTTGTGCAGAGTTTTGATTAATATTTTGAATCTCCCTATGTTCTGCTAGCCTTAGATTTAACTGCTGTAAGGGTTTCTCAGACTTCCTTACTTTCTTTTTGATCACCTGCATGTAATTCTCAAATGGAAAGGCACTGAACTCGTCAAGCGTACCAAAACGCTTGCAATCTTCCACAAGGTGTATCAAACCATGGACATTGTAAGAAACATGATGTTTTCCATATAACGTAGCAAATGTCTTCACAAAATATTCAAGTAGTGTTTGGGCATAATTAAGGAGTGAATCATTCCCTTTCAAGGATGGATTGCACAATATAAATACACTACAGTGCAAAGCCATGAAATTAGTGTATATATCCTCATGAAGACATTTCAATATTATTGGCCCAGTGTATAGGATAATTTGACGGAGCTCAGTGGCTTTCCATCTATCCAAATCATCGAGGGAGCGAGGTTTACGACAAAATTCCATAGGGATGCAGCTGCGTAACCCTATCAATGACTCTGATATAGATTTTTTTGTAAGTGGCTGAATACGATAATTTAAACTCCCTTTTAACCAAAGATGGAATAATTTTCTGGTGACCCCCAAACACACCAGATGCATGTACTCCAATGGAATTTGAGTAACCATGCCAAAATCTAGGTCTTCCAATATAGAATCACCAATATGATGGTTTTGGTCATTTCGAGATTTAAATGTAGAATCAGTTCTCAAGGGTGAATCGAGTTTTGGAAAGCATACTCTACTTTTATCATATTTGCCCTTTTCAGTACATTTACTGCACCCATAGTACCCCGAGTGGCCTTTCACTGAGGCAATGTATGCTCTAGCAGGAGCATCGCATATAAATCCTTTTAATAAAACATTCATCTTCCTTCCTTCAAACATGAACCCATTTTCCAAAACAGGCTTGATCTCTTCAACAAATTGTGCCATTAAATCATTAGCACTCGCAGGTTTTGTGTAGCCATGATATGCGGCTATAGGGAAAACTACTTTTTGGGCATTAGAACAAATCATACAAAGAATTGGCCAAAATTGGCTTCCGGAACTCTTTGATAGGGGCAAGCCATCAACATTAACAAGTAATTCAATGTTATTACCAATCAAACTTATTTTATTCCGTAAAGCATCTCGCAAACCTGTTATCAAGCCAAAATGGCAATACTCTCCAGGATCCATTGATTGGATAACAGTGTTTCTCGGGGTTTTCAATAACGTGCGGGCATCTTTAGGTAATGTATTGAAGCACTCATGCTCACGCTGTATTTTTAAAAGCTTATTTAAATGGGCCTGAGGTATATCACATTCATCAGCCCAAGCAGCAAGCTGTTGGGAAAAGGGCATAGGATTCACTGGAGGTAAATCACTGGATTCACTGTCACTGCTATCAGAAGAGCTTGGCCGATAATCCGAGACATAATCAAAAGCAGAGTCATACACAAAATTAGATTCCGTTTGAAATTCTGTATCATCAGACAAACAAGGGCTCGGCTGCGACTCAAGCAATTCATTGGATGCACTACTAGATGCATTAATCAAGCTGTTTGAATAATCAGCTTCAGAATGAACGTTCTGAGACATGAGCACGCTATCGCTAATATCGGCGATAATTGCCATTTCGTTATTTACACTTTCCGTAACATTACGCCTCTCATGGCGTGTACAAAGCCTTTTGGCCATTGTGAAACAAATATACCAAAACACAATTTAAAGAACTATAATGAATCAGATAATGGCTTTTAGGCTTACCTAAATATCAAATTGATAAGATGTAGATAAACTTCAGAGGTTCAGAGCACAACGGGTATAATCACGCTATTAACAGAAACAGAAGTGAGGCGGTAGCTGATGCCACTCGGTCTAATAGAAATTATTGGATATCCATTGGATGTCTATTGGATGTTTTTTCTGGATGATCTATAAAACGTAATTTATGGATATCTAATAGACGTCCAAAAAATTACAAGAACTAGATCATCCAAAAGTTACCTCTAATAGACATCTAGTGGACGTAACTTTTGGACATGGATGTTCTTGGACTTATTTTGGAAGTATTTGGACGAGAAATAGACCTTTTGTGGACGTTTGTGCTGTGTGGGAAGGACCAGTACGCTCTATTCTGCTTTCAAAAATTCTCAATTACGTCATAATCACCATGGAAACCCGTAATTCTGGAAAAACTTTGCCATAACAGTCCTTTACTCATAAGTAAAATCAAAAATTTTTTTTAAAATAATATTTATATATTTATTAGGCAAAAAGTGGACTTGTCTTTTTTAACGACCCTATAAATTTTTTAATAAGTCTAATAACTTACTAAATTATAAAGATATAGTCATGAAAATCGGATATGACATTCATCTAGATGTATATTTTAAGAATCAATCACCTTTTAAACCATTATTTAAAAATAAACCGATTTATTTAAGAATTATCGACGTTTTTCGGTAAAACGCCGGACATAATAGAATCCGTTTAATTAGAATTCCGTTAGAATTTTAATTTTTAAAGAGCCCAAGGAGCTTTGAAAAAGCCCAAATAATTTTTAAAAAATCCTTTTGACAAAAAAAAATCCTCCCTTAACCTTAAAAATATCAAGTAAAATTTGAAAAACCAACTTATTCCATATCCGTGTGTTTTTTCAGGGTTTTATTTTTAAAATCCGAAAAAAACCAACCCACTTGGTTAAAAAAAAAAAACGGGCTTTTTCGAACCCTGATTGAAGCACGATGGCTGACGGACTATTGTGCGTGGACTCACCTTTTTCCCTAAAAAACACTTATCTTCTAAAATTTTGGTGCATTATTTATTAGCATCGCTCACCGATAGATGGCTGTACTACTGAAGTATATTTGCACAGTGCTCTTGCACAATGTGCTCTTCGCTAAGTAAGTAAGTAATTTTTATGTTATAGTTATATAAAATAACTTCTGTCAATATATTTTTAACTGTCAATAGGATCTTTTTAAATAATTTGCACCAGGATATATTAATTTTACGACTATGTGATTAAGACGCCGAAACAGATCGTGTAATACAAAGACGCGGCGAAGCAACGGCTTTACAAAATGGCGTAGCAAACTTTCCTTGGATGCTGTGCTTGGAATTGTTTTTTATTTCTCCTAAGAGTGAAAGTCCTTGTAATTAGTTAATAATGACTGAATTGAATTTTGCGGATTTTAATTCTCGTATTAAATATTATTTATTTAAAAAATCTATTCTAAATTTACTCTAGTATTAATTAATTAAGTTTTGTATTTTCTGAAAGTATATTTTAAATTTCTACTGTAGGAAAGCTGACTCAAATTGAAGACCTGAAGACGATCTGAAGGTGAAAGGAAGATGTCCTCACACCAGTACCCTCCTTTGTGCAACCCACTGCAAGAAAAATAATTTGGAAGTAAGTAATATATTTTCTTAATTTTTGAAACATAATTTGTATTCTTAACCCCAACCTTTTCTATCTTATATGATAATATATTGAACAGTTAAAAAATACTTTATTAAATTTTACACAAATATCTAAAGTAGTATCTTGGAAAAAATAGTTAATGGAAATACTATATATTTGGGGAATTAGTATTCAATTTATACTGTCAGGAAAAGAAAAATTTTATGCACTGCAGAGAGGATACATACAGAAATTCCCCCTAGACATAAAATATTTCCATTTTACTTCAATATATTTATTTGAAAATCAAGCATTTAGAATTCATCAAGTAAAGCCCTATTATGTTGCAGTTTTAATAGTATTTAGAGGTCTCTGAGCTTAAAAGTTCAGTCTTTACAATATTTTTCCCTCTAACGGATCCTTTTTATGCTCCTCTGTTATTATTTTACCATGTTAACAAATTTTAAAATATCACTTAACTAGAAACCTGTTTTCTTAAAAATATGGGACTGGCTGATAGAACTCAATTCAACACTGATTTTTAATTTGAAAAGTTAATTATATATTTTCAAAATTTTGAAAACCTTTTAACCTTAAAACCTTTTAAGAGAAGTCTAGACAGAATCCCCTATATTTAATTCTAAAATATATATTCTTTTGTAAATGATCAATTATGAAAAAAGATTTTGAAATTAATTGAATCCACAGGAAATTGAATATATTGGGATGTTTTCCTCTCTGGGTTTGATGTACAAGTTGTAAAATAAAAAAGTAGTTTTCTGGCCTTTTGTGTTAAATGTTAGTTTTATTCCTGATGATTTTATATTGATTTCAGGTTGCAAATGGAACTCTGACAAAGATGTGGAAGAAGATGAGGAAGACACATGGATTTTTTGAGGCTTCTGAAGATTTTTGTGTAAAAGGATGAATTGTAAGTAGCAAATATTATTTAAATAATTTTAAAATAAATGTTTTGAAAAACAAGAAATAATAATGTTAAGAAACTGTGTTCTTAAAATGAAAAAGCAAACAATTAAGACATAATAATAAAAATTTTCCAGAAAAAGTAAACGAAATGGGTGAATTTTTCTTTGAAATGGACTGAAAGTGATCTAGAACTGTAAATAATTTTTTTTTATTAAAATCGTATTTTATGTTACAAATGTCTTTTGTGAGTACTGCATGAAAATAATCCCCTTTTTATTGTGGTGGGGTGGACCCCCTTTTTATTGTGGGGCTCATTGTTGCTCCCACAATTAAATTATTTGTTACGATGAGGTTCAAATGCTTCCTTTTAATTTCCCGAAAAGTTAATTTAACCTCTAATACACATTCATGTAATTTATTATTGTAACAAAATAGTTGGTGACCAAACCCCACACAAATGAAGCTATAGCTTAGGGAGTATATAGCTTAGGGAGTATATAGCTATAGGACTCTATAGAGTCCTATAGGGGGCATGGAAAAATTAATAGATGAGGTGGGTCGCTTTAGATTTTGTTTATTATAAAAAGTGGGTCTTTATGTTCAAAAGTTTGAGAACCCCTGTATTAGGATAGGATGTTTTCCTCTCTGGGTTTGACTCACAAGTTGTAAAATGAAAAAGTAGTTTTTTGGCCTTTTCTGTTAAAAGTTAGTTTTATTCCTGATCATTTTATATTGATTTCAGGTTTATAATGCAAAAAGAACTACAAAAATGTGGAAGAAGATGAGAATATATTTGACAGATGTGGATAAAGTTTGGAGGGAAGGAAACTTGGTCCCTATCAGAATTTACTGAAATGAATTATTTACTATTTTTAAGAATTTACTGAATTGTAAACAACTGTGTCCAGTTGTGATGATGCTGGAATGAAGATTTTGGTTTAAAAGGATAAATTGTAAGTAGGCAATATTTTTTTTAATAATTTTAAGACCAATGTTTTGAAAAACAAGCAATAATAAGAATCTTTGCTCTTAAATGGAAAAGCAGAAGTTTAGAACATATTTATAAAAATTTGCTAGAAAAAGAGTAAGCGAAATGGGTGAATAATGGACTGTAAGTTATCAAATCAAGAACTGTAAACAAAACATATTTTTTTATTAAAATCGTTTGATTAAACATATATTTGAAGATGAAAAATTATTATTTGATGTTAGAAATGTTTTTTGTGAGTACTACTTTGTTTTGTAAATCTATTCCTTGCATTTTTATTATAGTATGCAAATTTTATTATTTTTATAAACAAATTTCCAATAGCCAATGCTATTCTTACCTATTATTTATTATCATTTTATTTGTGAAAACATTATTTAATGTTATATTCGTGCTTTTTGAGAGTGCGTGTTATATTGTATGTTATATTCATGCTTTTTTTTTATTTAATGTATTCTAACTAAATTAAAACTACACTTATCTTGTAATTACTGTTGACTTTCCAATCAAGTCTGTATCCCTTTCCCTTATTGTATTTTCTTCAATTTATTGATAAATATTTTAAATGAAGCCATAAACATTTTGCAGTTTTTCAAAGTTTAAAAAACATTTTCTTAGTAGTAAAATCTGAATCAATATTGGTTGGAAATGTAATATTGAAATATGCTTTAATTAAAACTTTAACATAGCATGCTTTGGAAATGCATGCAATCTCTAAAAAAATAATTATTTTAAAAATATGATTAATTGTTTAACTTTCACGGGCTATTGAATCTGGTTGCATTCAGAATATTAACAATGGTCTGAGAAAAGGAAAAAAAAATTCTTTCCCATGTTAAATTTTATTGGGGAATTATAATGTTGGCAAAATTCCTCAAGGAAGTCAAAACCCTTCAATTTGTGTACTAAGAAAATTATACTGATAATTCTTTAAAAGGAAAAATGTTTTATTTGTATTCACTATATTTATTGTAAATCACTAAAAAGTGTTGTATGTGGCTGGTTTTTCTTGTTCAAATTCTGTAATATTGTAACTTATTATGTATATTTTTAATTTGCCTTATATTTTGTATACATCCCTTCAACTGGCCCTTGGGATACCAGAAATGCTGTTTTTGTCTAGTTTGTGAAAATCTCTGTTCAATAAACTTATTTTTGTGTTACTACTTGCATTTAATGTGTTGAAATAAATATTTCCTATTTTCTTCCAATCTTTTTCACCTAAGAAATTTTTTTCCCTTTTTTGGAATAATTAATATTTTTGAATAGATATTAATTTTGTGGGAAAAACTTAAACTTATTTTCATAATAGAATTATTTTATTTATGCTGTTAATATTGTATGTCTTTAGAGAAAAAGAAATGGCTCACATTAACTGAAAACAGTCTCTTTCAAGTAAAGAATTGTAGTAATTTAGATTTTTTAGAAAATATTATTTCTTGATTGAATAATCATATGTCGTGAATTATTAGTGATAGAATGACATGTTTCTTTTGTCTTAGCCACTGGTTAGTCATAAATTATTAAAATATGCTAACCTTAATTCAAATAAAATCCATTTTATAGATATATTTTGGCAATTCTATAAAATGGATTTTATTTGAATTAAAGTTAGCATATTTTAACTATTTATGACTAACCAGTGGCTAGGACAAAAGAAACATGTCATTCTATCACTAATAATTCACGACATACAATTACGTGAAAATCACGTCCTTTAACCACGTATAAAGAACGTCATTAAATCACGTGATAATCACGTAAATTTGATCACGTCCAAGTTGACGTCACATATGTCGTCAAATTCACGTCATTTATGACGTCGAAAATGACGACGAAAGGTTGGACATTCGACGCAAAACATGACGTGTCACGTCAAAGTTAACGTCACATATGTCGTCAAATTCACGTCATTTATGACGTCGAAAGGTTGGACATCCGACGCGAAACATGACGTCAATTTTAAGGCATAAAATCACGTCAAAGTTCATGTCACATATGTCGTCAAATTCACGTCATTTATGACGTCGAAAATGACGACGAAAGATTGGACATTAGACGCAAAACATGACGTCAATTTTAAGGCATATTTTGACGAAAAAATGACGTCATAAATCACGTCATTCGTCTACTTGGGCTGGACCGTTAGGTTAAAAGCCTAACGCTCTACCGACTGAGCTATCCGGGCTCGATGCCCTGGCTAGTTACATTGAATTCATTTGAGTAAAATGACTGGGAGTTTAAAATAAAATACCGCCCGAACAGGGACTCGAACCCTGGACCGTTAGGTTAAAAGCCTAACGCTCTACCGACTGAGCTATCCGGGCTCGATACCCTGGCTAGTTACATTGAATTCATTTGAGTAAAATGACTGGGAGTTTAAAATAAAATACCGCCCGAACAGGGACTCGAACCCTGGACCGTTAGGTTAAAAGCCTAACGCTCTACCGACTGAGCTATCCGGGCTCGATAGCCTGGCTAGTTACATTGAATTCATTTGAGTAAAATGACTGGGAGTTTAAAATAAAATACCGCCCGAACAGGGACTCGAACCCTGGACCGTTAGGTTAAAAGCCTAACGCTCTACCGTCTGAGCTATCCGGGCTCGATACCCTGGCTAGTTACATTGAATTCATTTGAGTAAAATGACTGGGAGTTTAAAATAAAATACCGCCCGAACAGGGACTCGAACCCTGGACCGTTAGGTTAAAAGCCTAACGCTCTACCGACTGAGCTATCCGGGCTCGATGCCCTGGCTAGTTACATTGAATTCATTTGAGTAAAATGACTGGGAGTTTAAAATAAAATACCGCCCGAATAGGGACCTCGAACCCTGGACCGTTAGGTAAAAGCCTAACGCTCTACCGACTGAGCTATCCGGGCTCGATGCCCTGGCTAGTTACATGGAATTCATTTGAGTAAAATGACTGGGAGTTTAAAATAAAATACCGCCCGAACAGGGACTCGAACCCTGGACCGTTAGGTTAAAAGCCTAACGCTCTACCGACTGAGCTATCCGGGCTCGACACCCTGGCTAGTTACATGGAATTCATTTGAGTAAAATGACTGGGAGTTTAAAATAAAATACCGCCCGAACAGGGACTCGAACCCTGGACCGTTAGGTTAAAAGCCTAACGCTCTACCGACTGAGCTATCCGGGCTCGACACCCTGGCTAGTTACATGGAATTTATTTGAGTAAAATGACTGGGAGTTTAAAATAAAAAACCGCCCGAACAGGGACTCGAACCCTGGACCGTTAGGTTAAAAGCCTAACGCTCTACCGACTGAGCTATCCGGGCTCGACACCCTGGCTAGTTACATGGAATTTATTTGAGTAAAATGACTGGGAGTTTAAAATAAAAAACCGCCCGAACAGGGACTCGAACCCTGGACCGTTAGGTTAAAAGCCTAACGCTCTACCGACTGAGCTATCCGGGCTCGATACCCTGGCTAGTTACATTGAATTCATTTGAGTAAAATGACTGGGAGTTTAAAATAAAATACCGCCCGAACAGGGACTCGAACCCTGGACCGTTAGGTTAAAAGCCTAACGCTCTACCGACTGAGCTATCCGGGCTCGATAGCCTGGCTAGTTACATTGAATTCATTTGAGTAAAATGACTGGGAGTTTAAAATAAAATACCGCCCGAACAGGGACTCGAACCCTGGACCGTTAGGTTAAAATCCTAACGCTCTACCGTCTGAGCTATCCGGGCTCGATACCCTGGCTAGTTACATTGAATTCATTTGAGTAAAATGACTGGGAGTTTAAAATAAAATACCGCCCGAACAGGGACTCGAACCCTGGACCGTTAGGTTAAAAGCCTAACGCTCTACCGACTGAGCTATCCGGGCTCGATGCCCTGGCTAGTTACATTGAATTCATTTGAGTAAAATGACTGGGAGTTTAAAATAAAATACCGCCCGAACAGGGACCTCGAACCCTGGACCGTTAGGTAAAAGCCTAACGCTCTACCGACTGAGCTATCCGGGCTCGATGCCCTGGCTAGTTACATGGAATTCATTTGAGTAAAATGACTGGGAGTTTAAAATAAAATACCGCCCGAACAGGGACTCGAACCCTGGACCGTTAGGTTAAAAGCCTAACGCTCTACCGACTGAGCTATCCGGGCTCGACACCCTGGCTAGTTACATGGAATTCATTTGAGTAAAATGACTGGGAGTTTAAAATAAAAAACCGCCCGAACAGGGACTCGAACCCTGGACCGTTAGGTTAAAAGCCTAACGCTCTACCGACTGAGCTATCCGGGCTCGACACCCTGGCTAGTTACATGGAATTTATTTGAGTAAAATGACTGGGAGTTTAAAATAAAAAACCGCCCGAACAGGGACTCGAACCCTGGACCGTTAGGTTAAAAGCCTAACGCTCTACCGACTGAGCTATCCGGGCTCGATACCCTGGCTAGTTACATTGAATTCATTTGAGTAAAATGACTGGGAGTTTAAAATAAAATACAGCCCGAACAGGGACTCGAACCCTGGACCGTTAGGTTAAAAGCCGAACGCTCTACCGACTGAGCTATCCGGGCTCGATACCCTGGCTAGTTACATTGAATTCATTTGAGTAAAATGACTGGAAGTTTAAAATAAAATACCGCCCGAACAGGGACTCGAACCCTGGACCGTTAGGTTAAAAGCCTAACGCTCTACCGACTGAGCTATCCGGGCTCGATGCCCTGGCTAGTTACATTGAATTCATTTGAGTAAAATGACTGGAAGTTTAAAATAAAATACCGCCCGAACAGGGACTCGAACCCTGGACCGTTAGGTTAAAAGCCTAACGCTCTACCGACTGAGCTATCCGGGCTCGACACCATGGCAAGTTACATGGAAATTATTTGAGTAAAATGACTGGGAGTTTAAAATAAAATACCGCCCGAACAGGGACTCGAAACCTGGACCGTTAGGTTAAAAGCCTAACGCTCTACCGACTGAGCTATCCGGGCTCGACACCCTGGCTAGTTACATGGAATTTATTTGAGTAAAATGGCTGGGAGTTTAAAATAAAATACCGCCCGAACAGGGACTCGAACCCTGGACCGTTAGGTTAAAAGCCTAACGCTCTACCGACTGAGCTATCCGGGCTCGATACCCTGGCTAGTTACATTGAATTCATTTGAGTAAAATGACTGGGAGTTTAAAATAAAATACCGCCCGAACAGGGACTCGAACCCTGGACCGCTAGGTTAAAAGCCTAACGCTCTACCGACTGAGCTATCCGGGCTCGATACCCTGGCTAGTTACATTGAATTCATTTGAGTAAAATAACTGGGAGTTTAAAATAAAATTCCGCCCGAACAGGGACTCGAACCCTGGACCGTTAGGTTAAAAGCCTAACGCTCTACCGACTGAGCTATCCGGGCTCGATGCCCTGGCTAGTTACATTGAATTCATTTGAGTAAAATGACTGGAAGTTTAAAATAAAATACCGCCCGAACAGGGACTCGAACCCTGGACCGTTAGGTTAAAAGCCTAACGCTCTACCGACTGAGCTATCCGGGCTCGACACCATGGCAAGTTACATGGAAATTATTTGAGTAAAATGACTGGGAGTTTAAAATAAAATACCGCCCGAACAGGGACTCGAAACCTGGACCGTTAGGTTAAAAGCCTAACGCTCTACCGACTGAGCTATCCGGGCTCGACACCCTGGCTAGTTACATGGAATTTATTTGAGTAAAATGGCTGGGAGTTTAAAATAAAATACCGCCCGAACAGGGACTCGAACCCTGGACCGTTAGGTTAAAAGCCTAACGCTCTACCGACTGAGCTATCCGGGCTCGATACCCTGGCTAGTTACATTGAATTCATTTGAGTAAAATGACTGGGAGTTTAAAATAAAATACCGCCCGAACAGGGACTCGAACCCTGGACCGCTAGGTTAAAAGCCTAACGCTCTACCGACTGAGCTATCCGGGCTCGATACCCTGGCTAGTTACATTGAATTCATTTGAGTAAAATAACTGGGAGTTTAAAATAAAATTCCGCCCGAACAGGGACTCGAACCCTGGACCGTTAGGTTAAAAGCCTAACGCTCTACCGACTGAGCTATCCGGGCTCGATACCCTGGCTAGTTACATTGAATTCATTTGAGTAAAATGACTGGGAGTTTAAAATAAAATACCGCCCGAACAGGGACTCGAACCCTGGACCGTTAGGTTAAAAGCCTAACGCTCTACCGACTGAGCTATCCGGGCTCGATACCCTGGTTAGTTACATTGAATTCATTTGAGTAAAATGACTGGGAGTTTAAAATAAAATACCGCCCGAACAGGGACTCGAACCCTGGACCGTTAGGTTAAAAGCCTAACGCTCTACCGACAGAGCTATCCGGGCTCGATGCCCTGGCTAGTTACATTGAATTCATTTGAGTAAAATGACTGGGAGTTTAAAATAAAATACCGCCCGAACAGGGACTCGAACCCTGGACCGTTAGGTTAAAAGCCTAACGCTCTACCGACTGAGCTATCCGGGCTCGATACCCTGGCTAGTTACATTGAATTCATTTGAGTAAAATGACTGGGAGTTTAAAATAAAATACCGCCCGAACAGGGACTCGAACCCTGGACCGTTAGGTTAAAAGCCTAACGATCTACCGACTGAGCTATCCGGGCTCGATACCCTGGCTAGTTACATTGAATTCATTTGAGTAAAATGACTGGGAGTTTAAAATAAAATACCGCCCGAACAGGGACTCGAACCCTGGACCGTTAGGTTAAAAGCCTAACGCTCTACCGACTGAGCTATCCGGGCTCGATACCCTGGCTAGTTACATTGAATTCATTTGAGTAAAATGACTGGGAGTTTAAAATAAAATACCGCCCGAACAGGGACTCGAACCCTGGACCGTTAGGTTAAAAGCCTAACGCTCTACCGACTGAGCTATCCGGGCTCGATACCCTGGCTAGTTACATTGAATTCATTTGAGTAAAATGACTGGGAGTTTAAAATAAAATACCGCCCTAACAGGGACTCGAACCCTGGACCTTTAGGTTAAAATCCTAACGCTCTACCGACTGAGCTATGCGGGCTCGATACCCTGGCTAGTTACATTGAATTCATTTGAGTAAAATGACTGGGAGTTTAAAATAAAATACCGCCCGAACAGGGACTCGAACCCTGGACCGTTAGGTTAAAAGCCTAACGCTCTACCGACTGAGCTATCCGGGTTCGATACCCTGGCTAGTTACATTGAATTCATTTGAGTAAAATGACTGGGAGTTTAAAATAAAATACCGCCCGAACAGGGACTCGAACCCTGGACCGTTAGGTTAAAAGCCTAACGCTCTACCGACAGAGCTATCCGGGCTCGATGCCCTGGCTAGTTACATTGAATTCATTTGAGTAAAATGACTGGGAGTTTAAAATAAAATACCGCCCGAACAGGGACTCGAACCCTGGACCGTTAGGTTAAAAGTATAACGCTCTACCGACTGAGCTATCCGGGCTCGATACCCTGGCTAGTTACATTGAATTCATTTGAGTAAAATGACTGGGAGTTTAAAATAAAATACCGCCCGAACAGGGACTCGAACCCTGGACCATTAGGTTAAAAGCCTAACGCTCTACCGACTGAGCTATCCGGGCTCGACACCATGGCAAGTTACATGGAAATTATTTGAGTAAAATGACTGGGAGTTTAAAATAAAATACCGCCCGAACAGGGACTCGAAACCTGGACCGTTAGGTTAAAAGCCTAACGCTCTACCGACTGAGCTATCCGGGCTCGACACCCTGGCTAGTTACATGGAATTTATTTGAGTAAAATGGCTGGGAGTTTAAAATAAAATACCGCCCGAACAGGGACTCGAACCCTGGACCGTTAGGTTAAAAGCCTAACGCTCTACCGACTGAGCTATCCGGGCTCGATACCCTGGCTAGTTACATTGAATTCATTTGAGTAAAATGACTGGGAGTTTAAAATAAAATACCGCCCGAACAGGGACTCGAACCCTGGACCGCTAG
Source organism: Tetragnatha montana (assembly GCA_963680715.1). Lineage (NCBI taxonomy): Eukaryota > Metazoa > Arthropoda > Arachnida > Araneae > Tetragnathidae > Tetragnatha > Tetragnatha montana. The sequence goes on from OY796681.1 coordinate 20,702,696, forward strand.
GTTAAAAGCCTAACGCTCTACCGACTGAGCTATCCGGGCTCGATACCGTGGCTAGTTACATTGAATTCATTTGAGTAAAATAACTGGGAGTTTAAAATAAAATTCCGCCCGAACAGGGACTCGAACCCTGGACCGTTAGGTTAAAAGCCTAACGCTCTACCGACTGAGCTATCCGGGCTCGATACCCTGGCTAGTTACATTGAATTCATTTGAGTAAAATGACTGGGAGTTTAAAATAAAATACCGCCCGAACAGGGACTCGAACCCTGGACCGTTAGGTTAAAAGCCTAACGCTCTACCGACTGAGCTATCCGGGCTCGATACCCTGGTTAGTTACATTGAATTCATTTGAGTAAAATGACTGGGAGTTTAAAATAAAATACCGCCCGAACAGGGACTCGAACCCTGGACCGTTAGGTTAAAAGCCTAACGCTCTACCGACTGAGCTATCCGGGCTCGATACCCTGGCTAGTTACATTGAATTCATTTGAGTAAAATAACTGGGAGTTTAAAATAAAATACCGCCCGAACAGGGACTCGAACCCTGGACCGTTAGGTTAAAAGCCTAACGCTCTACCGACTGAGCTATCCGGGCTCGATACCCTGGCTAGTTACATTGAATTCATTTGAGTAAAATGACTGGGAGTTTAAAATAAAATACCGCCCGAACAGGGACTCGAACCCTGGACCGTTAGGTTAAAAGCCTAACGATCTACCGACTGAGCTATCCGGGCTCGATACCCTGGCTAGTTACATTGAATTCATTTGAGTAAAATGACTGGGAGTTTAAAATAAAATACCGCCCGAACAGGGACTCGAACCCTGGACCGTTAGGTTAAAAGCCTAACGCTCTACCGACTGAGCTATCCGGGCTCGATACCCTGGCTAGTTACATTGAATTCATTTGAGTAAAATGACTGGGAGTTTAAAATAAAATACCGCCCGAACAGGGACTCGAACCCTGGACCGTTAGGTTAAAAGCCTAACGCTCTACCGACTGAGCTATCCGGGCTCGATACCCTGGCTAGTTACATTGAATTCATTTGAGTAAAATGACTGGGAGTTTAAAATAAAATACCGCCCTAACAGGGACTCGAACCCTGGACCTTTAGGTTAAAATCCTAACGCTCTACCGACTGAGCTATGCGGGCTCGATACCCTGGCTAGTTACATTGAATTCATTTGAGTAAAATGACTGGGAGTTTAAAATAAAATACCGCCCGAACAGGGACTCGAACCCTGGACCGTTAGGTTAAAAGCCTAACGCTCTACCGACTGAGCTATCCGGGTTCGATACCCTGGCTAGTTACATTGAATTCATTTGAGTAAAATGACTGGGAGTTTAAAATAAAATACCGCCCGAACAGGGACTCGAACCCTGGACCGTTAGGTTAAAAGCCTAACGCTCTACCGACAGAGCTATCCGGGCTCGATGCCCTGGCTAGTTACATTGAATTCATTTGAGTAAAATGACTGGGAGTTTAAAATAAAATACCGCCCGAACAGGGACTCGAACCCTGGACCGTTAGGTTAAAAGTATAACGCTCTACCGACTGAGCTATCCGGGCTCGATACCCTGGCTAGTTACATTGAATTCATTTGAGTAAAATGACTGGGAGTTTAAAATAAAATACCGCCCGAACAGGGACTCGAACCCTGGACCGTTAGGTTAAAAGCCTAACGCTCTACCGACTGAGCTATCCGGGCTCGATGCCCTGGCTAGTTACATTGAATTCATTTGAGTAAAATGACTGGGAGTTTAAAATAAAATACCGCCCGAACAGGGACTCGAAACCTGGACCGTTAGGTTAAAAGCCTAACGCTCTACCGACTGAGCTATCCGGGCTCGATGCCCTGGCTAGTTACATTGAATTCATTTGAGTAAAATGACTGGGAGTTTAAAATAAAATACCGCCCGAACAGGGACCTCGAACCCTGGACCGTTAGGTAAAAGCCTAACGCTCTACCGACTGAGCTATCCGGGCTCGATGCCCTGGCTAGTTACATGGAATTCATTTGAGTAAAATGACTGGGAGTTTAAAATAAAATACCGCCCGAACAGGGACTCGAACCCTGGACCGTTAGGTTAAAAGCCTAACGCTCTACCGACTGAGCTATCCGGGCTCGACACCCTGGCTAGTTACATGGAATTCATTTGAGTAAAATGACTGGGAGTTTAAAATAAAAAACCGCCCGAACAGGGACTCGAACCCTGGACCGTTAGGTTAAAAGCCTAACGCTCTACCGACTGAGCTATCCGGGCTCGACACCCTGGCTAGTTACATGGAATTTATTTGAGTAAAATGACTGGGAGTTTAAAATAAAAAACCGCCCGAACAGGGACTCGAACCCTGGACCGTTAGGTTAAAAGCCTAACGCTCTACCGACTGAGCTATCCGGGCTCGATACCCTGGCTAGTTACATTGAATTCATTTGAGTAAAATGACTGGGAGTTTAAAATAAAATACCGCCCGAACAGGGACTCGAACCCTGGACCGTTAGGTTAAAAGCCGAACGCTCTACCGACTGAGCTATCCGGGCTCGATACCCTGGCTAGTTACATTGAATTCATTTGAGTAAAATGACTGGAAGTTTAAAATAAAATACCGCCCGAACAGGGACTCGAACCCTGGACCGTTAGGTTAAAAGCCTAACGCTCTACCGACTGAGCTATCCGGGCTCGATGCCCTGGCTAGTTACATTGAATTCATTTGAGTAAAATGACTGGAAGTTTAAAATAAAATACCGCCCGAACAGGGACTCGAACCCTGGACCGTTAGGTTAAAAGCCTAACGCTCTACCGACTGAGCTATCCGGGCTCGACACCATGGCAAGTTACATGGAAATTATTTGAGTAAAATGACTGGGAGTTTAAAATAAAATACCGCCCGAACAGGGACTCGAAACCTGGACCGTTAGGTTAAAAGCCTAACGCTCTACCGACTGAGCTATCCGGGTTCGACACCCTGGCTAGTTACATGGAATTTATTTGAGTAAAATGGCTGGGAGTTTAAAATAAAATACCGCCCGAACAGGGACTCGAACCCTGGACCGTTAGGTTAAAAGCCTAACGCTCTACCGACTGAGCTATCCGGGCTCGATACCCTGGCTAGTTACATTGAATTCATTTGAGTAAAATGACTGGGAGTTTAAAATAAAATACCGCCCGAACAGGGACTCGAACCCTGGACCGCTAGGTTAAAAGCCTAACGCTCTACCGACTGAGCTATCCGGGCTCGATACCCTGGCTAGTTACATTGAATTCATTTGAGTAAAATAACTGGGAGTTTAAAATAAAATTCCGCCCGAACAGGGACTCGAACCCTGGACCGTTAGGTTAAAAGCCTAACGCTCTACCGACTGAGCTATCCGGGCTCGATGCCCTGGCTAGTTACATTGAATTCATTTGAGTAAAATGACTGGAAGTTTAAAATAAAATACCGCCCGAACAGGGACTCGAACCCTGGACCGTTAGGTTAAAAGCCTAACGCTCTACCGACTGAGCTATCCGGGCTCGACACCATGGCAAGTTACATGGAAATTATTTGAGTAAAATGACTGGGAGTTTAAAATAAAATACCGCCCGAACAGGGACTCGAAACCTGGACCGTTAGGTTAAAAGCCTAACGCTCTACCGACTGAGCTATCCGGGCTCGACACCCTGGCTAGTTACATGGAATTTATTTGAGTAAAATGGCTGGGAGTTTAAAATAAAATACCGCCCGAACAGGGACTCGAACCCTGGACCGTTAGGTTAAAAGCCTAACGCTCTACCGACTGAGCTATCCGGGCTCGATACCCTGGCTAGTTACATTGAATTCATTTGAGTAAAATGACTGGGAGTTTAAAATAAAATACCGCCCGAACAGGGACTCGAACCCTGGACCGCTAGGTTAAAAGCCTAACGCTCTACCGACTGAGCTATCCGGGCTCGATACCCTGGCTAGTTACATTGAATTCATTTGAGTAAAATAACTGGGAGTTTAAAATAAAATTCCGCCCGAACAGGGACTCGAACCCTGGACCGTTAGGTTAAAAGCCTAACGCTCTACCGACTGAGCTATCCGGGCTCGATACCCTGGCTAGTTACATTGAATTCATTTGAGTAAAATGACTGGGAGTTTAAAATAAAATACCGCCCGAACAGGGACTCGAACCCTGGACCGTTAGGTTAAAAGCCTAACGCTCTACCGACTGAGCTATCCGGGCTCGATACCCTGGTTAGTTACATTGAATTCATTTGAGTAAAATGACTGGGAGTTTAAAATAAAATACCGCCCGAACAGGGACTCGAACCCTGGACCGTTAGGTTAAAAGCCTAACGCTCTACCGACTGAGCTATCCGGGCTCGATACCCTGGCTAGTTACATTGAATTCATTTGAGTAAAATAACTGGGAGTTTAAAATAAAATACCGCCCGAACAGGGACTCGAACCCTGGACCGTTAGGTTAAAAGCCTAACGCTCTACCGACTGAGCTATCCGGGCTCGATACCCTGGCTAGTTACATTGAATTCATTTGAGTAAAATGACTGGGAGTTTAAAATAAAATACCGCCCGAACAGGGACTCGAACCCTGGACCGTTAGGTTAAAAGCCTAACGATCTACCGACTGAGCTATCCGGGCTCGATACCCTGGCTAGTTACATTGAATTCATTTGAGTAAAATGACTGGGAGTTTAAAATAAAATACCGCCCGAACAGGGACTCGAACCCTGGACCGTTAGGTTAAAAGCCTAACGCTCTACCGACTGAGCTATCCGGGCTCGATACCCTGGCTAGTTACATTGAATTCATTTGAGTAAAATGACTGGGAGTTTAAAATAAAATACCGCCCGAACAGGGACTCGAACCCTGGACCGTTAGGTTAAAAGCCTAACGCTCTACCGACTGAGCTATCCGGGCTCGATACCCTGGCTAGTTACATTGAATTCATTTGAGTAAAATGACTGGGAGTTTAAAATAAAATACCGCCCTAACAGGCCCAAGTAGACGAATGACGTGATTTATGACGTCATTTTTTCGTCAAAATATGCCTTAAAATTGACGTCATGTTTTGCGTCTAATGTCCAATCTTTCGTCGTCATTTTCGACGTCATAAATGACGTGAATTTGACGACATATGTGACATGAACTTTGACGTGATTTTATGCCTTAAAATTGACGTCATGTTTCGCGTCGGATGTCCAACCTCTCGACGTCATAAATGACGTGAATTTGACGACATATGTGACGTCAACTTTGACGTAACACGTCATGTTTTGCGTCGAATGTCCAACCTTTCGTCGTCATTTTCGACGTCATAAATGACGTGAATTTGACGACATATGTGACGTCAACTTGGACGTGATCAAATTTACGTGATTATCACGTGATTTAATGACGTTCTTTATACGTGGTTAAAGGACGTGATTTTCACGTAATTGTATGTCGTGAATTAATAGTGATAGAATGACATGTTTCTTTTGTCCTAGCCACTGGTTAGTCATAAATAGTTAAAATATGCTGACTTTAATTCAAATAAAATCCATTTTATGGATTGCCAAAATATATCTATAAAATGGATTTTATTTGAATTAAAGTTAGCATATTTTAACTATTTATGACTAACTAGTGGCTAGGACAAAAGAAACATGTCATTCTATCAGTACTAATTCACGACATACGATTATTCAATCTAGAAATAATATTTTCTAAAAAATATAAAATACTATAATTATTTATTTGAAAGATAGTGTTTTCAATTAATGTGAGCAATTTCTTTTTCTCTACACAGACATACTATATTAATATCATAAATAAAGTAATTCTATTATGAAAAAATCCACCAAAATAAATAAAATACCACCTATAAAATATCTATTCAAAAATGTTAATTATCCCAGAAAAGGGAAAATATAATTTTTCTTGGGTGAAAAGATTGGAAGATAATAGGAAAAATTTTCTTACTTAATATTTATTTCAACACATTAAATGCAAGTAGTAACACAAAAATAGTTTATTGAACAGAGATTTTCACAAACTACACAAATAGTATTTGTTATCCCAAGAGCCAGTTGAAGGGATGTATACAAAATGTAAGACAAATTAAAAATATACATAATGACACAAGTGAGGTTCCCAGTTACAGAATTTGAATAAGAAAAACCAGCCACATAGAGGCCATCCATGAATGATGTCATACTTTTTTTTTCAACATTTTTGACCCCACCCCCCTTTGTGACATCTCACGATCTTCTACCAATAAGTTTAGAATAAGGTTGGTAAGAATTTGGGACTCAATGTTTTCATTGAAATTTAAGTGCACCCTACCTGATAACTTCAAAGTGAACTCTTATTTTGTTGTTAAGAATCTTAGGATATAAACTACTTTTTTTAGAAAAAAATGTTATTTAGTTTTATATTTGATTTTCAATGTGTGATGTCACAATTCTTGAAACCCCTCTCCCCCTTGTCTCAGATTGATCAACCCCCTCCCTCAACTTTTGACATCATTTATGGGTGGCCCTGTACAACAAATTTTAGAGATTTCTGGGTCAATACAAATAAAAAATTGTACCTTTTAAAAAAATAACAGTAATTTTTGTAGTAGACAAATTGAAGTGCTTTGACTTCCTTGAGGAATTTTGCCAACATTATATTCCACAACAAAATTTAACATGGGAGAGAAATTTTTAATTTTTTTTCTCAGATTGTTTATTTTATTATATGACTCTAAGGCGTTTTTGCTTAAAAACACACAATACTCAATTAAGCTTAATAACTCTTACATAAAAATACATAACTTTGAATAAATATAGCTTAAAAAACATAACAATTTTGACAGTGCAGAGAAATTTAAAATTCAACCATTGTTGATCACTTTCAATGCAACCAGATTCAATAGCCCGTAAAAGTTGAATTTATCAGATTTTTTTAAAAATAAGTATTTTATAGAGATTGCATGGCATTTCCAAATCATGCTTTGTTATAGTTTTAATTAAAGCTTATTAAAAAATATTGATTGATATTGATTCAGATTTTACAACTTTGAAAAGGTATTTTGAACTTACTCAAATAATTAAAAACTGCAAAATGTTTATGGCTTCATTTAAAATATTAATCAATAAACTGAAGAAAATACCATAATAAAGGGAAAGGGATAAAGACTCAGTCAAATGTTCTCCTCATCTTTGTCAGTACTAGTTCCTTTTGCATTAAACCTGAAATGAATACATATAAAATGATCAGGAATAAAACTTATTCGAAAACATATAACACAAAAGGCCAGAAAACTACTTTTTATTTTACAACTTCAACGTCAAACCGAGAGAAGAATCTATAATACATTCAATTTCCTGTGGATTCAATTGATTTAAAAATCTAACCCAGGTCCCTTTTGCCTATTTCAGTTATTGATAATTTACAAAAGAATAATGTATTTTAGAATTAAATATAGGGGACTCTGTATAAATTTCTATTAAAAGGTTTTATCTTTGCAAAATTTTAAAAATATATTCTTAACTTTTCAAATTAAAAATCAGTGTTAAATTGAGTTCTATCAGCTAGTCACATGTTTTTAAGAAAACAGGTTTCTAGTTTGGTGATATTGTAAAATTTGTTAACATGGCAAAATAACATGAGCATAAAAAGGATCTGTGTTAGAGTTAAAAATATTGTAAAGATGGAACTTTTAAGCTAAAATATTTTAAGCTCAGACCTCTAAATACTATTAAAATGTAACATAATAGGGCTTAATTTAATCAATTCTAAATGAGAGATTATCAGATTTTTTAAAAAATGTATTGAAATAAAATGGAAATAATTTTTATGCCATGGGGGAATTTCTGTATTATATGAGTCGTGTAATTTCAAAACCAGATAAGTCACTTTTTCCTAATTTTTCAGGCACAACAAAACACTAAATATTCAAACAAATTATGCACTTACAAAACCCTTATTTTTTATTTAAGATGGTAGGAGATGGTTACATTATCAACATGTATAAGCTTATAGATTTAGTTGGTATATTTAGTTAGAGCACTTTTCCGCATAAAAGTTTTAGAACCTGTTTTTTGTCACAAAATTATAGATTTCTCTCAAAATTAGTGTTAGTCATGAAACATTAGATCAATATTTTTTTAAAGCTTAAAGCTTGGCTATTTTCTAGATCTGTATTTTAACAATCAGAACATAACATAAACTGAAAAAAATTGATCTATTCGGTTTGAAACTAGACGACTCATATATCCTCCCTGCAGTGCATAAAATTATTCTTATCCTGACAGTAAAAATTTAATAATTGCCAAAAATACAATATTTTTTTTAAGACACATCAGATATTTGTGTAAAATTATAAAAAAAAACCTTTTTTAACTGTTCAATGTTGTGGTTACAAATACAAATTATTATACTTCAAAAATTAAGAAAATGTATTACCTTTTTTACTCCACCAGCTTTTCTTGGAGTGGGTGAAACAAAAGTGGGTAATTTGGGACAGACATCTTCATAAGCCTCCATCCAGCATTCTCCTAGATATTCACCTCCATCAGGGTTTCAGTCAGCTTTCCTACAGTAGAAATTAAAAATTTACTTTAAGAAAACACAAATCTTTTAAAATTAATAGTAAATTTAAGATAGGTTTTTTTAAATAAATAATATTTAACGTTAAAAAATGTATTGAAGTAAAATGGAAATAATTTTTATGTCCAGGAGGAATTTCTGTATTATATGAGTCGTGTAATTTCAAAACCAGATAAGTCACTTTTTCCTAATTTTTCAGGCACAACAAAACACTAAATATTCAAACAAATTATGCACTTACAAAACCCTTATTTTTTATTTAAGATGGTAGGAGATGGTTACATTATCAACATGTATAAGCTTATAGATTTAGTTGGTATATTTAGTTAGAGCACTTTTCCGCATAAAAGTTTTAGAACCTGTTTTTTGTCACAAAATTATAGATTTCTCTCAAAATTAGTGTTAGTCATGAAACATTATATCAATATTTTTTTAAAGCTTAAAGCTTGGCTATTTAATAGATCTGTATTTTAACAATCAGAACATAACATAAACTGAAAAAAAATTGATCTATTCGGTTTGAAACTAGACGACTCATATATCCTCCCTGCAGTGCATAAAATTATTCTTATCCTGACAGTAAAAATTTAATAATTGCCAAAAATACAATATTTTAAGACACATCAGATATTTGTGTAAAATTATAAAAAAAAAACCTTTTTTAACTGTTCAATGTTGTGGTTACAAATACAAATTATTATATTTCAAAAATTAAGAAAATGTATTACCTTTTTTACTCCACCAGCTTTTCTTGGAGTGGGTGAAACAAAAGTGGGTAATTTGGGACAGACATCTTCATAAGCCTCCATCCAGCATTCTCCTAGATATTCACCTCCATCAGGGTTTCAGTCAGCTTTCCTACAGTAGAAATTAAAAATATACTTTCAGAAAACACAAAACTTTTAAAATTAATAGTAAATTTAAGATAGGTTTTTTTAAATAAATAATATTTAACGTTAAAAAATGTATTGAAGTAAAATGGAAATAATTTTTATGTCCAGGAGGAATTTCTGTATTATATGAGTCGTGTAATTTCAAAACCAGATAAGTCACTTTTTCCTAATTTTTCAGGCACAACAAAACACTAAATATTCAAACAAATTATGCACTTACAAAACCCTTATTTTTTATTTAAGATAGTAGGAGATGGTTACATTATCAACATGTATAAGCTTATAGATTTAGTTGGTATATTTAGTTAGAGCACTTTTCCGCATAAAAGTTTTAGAACCTGTTTTTTGTCACAAAATTATAGATTTCTCTCAAAATTAGTGTTAGTCATGAAACATTATATCAATATTTTTTTAAAGCTTAAAGCTTGGCTATTTAATAGATCTGTATTTTAACAATCAGAACATAACATAAACTGAAAAAAAATTGATCTATTCGGTTTGAAACTAGACGACTCATATATCCTCCCTGCAGTGCATAAAATTATTCTTATCCTGACAGTAAAAATTTAATAATTGCCAAAAATACAATATTTTAAGACACATCAGATATTTGTGTAAAATTATAAAAAAAAAACCTTTTTTAACTGTTCAATGTTGTGGTTACAAATACAAATTATTATATTTCAAAAATTAAGAAAATGTATTACCTTTTTTACTCCACCAGCTTTTCTTGGAGTGGGTGAAACAAAAGTGGGTAATTTGGGACAGACATCTTCATAAGCCTCCATCCAGCATTCTCCTAGATATTCACCTCCATCAGGGTTTCAGTCAGCTTTCCTACAGTAGAAATTAAAAATATACTTTCAGAAAACACAAAACTTTTAAAATTTATAGTAAATTTAGAATAGGTTTTTTAAATAAATAATACTTAATTCGAGAATTAAAATCCGCAGAATTTAGCTCAGTCGGTATTAACTAATTACAAGGATAACCTTTACTTATTCCCTTGAAAACTTTCACTCTTATAAGAAATAAAAAAAAATTCTAAGCACAACACACAAGGAGCGTTTCAACCATTTTGTATTGCTTCGTCTTGGGTCGTACACGATCTGTAATCGGCGTCTCAATCACATACAGTATAATTAAAATATCCTGGTGCAAATTACTTAAAAAGGTACATCAAATACTGACAATTAAAAAAATATTAGTTCAATAAATTATTTTATATAGTAACATAAAAATTACTTACTTTGCGAGCGGCGAGCAGTCGTGTTGTCAATTCTTCATTGATGATGATGACGCTGCAAATTTTCAGTACAGCCATCTATCGGTTACGGATGCTAATAATGCACCAATGCTTAGCGGATAGGTATTTTTTTTCTAGGGAAAAGGGTTCATAAGAATTCGTAGTGTCAATATTCAAACGGCTGTTTCTTCCTTTCTAATTGAGGTACATACTTGAAATTTTAATATGTTTTAATTACAGTATATCTATCTAGTCTTTAAATTTTTCGGGGTCCGGGGACAATTAGGGGGTCGTATACAAATTAAAAACCGTTCAATATAGAAAAAGGGGCGGGAAAATTTCACACGCCACATTAGTGCGATACTCCATTCAAAGCGTAACTTTGAGTTGCACAACATAGTAAAATTTCATCAAAATCGGAAGGCAGGTTTTTTAAACTAGAATTTTTTCAAGTATTAAAATACACCGGATGTGCATGTAATTAGGCTAATTAAGGGACTTCCTATAGAGATAGAAGCATGAAATTTTAATATGTTGTTCATGGTGTGAATCCACACAATCTATTAAATTTTCAGGGTCTAATTCTAATTAGGGGGTCGTATACATAATAAATACCAGTAATAAACTCGAATAATCTATAAATCCAGAACTAATTCATCAACCTCTTAATGCGATACATATTTTTGTTTGCCTAAAGGTCTACTACAACACATTAAAATCTTAAATATTTATCTCAATATTTGGTAAAAAAATTTCAAGTAAAACGAAAATTCTTTGAACCTAAATTACAAACGCAATATGTATATATTCCCCTTAAAATTTGCAATTTTTAGAACCATTTTTTATAAGCTTTCTAAATATGTAAAGCATTAAAATGTGACATTAAAAGTAAACAAACCGAGAACTCAAATTTGGGAAATATTCCAGAGTCATTCGCGTTAAAGACCAGTAAGCTCCATTCTGCTTTCAAAAATTCTCAATTGCGTCATAATCACCATGGAAACCCGAAATTCTGGAAAAACTTTGCCATAACGGTCCTTTACTCATAAGTAAAATGAAAAATTTTTTTAAAATAATATTTATCGATTTATTAAGCAAAAAGTGGACTTGTGTTTTTTAATGATCCCATATATTTTTTAATAAGTCTAATATCTCATTAAATTATAAAGTTATATTCATGAAAATTGGATATGACATGTATCACCATGTATATTTTAAGAATCAATCACCTTTTAAAAGATTATTAAAAAATAAATCGATTTATTTCAGAATTATCGGAGTTTTTTGGTAAAACGTCGGACAAAATAGAATCCGTTATAATGATCGGGTCCCTAGACGTCCCGAACAACATACTGAAAAGAAAAGATATAAACTTCTTATCCTTGAATGGAAATAAGGAAACCATTTCTTATAAAGAAACTTTGAACCTCGAGGTTCAAAGTTTCTTTATAAGAAATGGTTTTTTATGTCAATGAACTCACTTAATTTTGTACAAACCCCACACTATTTCTGAAAAAAAAAACTGTTTTACGTGGGTTTTCTCAGGGTGTTTTATTGAAAAAACTCGATAAAACCCAACCCACTTGTTGTTTTTTTAAAAAAACCCGGGGTTTTGCCAACCCTGCTAATAATGCACCAATTTTTAGCTGATAGGTGTTTTTGAGGGAAAAGGGTGTGAGTCTTAAAAATTTCACGGACGATAGTATTCAGTCAGACGTCTTGGTTCAATTGTTCAAGTTCAAACATGGCGCCGAGAATGCGTGAATCCCCACTGAATAGCAATAGTACTAGAACGCATGCGCATTTAAAGTGACGAAAAAATGACCAAATTTATAACGTGTTTAAAAATCATGTCATTTAAAGTGACGTGAAAAGGATCAAATTTATAACGTCTTACAAATCACGTCCTTTTAAGTAACGAAAAATGACCAAATTTATTACGTGTTTAAAAATCACGTCATTTAAAGACACGTGAAAATGACCAAATTTATAACGTCTTACAAATCACGTCATTTAAGTGACGAAAAAATGACCAAATTTAAGGTGTGTTTTAAAATCACGTCATTTTAAGTGACGTGAAAATGTTATAATTTATGACGTCTTACAAATCACGTCATTTAAGTGACAAAAAAATGACCAAATTTATGACGCATTAAATATTACGTCATTTTAAATGACTCAAAAATGACCAAATTCATGACGTCTTTAAAATTACGTCACTTAGAGTGACGTAATAATGACCACATTTATGACGTCGTATAATTCACGTCATTCAAAGTGACGTAAAAATGACCAAATTGTCACCATTCAGCAAAATGTGGTCATTTTAGGTGACGTAAAAATAACGTCTAAATGTCGTATTAAATTGACGTCATTTTTGGTGACTCAAAAAAGACGTCACAGTTGACGTGATTTTTTCCCTATCGACGTCATATGAAAAAATATGATCTGATTTTGACGTCACAAATGACGTCATTCGTGTACTTGGGAGGGACTCGAACCCTGGACCTTTAGGTTAAAATCCTAACGCTCTACCGACTGAGCTATGCGGGCTCGATACCCTGGCTAGTTACATTGAATTCATTTGAGTAAAATGACTGGGAGTTTAAAATAAAATACCGCCCGAACAGGGACTCGAACCCTGGACCGTTAGGTTAAAAGCCTAACGCTCTACCGACTGAGCTATCCGGGTTCGATACCCTGGCTAGTTACATTGAATTCATTTGAGTAAAATGACTGGGAGTTTAAAATAAAATACCGCCCGAACAGGGACTCGAACCCTGGACCGTTAGGTTAAAAGCCTAACGCTCTACCGACAGAGCTATCCGGGCTCGATGCCCTGGCTAGTTACATTGAATTCATTTGAGTAAAATGACTGGGAGTTTAAAATAAAATACCGCCCGAACAGGGACTCGAACCCTGGACCGTTAGGTTAAAAGTATAACGCTCTACCGACTGAGCTATCCGGGCTCGATACCCTGGCTAGTTACATTGAATTCATTTGAGTAAAATGACTGGGAGTTTAAAATAAAATACCGCCCGAACAGGGACTCGAACCCTGGACCGTTAGGTTAAAAGCCTAACGCTCTACCGACTGAGCTATCCGGGCTCGATGCCCTGGCTAGTTACATTGAATTCATTTGAGTAAAATGACTGGGAGTTTAAAATAAAATACCGCCCGAACAGGGACTCGAAACCTGGACCGTTAGGTTAAAAGTATAATGCTCTACCGACTGAGCTATCCGGGCTCGATACCCTGGCTAGTTACATTGAAGTCATTTGAGTAAAATGACTGGGAGTTTAAAATAAAATACCGCCCGAACAGGGACTCGAACACTGGACCGTTAGGTTAAACGCCTAACGCTCTACCGACTGAGCTATCCGGGCTCGATGCCCTGGCTAGTTACATGGAATTTATTTGAGTAAAATGACTGGGAGTTTAAAATAAAAAACCGCCCGAACAAGGACTCGAACCCTGGACCGTTAGGTTAAAAGCCTAACGCTCTACCGACTGAGCTATCCGGGCTCGATACCCTGGCTAGTTACATTGAATTCATTTGAGTAAAATGACTGGGAGTTTAAAATAAAATACCGCCCGAACAGGGACCCGAACCCTGGACCGTTAGGTTAAAAGCCTAACGCTCTACCGACTGAGCTATCCGGGCTCGATAGCCTGGCTAGTTACATTGAATTCATTTGAGTAAAATGACTGGGAGTTTAAAATAAAATACCGCCCGAACAGGGACTCGAACACTGGACCGTTAGGTTAAACGCCTAACGCTCTACCGACTGAGCTATCCGGGCTCGATGCCCTGGCTAGTTACATGGAATTTATTTGAGTAAAATGACTGGGAGTTTAAAATAAAAAACCGCCCGAACAAGGACTCGAACCCTGGACCGTTAGGTTAAAAGCCTAACGCTCTACCGACTGAGCTATCCGGGCTCGATACCCTGGCTAGTTACATTGAATTCATTTGAGTAAAATGACTGGGAGTTTAAAATAAAATACCGCCCGAACAGGGACTCGAACCCTGGACCGTTAGGTTAAAAGCCTAACGCTCTACCGACTGAGCTATCCGGGCTCGATAGCCTGGCTAGTTACATTGAATTCATTTGAGTAAAATGACTGGGAGTTTAAAATAAAATACCGCCCGAACAGGGACTCGAACCCTGGACCGTTAGGTTAAAAGCCTAACGCTCTACCGACTGAGCTATCCGGGCTCGATACCCTGGCTAGTTACATTGAATTCATTTGAGTAAAATGACTGGGAGTTTAAAATAAAATACCGCCCAAACAGGGAATCGAACCCTGGACCGTTAGGTTAAAAGCCTAACGCTCTACCGACAGAGCTATCCGGGCTCGATGCCCTGGCTAGTTACATTGAATTCATTTGAGTAAAATGACTGGGAGTTTAAAATAAAATACCGCCCGAACAGGGACTCGAACCCTGGACCGTTAGGTTAAAAGTATAACGCTCTACCGACTGAGCTATCCGGGCTCGATGCCCTGGCTAGTTACATGGAATTTATTTGAGTAAAATGACTGGGAGTTTAAAATAAAAAACCGCCCGAACAGGGACTCGAACCCTGGACCGTTAGGTTAAAAGCCTAACGCTCTACCGACTGAGCTATCCGGGCTCGATACCCTGGCTAGAGTTATTGAATTCATTTGAGTAAAATGACTGGGAGTTTAAAATAAAATACCGCCCGAACAGGGACTCGAACCCTGGACCGTTAGGTTAAAAGCCTAACGCTCTACCGACTGAGCTATCCGGGCTCGATGCCCTGGCTAGTTACATTGAATTCATTTGAGTAAAATGACTGGGAGTTTAAAATAAAATACCGCCCGAACAGGGACTCGAACCCTGGACCGTTAGGTTAAAAGCCTAACGCTCTACCGACTGAGCTATCCGGGCTCGACACCCTGGCTAGTTACATGGAATTCATTTGAGTAAAATGACTGGGAGTTTAAAATAAAATACCGCCCGAACAGGGACTCGAACCCTGGACCGTTAGGTTAAAAGCCTAACAGTCTACCGACTGAGGTATCCGGGCTCGACACCCTGGCTAGTTACATGGAATTCACTTGAGTAAAATGACTGGGAGTTTAAAATAAAATACCGCACGAACAGGGACTCGAACCCTGGACCGTTAGGTTTAAAGCCTAACGCTCTACCGACTGAGCTATCCGGGCTCGATGCCCTGGCTAGTTACATTGAATTCATTTGAGTAAAATGACTGGGAGTTTAAAATAAAATACCGCCCGAACAGGGACTCGAACCCTGGACCTTTAGGTTAAAAGCCTAACAGTCTACCGCCTGAGGTATCCGGGCTCGACACCCTGGCTAGTTACATGGAATTCATTTGAGTAAAATGACTGGGAGTTTAAAATAAAATACCGCCCGAACAGGGACTCGAACCCTGGACCGTTAGGTTAAAAGCCTAACGCTCTACCGACTGAGCTATCCGGGCTCGATGCCCTGGCTAGTTACATTGAATTCATTTGAGTAAAATGACTGGGAGTTTAAAATAAAATACCGCCCGAACAGGGACTCGAACCCTGGACCTTTAGGTTAAAAGCCTAACGCTCTACCGACTGAGCTATGCGGGCTCGATACCCTGGCTAGTTACATGGAATTCATTTGAGTAAAATGACTGGGAGTTTAAAATAAAATACCGCCCGAACAGGGACTCGAACCCTGGACCGTTAGGTTAAAAGCCTAACAGTCTACCGACTGAGGTATCCGGGCTCGACACCCTGGCTAGTTACATGGAATTTATTTGAGTAAAATGACTGGGAGTTTAAAATAAAATACCGCCCGAACAGGGACTCGAACCCTGGACCGTTAGGTTTAAAGCCTAACGCTCTACCGACTGAGCTATCCGGGCTCGACACCCTGGCTAGTTACATTGAATTCATTTGAGTAAAATGACTGGGAGTTTAAAATAAAATACCGCCCGAACAGGGACTCGAACCCTGGACCGTTAGGTTAAAAGCCTAACGCTCTACCGACTGAGCTATCCGGGCTCGACACCCTGGCTAGTTACATGGAATTCATTTGAGTAAAATGACTGGGAGTTTAAAATAAAATACCGCCCGAACAGGGACTCGAACCCTGGACCTTTAGGTTAAAAGCCTAACGCTCTACCGACTGAGCTATGCGGGCTCGATACCCTGGCTAGTTACATGGAATTCATTTGAGTAAAATGACTGGGAGTTTAAAATAAAATACCGCACGAACAGGGACTCGAACCCTGGACCGTTAGGTTAAAAGCCTAACGCTCTACCGACTGAGCTATCCGGGCTCGACACCCTGGCTAGTTACATGGAATTCATTTGAGTAAAATGACTGGGAGTTTAAAATAAAATACCGCCCGAACAGGGACTCGAACCCTGGACCGTTAGGTTAAAAGCCTAACGCTCTACCGACTGAGCTATCCGGGCTCGATACCCTGTCTAGTTACATTGAATTCATTTGAGTAAAATGACTGGGAGTTTAAAATAAAATACCGCCCGAACAGGGACTCGAACCCTGGACCTTTAGGTTAAAAGCCTAACGCTCTACCGACTGAGCTATGCGGGCTCGATACCCTGGCTAGTTACATTGAATTCATTTGAGTAAAATGACTGGGAGTTTAAAATAAAATACCGCCCGAACAGGGACTCGAACACTGGACCGTTAGGTTAAAAGTATAACGCTCTACCGACTGAGCTATCCGGGCTCGATACCCTGGCTAGTTACATTGAAGTCATTTGAGTAAAATGACTGGGAGTTTAAAATAAAAAACCGCCCGAACAGGGACTCGAACACTGGACCGTTAGGTTAAACGCCTAACGCTCTACCGACTGAGCTATCCGGGCTCGATGCCCTGGCTAGTTACATGGAATTTATTTGAGTAAAATGACTGGGAGTTTAAAATAAAATACCGCACGAACAGGGACTCGAACCCTGGACCGTTAGGTTAAAAGCCTAACGCTCTACCGACTGAGCTATCCGGGCTCGATACCCTGGCTAGTTACATTGAATTCATTTGAGTAAAATGACTGGGAGTTTAAAGTAAAATACCGCCCGAACAGGGACTCGAACCCTGGACCGTTAGGTTAAAAGCCTAACGCTCTACCGACAGAGCTATCCGGGCTCGATAGCCTGGCTAGTTACATTGAATTCATTTGAGTAAAATGACTGGGAGTTTAAAATAAAATACCGCCCGAACAGGGACTCGAACCCTGGACCGTTAGGTTAAAAGTATAACGCTCTACCGACTGAGCTATCCGGGCTCGATACCCTGGCTAGTTACATTGAAGTCATTTGAGTAAAATGACTGGGAGTTTAAAATAAAATACCGCCCGAACAGGGACTCGAACACTGGACCGTTAGGTTAAACGCCTAACGCTCTACCGACTGAGCTATCCGGGCTCGATGCCCTGGCTAGTTACATTGAATTCATTTGAGTAAAATGACTGGGAGTTTAAAATAAAATACCGCCCGAACAGGGACTCGAACCCTGGACCGTTAGGTTAAAACCCTAACGCTCTACCGACTGAGCTATCCGGGCTCGATACCCTGGCTAGTTACATTGAATTCATTTGAGTAAAATGACTAGGAGTTTAAAATAAAATACCGCCCGAACAGGGACTCGAACCCTGGACCGTTAGGTTAAAAGCCTAACGCTCTACCGACAGAGCTATCCGGGCTCGATGCCCTGGCTAGTTACATTGAATTCATTTGAGTAAAATGACTGGGAGTTTAAAATAAAATACCGCCCGAACAGGGACTCGAACCCTGGACCGTTAGGTTAAAAGCCTAACGCTCTACCGACTGAGCTATCCGGGCTCGATACTCTGGCTAGTTACATTGAATTCATTTGAGTAAAATGACTGGGAGTTTAAAATAAAATACCGCCCGAACAGGGACTCGAACCCTGGACCGTTAGGTTAAAAGCCTAACGCTCTACCGACAGAGCTATCCGGGCTCGATACCCTGGCTAGTTACATTGAATTCATTTGAGTAAAATGACTGGGAGTTTAAAATAAAATACCGCCCGAACAGGGACTCGAAACCTGGACCGTTAGGTTAAAAGCCTAACGCTCTACCGACTGAGCTATCCGGGCTCGATACCCTGGCTAGTTACATTGAATTCATTTGAGTAAAATGACTGGGAGTTTAAAATAAAATACCGCCCGAACAGGGACTCGAACCCTGGACCGTTAGGTTAAAAGCCTAACGCTCTACCGACTGAGCTATCCGGGCTCGATACCCTGGCTAGTTACATGGAATTTATTTGAGTAAAATGACTGGGAGTTTAAAATAAAATACCGCCCGAACAGGGACTCGAACCCCGGACCGTTAGGTTTAAAGCCTAACGCTCTACCGACTGAGCTATCCGGGCTCGACACCCTGGCTAGTTACATGGAATTTATTTGAGTAAAATGACTGGGAGTTTAAAATAAAAAACCGCCCGAACAGGGACTCGAACCCTGGACCGTTAGGTTAAAAGCCTAACGCTCTACCGACTGAGCTATCCGGGCTCGATACCCTGGCTAGTTACATTGAATTCATTTGAGTAAAATGACTGGGAGTTTAAAATAAAATACCGCCCGAACAGGGACTCGAACCCTGGACCTTTAGGTTAAAAGCCTAACGCTCTACCGACTGCGCTATGCGGGCTCGATACCCTGGCTAGTTACATTGAATTCATTTGAGTAAAATAACTGGGAGTTTAAAATAAAATACCGCCCGAACAGGGACTCGAACCCTGGACCGTTAGGTTAAAAGCCTAACGCTCTACCGACTGAGCTATCCGGGCTCGACACCCTGGCTAGTTACATTGAATTCATTTGAGTAAAATGACTGGGAGTTTAAAATAAAATACCGCCCGAACAGGGACTCGAACCCTGGACCGTTAGGTTTAAAGCCTAACGCTCTACCGACTGAGCTATCCGGGCTCGATACCCTGGCTAGTTACATTGAATTCATTTGAGTAAAATGACTGGGAGTTTAAAATAAAAAACCGCCCGAACAGGGACTCGAACCCTGGACCGTTAGGTTAAAAGCCTAACGCTCTACCGACTGAGCTATCCGGGCTCGATACCCTGGCTAGTTACATTGAATTCATTTGAGTAAAATGACTGGGAGTTTAAAATAAAATACCGCCCGAACAGGGACTCGAAACCTGGACCGTTAGGTTAAAAGCCTAACGCTCTACCGACTGAGCTATCCGGGCTCGATACCCTGGCTAGTTACATTGAATTCATTTGAGTAAAATGACTGGGAGTTTAAAATAAAATACCGCCCGAACAGGGACTCGAACCCTGGACCGTTAGGTTAAAAGCCTAACGCTCTACCGACTGAGCTATCCGGGCTCGATGCCCTGGCTAGTTACATGGAATTCATTTGAGTAAAATGACTGGGAGTTTAAAATAAAATACCGCCCGAACAGGGACTCGAACCCTGGACCGTTAGGTTAAAAGCCTAACGCTCTACCGACTGAGCTATCCGGGCTCGATACCCTGGCTAGTTACATGGAATTTATTTGAGTAAAATGACTGGGAGTTTAAAATAAAATACCGCCCGAACAGGGACTCGAACCCTGGACAGTTAGGTTTAAAGCCTAACGCTCTACCGACTGAGCTATCCGGGCTCGACACCCTGGCTAGTTACATGGAATTTATTTGAGTAAAATGACTGGGAGTTTAAAATAAAAAACCGCCCGAACAGGGACTCGAACCCTGGACCGTTAGGTTAAAAGCCTAACGCTCTACCGACTGAGCTATCCGGGCTCGATACCCTGGCTAGTTACATTGAATTCATTTGAGTAAAATGACTGGGAGTTTAAAATAAAATACCGCCCGAACAGGGACTCGAACCCTGGACCTTTAGGTTAAAAGCCTAACGCTCTACCGACTGCGCTATGCGGGCTCGATACCCTGGCTAGTTACATTGAATTCATTTGAGTAAAATAACTGGGAGTTTAAAATAAAATACCGCCCGAACAGGGACTCGAACCCTGGACCGTTAGGTTAAAAGCCTAACGCTCTACCGACTGAGCTATCCGGGCTCGACACCCTGGCTAGTTACATTGAATTCATTTGAGTAAAATGACTGGGAGTTTAAAATAAAATACCGCCCGAACAGGGACTCGAACCCTGGACCGTTAGGTTTAAAGCCTAACGCTCTACCGACTGAGCTATCCGGGCTCGATACCCTGGCTAGTTACATTGAATTCATTTGAGTAAAATGACTGGGAGTTTAAAATAAAAAACCGCCCGAACAGGGACTCGAACCCTGGACCGTTAGGTTAAAAGCCTAACGCTCTACCGACTGAGCTATCCGGGCTCGATACCCTGGCTAGTTACATTGAATTCATTTGAGTAAAATAATTGGGAGTTTAAAATAAAATACCGCCCGAACAGGGACTCGAACCCTGGACCGTTAGGTTAAACGCCTAACGCTCTACCGACTGAGCTATCCGGGCTCGATGCCCTGGCTAGTTACATGGAATTTATTTGAGTAAAATGACTGGGAGTTTAAAATAAAAAACCGCCCGAACAGGGACTCGAACCCTGGACCGTTAGGTTAAAAGCCTAACGCTCTACCGACTGAGCTATCCGGGCTCGATACCCTGGCTAGTTACATTGAATTCATTTGAGTAAAATGACTGGGAGTTTAAAATAAAATACCGCCCGAACAGGGACTCGAACCCTGGACCGTTAGGTTAAAAGCCTAACGCTCTACCGACTGAGCTATCCGGGCTCGATAGCCTGGCTAGTTACATTGAATTCATTTGAGTAAAATGACTGGGAGTTTAAAATAAAATACCGCCCGAACAGGGACTCGAACCCTGGACCGTTAGGTTAAAAGCCTAACGCTCTACCGACTAAGCTATCCGGGCTCGATACTCTGGCTAGTTACATTGAATTCATTTGAGTAAAATAACTGGGAGTTTAAAATAAAATACCGCCCGAACAGGGACTCGAACCCTGGACCGTTAGGTTAAAAGCCTAACGCTCTACCGACTGAGCTATCCGGGCTCGATGCCCTGGCTAGTTACATTGAATTCATTTGAGTAAAATGACTGGGAGTTTAAAATAAAATACCGCTCGAACAGGGACTCGAACCCTGGACCGTTAGGTTAAAAGCCTAACGCTCTACCGACTGAGCTATCCGGGCTCGATACCCTGGCTAGTTACATTGAATTCATTTGAGTAAAATGACTGGGAGTTTAAAATAAAATACCGCCCGAACAGGGACTCGAACCCTGGACCGTTAGGTTAAAAGCCTAACGCTCTACCGACTGAGCTATCCGGGCTCGATACCCTGGCTAGTTACATTGAATTCATTTGAGTAAAATGACTGGGAGTTTAAAATAAAATACCGCCCGAACAGGGACTCGAACCCTGGACCGTTAGGTTAAAAGCCTAACGCTCTACCGACAGAGCTATCCGGGCTCGATGCCCTGGCTAGTTACATTGAATTCATTTGAGTAAAATGACTGGGAGTTTAAAATAAAATACCGCCCGAACAGGGACTCGAACCCTGGACCGTTAGGTTAAAAGTATAACGCTCTACCGACTGAGCTATCCGGGCTCGATGCCCTGGCTAGTTACATGGAATTTATTTGAGTAAAATGACTGGGAGTTTAAAATAAAAAACCGCCCGAACAGGGACTCGAACCCTGGACCGTTAGGTTAAAAGCCTAACGCTCTACCGACTGAGCTATCCGGGCTCGATACCCTGGCTAGAGTTATTGAATTCATTTGAGTAAAATGACTGGGAGTTTAAAATAAAATACCGCCCGAACAGGGACTCGAACCCTGGACCGTTAGGTTAAAAGCCTAACGCTCTACCGACTGAGCTATCCGGGCTCGATGCCCTGGCTAGTTACATTGAATTCATTTGAGTAAAATGACTGGGAGTTTAAAATAAAATACCGCCCGAACAGGGACTCGAACCCTGGACCGTTAGGTTAAAAGCCTAACGCTCTACCGACTGAGCTATCCGGGCTCGACACCCTGGCTAGTTACATGGAATTCATTTGAGTAAAATGACTGGGAGTTTAAAATAAAATACCGCCCGAACAGGGACTCGAACCCTGGACCGTTAGGTTAAAAGCCTAACAGTCTACCGACTGAGGTATCCGGGCTCGACACCCTGGCTAGTTACATGGAATTCACTTGAGTAAAATGACTGGGAGTTTAAAATAAAATACCGCACGAACAGGGACTCGAACCCTGGACCGTTAGGTTTAAAGCCTAACGCTCTACCGACTGAGCTATCCGGGCTCGATGCCCTGGCTAGTTACATTGAATTCATTTGAGTAAAATGACTGGGAGTTTAAAATAAAATACCGCCCGAACAGGGACTCGAACCCTGGACCTTTAGGTTAAAAGCCTAACAGTCTACCGCCTGAGGTATCCGGGCTCGACACCCTGGCTAGTTACATGGAATTCATTTGAGTAAAATGACTGGGAGTTTAAAATAAAATACCGCCCGAACAGGGACTCGAACCCTGGACCGTTAGGTTAAAAGCCTAACGCTCTACCGACTGAGCTATCCGGGCTCGATGCCCTGGCTAGTTACATTGAATTCATTTGAGTAAAATGACTGGGAGTTTAAAATAAAATACCGCCCGAACAGGGACTCGAACCCTGGACCTTTAGGTTAAAAGCCTAACGCTCTACCGACTGAGCTATGCGGGCTCGATACCCTGGCTAGTTACATGGAATTCATTTGAGTAAAATGACTGGGAGTTTAAAATAAAATACCGCCCGAACAGGGACTCGAACCCTGGACCGTTAGGTTAAAAGCCTAACAGTCTACCGACTGAGGTATCCGGGCTCGACACCCTGGCTAGTTACATGGAATTTATTTGAGTAAAATGACTGGGAGTTTAAAATAAAATACCGCCCGAACAGGGACTCGAACCCTGGACCGTTAGGTTTAAAGCCTAACGCTCTACCGACTGAGCTATCCGGGCTCGACACCCTGGCTAGTTACATTGAATTCATTTGAGTAAAATGACTGGGAGTTTAAAATAAAATACCGCCCGAACAGGGACTCGAACCCTGGACCGTTAGGTTAAAAGCCTAACGCTCTACCGACTGAGCTATCCGGGCTCGACACCCTGGCTAGTTACATGGAATTCATTTGAGTAAAATGACTGGGAGTTTAAAATAAAATACCGCCCGAACAGGGACTCGAACCCTGGACCTTTAGGTTAAAAGCCTAACGCTCTACCGACTGAGCTATGCGGGCTCGATACCCTGGCTAGTTACATGGAATTCATTTGAGTAAAATGACTGGGAGTTTAAAATAAAATACCGCACGAACAGGGACTCGAACCCTGGACCGTTAGGTTAAAAGCCTAACGCTCTACCGACTGAGCTATCCGGGCTCGACACCCTGGCTAGTTACATGGAATTCATTTGAGTAAAATGACTGGGAGTTTAAAATAAAATACCGCCCGAACAGGGACTCGAACCCTGGACCGTTAGGTTAAAAGCCTAACGCTCTACCGACTGAGCTATCCGGGCTCGATACCCTGTCTAGTTACATTGAATTCATTTGAGTAAAATGACTGGGAGTTTAAAATAAAATACCGCCCGAACAGGGACTCGAACCCTGGACCTTTAGGTTAAAAGCCTAACGCTCTACCGACTGAGCTATGCGGGCTCGATACCCTGGCTAGTTACATTGAATTCATTTGAGTAAAATGACTGGGAGTTTAAAATAAAATACCGCCCGAACAGGGACTCGAACACTGGACCGTTAGGTTAAAAGTATAACGCTCTACCGACTGAGCTATCCGGGCTCGATACCCTGGCTAGTTACATTGAAGTCATTTGAGTAAAATGACTGGGAGTTTAAAATAAAAAACCGCCCGAACAGGGACTCGAACACTGGACCGTTAGGTTAAACGCCTAACGCTCTACCGACTGAGCTATCCGGGCTCGATGCCCTGGCTAGTTACATGGAATTTATTTGAGTAAAATGACTGGGAGTTTAAAATAAAATACCGCACGAACAGGGACTCGAACCCTGGACCGTTAGGTTAAAAGCCTAACGCTCTACCGACTGAGCTATCCGGGCTCGATACCCTGGCTAGTTACATTGAATTCATTTGAGTAAAATGACTGGGAGTTTAAAGTAAAATACCGCCCGAACAGGGACTCGAACCCTGGACCGTTAGGTTAAAAGCCTAACGCTCTACCGACAGAGCTATCCGGGCTCGATAGCCTGGCTAGTTACATTGAATTCATTTGAGTAAAATGACTGGGAGTTTAAAATAAAATACCGCCCGAACAGGGACTCGAACCCTGGACCGTTAGGTTAAAAGTATAACGCTCTACCGACTGAGCTATCCGGGCTCGATACCCTGGCTAGTTACATTGAAGTCATTTGAGTAAAATGACTGGGAGTTTAAAATAAAATACCGCCCGAACAGGGACTCGAACACTGGACCGTTAGGTTAAACGCCTAACGCTCTACCGACTGAGCTATCCGGGCTCGATGCCCTGGCTAGTTACATTGAATTCATTTGAGTAAAATGACTGGGAGTTTAAAATAAAATACCGCCCGAACAGGGACTCGAACCCTGGACCGTTAGGTTAAAACCCTAACGCTCTACCGACTGAGCTATCCGGGCTCGATACCCTGGCTAGTTACATTGAATTCATTTGAGTAAAATGACTAGGAGTTTAAAATAAAATACCGCCCGAACAGGGACTCGAACCCTGGACCGTTAGGTTAAAAGCCTAACGCTCTACCGACAGAGCTATCCGGGCTCGATGCCCTGGCTAGTTACATTGAATTCATTTGAGTAAAATGACTGGGAGTTTAAAATAAAATACCGCCCGAACAGGGACTCGAACCCTGGACCGTTAGGTTAAAAGCCTAACGCTCTACCGACTGAGCTATCCGGGCTCGATACTCTGGCTAGTTACATTGAATTCATTTGAGTAAAATGACTGGGAGTTTAAAATAAAATACCGCCCGAACAGGGACTCGAACCCTGGACCGTTAGGTTAAAAGCCTAACGCTCTACCGACAGAGCTATCCGGGCTCGATACCCTGGCTAGTTACATTGAATTCATTTGAGTAAAATGACTGGGAGTTTAAAATAAAATACCGCCCGAACAGGGACTCGAAACCTGGACCGTTAGGTTAAAAGCCTAACGCTCTACCGACTGAGCTATCCGGGCTCGATACCCTGGCTAGTTACATTGAATTCATTTGAGTAAAATGACTGGGAGTTTAAAATAAAATACCGCCCGAACAGGGACTCGAACCCTGGACCGTTAGGTTAAAAGCCTAACGCTCTACCGACTGAGCTATCCGGGCTCGATACCCTGGCTAGTTACATGGAATTTATTTGAGTAAAATGACTGGGAGTTTAAAATAAAATACCGCCCGAACAGGGACTCGAACCCCGGACCGTTAGGTTTAAAGCCTAACGCTCTACCGACTGAGCTATCCGGGCTCGACACCCTGGCTAGTTACATGGAATTTATTTGAGTAAAATGACTGGGAGTTTAAAATAAAAAACCGCCCGAACAGGGACTCGAACCCTGGACCGTTAGGTTAAAAGCCTAACGCTCTACCGACTGAGCTATCCGGGCTCGATACCCTGGCTAGTTACATTGAATTCATTTGAGTAAAATGACTGGGAGTTTAAAATAAAATACCGCCCGAACAGGGACTCGAACCCTGGACCTTTAGGTTAAAAGCCTAACGCTCTACCGACTGCGCTATGCGGGCTCGATACCCTGGCTAGTTACATTGAATTCATTTGAGTAAAATAACTGGGAGTTTAAAATAAAATACCGCCCGAACAGGGACTCGAACCCTGGACCGTTAGGTTAAAAGCCTAACGCTCTACCGACTGAGCTATCCGGGCTCGACACCCTGGCTAGTTACATTGAATTCATTTGAGTAAAATGACTGGGAGTTTAAAATAAAATACCGCCCGAACAGGGACTCGAACCCTGGACCGTTAGGTTTAAAGCCTAACGCTCTACCGACTGAGCTATCCGGGCTCGATACCCTGGCTAGTTACATTGAATTCATTTGAGTAAAATGACTGGGAGTTTAAAATAAAAAACCGCCCGAACAGGGACTCGAACCCTGGACCGTTAGGTTAAAAGCCTAACGCTCTACCGACTGAGCTATCCGGGCTCGATACCCTGGCTAGTTACATTGAATTCATTTGAGTAAAATGACTGGGAGTTTAAAATAAAATACCGCCCGAACAGGGACTCGAAACCTGGACCGTTAGGTTAAAAGCCTAACGCTCTACCGACTGAGCTATCCGGGCTCGATACCCTGGCTAGTTACATTGAATTCATTTGAGTAAAATGACTGGGAGTTTAAAATAAAATACCGCCCGAACAGGGACTCGAACCCTGGACCGTTAGGTTAAAAGCCTAACGCTCTACCGACTGAGCTATCCGGGCTCGATGCCCTGGCTAGTTACATGGAATTCATTTGAGTAAAATGACTGGGAGTTTAAAATAAAATACCGCCCGAACAGGGACTCGAACCCTGGACCGTTAGGTTAAAAGCCTAACGCTCTACCGACTGAGCTATCCGGGCTCGATACCCTGGCTAGTTACATGGAATTTATTTGAGTAAAATGACTGGGAGTTTAAAATAAAATACCGCCCGAACAGGGACTCGAACCCTGGACAGTTAGGTTTAAAGCCTAACGCTCTACCGACTGAGCTATCCGGGCTCGACACCCTGGCTAGTTACATGGAATTTATTTGAGTAAAATGACTGGGAGTTTAAAATAAAAAACCGCCCGAACAGGGACTCGAACCCTGGACCGTTAGGTTAAAAGCCTAACGCTCTACCGACTGAGCTATCCGGGCTCGATACCCTGGCTAGTTACATTGAATTCATTTGAGTAAAATGACTGGGAGTTTAAAATAAAATACCGCCCGAACAGGGACTCGAACCCTGGACCTTTAGGTTAAAAGCCTAACGCTCTACCGACTGCGCTATGCGGGCTCGATACCCTGGCTAGTTACATTGAATTCATTTGAGTAAAATAACTGGGAGTTTAAAATAAAATACCGCCCGAACAGGGACTCGAACCCTGGACCGTTAGGTTAAAAGCCTAACGCTCTACCGACTGAGCTATCCGGGCTCGACACCCTGGCTAGTTACATTGAATTCATTTGAGTAAAATGACTGGGAGTTTAAAATAAAATACCGCCCGAACAGGGACTCGAACCCTGGACCGTTAGGTTTAAAGCCTAACGCTCTACCGACTGAGCTATCCGGGCTCGATACCCTGGCTAGTTACATTGAATTCATTTGAGTAAAATGACTGGGAGTTTAAAATAAAAAACCGCCCGAACAGGGACTCGAACCCTGGACCGTTAGGTTAAAAGCCTAACGCTCTACCGACTGAGCTATCCGGGCTCGATACCCTGGCTAGTTACATTGAATTCATTTGAGTAAAATAATTGGGAGTTTAAAATAAAATACCGCCCGAACAGGGACTCGAACCCTGGACCGTTAGGTTAAACGCCTAACGCTCTACCGACTGAGCTATCCGGGCTCGATGCCCTGGCTAGTTACATGGAATTTATTTGAGTAAAATGACTGGGAGTTTAAAATAAAAAACCGCCCGAACAGGGACTCGAACCCTGGACCGTTAGGTTAAAAGCCTAACGCTCTACCGACTGAGCTATCCGGGCTCGATACCCTGGCTAGTTACATTGAATTCATTTGAGTAAAATGACTGGGAGTTTAAAATAAAATACCGCCCGAACAGGGACTCGAACCCTGGACCGTTAGGTTAAAAGCCTAACGCTCTACCGACTGAGCTATCCGGGCTCGATAGCCTGGCTAGTTACATTGAATTCATTTGAGTAAAATGACTGGGAGTTTAAAATAAAATACCGCCCGAACAGGGACTCGAACCCTGGACCGTTAGGTTAAAAGCCTAACGCTCTACCGACTAAGCTATCCGGGCTCGATACTCTGGCTAGTTACATTGAATTCATTTGAGTAAAATAACTGGGAGTTTAAAATAAAATACCGCCCGAACAGGGACTCGAACCCTGGACCGTTAGGTTAAAAGCCTAACGCTCTACCGACTGAGCTATCCGGGCTCGATGCCCTGGCTAGTTACATTGAATTCATTTGAGTAAAATGACTGGGAGTTTAAAATAAAATACCGCTCGAACAGGGACTCGAACCCTGGACCGTTAGGTTAAAAGCCTAACGCTCTACCGACTGAGCTATCCGGGCTCGATACCCTGGCTAGTTACATTGAATTCATTTGAGTAAAATGACTGGGAGTTTAAAATAAAATACCGCCCGAACAGGGACTCGAACCCTGGACCGTTAGGTTAAAAGCCTAACGCTCTACCGACAGAGCTATCCGGGCTCGATGCCCTGGCTAGTTACATTGAATTCATTTGAGTAAAATGACTGGGAGTTTAAAATAAAATACCGCCCGAACAGGGACTCGAACCCTGGACCGTTAGGTTAAAAGTATAACGCTCTACCGACTGAGCTATCCGGGCTCGATACCCTGGCTAGTTACATTGAATTCATTTGAGTAAAATAACTGGGAGTTTAAAATAAAATACCGCCCGAACAGGGACTCGAACCCTGGACCGTTAGGTTAAAAGCCTAACGCTCTACCGACTGAGCTATCCGGGCTCGATGCCCTGGCTAGTTACATTGAATTCATTTGAGTAAAATGACTGGGAGTTTAAAATAAAAAACCGCCCGAACAGGGACTCGAACCCTGGACCGTTAGGTTAAAAGCCTAACGCTCTACCGACTGAGCTATCCGGGCTCGATACCCTGGCTAGTTACATTGAATTCATTTGAGTAAAATGACTGGGAGTTTAAAATAAAATACCGCCCGAACAGGGACTCGAACCCTGGACCTTTAGGTTAAAAGCCTAACGCTCTACCGACTGCGCTATGCGGGCTCGATACCCTGGCTAGTTACATTGAATTCATTTGAGTAAAATAACTGGGAGTTTAAAATAAAATACCGCCCGAACAGGGACTCGAACCCTGGACCGTTAGGTTAAAAGCCTAACGCTCTACCGACTGAGCTATCCGGGCTCGACACCCTGGCTAGTTACATTGAATTCATTTGAGTAAAATGACTGGGAGTTTAAAATAAAATACCGCCCGAACAGGGACTCGAACCCTGGACCGTTAGGTTTAAAGCCTAACGCTCTACCGACTGAGCTATCCGGGCTCGATACCCTGGCTAGTTACATTGAATTCATTTGAGTAAAATGACTGGGAGTTTAAAATAAAAAACCGCCCGAACAGGGACTCGAACCCTGGACCGTTAGGTTAAAAGCCTAACGCTCTACCGACTGAGCTATCCGGGCTCGATACCCTGGCTAGTTACATTGAATTCATTTGAGTAAAATAACTGGGAGTTTAAAATAAAATACCGCCCGAACAGGGACTCGAACCCTGGACCGTTAGGTTAAACGCCTAACGCTCTACCGACTGAGCTATCCGGGCTCGATGCCCTGGCTAGTTACATGGAATTTATTTGAGTAAAATGACTGGGAGTTTAAAATAAAAAACCGCCCGAACAGGGACTCGAACCCTGGACCGTTAGGTTAAAAGCCTAACGCTCTACCGACTGAGCTATCCGGGCTCGATACCCTGGCTAGTTACATTGAATTCATTTGAGTAAAATGACTGGGAGTTTAAAATAAAATACCGCCCGAACAGGGACTCGAACCCTGGACCGTTAGGTTAAAAGCCTAACGCTCTACCGACTGAGCTATCCGGGCTCGATAGCCTGGCTAGTTACATTGAATTCATTTGAGTAAAATGACTGGGAGTTTAAAATAAAATACCGCCCGAACAGGGACTCGAACCCTGGACCGTTAGGTTAAAAGCCTAACGCTCTACCGACTAAGCTATCCGGGCTCGATACTCTGGCTAGTTACATTGAATTCATTTGAGTAAAATAACTGGGAGTTTAAAATAAAATACCGCCCGAACAGGGACTCGAACCCTGGACCGTTAGGTTAAAAGCCTAACGCTCTACCGACTGAGCTATCCGGGCTCGATGCCCTGGCTAGTTACATTGAATTCATTTGAGTAAAATGACTGGGAGTTTAAAATAAAATACCGCTCGAACAGGGACTCGAACCCTGGACCGTTAGGTTAAAAGCCTAACGCTCTACCGACTGAGCTATCCGGGCTCGATACCCTGGCTAGTTACATTGAATTCATTTGAGTAAAATGACTGGGAGTTTAAAATAAAATACCGCCCGAACAGGGACTCGAACCCTGGACCGTTAGGTTAAAAGCCTAACGCTCTACCGACAGAGCTATCCGGGCTCGATGCCCTGGCTAGTTACATTGAATTCATTTGAGTAAAATGACTGGGAGTTTAAAATAAAATACCGCCCGAACAGGGACTCGAACCCTGGACCGTTAGGTTAAAAGTATAACGCTCTACCGACTGAGCTATCCGGGCTCGATACCCTGGCTAGTTACATTGAATTCATTTGAGTAAAATAACTGGGAGTTTAAAATAAAATACCGCCCGAACAGGGACTCGAACCCTGGACCGTTAGGTTAAAAGCCTAACGCTCTACCGACTGAGCTATCCGGGCTCGATGCCCTGGCTAGTTACATTGAATTCATTTGAGTAAAATGACTGGGAGTTTAAAATAAAATACCGCCCGAACAGGGACTCGAACCCTGGACCGTTAGGTTAAAAGCCTAACGCTCTACCGACTGAGCTATCCGGGCTCGATACCCTGGCTAGTTACATTGAATTCATTTGAGTAAAATGACTGGGAGTTTAAAATAAAATACCGCCCGAACAGGGACTCGAACCCTGGACCTTTAGGTTAAAAGCCTAACGCTCTACCGACTGCGCTATGCGGGCTCGATACCCTGGCTAGTTACATTGAATTCATTTGAGTAAAATAACTGGGAGTTTAAAATAAAATACCGCCCGAACAGGGACTCGAACCCTGGAACGTTAGGTTAAAAGCCTAACGCTCTACCGACTGAGCTATCCGGGCTCGACACCCTGGCTAGTTACATTGAATTCATTTGAGTAAAATGACTGGGAGTTTAAAATAAAATACCGCCCGAACAGGGACTCGAACCCTGGACCGTTAGGTTTAAAGCCTAACGCTCTACCGACTGAGCTATCCGGGCTCGATACCCTGGCTAGTTACATTGAATTCATTTGAGTAAAATGACTGGGAGTTTAAAATAAAATACCGCCCGAACAGGGACTCGAACCCTGGACCGTTAGGTTAAAAGCCTAACGCTCTACCGACTGAGCTATCCGGGCTCGACACCCTGGCTAGTTACATGTATAGGAGCCGTTAAAAACACGACACACCTAGAATTCATAAAACAGCAATAATCATTTTTTATTTTTTAAACATTAATAATTTTGAATACGTGTTGCCAATCGTAAAAAGATAAATAATTTTTAAAACAATGTACAGAGCCGCTACACACTCCCCTCCCAGTGACAACGATTAGAAAACCTAACAGCTCTTCTTCTTCGGGTAATAGTACTGTTAGTTCCTTCCTGCGGTTGGCATTGAGAAGGTGATTTCTCCTCTTCCCTGGATTGGAAAGTTTCTATTGAGTGGTCAGGGTTGTTTTCTAGAATGAAACAGGGTTTCAGTCTGTCGATTGATATTCTTTTTACAGATCCTTTAATTTCTATATCAAAGTATTTTGAGCTTCGATTTTTGACGAGGTACGGCCCAAGATAGACAGGTTGCAAAGATGACTTGGCCGCGTTATTGTACACGAAGACGTGCGAGCAATTAGATAGCTGCTTTGAAACAAAGACTGTTTTGCTTCCATGAGAAGTCGTTGCAGAAGGTTTCATGCTGCGTATAGTATTTTGCAGCTTCTGAACGAAATCTGAATGTGCAACGTTAGGAATATTTGTAAGAAACTCCCCGGGTAAACAGAGAGGACTTCCATAAATAAGCTCAGACGAAGAGTATCCTATATCTTCTTTCACCGCTGTGCGTAATCCAAGAAGAACCAAAGGTAAAGCGTCTACCCAAGATCTGTTTTGCTGTAAATGACACCTTAAACTAGCTTTTAGAGTTCTGTGCTGCCGCTCAATTAATCCATTCGCTTGAGGATGGTATGCAGTTGTCCTAGAGGTCTGAAAGCCAAAATATTTACTCAAGGATGAGAAGAGCTGACTTTCAAATTGCCGTCCTTGATCAGATGTGATCCGTTGAGGGGTTCCGAAACGACATATCCAAGCTGAAATTAAGCCCTTTGCCACTGTTTCCGCCGATTGATCTTGTAAAGGAAGAGCTTCTACCCATCTTGAAAATCGATCAATCATTGTTAGTATATATCTGAAACCTTGACATGGGGGCAATGGACCAACGATATCAATGTGAATGTGTTGAAATCGTTCGGAAGGAACTTTGAAGTCCATCAGAGCTGAATGCGTATGTCTTTGAATTTTAGATCTTAGGCATTCCTGACATGCTCTACACCATAACTGGCAATCTTTATTGATATTAGGCCATATAAATCTTTTCGTGATTAGTTTCCTTGTGCTCCGAATACCTGAATGTGAAAGGGTATGAATAGATAAAAATATCTCTTTACGAAACTTCGGTGGAATGTAAGGGCGAGTATTGAGTTGATAAGAGTTGATCGAGTTGATAAGCTCGAACTAAATCTATGGATGAGAAAATCTTTTTTCCATGCAGAATTGCCCCACAGTCTGTAAGAAATGGCAAGGGATAACGATCAGGAATTGTGATATTGTTGAGGGCTCTGTAGTCACCACAGGGCCTCCAATCTCCTGACTTTTTCAAAGTTAGATGCAGAGGGCTTGCCCAACAACTTTTTGAGGGTCTACAGAGACCTTGCTGAATCATAAAGCTGAATTCTTCTTTTGCTGCCTTTAATTTTTCTATTGACAATCTTCTGGCTCTAGCGGCGACAGGGAAACCTTTGGTCTCAATGAAATGTTCGATATTGTGGCTTTTAATTTTAGTATTCATAAGTGTTGGACGAACTAGGTCAGGAAATTCTTTCAGGATTGCTTCATATATGTTTTGAACTGCATTTACAGTTAGAGTATCCACGCGATAGCAGGGCATGCCTATTGAAGACAATGAAGTTACGCCGTCGATCAACTTCCGATTCTTACTGTCAACCAAAAGGTGGAAATGAGACAAAAAGTCAATACCTATTATCGGTTTATTAACGTCCGCAATTACGAAAGGCCAATCAAACGCTCTTCTGAGACCTAAATCTAATTTTAGTAACTTTTGCCCGTATGTTTTAATTTTTGTCCCATTTGCAGCGAAGAGCTCCAACTTGCCAACAGATCTTTTTTCTTGCGGTATCGGCGGAATAACAGAAATTTCTGCTCCTGTGTCGATGAGAAATTGGGTGTTGGTCCCTTTGTCCTTAATAAATAGACGACATAGCTCCACCCCTTTACTCTCTGTCGTCTGTGAGAGGTGGGGATCTAGTTTCCCAGTCTCTGGGAGTTCTTGTTAGGCCAGTCGCATGGTTCTACACACTTGAAAGCTTTCTCTCCGAATTTTGAATGATAGAAACATACACTGTATTTTCGATTACTACGCCTATCTACGGAGTTGCTTCTATCGCGGGATCTACATCGTTTTCGATCCGGGGAACGTGTCTTGTTTAGCTCGTTAATCTGTAACTTTAAATCTGCTAGTTGATCTTGTATTTTAACTAGATCGTTTTCCCTCTCGGAACATGAAACAGCAGCACTGTGATAAGATGACATGGACCTCATCTCCCACGCCTTGTCTGCCATAGCCGCTAATTTTCCCAAATCTTCATTACTGATTGAAAGAATGCTTGATATTTCTATAGGTAACCGTTGAAGCCAAAGAGTTTTAAGAAAAGCTTCTCCTACACTCTCCGGGGCCAAACTCTTCATCTCACATAATAACTGCGATGGCTTCCTGTCACCCAGTTCCACTTCCGTTAATAACTTTTTGGTTTTCACAGTTTCTGAGTCTCCGTATATAGAAATAAGTCTACTTTTAATTGTATGGTACTTATCATCTCTTGGTGGATTTATCAAAATGTCAGACACTTGTGTCAATATTTCAGCGTCAATAGAGCTTATAACGTAATCATATTTAGTCTGATCAGCTGTTATTGAAGCATTTCGAAACTGTGCCTCCATCTGTAGAAACCATATAGACGGGTCGGGTCTCCAAAAGGGTGGAATTTTTATGCTCACCCGAGTAATTACGGGTTTTTCATCTTCGGGCTTGATATTTTCCATTTCGCTTAACTAATGTTCTAGTCCGGTGGTCACCAATATAGGAGCCGTTAAAAACACGACACACCTAGAATTCATAAAACAGCAATAATCATTTTTTATTTTTTAAACATTAATAATTTTGAATACGTGTTGCCAATCGTAAAAAGATAAATAATTTTTAAAACAATGTACAGAGCCGCTACACATGGAATTCATTTGAGTAAAATGACTGGGAGTTTAAAATAAAATACCGCCCGAACAGGGACTCGAACCCTGGACCGTTAGGTTAAAAGCCTAACAGTCTACCGACTGAGGTATCCGGGCTCGACACCCTGGCTAGTTACATGGAATTCACTTGAGTAAAATGACTGGGAGTTTAAAATAAAATACCGCACGAACAGGGACTCGAACCCTGGACCGTTAGGTTTAAAGCCTAACGCTCTACCGACTGAGCTATCCGGGCTCGATGCCCTGGCTAGTTACATTGAATTCATTTGAGTAAAATGACTGGGAGTTTAAAATAAAATACCGCCCGAACAGGGACTCGAACCCTGGACCTTTAGGTTAAAAGCCTAACAGTCTACCGCCTGAGGTATCCGGGCTCGACACCCTGGCTAGTTACATGGAATTCATTTGAGTAAAATGACTGGGAGTTTAAAATAAAATACCGCCCGAACAGGGACTCGAACCCTGGACCGTTAGGTTAAAAGCCTAACGCTCTACCGACTGAGCTATCCGGGCTCGATGCCCTGGCTAGTTACATTGAATTCATTTGAGTAAAATGACTGGGAGTTTAAAATAAAATACCGCCCGAACAGGGACTCGAACCCTGGACCTTTAGGTTAAAAGCCTAACGCTCTACCGACTGAGCTATGCGGGCTCGATACCCTGGCTAGTTACATGGAATTCATTTGAGTAAAATGACTGGGAGTTTAAAATAAAATACCGCCCGAACAGGGACTCGAACCCTGGACCGTTAGGTTAAAAGCCTAACAGTCTACCGACTGAGGTATCCGGGCTCGACACCCTGGCTAGTTACATGGAATTTATTTGAGTAAAATGACTGGGAGTTTAAAATAAAATACCGCCCGAACAGGGACTCGAACCCTGGACCGTTAGGTTTAAAGCCTAACGCTCTACCGACTGAGCTATCCGGGCTCGACACCCTGGCTAGTTACATTGAATTCATTTGAGTAAAATGACTGGGAGTTTAAAATAAAATACCGCCCGAACAGGGACTCGAACCCTGGACCGTTAGGTTAAAAGCCTAACGCTCTACCGACTGAGCTATCCGGGCTCGACACCCTGGCTAGTTACATGGAATTCATTTGAGTAAAATGACTGGGAGTTTAAAATAAAATACCGCCCGAACAGGGACTCGAACCCTGGACCTTTAGGTTAAAAGCCTAACGCTCTACCGACTGAGCTATGCGGGCTCGATACCCTGGCTAGTTACATGGAATTCATTTGAGTAAAATGACTGGGAGTTTAAAATAAAATACCGCACGAACAGGGACTCGAACCCTGGACCGTTAGGTTAAAAGCCTAACGCTCTACCGACTGAGCTATCCGGGCTCGACACCCTGGCTAGTTACATGGAATTCATTTGAGTAAAATGACTGGGAGTTTAAAATAAAATACCGCCCGAACAGGGACTCGAACCCTGGACCGTTAGGTTAAAAGCCTAACGCTCTACCGACTGAGCTATCCGGGCTCGATACCCTGTCTAGTTACATTGAATTCATTTGAGTAAAATGACTGGGAGTTTAAAATAAAATACCGCCCGAACAGGGACTCGAACCCTGGACCTTTAGGTTAAAAGCCTAACGCTCTACCGACTGAGCTATGCGGGCTCGATACCCTGGCTAGTTACATTGAATTCATTTGAGTAAAATGACTGGGAGTTTAAAATAAAATACCGCCCGAACAGGGACTCGAACACTGGACCGTTAGGTTAAAAGTATAAAGCTCTACCGACTGAGCTATCCGGGCTCGATACCCTGGCTAGTTACATTGAAGTCATTTGAGTAAAATGACTGGGAGTTTAAAATAAAAAACCGCCCGAACAGGGACTCGAACACTGGACCGTTAGGTTAAACGCCTAACGCTCTACCGACTGAGCTATCCGGGCTCGATGCCCTGGCTAGTTACATGGAATTTATTTGAGTAAAATGACTGGGAGTTTAAAATAAAATACCGCACGAACAGGGACTCGAACCCTGGACCGTTAGGTTAAAAGCCTAACGCTCTACCGACTGAGCTATCCGGGCTCGATACCCTGGCTAGTTACATTGAATTCATTTGAGTAAAATGACTGGGAGTTTAAAGTAAAATACCGCCCGAACAGGGACTCGAACCCTGGACCGTTAGGTTAAAAGCCTAACGCTCTACCGACAGAGCTATCCGGGCTCGATAGCCTGGCTAGTTACATTGAATTCATTTGAGTAAAATGACTGGGAGTTTAAAATAAAATACCGCCCGAACAGGGACTCGAACCCTGGACCGTTAGGTTAAAAGTATAACGCTCTACCGACTGAGCTATCCGGGCTCGATACCCTGGCTAGTTACATTGAAGTCATTTGAGTAAAATGACTGGGAGTTTAAAATAAAATACCGCCCGAACAGGGACTCGAACACTGGACCGTTAGGTTAAACGCCTAACGCTCTACCGACTGAGCTATCCGGGCTCGATGCCCTGGCTAGTTACATTGAATTCATTTGAGTAAAATGACTGGGAGTTTAAAATAAAATACCGCCCGAACAGGGACTCGAACCCTGGACCGTTAGGTTAAAACCCTAACGCTCTACCGACTGAGCTATCCGGGCTCGATACCCTGGCTAGTTACATTGAATTCATTTGAGTAAAATGACTAGGAGTTTAAAATAAAATACCGCCCGAACAGGGACTCGAACCCTGGACCGTTAGGTTAAAAGCCTAACGCTCTACCGACAGAGCTATCCGGGCTCGATGCCCTGGCTAGTTACATTGAATTCATTTGAGTAAAATGACTGGGAGTTTAAAATAAAATACCGCCCGAACAGGGACTCGAACCCTGGACCGTTAGGTTAAAAGCCTAACGCTCTACCGACTGAGCTATCCGGGCTCGATACTCTGGCTAGTTACATTGAATTCATTTGAGTAAAATGACTGGGAGTTTAAAATAAAATACCGCCCGAACAGGGACTCGAACCCTGGACCGTTAGGTTAAAAGCCTAACGCTCTACCGACAGAGCTATCCGGGCTCGATACCCTGGCTAGTTACATTGAATTCATTTGAGTAAAATGACTGGGAGTTTAAAATAAAATACCGCCCGAACAGGGACTCGAAACCTGGACCGTTAGGTTAAAAGCCTAACGCTCTACCGACTGAGCTATCCGGGCTCGATACCCTGGCTAGTTACATTGAATTCATTTGAGTAAAATGACTGGGAGTTTAAAATAAAATACCGCCCGAACAGGGACTCGAACCCTGGACCGTTAGGTTAAAAGCCTAACGCTCTACCGACTGAGCTATCCGGGCTCGATACCCTGGCTAGTTACATGGAATTTATTTGAGTAAAATGACTGGGAGTTTAAAATAAAATACCGCCCGAACAGGGACTCGAACCCCGGACCGTTAGGTTTAAAGCCTAACGCTCTACCGACTGAGCTATCCGGGCTCGACACCCTGGCTAGTTACATGGAATTTATTTGAGTAAAATGACTGGGAGTTTAAAATAAAAAACCGCCCGAACAGGGACTCGAACCCTGGACCGTTAGGTTAAAAGCCTAACGCTCTACCGACTGAGCTATCCGGGCTCGATACCCTGGCTAGTTACATTGAATTCATTTGAGTAAAATGACTGGGAGTTTAAAATAAAATACCGCCCGAACAGGGACTCGAACCCTGGACCTTTAGGTTAAAAGCCTAACGCTCTACCGACTGCGCTATGCGGGCTCGATACCCTGGCTAGTTACATTGAATTCATTTGAGTAAAATAACTGGGAGTTTAAAATAAAATACCGCCCGAACAGGGACTCGAACCCTGGACCGTTAGGTTAAAAGCCTAACACTCTACCGACTGAGCTATCCGGGCTCGACACCCTGGCTAGTTACATTGAATTCATTTGAGTAAAATGACTGGGAGTTTAAAATAAAATACCGCCCGAACAGGGACTCGAACCCTGGACCGTTAGGTTTAAAGCCTAACGCTCTACCGACTGAGCTATCCGGGCTCGATACCCTGGCTAGTTACATTGAATTCATTTGAGTAAAATGACTGGGAGTTTAAAATAAAAAACCGCCCGAACAGGGACTCGAACCCTGGACCGTTAGGTTAAAAGCCTAACGCTCTACCGACTGAGCTATCCGGGCTCGATACCCTGGCTAGTTACATTGAATTCATTTGAGTAAAATGACTGGGAGTTTAAAATAAAATACCGCCCGAACAGGGACTCGAAACCTGGACCGTTAGGTTAAAAGCCTAACGCTCTACCGACTGAGCTATCCGGGCTCGATACCCTGGCTAGTTACATTGAATTCATTTGAGTAAAATGACTGGGAGTTTAAAATAAAATACCGCCCGAACAGGGACTCGAACCCTGGACCGTTAGGTTAAAAGCCTAACGCTCTACCGACTGAGCTATCCGGGCTCGATGCCCTGGCTAGTTACATGGAATTCATTTGAGTAAAATGACTGGGAGTTTAAAATAAAATACCGCCCGAACAGGGACTCGAACCCTGGACCGTTAGGTTAAAAGCCTAACGCTCTACCGACTGAGCTATCCGGGCTCGATACCCTGGCTAGTTACATGGAATTTATTTGAGTAAAATGACTGGGAGTTTAAAATAAAATACCGCCCGAACAGGGACTCGAACCCTGGACAGTTAGGTTTAAAGCCTAACGCTCTACCGACTGAGCTATCCGGGCTCGACACCCTGGCTAGTTACATGGAATTTATTTGAGTAAAATGACTGGGAGTTTAAAATAAAAAACCGCCCGAACAGGGACTCGAACCCTGGACCGTTAGGTTAAAAGCCTAACGCTCTACCGACTGAGCTATCCGGGCTCGATACCCTGGCTAGTTACATTGAATTCATTTGAGTAAAATGACTGGGAGTTTAAAATAAAATACCGCCCGAACAGGGACTCGAACCCTGGACCTTTAGGTTAAAAGCCTAACGCTCTACCGACTGCGCTATGCGGGCTCGATACCCTGGCTAGTTACATTGAATTCATTTGAGTAAAATAACTGGGAGTTTAAAATAAAATACCGCCCGAACAGGGACTCGAACCCTGGACCGTTAGGTTAAAAGCCTAACGCTCTACCGACTGAGCTATCCGGGCTCGACA
The DNA here is from genome assembly GCA_963680715.1 of Tetragnatha montana. NCBI lineage: Eukaryota > Metazoa > Arthropoda > Arachnida > Araneae > Tetragnathidae > Tetragnatha > Tetragnatha montana. The sequence goes on from OY796681.1 coordinate 20,743,003, forward strand.
CCCTGGCTAGTTACATTGAATTCATTTGAGTAAAATGACTGGGAGTTTAAAATAAAATACCGCCCGAACAGGGACTCGAACCCTGGACCGTTAGGTTTAAAGCCTAACGCTCTACCGACTGAGCTATCCGGGCTCGATACCCTGGCTAGTTACATTGAATTCATTTGAGTAAAATGACTGGGAGTTTAAAATAAAAAACCGCCCGAACAGGGACTCGAACCCTGGACCGTTAGGTTAAAAGCCTAACGCTCTACCGACTGAGCTATCCGGGCTCGATACCCTGGCTAGTTACATTGAATTCATTTGAGTAAAATAACTGGGAGTTTAAAATAAAATACCGCCCGAACAGGGACTCGAACCCTGGACCGTTAGGTTAAACGCCTAACGCTCTACCGACTGAGCTATCCGGGCTCGATGCCCTGGCTAGTTACATGGAATTTATTTGAGTAAAATGACTGGGAGTTTAAAATAAAAAACCGCCCGAACAGGGACTCGAACCCTGGACCGTTAGGTTAAAAGCCTAACGCTCTACCGACTGAGCTATCCGGGCTCGATACCCTGGCTAGTTACATTGAATTCATTTGAGTAAAATGACTGGGAGTTTAAAATAAAATACCGCCCGAACAGGGACTCGAACCCTGGACCGTTAGGTTAAAAGCCTAACGCTCTACCGACTGAGCTATCCGGGCTCGATAGCCTGGCTAGTTACATTGAATTCATTTGAGTAAAATGACTGGGAGTTTAAAATAAAATACCGCCCGAACAGGGACTCGAACCCTGGACCGTTAGGTTAAAAGCCTAACGCTCTACCGACTAAGCTATCCGGGCTCGATACTCTGGCTAGTTACATTGAATTCATTTGAGTAAAATAACTGGGAGTTTAAAATAAAATACCGCCCGAACAGGGACTCGAACCCTGGACCGTTAGGTTAAAAGCCTAACGCTCTACCGACTGAGCTATCCGGGCTCGATGCCCTGGCTAGTTACATTGAATTCATTTGAGTAAAATGACTGGGAGTTTAAAATAAAATACCGCTCGAACAGGGACTCGAACCCTGGACCGTTAGGTTAAAAGCCTAACGCTCTACCGACTGAGCTATCCGGGCTCGATACCCTGGCTAGTTACATTGAATTCATTTGAGTAAAATGACTGGGAGTTTAAAATAAAATACCGCCCGAACAGGGACTCGAACCCTGGACCGTTAGGTTAAAAGCCTAACGCTCTACCGACAGAGCTATCCGGGCTCGATGCCCTGGCTAGTTACATTGAATTCATTTGAGTAAAATGACTGGGAGTTTAAAATAAAATACCGCCCGAACAGGGACTCGAACCCTGGACCGTTAGGTTAAAAGTATAACGCTCTACCGACTGAGCTATCCGGGCTCGATACCCTGGCTAGTTACATTGAATTCATTTGAGTAAAATAACTGGGAGTTTAAAATAAAATACCGCCCGAACAGGGACTCGAACCCTGGACCGTTAGGTTAAAAGCCTAACGCTCTACCGACTGAGCTATCCGGGCTCGATGCCCTGGCTAGTTACATTGAATTCATTTGAGTAAAATGACTGGGAGTTTAAAATAAAATACCGCCCGAACAGGGACTCGAACCCTGGACCGTTAGGTTAAAAGCCTAACGCTCTACCGACTGAGCTATCCGGGCTCGATACCCTGGCTAGTTACATTGAATTCATTTGAGTAAAATGACTGGGAGTTTAAAATAAAATACCGCCCGAACAGGGACTCGAACCCTGGACCTTTAGGTTAAAAGCCTAACGCTCTACCGACTGCGCTATGCGGGCTCGATACCCTGGCTAGTTACATTGAATTCATTTGAGTAAAATAACTGGGAGTTTAAAATAAAATACCGCCCGAACAGGGACTCGAACCCTGGAACGTTAGGTTAAAAGCCTAACGCTCTACCGACTGAGCTATCCGGGCTCGACACCCTGGCTAGTTACATTGAATTCATTTGAGTAAAATGACTGGGAGTTTAAAATAAAATACCGCCCGAACAGGGACTCGAACCCTGGACCGTTAGGTTTAAAGCCTAACGCTCTACCGACTGAGCTATCCGGGCTCGATACCCTGGCTAGTTACATTGAATTCATTTGAGTAAAATGACTGGGAGTTTAAAATAAAAAACCGCCCGAACAGGGACTCGAACCCTGGACCGTTAGGTTAAAAGCCTAACGCTCTACCGACTGAGCTATCCGGGCTCGATACCCTGGCTAGTTACATTGAATTCATTTGAGTAAAATAACTGGGAGTTTAAAATAAAATACCGCCCGAACAGGGACTCGAACCCTGGACCGTTAGGTTAAACGCCTAACGCTCTACCGACTGAGCTATCCGGGCTCGATGCCCTGGCTAGTTACATGGAATTTATTTGAGTAAAATGACTGGGAGTTTAAAATAAAAAACCGCCCGAACAGGGACTCGAACCCTGGACCGTTAGGTTAAAAGCCTAACGCTCTACCGACTGAGCTATCCGGGCTCGATACCCTGGCTAGTTACATTGAATTCATTTGAGTAAAATGACTGGGAGTTTAAAATAAAATACCGCCCGAACAGGGACTCGAACCCTGGACCGTTAGGTTAAAAGCCTAACGCTCTACCGACTGAGCTATCCGGGCTCGATAGCCTGGCTAGTTACATTGAATTCATTTGAGTAAAATGACTGGGAGTTTAAAATAAAATACCGCCCGAACAGGGACTCGAACCCTGGACCGTTAGGTTAAAAGCCTAACGCTCTACCGACTAAGCTATCCGGGCTCGATACTCTGGCTAGTTACATTGAATTCATTTGAGTAAAATAACTGGGAGTTTAAAATAAAATACCGCCCGAACAGGGACTCGAACCCTGGACCGTGAGGTTAAAAGCCTAACGCTCTACCGACTGAGCTATCCGGGCTCGATGCCCTGGCTAGTTACATTGAATTCATTTGAGTAAAATGACTGGGAGTTTAAAATAAAATACCGCTCGAACAGGGACTCGAACCCTGGACCGTTAGGTTAAAAGCCTAACGCTCTACCGACTGAGCTATCCGGGCTCGATACCCTGGCTAGTTACATTGAATTCATTTGAGTAAAATGACTGGGAGTTTAAAATAAAATACCGCCCGAACAGGGACTCGAACCCTGGACCGTTAGGTTAAAAGCCTAACGCTCTACCGACAGAGCTATCCGGGCTCGATGCCCTGGCTAGTTACATTGAATTCATTTGAGTAAAATGACTGGGAGTTTAAAATAAAATACCGCCCGAACAGGGACTCGAACCCTGGGCCGTTAGGTTAAAAGTATAACGCTCTACCGACTGAGCTATCCGGGCTCGATACCCTGGCTAGTTACATTGAATTCATTTGAGTAAAATGACTGGGAGTTTAAAATAAAATACCGCCCGAACAGGGACTCGAAACCTGGACCGTTAGGTTAAAAGCCTAACGCTCTACCGACTGAGCTATCCGGGCTCGATACCCTGGCTAGTTACATTGAATTCATTTGAGTAAAATAACTGGGAGTTTAAAATAAAATACCGCCCGAACAGGGACTCGAACCCTGGACCGTTAGGTTAAAAGCCTAACGCTCTACCGACTGAGCTATCCGGGCTCGATGCCCTGGCTAGTTACATTGAATTCATTTGAGTAAAATGACTGGGAGTTTAAAATAAAATACCGCCCGAACAGGGACTCGAACCCTGGACCGTTAGGTTAAAAGCCTAACGCTCTACCGACTGAGCTATCCGGGCTCGACACCCTGGCTAGTTACATGGAATTCATTTGAGTAAAATGACTGGGAGTTTAAAATAAAATACCGCCCGAACAGGGACTCGAACCCTGGACCGTTAGGTTAAAAGCCTAACGCTCTACCGACAGAGCTATCCGGGCTCGATGCCCTGGCTAGTTACATTGAATTCATTTGAGTAAAATGACTGGGAGTTTAAAATAAAATACCGCCCGAACAGGGACTCGAACCCTGGACCGTTAGGTTAAAAGTATAACGCTCTACCGACTGAGCTATCCGGGCTCGATACCCTGGCTAGTTACATTGAATTCATTTGAGTAAAATGACTGGGAGTTTAAAATAAAATACCGCCCGAACAGGGACTCGAACACTGGACCGTTAGGTTAAACGCCTAACGCTCTACCGACTGAGCTATCCGGGCTCGATGCCCTGGCTAGTTACATGGAATTTATTTGAGTAAAATGACTGGGAGTTTAAAATAAAAAACCGCCCGAACAGGGACTCGAACCCTGGACCGTTAGGTTAAAAGCCTAACGCTCTACCGACTGAGCTATCCGGGCTCGATACCCTGGCTAGTTACATTGAATTCATTTGAGTAAAATGACTGGGAGTTTAAAATAAAATACCGCCCGAACAGGGACTCGAACCCTGGACCGTTAGGTTAAAATCCTAACGCTCTACCGACTGAGCTATCCGGGCTCGATAGCCTGGCTAGTTACATTGAATTCATTTGAGTAAAATGACTGGAAGTTTAAAATAAAATACCGCCCGAACAGGGACTCGAACCCTGGACCGTTAGGTTAAAAGCCTAACGCTCTACCGACTGAGCTATCCGGGCTCGATACTCTGGCTAGTTACATTGAATTCATTTGAGTAAAATAACTGGGAGTTTAAAATAAAATACCGCCCGAACAGGGACTCGAACCCTGGACCGTTAGGTTAAAAGCCTAACGCTCTACCGACTGAGCTATCCGGGCTCGATGCCCTGGCTAGTTACATTGAATTCATTTGAGTAAAATGACTGGGAGTTTAAAATAAAATACCGCCCGAACAGGGACTCGAACCCTGGACCGTTAGGTAAAAGCCTAACGCTCTACCGACTGAGCTATCCGGGCTCGACACCCTGGCTAGTTACATGGAATTCATTTGAGTAAAATGACTGGGAGTTTAAAATAAAATACCGCCCGAACAGGGACACGAACCCTGGACCGTTAGGTTAAAAGCCTAATGCTCTACCGACTGAGCTATCCGGGCTCGACACCCTGGCTAGTTACATGGAATTTATTTGAGTAAAATGACTGGGAGTTTAAAATAAAATACCGCCCGAACAGGGACTCGAACCCTGGACCGTTAGGTTAAAAGCCTAACGCTCTACCGACTGAGCTATCCGGGCTCGATACCCTGGCTAGTTACATTGAATTCATTTGAGTAAAATGACTCTGAGTTTAAAATAAAATACCGCCCGAACAGGGACTCGAACCCTGGACCGTTAGGTTAAAAGCCTACCCAGGTCAAAATTTATGCTAGAATTTCTTTGCTAGACAAGCATAATATGCTATGTTTAAGCTAGGAAAAATAGCTTAAACTAGCATAATTGTTTGCTAGTTCCAGCATAATCACCTAGCATGGTTATGTGTGTATTGGCCCACTTTTTATGCTAACTAGCATAAAAAATCTAGCTTGTATTGCTAGAAAATGATCACTATTCTAGCATGCGTTGCTAGAAAATATTTGGTATTCCAGCATGTGTTGCTGGAAAATGATCACTATTCTAGCATGGGTTTGCTAGAAAAGTCAAAATTTATGCTAGAATTTCTTTGCTAGACAAGCATAGTATGCTATGTTAAGCTAGGAAAATAGCTTAAACTAGCATAATTGTTTGCTAGTTCCAGCATAATCACCTAGCATGGTTATCTGTGTATTGGCCCACTTTTTATGCTAATTAGCATAAAAAATCCAGCTTGTATTGCTAGAAAATTATCACTATTCTAGCATGTGTTGCTGGAAAATGACCACTGTTTTAGCATGTGTTGCTGGAAATGACCGCTATTCTAGCATGTGTTGCTAGAAAAGAACAGCTATTCTAGCATATTTTGCTAGAAAATTACCACCATTCTAGTGTGTGATGCTGGAAAATTATTGCTTATCTAGCATGTATTGCTGGAAAATGACCACTATTCTAGCATGTATGGCTGGAAAAAGTTTGCCGTCCTAGCAAGTGTTGCTAGAAAAAGATTGCTAATCTAGCATATAAATGTAGCTTGTGTTGCTAGAAAATGCATGCCATGCTAGCATGCAAAATCTAGCTTGTGTTGCTAGAAAATGCATGCTATGCTAGCATGCAAATGTAGTTGCATGTTGCTGGAAAATATTTGCTATTCTAGTATTATTTTTCTAGCATCAGATGCTGTTTATTTGTATATTATTCTAGCATTATTTTTCTAGAATCAGTTGCTGTTATTTTTATATTATTTTAGCATTACTTTTTTGCCATCAGTTGCCTTTATTTTTTACATAGCCTATTATAGTGCTGGCTATAGCAATACTTTTCTAAATCTTCAGTTTTAATTTCAGTTTTTTCTAAAAGAGCATGTATATTACCATTATTACCTGCAGTTGTTCTAATTTTTTATTATTCTATTAACTTTTTTCAACCATTTAAATAAATTTATTTTTTTTAAATAAAAAAAGAATAAAGTTTAACATTTAAAAATATTTATTTTTAGAGCTTCAACATTTCAAAACATCTTGCATCTTGTTTTTTTTTTTCATCTCAGGCAGGTCCTTTTCATATTTCATCAATTTTCTTCTCATTTGATCTTAAATAGAAATAGAACAATAAATAACAAAATATGACTATAAATGATTAATGAAAATGCACTTAATTAAATTGAATTCTAATTTAATTTCAAACACCAGTACTTCATTTCTATTTCAAAATCCCAGATTTTTTTAGTTACCAACACATTTCTGTCTTAAGCTTAAAATCCTTCAAAAAGTTCATTTGTATTTAATAAAAGAACATTTTCTGTAGTTGTTGGCAGAAGTTTAAATTTTGGCCTTATTTTTATTCAAATTTCTAAATATTAAAAAAAAATTTAATAAACACACTTTGCAGGATTTTCAGTTTTAGAATATTAGCTCTCAGAAGAAAACAATTATTTATTTAGTTCATATTTTTAAAAAATGCTTCCTAACCCAGTCGGTTACCTTAGGAGTGAAATTTCCAAAAAAAAATTCCTGGGGAAACACAGAAACGCTCTTTTTAACACGGTTGGGGGGAATGTTTTTTTTTGTTCATTTGGTCTAAACTGGTTTTTTTTACAAAAATTTTTCCTTAACACATAAATACAAATATTTCTGGTTGTTTTCATTTATGAATGCATTAAATATAAATAGTTAATCAATTCAGCTCTTAACTACGTGACTTAATTTATTAATTAAAATTAATTTTATTTAGTTAAAAAAGTTCAAATTATATATAAACCATAAAAAAAACCAAGGGAGTCTTTTTAGAGCATTAAAAAACCAACTGGTTTTTATATAAATGCATATTATAATTATTATATTTAAAAATCCGGTGCTTAATTGATTAAAAAAAATTGGTTTTTATTATGCATTCAAATATCCAGTTCTTAACGAATTAAAAAACCAAATAGGTTTTTTATAAAAAAACCCAAGGGAGTCTTTTTAGAGCATTCCAAGTGGTTCTTATAATGGAAATTTAAAAATCTGGTACTTAGTTGTTTAAAAAAACAATTGGTTTTTATTATGCATTCAAATATCTAGTTCTTAATGAATTAAAAAAAACAAAAGGGTTTTTTATAATAAAAAACCCAAGGGAGTCAGTCTTTTTAGCGCGTTAAAAAACCAACTTTTTTTATAATTCATATTTAAAAACCCAATGCTTAATTGATTAAAAAAGCCAGTTGGTTTTTATTATGCATTCAAATATCTGCTCTTAATGAATTAAAAAACCAAATGGGTTTTTAATAAAAAAACAAGTCTTTTTAGAGCATTAAAAAACAACTAGTTCTTATAATGCATATTTAAAAATTTGGTGCTTAATTGATTAAAAAAAATTGGTTTTTATTATGCATTCAAATATCTAGTTCTTAATAAATTAAAAAACCAAATAGGTTTTTTATTAAAAAAAAACAGGAGTCTTTCAAAGAAAATTTCAATTGCCTTGTTTCAAAAAATTGCATAGCTTTACAGCATTAATGTCAGAAGCATTTAATATATTTTGTTCAAAAGATAATCAATAAATGACTTTAAACCCAAAAGTTTAACTAAAAAAAAAAATTCTGTGTTTTCATAAAAAACCAAATGGGTTAAACCGTGCCAAACTTGCTTTTTAATATAAAGCTAATTATAATTTACAAACACTTGTGACAAAAGTTACCTACTTTACTTTATCCAATGTCCATCCGTGGCTTTTTGAGCAAATGAACTGGACGACAGGCAGGGGGGGGCACATCAGAAGCCGCAGTGGAGGTGGGCCTGCAACAAAAGTTAATTAAATGGTTACAAACCTTATTATTTAGACACTGTGCTGAAAAGTAAAAAATTTATAAATAAATCAGGGTTATGTTAATCCTTCCAGGAAGGAATCAAATTCCTGGGGACCCATCCCAATGAATATTTAAATGTGTTCACCTGAAATATTTAATTTCTGGTAAAAAAAAAAGGTGTATTTATTCAAAAAACAACATTAGTTGAGGCTTAAAAATTAGAATATTTAAGTCAAATTTCAAAAACAATCCTGGGGAAACCCAGTTTTAATGTAAAGCTAATTATAATTTACAAACACTAATGACAAAAGTTACTTACTTTACTTTATCCAATGTCCATCCGTGGCTTTTCGAGCAAATGAACTGGACGACAGGCAGGGGGGCACATCAGAAGCCATCCCAATGCAGTGGAGGTGGGCCTGCGACAAGAGTTAATTAAATGGTTACAAACCTTATTATTTAGACGGTGTGCAGAAATGTAAAAAATTTATAAATAAATCAGGGTTTTGTTAATTCTTCCAGGAAGGAATCATAAATTCCTGGGCCCATCCCAAGGAATATTTAAATGTGTTCCCCTGAAATATTTAATTTCTGGTAAAAAAAAAAGGTGTATTTATTCAAAAAACAACATTAGTTGAGGCTTAAAAATTAGAATATTTAAGTCAAATTTCAAAAACAATCCTGGGGAAACACAAAAACCCAGTTTTAATGTAAAGCTAATTATAATTTACAAACACTAATGACAAAAGTTACTTACTTTACTTTATCCAATGTCCATCCGTGGCTTTTTGAGCAAATGAACTGGACGACAGGCAGGGGGGGGGCACATCAGAAGCCGCAGTGGAGGTGGGCCTGCAACAAAAGTTAATTAAATGGTTACAAACCTTATTATTTAGACACTGTGCTGAAAAGTAAAAAATTTATAAATAAATCAGGGTTATGTTAATCCTTCCAGGGAGGAATCAAATTCCTGGGGACCCATCCCAATGAATATTTAAATGTGTTCCCCTGAAATATTTAATTTCTGGTAAAAAAAAGGTGTATTTATTCAAAAAACAACATTAGTTGAGGCTTAAAAATTAGAATATTTAAGTCAAATTTCAAAAACAATCCTGGGGAAACACAGAAACCCAGTTTTAATGTAAAGCTAATTATAATTTACAAACACTAATGACAAAAGTTACTTACTTTACTTTATCCAATGTCCATCCGTGGCTTTTCGAGCAAATGAACTGGACGACAGGCAGGGGAGCACATCAGAAGCCATCCCAATGCAGTGGAGGTGGGCCTGCGATAAAAGTTAATTAAATGGTTACAAACCTTATTAATTAGACGGTGTGCAGAAATGTAAAAAATTTATAAATAAATCAGGGTTTTGTTAATTCTTCCAGGAAGGAATCATAAATTCCTGGGCCCATCCCAAGGAATATTTAAATGTGTTCCCCTGAAATATTTAATTTCTGGTAAAAAAAAGTGTATTTATTCAAAAAACATTAGTTGAGGCTTAAAAATTAGAATATTTAAGAGTCAAATTTCAAAAAAAATCCTGGGGAAACACAAAAACCCACTTTTAATGTTAAAGCTAATTTTTTTTTATTTAAATGAATTAACAGTTCTGTATATTCTGAAAGTGGTCAAAAATGTATTGATATTATAATTTCTGTGTGATATAATAATTTTTTAATATAATTAATTAACTAATCAAGGGAAGAAGTTCACTGCCATCTCATCGGTGAGATGCCCATTCTGAAAGGGTGAATGAATAATTGTACTATTAGTTATTAAAATTTTTATCCTTCTTTCACTTACTATACTTACCAAATTTTGATATCAATAATTATTTTTTGCAATCATAAATATGGTTACATTTGATACATTACTAAATAAATCAAGACAATGATTATAATTTGATACATTACTGAAAAAATCATGATATTTTTTGTGTAAAAATTGAAATCAATCTTTAAGTTTATTGATTAGTTAAATCACTCTTACCCATTAAAGTAATGTTTATTTCTTTAAAACAATAAATAATAAGTGATAAAAAATAAATCATTGATATTTTTGTAGAATAAGAAAAAAATTGGATTGGAAAACAAAACTAAAAATATAAAAACAAGCTTTTGGTAAAAATCATCTAAACAGTTTAAAAAGTTGATAACAGGTAAAAAAAAAGTATAGGATTTTAATTCTTGATTAGTTTATGAAATTATTGATTCCAAACCCTTGCTATTTACAGCATTTTCATAATCAAGGGTCAATATGGTAGTAATACTTGTTTTTGAAATTGCAGGCAATTGTATAGATGCTAAATGTATACTAAGTATAAAAATAAAGTTTAAAAATTTTAATGCAAATAATTTTACAAGCCATTTTTAAAACATACAACTAATTAATTTCTTTAAATTGTGGTAGTTAACATTTTTCATTTTGAGGGTCAAATTTTGAAACAAATTTCCTGGGGGAAACCAGAAACAACCTTTTTAATAAAAAAACCCCTAATTATAAAAACTCTGAGACAAGTTACTTACTTTAATCAACGCCTATCCAGGGCTTTTCATTTTCCTGTTGGGACATCGTGAGCAGCCAGTTTCATAGAGGGGAGGTGGGCCTGAAGGTAGAAGACAAAAGTTAATTCAATAGTTATGAATATTACAATTTTGAAGGGGGGCTGAATTGTAAAAAAAAACTTTGTTGGTAATAAATTAGGGTTTTGTAAATCTTTCGGGCAGGTATTCCTGGACCATCTCATTCATAATCTCATACAGTTATCGTGTTGTGTTGTGAAACGGTTTTAACCATTAAAAAGTTTGTTTAAATTTAATTAAGAAGGTAGTGGTAGCATACTCAAATTACATGAATATGAAAATAAATAAGGTTGATAAGGTAAATTTTTAAACAAATTTCACCCAGAACCCCAATTTCTAATAAAATAACTAATTATAAAAACACTCAAGACAAGTTACTTACTTTAATCAACGCCTATCCAGGGCATTAGTGCTGGCCTAGTGTCCAGTTTAGGAAATATTGAAGAGTCATCGTGAGCAGACAGATTCATACAGGGGAGGTGGGCCTGAAGGTAGAAGACAAAAGTTAATTCAATAGTTATGAATATTACCATTTTGATGGGGGGGCTGAATTGTAAAAAAACTTTGTTGGTAGTAAATTAGGGTTTTGTAAATCTTTCGGGCAGGAATTCCTGGGCCATCTCATTCATAATCTTATACAGTTATCGCGTTGTGTTGTGAAACGGTTTTAACCGTTAAAAAGTTTGTTTAAATTTAATTAAGAAGGTAGTGGTAGCATACTCAAATTACATGAATATGAAAATAAATAAGGTTGATAAGGTAAATTTTTAAAACAAATTTCACCCAGAACCCCAATTTCTAATAAAATAACTAATTATAAAAACACTCAAGACGAGTTACTTACTTTTATCAACGCCTATCCAGGGCATTAGTGCTGGCCTAGTGTCCAGTTGTAGGAAATATTGAAGAGTCATCGTGAGCAGCCAGATTCATACAGGGGAGGTGGGCCTGAAGGTAGAAGACAAAAGTTGATTCAATAGTTATGAATATATTACCATTTTGATGGGGGGGGGCTGAATTGTAAAAAAAAAGCTTTGTTGGTAGTGTGGTGGATTCAAACACAATACCCTTATTCTAGCCTGGCCACGAGAGGAGCTTGGAACTTTCATGTTTCGGAGTTGGCAGCGAGAACAGTATAAAAAGGAGTTGCTTCAATGTTTATTTTTTACTTGCCTTTTGCAATTTTAGCTCCTACCTTTTATTTTTAATGTTGAATAAATTGTTTGTTATTAACATTGAAGCAACTCCTTTTTATACTGTTCTCGCTGCCAACTCCGAAACATGAAAGTTCCAAGCTCCTCTCGTGGCCAGGCTAGAATAAGGGTATTGTGTTTGAATCCACCACAGTAGTAAATTAGGGTTTTAAAAGTTTGTTTAAATTTAATGAAGCTAGTGGTATCAAGTATCATACTCAAATTCAGATATAAAAATGAATATTAACTGAAAATAAGAATTAAGAGAAAAATCTTACAATTAAATCCCAATTATAATTATTTATATTAATGGCTTAAAATAAAATTATAGGTGATCAATTATAGGTACTGACTTTTCACTTATTCAACAAAGTAGCCTTTTAATTCACAAACAAAAAAAAAAACAGGAAGACCTATTTAGATACTCTAGTTCATATATCTTTTTGTATTTTGATAAAAAAAATACACACATATACAGCTTTTAATTACTAGCCTTTTTCTCAGTTACATAATCTATAATAGAAAGTAAAATATTCGAAACGCACGAAAAACCCTAAAAAATTTGATTATGATGTTTCTAATACTTCAGGACTAGTCAGGAAGAAGGTGGACTAGTCAGGTGGAAGGTGGTCAGTTTTAAACTAAATTGCTAAAAACAATTAAGATCAAAATAAAACACCATTAAAATATCTCAATTAAAAGTTTGTACAGTTTGAAATATATTTTTTAATTTTCATATATCAACTCAGTTCATTTTCACTGAGGGTTCCTCCTATGGAAGAGCCGCTACTGGCATCAGTCAAAATATAGAAAGATTAAAAGTTACTATGTACTCTTTTAAATACTTATTTTGTTCATTGTAAGATGATAAAGTAGTAAAAAGTGAAAAACACTCTTCAAAGGATACTATGAACAAAGGAAAGGAAATTATACTTTTCTAGAGATAAGCCCATGTAAACTGACTTTTCCATTCAAATCAGTTTGATAGTTTTGGTTAAATTTAAATAGAAGTCAATTTTGATTATTTTACAGATAAACATTAGAATGAGAATATACTTAGTCTCAGATTGAGTAAATAAAATTAAAGTATTGTAAAATAAGTATAAAATTATTTTTAAAGGAACAATACAACACAACAAGGATTTATGGGAGCAGCTATCCCTAGTAGGATATCGTCTTAACAGCCCGCCGGCTAATCCACCAAATCTTATTAGACAACATATATGTATCTACGCATTTAAATGGTGGAAAAATAAACTAAATAAATAACTTATCTAAATAAAATATATCAAGCATTTAACTTACTGGAAATAAGGACGCCACGCGATGCGGCGCCATTCCGCCATTTCTTCTTCTTCGTGATGGTGACGTAATGGTAAACAAACTAGGCATTGCCATTTCAGAAAGTAGTAAAATCCAATAAATTCCAAAACTACGTGTGGCTCATTTTATAAAATAAAAATTATGCTCGATTGGAAAAATCATCAAGCTTTCAAAAGGAATCTTGATGAAAATGTAAATTTTCATAGTTTTAGATAGCTGTGAAGGTATAACGAATGACGAGAATAAACTTTATCGCCCATCCATTCTGTTGGTTAATGCGTGGGGTATCTCCGCTCAGTGGGGATCTCTCGTTCGTAATTTTAGGTTCTCATTTACCCTCGCTCTGCTTTATTCTTATTTAACTTCATTAATAGTTCACATTATGACATTATTTTCGCTTTAATTTATACACTAATGCATGCATGTATCTTATTTTATTGTGGGGAAAATATATTATTTACAGGCATTTCACTGTCGAAATAATGCATTTTTCTCGTTTTTAACCCAATAAATACTTTTCATATATTTTTCTTTGATATAATCTTAAAGAGTACTTCAAAATATACATCTTTTCAAATTTTCAAGCGATTTGTTACATATTTAGGGTTTTTTAAAGTCGAAAAAGAAAACGGTATTTTGAGTAAAAAAACACAAGTCCGAAAAAGCCCAATAGTTGGTATTTAATAATAAGTTTGAATTTTTTTCAATTTTTATTTTTGTAGTTAAGTAATGTGGTAAGCTTTTTCCAGAAATTCGGGTTGCTATGGTGATTCTGACGTCATCCAGGAATTTTCAAACACAAAAGTGGTTTACTTGTCTTTGTAAGAATCCATTGCATTTTTTGGAGGTATATGAAAAAGGGGGAAAGGGGAAAAATATGAATGAACCCCCAAGTGTTTTACATTACGGTATTCCCTTTGATTAGTAGATTAAGAATATGTAAAGTATGAGGGGGTGGGTCCCATATTTCGGGAGTCTTTCCGGTTTTATTGAAAAACTGAATATGGGCGTCACGCCCGGAGTTTTAAAGCTAAAGGTCTAAAATTTTAGTATTTTTACTTCCTCAAAATTCCCTTTTGAACCATCGAACACACTAAGGGGTAGTACCCATATTTAGAGGTTTCGGGTCCATGTGCTCGTTCTAATTTTCTAATCCTAGCACCCCTGATTCTTTTTCCCGGTCTTTCTTCTAACACGGTTCTTAAAGGTCTTTAAGAGTTCTTCAAGAATCTGGTTACTGCTAAGCTTTCTGACAATTATTTGTAAAGAAATATGCGAAAAACCGTCTTGGAAAACGAAACAATGAATTGAATTGTCTCTGGATCACGCAATTTTTACACTGTTTGTTAGTGATTCATACTGTTCGAATTTCCACTTTAAATGCTTTCATAAAATATAAATCACTAAGCTGTGATCATAATAGATCCGCAGCTATTCAGCGTTAAAATTAGCATGTGTTAGGCTTAACGCACCACGAGGGGTCCTTTCTCGCCAAACACTACGGTTTTCATCACTTAGCTCTAAAACACCGATCGAGTATACATTTACACAGTTTATTGCAATACATTAAGCCAGATTAGATTGTCTGAAACACATCGGTATGTTTTAACATTGGTATCAATATTTCCAAAATTTTAATCTAACACCCCTGGTTCTTTTTTCCGGTCTTTCTAACATGGTTCTTAAAGGATTTTAAGAGTTCTTCAAGAATCTGGTTACTGCTAAGCTTTTCGACAGTTATTTCTAAAGAAATCTGTGAAAAACCGTCTTGGAAAACCAAACAATGAATTTAATTGTCTGGATCACGCAATTTTTACACCACTTCTTAGTATGTCATACTGTTCGAAGCCCACTTTAAATGCTTTCATAAAATATAAATCACTAAGCTGTAGTCATAATAGATCCGTAGCTATTCAGCGTTAAAATTAGCATATGTGTTAGGCTTAACGCACCACGAGGGGTTTGTTCCCGCCAAACACTACGGTTTTCGCCTCTTATGTTAGCTCTAAAAATACCGATCGAGTATATACATTTGCACAGTTTATTGCAATATATTATAAGGCAGATTATATTGTCCGAAACAAATTTGTGTAAGTTTTTACATAGGTATGCATCAATATTTCCAAAAATTTTCATACAGGTATATCGAATTATCCAGTATGTTTTGGAATTGATATCAAAATTTCTTTATTTTTAGAGAAAATGTTTTTAAACAAATTAATATAATTTTATTTAACTAATTGAAATACACTAATCAATTATAATTAACCCCTGAAATAAATGTCACATTTACAACTCAATTATACTGCTACTACTATTATCACTGCTAAAATGACTTATTCTGAAAAAATTTAAAAAAAAAACCCTTAGTTTAAACTACGTTTAAACAAAAAAATAGGTTTACTAAAAAAGTTTTTTTTTAAATATTCTCTTTTAAAAATAATTAAATAAATCCATACAAATAACTCTTAATTTTCCCGCTAGATGGCTGTATCAAAAATCGGCTGGAAAAGCTTCTCTACAACAGGCTCGAAAGTCACGTGACTGCCTCTCCCATCCGATATTCCTTCGACCTAGCTCTCCATGCTATGAAAGTAGCTTTTACAGCTTAAAAGCATTGGATGCTTGTTACCAAGCATGCCATGCTATTGTTGGGGGTAAGCTAGGTACATAGCATCCCATGGTGGAAAGCATAAAAAAGCATAACATAGCACATCAAGGTACCTAGCTCTCCGTGCTATGAAGATAGCTTGGTTTGCTAAAAAGCATTGCATACTTGTTACCTAGCATGCCATGCTATTTTTTCGTAAGCTAGCTACATAGCATCACATGCTGGCAAGCATAAAAAAGCATAAAATAGCTGATCAAGCTACCTAGCTCTCCGTGCTATGAAGATAGCTTGGTTTGCTAAAAAGCATTGCATACTTGTTACCTAGCATGTCATGCTATTTTTTCGTAAGCTAGCTACATAGCATCACATGCTGGAAAGCATAAAAAAGCATAAAATAGCTGATCAAGCTACCTAGCTCTCCATGCTATGAAGATAGCTTGGTTTGCTAAAAAGCATTGCATACTTGTTACCTAGCATGTCATGCTATTTTTTCGTAAGCTAGCTACATAGCATCACATGCTGGCAAGCATAAAAAAGCATAAAATAGCTGATCAAGCTACCTAGCTCTCCATGCTATGAAGATAGCTTGGTTTGCTAAAAAGCATTGCATACTTGTTACCTAGCATGTCATGCTATTATTTCGTAAGCTAGCTACATAGCATCACATGCTGGAAAGCATAAAAAAGCATAAAATAGCAGATCAAGCTACCTAGCTCTCCATAGCATCCCATGCTGGCAAGCATAAAAAAGCATAACCTAGCATAAATATCTAGCATACATAGCAAAAACTAGCAAAATCTAGCATATTTGTTTGCTAGTTCCAGCATAAAATTTTGACCTGGGTAACGCTCTACCGACTGAGCTATCCGGGCTCGACACCCTGGCTAGTTACATGGAATTTATTTGAGTAAAATGACTGGGAGTTTAAAATAAAATACCGCCCGAACAGGGACTCGAACCCTGGACCGTTAGGTTAAAAGCCTAACGCTCTACCGACTGAGCTATCCGGGCTCGATACCCTGGCTAGTTACATTGAATTCATTTGAGTAAAATGACTGGGAGTTTAAAATAAAATACCGCCCGAACAGGGACTCGAACCCTGGACCGTTAGGTTAAAAGCCTAACGTTCTACCGACTGAGCTATCCGGGCTCGATACCCTGGCTAGTTACATTGAATTCATTTGAGTAAAATGACTGGGAGTTTAAAATAAAATACCGCCCGAACAGGGACTCGAACCCTGGACCGTTAGGTTAAAAGCCTAACGCTCTACCGACTGAGCTATCCGGGCTCGATACCCTGGCTAGTTACATTGAATTCATTTGAGTAAAATGACTGGGAGTTTAAAATAAAATACCGCCCGAACAGGGACTCGAACCCTGGACCGTTAGGTTAAAAGCCTAACGCTCTACCGACTGAGCTATCCGGGCTCGATACCCTGTCTAGTTACATTGAATTCATTTGAGTAAAATGACTGGGAGTTTAAAATAAAATACCGCCCGAACAGGGACTCGAACCCTGGACCGTTAGGTTAAAAGCCTAACGCTCTACCGACTGAGCTATCCGGGCTCGATACCCTGGCTAGTTACATTGAATTCATTTGAGTAAAATGACTGGGAGTTTAAAATAAAATACCGCCCGAACAGGGACTCGAACCCTGGACCGTTAGGTTAAAAGCCTAACGCTCTACCGACTGAGCTATCCGGGCTCGATACCCTGGCTAGTTACATTGAATTCATTTGAGTAAAATGACTGGGAGTTTAAAATAAAATACCGCCCGAACAGGGACTCGAACCCTGGACCGTTAGGTTAAAAGCCTAACGCTCTACCGACTGAGCTATCCGGGCTCGATACCCTGGCTAGTTACATTGAATTCATTTGAGTAAAATGACTGGGAGTTTAAAATAAAATACCGCCCGAACAGGGACTCGAACCCCGGACCGTTAGGTTAAAAGCCTAACGCTCTACCGACTGAGCTATCCGGGCTCGATACCCTGGCTAGTTACATTGAATTCATTTGAGTAAAATCACTGGGAGTTTAAAATAAAATACCGCCCGAACAGGGACTCGAACCCTGGACCGTTAGGTTAAAAGCCTAACGCTCTACCGACTGAGCTATCCGGGCTCGATGCCCTGGCTAGTTACATTGAATTCATTTGAGTAAAATGACTGGGAGTTTAAAATAAAATACCGCCCGAACAGGGACTCGAACCCTGGACCGTTAGGTAAAAGCCTAACGCTCTACCGACTGAGCTATCCGGGCTCGACACCCTGGCTAGTTACATGGAATTCATTTGAGTAAAATGACTGGGAGTTTAAAATAAAATACCGCCCGAACAGGGACACGAACCCTGGACCGTTAGGTTAAAAGCCTAATGCTCTACCGACTGAGCTATCCGGGCTCGACACCCTGGCTAGTTACATGGAATTTATTTGAGTAAAATGACTGGGAGTTTAAAATAAAATACCGCCCGAACAAGGACTCGAACCCTGGACCGTTAGGTTAAAAGCCTAACGCTCTACCGACTGAGCTATCCGGGCTCGACACCCTGGCTAGTTACATGGAATTTATTTGAGTAAAATGACTGGGAGTTTAAAATAAAAAACCGCCCGAACAGGGACTCGAACCCTGGACCGTTAGGTTAAAAGCCTAACGCTCTACCGACTGAGCTATCCGGGCTCGATACCCTGGCTAGTTACATGGAAATTATTTGAGTAAAATGACTGGGAGTTTAAAATAAAATACCGCCCGAACAGGGACTCGAAACCTGGACCGTTAGGTTAAAAGCCTAACGCTCTACCGACTGAGCTATCCGGGCTCAACACCCTGGCTAGTTACATGGAATTTATTTGAGTAAAATGACTGGGAGTTTAAAATAAAAAACCGCCCGAACAGGGACTCGAACCCTGGACCGTTAGGTTAAAAGCCTAACGCTCTACCGACTGAGCTATCCGGGCTCGATACCCTGGCTAGTTACATTGAATTCATTTGAGTAAAATGACTGGGAGTTTAAAATAAAATACCGCCCGAACAGGGTCTCGAACCCTGGACCGTTAGGTTAAAAGCCTAACGCTCTACCGACTGAGCTATCCGGGCTCGATACACTGGCTAGTAACATTGAATTCATTTGAGTAAAATGACTGGGAGTTTAAAATAAAATACCGCCCGAACAGGGACTCGAACCCTGGACCGTTAGGTTAAAAGCCTAACGCTCTACCGACTGAGCTATCCGGGCTCGATACCCTGGCTAGTTACATTGAATTCATTTGAGTAAAATGACTAGGAGTTTAAAATAAAATACCGCCCGAACAGGGACTCGAACCCTGGACCGTTAGGTTAAAAGCCTAACGCTCTACCGACTGAGCTATCCGGGCTCGATACCCTGGCTAGTTACATTGAATTCATTTGAGTAAAATAACTGGGAGTTTAAAATAAAATACCGCCCGAACAGGGACTCGAACCCTGGACCGTTAGGTTAAAAGCCTAACGCTCTACCGACTGAGCTATCCGGGCTCGATACCCTGGCTAGTTACATTGAATTCATTTGAGTAAAATGACTCTGAGTTTAAAATAAAATACCGCCCGAACAGGGACTCGAACCCTGGACCGTTAGGTTAAAAGCCTAACGCTCTACCGACTGAGCTATCCGGGCTCGACACCCTGGCTAGTTACATGGAATTTATTTGAGTAAAATGACTGGGAGTTTAAAATAAAATACCGCCCGAACAGGGACTCGAACCCTGGACCGTTAGGTTAAAAGCCTAACGCTCTACCGACTGAGCTATCCGGGCTCGATACCCTGGCTAGTTACATTGAATACATTTGAGTAAAATGACTGGGAGTTTAAAATAAAATACCGCCCGAACAGGGACTCGAACCCTGGACCGTTAGGTTAAAAGCCTAACGTTCTACCGACTGAGCTATCCGGGCTCAATACCCTGGCTAGTTACATTGAATTCATTTGAGTAAAATGACTGGGAGTTTAAAATAAAATACCGCCCGAACAGGGACTCGAACCCTGGACCGTTAGGTTAAAAGCCTAACGCTCTACCGACTGAGCTATCCGGGCTCGATACCCTGGCTAGTTACATTGAATTCATTTGAGTAAAATGACTGGGAGTTTAAAATAAAATACCGCCCGAACAGGGACTCGAACCCTGGACCGTTAGGTTAAAAGCCTAACGCTCTACCGACTGAGCTATCCGGGCTCGATGCCCTGGCTAGTTACATGGAATTCATTTGAGTAAAATGACTGGGAGTTTAAAATAAAATACCGCCCGAACAGGGACTCGAACCCTGGACCGTTAGGTTAAAAGCCTAACGCTCTACCGACTGAGCTATCCGGGCTCGATACCCTGGCTAGTTACATGGAATTTATTTGAGTAAAATGACTGGGAGTTTAAAATAAAATACCGCCCGAACAGGGACTCGAACCCTGGACAGTTAGGTTTAAAGCCTAACGCTCTACCGACTGAGCTATCCGGGCTCGACACCCTGGCTAGTTACATGGAATTTATTTGAGTAAAATGACTGGGAGTTTAAAATAAAAAACCGCCCGAACAGGGACTCGAACCCTGGACCGTTAGGTTAAAAGCCTAACGCTCTACCGACTGAGCTATCCGGGCTCGATACCCTGGCTAGTTACATTGAATTCATTTGAGTAAAATGACTGGGAGTTTAAAATAAAATACCGCCCGAACAGGGACTCGAACCCTGGACCTTTAGGTTAAAAGCCTAACGCTCTACCGACTGCGCTATGCGGGCTCGATACCCTGGCTAGTTACATTGAATTCATTTGAGTAAAATAACTGGGAGTTTAAAATAAAATACCGCCCGAACAGGGACTCGAACCCTGGACCGTTAGGTTAAAAGCCTAACGCTCTACCGACTGAGCTATCCGGGCTCGACACCCTGGCTAGTTACATTGAATTCATTTGAGTAAAATGACTGGGAGTTTAAAATAAAATACCGCCCGAACAGGGACTCGAACCCTGGACCGTTAGGTTTAAAGCCTAACGCTCTACCGACTGAGCTATCCGGGCTCGATACCCTGGCTAGTTACATTGAATTCATTTGAGTAAAATGACTGGGAGTTTAAAATAAAAAACCGCCCGAACAGGGACTCGAACCCTGGACCGTTAGGTTAAAAGCCTAACGCTCTACCGACTGAGCTATCCGGGCTCGATACCCTGGCTAGTTACATTGAATTCATTTGAGTAAAATAACTGGGAGTTTAAAATAAAATACCGCCCGAACAGGGACTCGAACCCTGGACCGTTAGGTTAAACGCCTAACGCTCTACCGACTGAGCTATCCGGGCTCGATGCCCTGGCTAGTTACATGGAATTTATTTGAGTAAAATGACTGGGAGTTTAAAATAAAAAACCGCCCGAACAGGGACTCGAACCCTGGACCGTTAGGTTAAAAGCCTAACGCTCTACCGACTGAGCTATCCGGGCTCGATACCCTGGCTAGTTACATTGAATTCATTTGAGTAAAATGACTGGGAGTTTAAAATAAAATACCGCCCGAACAGGGACTCGAACCCTGGACCGTTAGGTTAAAAGCCTAACGCTCTACCGACTGAGCTATCCGGGCTCGATAGCCTGGCTAGTTACATTGAATTCATTTGAGTAAAATGACTGGGAGTTTAAAATAAAATACCGCCCGAACAGGGACTCGAACCCTGGACCGTTAGGTTAAAAGCCTAACGCTCTACCGACTAAGCTATCCGGGCTCGATACTCTGGCTAGTTACATTGAATTCATTTGAGTAAAATAACTGGGAGTTTAAAATAAAATACCGCCCGAACAGGGACTCGAACCCTGGACCGTTAGGTTAAAAGCCTAACGCTCTACCGACTGAGCTATCCGGGCTCGATGCCCTGGCTAGTTACATTGAATTCATTTGAGTAAAATGACTGGGAGTTTAAAATAAAATACCGCTCGAACAGGGACTCGAACCCTGGACCGTTAGGTTAAAAGCCTAACGCTCTACCGACTGAGCTATCCGGGCTCGATACCCTGGCTAGTTACATTGAATTCATTTGAGTAAAATGACTGGGAGTTTAAAATAAAATACCGCCCGAACAGGGACTCGAACCCTGGACCGTTAGGTTAAAAGCCTAACGCTCTACCGACAGAGCTATCCGGGCTCGATGCCCTGGCTAGTTACATTGAATTCATTTGAGTAAAATGACTGGGAGTTTAAAATAAAATACCGCCCGAACAGGGACTCGAACCCTGGACCGTTAGGTTAAAAGTATAACGCTCTACCGACTGAGCTATCCGGGCTCGATACCCTGGCTAGTTACATTGAATTCATTTGAGTAAAATGACTGGGAGTTTAAAATAAAATACCGCCCGAACAGGGACTCGAAACCTGGACCGTTAGGTTAAAAGCCTAACGCTCTACCGACTGAGCTATCCGGGCTCGATACCCTGGCTAGTTACATTGAATTCATTTGAGTAAAATAACTGGGAGTTTAAAATAAAATACCGCCCGAACAGGGACTCGAACCCTGGACCGTTAGGTTAAAAGCCTAACGCTCTACCGACTGAGCTATCCGGGCTCGATGCCCTGGCTAGTTACATTGAATTCATTTGAGTAAAATGACTGGGAGTTTAAAATAAAATACCGCCCGAACAGGGACTCGAACCCTGGACCGTTAGGTTAAAAGCCTAACGCTCTACCGACTGAGCTATCCGGGCTCGACACCCTGGCTAGTTACATGGAATTCATTTGAGTAAAATGACTGGGAGTTTAAAATAAAATACCGCCCGAACAGGGACTCGAACCCTGGACCGTTAGGTTAAAAGCCTAACGCTCTACCGACAGAGCTATCCGGGCTCGATGCCCTGGCTAGTAACATTGAATTCATTTGAGTAAAATGACTGGGAGTTTAAAATAAAATACCGCCCGAACAGGGACTCGAACCCTGGACCGTTAGGTTAAAAGTATAACGCTCTACCGACTGAGCTATCCGGGCTCGATACCCTGGCTAGTTACATTGAATTCATTTGAGTAAAATGACTGGGAGTTTAAAATAAAATACCGCCCGAACAGGGACTCGAACACTGGACCGTTAGGTTAAACGCCTAACGCTCTACCGACTGAGCTATCCGGGCTCGATGCCCTGGCTAGTTACATGGAATTTATTTGAGTAAAATGACTGGGAGTTTAAAATAAAAAACCGCCCGAACAGGGACTCGAACCCTGGACCGTTAGGTTAAAAGCCTAACGCTCTACCGACTGAGCTATCCGGGCTCGATACCCTGGCTAGTTACATTGAATTCATTTGAGTAAAATGACTGGGAGTTTAAAATAAAATACCGCCCGAACAGGGACTCGAACCCTGGACCGTTAGGTTAAAAGCCTAACGCTCTACCGACTGAGCTATCCGGGCTCGATAGCCTGGCTAGTTACATTGAATTCATTTGAGTAAAATGACTGGGAGTTTAAAATAAAATACCGCCCGAACAGGGACTCGAACCCTGGACCGTTAGGTTAAAAGCCTTACGCTCTACCGACTGAGCTATCCGGGCTCGATACTCTGGCTAGTTACATTGAATTCATTTGAGTAAAATAACTGGGAGTTTAAAATAAAATACCGCCCGAACAGGGACTCGAACCCTGGACCGTTAGGTTAAAAGCCTAACGCTCTACCGACTGAGCTATCCGGGCTCGATGCCCTGGCTAGTTACATTGAATTCATTTGAGTAAAATGACTGGGAGTTTAAAATAAAATACCGCCCGAACAGGGACTCGAACCCTGGACCGTTAGGTAAAAGCCTAACGCTCTACCGACTGAGCTATCCGGGCTCGACACCCTGGCTAGTTACATGGAATTCATTTGAGTAAAATGACTGGGAGTTTAAAATAAAATACCGCCCGAACAGGGACACGAACCCTGGACCGTTAGGTTAAAAGCCTAATGCTCTACCGACTGAGCTATCCGGGCTCGACACCCTGGCTAGTTACATGGAATTTATTTGAGTAAAATGACTGGGAGTTTAAAATAAAATACCGCCCGAACAGGGACTCGAACCCTGGACCGTTAGGTTAAAAGCCTAACGCTCTACCGACTGAGCTATCCGGGCTCGATACCCTGGCTAGTTACATTGAATTCATTTGAGTAAAATGACTCTGAGTTTAAAATAAAATACCGCCCGAACAGGGACTCGAACCCTGGACCGTTAGGTTAAAAGCCTAACGCTCTACCGACTGAGCTATCTGGGCTCGACACCCTGGCTAGTTACATGGAATTTATTTGAGTAAAATGACAGGGAGTTTAAAATAAAATACCGCCCGAACAGGGACTCGAACCCTGGACCGTTAGGTTAAAAGCCTAACGCTCTACCGACTGAGCTATCCGGGCTCGATACCCTGGCTAGTTACATTGAATTCATTTGAGTAAAATGACTGGGAGTTTAAAATAAAATACCGCCCGAACAGGGACTCGAACCCTGGACCGTTAGGTTAAAAGCCTAACGTTCTACCGACTGAGCTATCCGGGCTCGATACCCTGGCTAGTTACATTGAATTCATTTGAGTAAAATGACTGGGAGTTTAAAATAAAATACCGCCCGAACAGGGACTCGAACCCTGGACCGTTAGGTTAAAAGCCTAACGCTCTACCGACTGAGCTATCCGGGCTCGATACCCTGGCTAGTTACATTGAATTCATTTGAGTAAAATGACTGGGAGTTTAAAATAAAATACCGCCCGAACAGGGACTCGAACCCTGGACCGTTAGGTTAAAAGCCTAACGCTCTACCGACTGAGCTATCCGGGCTCGATACCCTGTCTAGTTACATTGAATTCATTTGAGTAAAATGACTGGGAGTTTAAAATAAAATACCGCCCGAACAGGGACTCGAACCCTGGACCGTTAGGTTAAAAGCCTAACGCTCTACCGACTGAGCTATCCGGGCTCGATACCCTGGCTAGTTACATTGAATTCATTTGAGTAAAATGACTGGGAGTTTAAAATAAAATACCGCCCGAACAGGGACTCGAACCCTGGACCGTTAGGTTAAAAGCCTAACGCTCTACCGACTGAGCTATCCGGGCTCGATACCCTGGCTAGTTACATTGAATTCATTTGAGTAAAATGACTGGGAGTTTAAAATAAAATACCGCCCGAACAGGGACTCGAACCCTGGACCGTTAGGTTAAAAGCCTAACGCTCTACCGACTGAGCTATCCGGGCTCGATACCCTGGCTAGTTACATTGAATTCATTTGAGTAAAATGACTGGGAGTTTAAAATAAAATACCGCCCGAACAGGGACTCGAACCCCGGACCGTTAGGTTAAAAGCCTAACGCTCTACCGACTGAGCTATCCGGGCTCGATACCCTGGCTAGTTACATTGAATTCATTTGAGTAAAATGACTCTGAGTTTAAAATAAAATACCGCCCGAACAGGGACTCGAACCCTGGACCGTTAGGTTAAAAGCCTAACGCTCTACCGACTGAGCTATCCGGGCTCGACACCCTGGCTAGTTACATGGAATTTATTTGAGTAAAATGACTGGGAGTTTAAAATAAAATACCGCCCGAACAGGGACTCGAACCCTGGACCGTTAGGTTAAAAGCCTAACGCTCAACCGACTGAGCTATCCGGGCTCGATACCCTGGCTAGTTACATTGAATTCATTTGAGTAAAATGACTGGGAGTTTAAAATAAAATACCGCCCGAACAGGGACTCGAACCCTGGACCGTTAGGTTAAAAGCCTAACGTTCTACCGACTGAGCTATCCGGGCTCGATACCCTGGCTAGTTACATTGAATTCTTTTGAGTAAAATGACTGGGAGTTTAAAATAAAATACCGCCCGAACAGGGACTCGAACCCTGGACCGTTAGGTTAAAAGCCTAACGCTCTACCGACTGAGCTATCCGGGCTCGATAGCCTGGCTAGTTACATTGAATTCATTTGAGTAAAATGACTGGGAGTTTAAAATAAAATACCGCCCGAACAGGGACTCGAACCCTGGACCGTTAGGTTAAAAGCCTAACGCTCTACCGACTGAGCTATCCGGGCTCGATACTCTGGCTAGTTACATTGAATTCATTTGAGTAAAATAACTGGGAGTTTAAAATAAAATACCGCCCGAACAGGGACTCGAACCCTGGACCGTTAGGTTAAAAGCCTAACGCTCTACCGACTGAGCTATCCGGGCTCGATGCCCTGGCTAGTTACATTGAATTCATTTGAGTAAAATGACTGGGAGTTTAAAATAAAATACCGCCCGAACAGGGACTCGAACCCTGGACCGTTAGGTAAAAGCCTAACGCTCTACCGACTGAGCTATCCGGGCTCGACACCCTGGCTAGTTACATGGAATTCATTTGAGTAAAATGACTGGGAGTTTAAAATAAAATACCGCCCGAACAGGGACACGAACCCTGGACCGTTAGGTTAAAAGCCTAATGCTCTACCGACTGAGCTATCCGGGCTCGACACCCTGGCTAGTTACATGGAATTTATTTGAGTAAAATGACTGGGAGTTTAAAATAAAATACCGCCCGAACAGGGACTCGAACCCTGGACCGTTAGGTTAAAAGCCTAACGCTCTACCGACTGAGCTATCCGGGCTCGATACCCTGGCTAGTTACATTGAATTCATTTGAGTAAAATGACTCTGAGTTTAAAATAAAATACCGCCCGAACAGGGACTCGAACCCTGGACCGTTAGGTTAAAAGCCTAACGCTCTACCGACTGAGCTATCCGGGCTCGACACCCTGGCTAGTTACATGGAATTTATTTGAGTAAAATGACAGGGAGTTTAAAATAAAATACCGCCCGAACAGGGACTCGAACCCTGGACCGTTAGGTTAAAAGCCTAACGCTCTACCGACTGAGCTATCCGGGCTCGATACCCTGGCTAGTTACATTGAATTCATTTGAGTAAAATGACTGGGAGTTTAAAATAAAATACCGCCCGAACAGGGACTCGAACCCTGGACCGTTAGGTTAAAAGCCTAACGTTCTACCGACTGAGCTATCCGGGCTCGATACCCTGGCTAGTTACATTGAATTCATTTGAGTAAAATGACTGGGAGTTTAAAATAAAATACCGCCCGAACAGGGACTCGAACCCTGGACCGTTAGGTTAAAAGCCTAACGCTCTACCGACTGAGCTATCCGGGCTCGATACCCTGGCTAGTTACATTGAATTCATTTGAGTAAAATGACTGGGAGTTTAAAATAAAATACCGCCCGAACAGGGACTCGAACCCTGGACCGTTAGGTTAAAAGCCTAACGCTCTACCGACTGAGCTATCCGGGCTCGATACCCTGTCTAGTTACATTGAATTCATTTGAGTAAAATGACTGGGAGTTTAAAATAAAATACCGCCCGAACAGGGACTCGAACCCTGGACCGTTAGGTTAAAAGCCTAACGCTCTACCGACTGAGCTATCCGGGCTCGATACCCTGGCTAGTTACATTGAATTCATTTGAGTAAAATGACTGGGAGTTTAAAATAAAATACCGCCCGAACAGGGACTCGAACCCTGGACCGTTAGGTTAAAAGCCTAACGCTCTACCGACTGAGCTATCCGGGCTCGATACCCTGGCTAGTTACATTGAATTCATTTGAGTAAAATGACTGGGAGTTTAAAATAAAATACCGCCCGAACAGGGACTCGAACCCTGGACCGTTAGGTTAAAAGCCTAACGCTCTACCGACTGAGCTATCCGGGCTCGATACCCTGGCTAGTTACATTGAATTCATTTGAGTAAAATGACTGGGAGTTTAAAATAAAATACCGCCCGAACAGGGACTCGAACCCCGGACCGTTAGGTTAAAAGCCTAACGCTCTACCGACTGAGCTATCCGGGCTCGATACCCTGGCTAGTTACATTGAATTCATTTGAGTAAAATGACTCTGAGTTTCAAATAAAATACCGCCCGAACAGGGACTCGAACCCTGGACCGTTAGGTTAAAAGCCTAACGCTCTACCGACTGAGCTATCCGGGCTCGACACCCTGGCTAGTTACATGGAATTTATTTGAGTAAAATGACTGGGAGTTTAAAATAAAATACCGCCCGAACAGGGACTCGAACCCTGGACCGTTAGGTTAAAAGCCTAACGCTCTACCGACTGAGCTATCCGGGCTCGATACCCTGGCTAGTTACATTGAATTCATTTGAGTAAAATGACTGGGAGTTTAAAATAAAATACCGCCCGAACAGGGACTCGAACCTTGACCGTTAGGTTAAAAGCCTAACGTTCTACCGACTGAGCTATCCGGGCTCGATACCCTGGCTAGTTACATTGAATTCATTTGAGTAAAATGACTGGGAGTTTAAAATAAAATACCGCCCGAACAGGGACTCGAACCCTGGACCGTTAGGTTAAAAGCCTAACGCTCTACCGACTGAGCTATCCGGGCTCGATACCCTGGCTAGTTACATTGAATTCATTTGAGTAAAATGACTGGGAGTTTAAAATAAAATACCGCCCGAACAGGGACTCGAACCCTGGACCGTTAGGTTAAAAGCCTAACGCTCTACCGACTGAGCTATCCGGGCTCGATACCCTGTCTAGTTACATTGAATTCATTTGAGTAAAATGACTGGGAGTTTAAAATAAAATACCGCCCGAACAGGGACTCGAACCCTGGACCGTTAGGTTAAAAGCCTAACGCTCTACCGACTGAGCTATCCGGGCTCGATACCCTGGCTAGTTACATTGAATTCATTTGAGTAAAATGACTGGGAGTTTAAAATAAAATACCGCCCGAACAGGGACTCGAACCCTGGACCGTTAGGTTAAAAGCCTAACGCTCTACCGACTGAGCTATCCGGGCTCGATACCCTGGCTAGTTACATTGAATTCATTTGAGTAAAATGACTGGGAGTTTAAAATAAAATACCGCCCGAACAGGGACTCGAACCCTGGACCGTTAGGTTAAAAGCCTAACGCTCTACCGACTGAGCTATCCGGGCTCGATACACTGGCTAGTTACATTGAATTCATTTGAGTAAAATGACTGGGAGTTTAAAATAAAATACCGCCCGAACAGGGACTCGAACCCTGGACCGTTAGGTTAAAAGCCTAACGCTCTACCGACTGAGCTATCCGGGCTCGATACCCTGGCTAGTTACATTGAATTCATTTGAGTAAAATGACTAGGAGTTTAAAATAAAATACCGCCCGAACAGGGACTCGAACCCTGGACCGTTAGGTTAAAAGCCTAACGCTCTACCGACTGAGCTATCCGGGCTCGATACCCTGGCTAGTTACATTGAATTCATTTGAGTAAAATAACTGGGAGTTTAAAATAAAATACCGCCCGAACAGGGACTCGAACCCTGGACCGTTAGGTTAAAAGCCTAACGCTCTACCGACTGAGCTATCCGGGCTCGATACCCTGGCTAGTTACATTGAATTCATTTGAGTAAAATGACTCTGAGTTTAAAATAAAATACCGCCCGAACAGGGACTCGAACCCTGGACCGTTAGGTTAAAAGCCTAACGCTCTACCGACTGAGCTATCCGGGCTCGACACCCTGGCTAGTTACATGGAATTTATTTGAGTAAAATGACTGGGAGTTTAAAATAAAATACCGCCCGAACAGGGACTCGAACCCTGGACCGTTAGGTTAAAAGCCTAACGCTCTACCGACTGAGCTATCCGGGCTCGATACCCTGTGTAGTTACATTGAATTCATTTGAGTAAAATGACTGGGAGTTTAAAATAAAATACCGCCCGAACAGGGACTCGAACCCTGGACCGTTAGGTTAAAAGCCTAACGCTCTACCGACTGAGCTATCCGGGCTCGACACCCTGGCTAGTTACATGGAATTCATTTGAGTAAAATGACTGGGAGTTTAAAATAAAATACCGCCCGAACAGGGACTCGAACCCTGGACCGTTAGGTTAAAAGCCTAACGCTCTACCGACAGAGCTATCCGGGCTCGATGCCCTGGCTAGTTACATTGAATTCATTTGAGTAAAATGACTGGGAGTTTAAAATAAAATACCGCCCGAACAGGGACTCGAACCCTGGACCGTTAGGTTAAAAGTATAACGCTCTACCGACTGAGCTATCCGGGCTCGATACCCTGGCTAGTTACATTGAATTCATTTGAGTAAAATGACTGGGAGTTTAAAATAAAATACCGCCCGAACAGGGACTCGAACACTGGACCGTTAGGTTAAACGCCTAACGCTCTACCGACTGAGCTATCCGGGCTCGATGCCCTGGCTAGTTACATGGAATTTATTTGAGTAAAATGACTGGGAGTTTAAAATAAAAAACCGCCCGAACAGGGACTCGAACCCTGGACCGTTAGGTTAAAAGCCTAACGCTCTACCGACTGAGCTATCCGGGCTCGATACCCTGGCTAGTTACATTGAATTCATTTGAGTAAAATGACTGGGAGTTTAAAATAAAATACCGCCCGAACAGGGACTCGAACCCTGGACCGTTAGGTTAAAAGCCTAACGCTCTACCGACTGAGCTATCCGGGCTCGATAGCCTGGCTAGTTACATTGAATTCATTTGAGTAAAATGACTGGGAGTTTAAAATAAAATACCGCCCGAACAGGGACTCGAACCCTGGACCGTTAGGTTAAAAGCCTAACGCTCTACCGACTGAGCTATCCGGGCTCGATACTCTGGCTAGTTACATTGAATTCATTTGAGTAAAATAACTGGGAGTTTAAAATAAAATACCGCCCGAACAGGGACTCGAACCCTGGACCGTTAGGTTAAAAGCCTAACGCTCTACCGACTGAGCTATCCGGGCTCGATGCCCTGGCTAGTTACATTGAATTCATTTGAGTAAAATGACTGGGAGTTTAAAATAAAATACCGCCCGAACAGGGACTCGAACCCTGGACCGTTAGGTAAAAGCCTAACGCTCTACCGACTGAGCTATCCGGGCTCGACACCCTGGCTAGTTACATGGAATTCATTTGAGTAAAATGACTGGGAGTTTAAAATAAAATA
The DNA here is from genome assembly GCA_963680715.1 of Tetragnatha montana. Taxonomy (NCBI): domain Eukaryota; kingdom Metazoa; phylum Arthropoda; class Arachnida; order Araneae; family Tetragnathidae; genus Tetragnatha; species Tetragnatha montana. The sequence goes on from OY796681.1 coordinate 20,773,946, forward strand.
CCGCCCGAACAGGGACACGAACCCTGGACCGTTAGGTTAAAAGCCTAATGCTCTACCGACTGAGCTATCCGGGCTCGACACCCTGGCTAGTTACATGGAATTTATTTGAGTAAAATGACTGGGAGTTTAAAATAAAATACCGCCCGAACAGGGACTCGAACCCTGGACCGTTAGGTTAAAAGCCTAACGCTCTACCGACTGAGCTATCCGGGCTCGACACCCTGGCTAGTTACATGGAATTTATTTGAGTAAAATGACTGGGAGTTTAAAATAAAAAACCGCCCGAACAGGGACTCGAACCCTGGACCGTTAGGTTAAAAGCCTAACGCTCTACCGACTGAGCTATCCGGGCTCGATACCCTGGCTAGTTACATGGAAATTATTTGAGTAAAATGACTGGGAGTTTAAAATAAAATACCGCCCGAACAGGGACTCGAAACCTGGACCGTTAGGTTAAAAGCCTAACGCTCTACCGACTGAGCTATCCGGGCTCAACACCCTGGCTAGTTACATGGAATTTATTTGAGTAAAATGACTGGGAGTTTAAAATAAAAAACCGCCCGAACAGGGACTCGAACCCTGGACCGTTAGGTTAAAAGCCTAACGCTCTACCGACTGAGCTATCCGGGCTCGATACCCTGGCTAGTTACATTGAATTCATTTGAGTAAAATGACTGGGAGTTTAAAATAAAATACCGCCCGAACAGGGACTCGAACCCTGGACCGTTAGGTTAAAAGCCTAACGCTCTACCGGCTGAGCTATCCGGGCTCGATACCCTGGCTAGTTACATTGAATTCATTTGAGTAAAATGACTGGGAGTTTAAAATAAAATACCGCCCGAACAGGGACTCGAACCCTGGACCGTTAGGTTAAAAGCCTAACGCTCTACCGACTGAGCTATCCGGGCTCGACACCCTGGCTAGTTACATGGAATTTATTTGAGTAAAATGACTGGGAGTTTAAAATAAAATACCGCCCGAACAGGGACTCGAACCCTGGACCGTTAGGTTAAAAGCCTAACGCTCTACCGACTGAGCTATCCGGGCTCGATACCCTGGCTAGTTACATTGAATTCATTTGAGTAAAATGACTGGGAGTTTAAAATAAAATACCGCCCGAACAGGGACTCGAACCCTGGACCGTTAGGTTAAAAGCCTAACGTTCTACCGACTGAGCTATCCGGGCTCAATACCCTGGCTAGTTACATTGAATTCATTTGAGTAAAATGACTGGGAGTTTAAAATAAAATACCGCCCGAACAGGGACTCGAACCCTGGACCGTTAGGTTAAAAGCCTAACGCTCTACCGACTGAGCTATCCGGGCTCGATACCCTGGCTAGTTACATTGAATTCATTTGAGTAAAATGACTGGGAGTTTAAAATAAAATACCGCCCGAACAGGGACTCGAACCCTGGACCGTTAGGTTAAAAGCCTAACGCTCTACCGACTGAGCTATCCGGGCTCGATACCCTGTCTAGTTACATTGAATTCATTTGAGTAAAATGACTGGGAGTTTAAAATAAAATACCGCCCGAACAGGGACTCGAACCCTGGACCGTTAGGTTAAAAGCCTAACGCTCTACCGACTGAGCTATCCGGGCTCGACACCCTGGCTAGTTACATGGAATTCATTTGAGTAAAATGACTGGGAGTTTAAAATAAAATACCGCCCGAACAGGGACTCGAACCCTTGACCGTTAGGTTAAAAGCCTAACGCTCTACCGACAGAGCTATCCGGGCTCGATGCCCTGGCTAGTTACATTGAATTCATTTGAGTAAAATGACTGGGAGTTTAAAATAAAATACCGCCCGAACAGGGACTCGAACCCTGGACCGTTAGGTTAAAAGTATAACGCTCTACCGACTGAGCTATCCGGGCTCGATACCCTGGCTAGTTACATTGAATTCATTTGAGTAAAATGACTGGGAGTTTAAAATAAAATACCGCCCGAACAGGGACTCGAACACTGGACCGTTAGGTTAAACGCCTAACGCTCTACCGACTGAGCTATCCGGGCTCGATGCCCTGGCTAGTTACATGGAATTTATTTGAGTAAAATGACTGGGAGTTTAAAATAAAAAACCGCCCGAACAGGGACTCGAACCCTGGACCGTTAGGTTAAAAGCCTAACGCTCTACCGACTGAGCTATCCGGGCTCGATACCCTGGCTAGTTACATTGAATTCATTTGAGTAAAATGACTGGGAGTTTAAAATAAAATACCGCCCGAACAGGGACTCGAACCCTGGACCGTTAGGTTAAAAGCCTAACGCTCTACCGACTGAGCTATCCGGGCTCGATAGCCTGGCTAGTTACATTGAATTCATTTGAGTAAAATGACTGGGAGTTTAAAATAAAATACCGCCCGAACAGGGACTCGAACCCTGGACCGTTAGGTTAAAAGCCTAACGCTCTACCGACTGAGCTATCCGGGCTCGATACTCTGGCTAGTTACATTGAATTCATTTGAGTAAAATAACTGGGAGTTTAAAATAAAATACCGCCCGAACAGGGACTCGAACCCTGGACCGTTAGGTTAAAAGCCTAACGCTCTACCGACTGAGCTATCCGGGCTCGATGCCCTGGCTAGTTACATTGAATTCATTTGAGTAAAATGACTGGGAGTTTAAAATAAAATACCGCCCGAACAGGGACTCGAACCCTGGACCGTTAGGTAAAAGCCTAACGCTCTACCGACTGAGCTATCCGGGCTCGACACCCTGGCTAGTTACATGGAATTCATTTGAGTAAAATGACTGGGAGTTTAAAATAAAATACCGCCCGAACAGGGACACGAACCCTGGACCGTTAGGTTAATAGCCTAATGCTCTACCGACTGAGCTATCCGGGCTCGACACCCTGGCTAGTTACATGGAATTTATTTGAGTAAAATGACTGGGAGTTTAAAATAAAATACCGCCCGAACAGGGACTCGAACCCTGGACCGTTAGGTTAAAAGCCTAACGCTCTACCGACTGAGCTATCCGGGCTCGACACCCTGGCTAGTTACATGGAATTTATTTGAGTAAAATGACTGGGAGTTTAAAATAAAAAACCGCCCGAACAGGGACTCGAACACTGGACCGTTAGGTTAAAAGCCTAACGCTCTACCGACTGAGCTATCCGGGCTCGATACCCTGGCTAGTTACATGGAAATTATTTGAGTAAAATGACTGGGAGTTTAAAATAAAATACCGCCCGAACAGGGACTCGAAACCTGGACCGTTAGGTTAAAAGCCTAACGCTCTACCGACTGAGCTATCCGGGCTCAACACCCTGGCTAGTTACATGGAATTTATTTGAGTAAAATGACTGGGAGTTTAAAATAAAAAACCGCCCGAACAGGGACTCGAACCCTGGACCGTTAGGTTAAAAGCCTAACGCTCTACCGACTGAGCTATCCGGGCTCGATACCCTGGCTAGTTACATTGAATTCATTTGAGTAAAATGACTGGGAGTTTAAAATAAAATACCGCCCGAACAGGGACTCGAACCCTGGACCGTTAGGTTAAAAGCCTAACGCTCTACCGACTGAGCTATCCGGGCTCGATACACTGGCTAGTTACATTGAATTCATTTGAGTAAAATGACTGGGAGTTTAAAATAAAATACCGCCCGAACAGGGACTCGAACCCTGGACCGTTAGGTTAAAAGCCTAACGCTCTACCGACTGAGCTATCCGGGCTCGATACCCTGGCTAGTTACATTGAATTCATTTGAGTAAAATGACTAGGAGTTTAAAATAAAATACCGCCCGAACAGGGACTCGAACCCTGGACCGTTAGGTTAAAAGCCTAATGCTCTACCGACTGAGCTATCCGGGCTCGATACCCTGGCTAGTTACATTGAATTCATTTGAGTAAAATAACTGGGAGTTTAAAATAAAATACCGCCCGAACAGGGACTCGAAGCCTGGACCGTTAGGTTAAAAGCCTAACGCTCTACCGACTGAGCTATCCGGGCTCGATACCCTGGCTAGTTACATTGAATTCATTTGAGTAAAATGACTCTGAGTTTAAAATAAAATACCGCCCGAACAGGGACTCGAACCCTGGACCGTTAGGTTAAAAGCCTAACGCTCTACCGACTGAGCTATCCGGGCTCGATACCCTGGCTAGTTACATTGAATTCATTTGAGTAAAATAACGGGGAGTTTAAAATAAAATACCGCCCGAACAGGGACTCGAACCCTGGACCGTTAGGTTAAAAGCCTAACGCTCTACCGACTGAGCTATCCGGGCTCGATGCCCTGGCTAGTTACATTGAATTCATTTGAGTAAAATGACTGGGAGTTTAAAATAAAATACCGCCCGAACAGGGACTCGAACCCTGGACCGTTAGGTTAAAAGCCTAACGCTCTACCGACTGAGCTATCCGGGCTCGACACCCTGGCTAGTTACATGGAATTCATTTGAGTAAAATGACTGGGAGTTTAAAATAAAATACCGCCCGAACAGGGACTCGAACCCTGGACCGTTAGGTTAAAAGCCTAACAGTCTACCGACTGAGGTATCCGGGCTCGACACCCTGGCTAGTTACATTGAATTCATTTGAGTAAAATGACTGGGAGTTTAAAATAAAATACCGCCCGAACAGGGACTCGAAACCTGGACCGTTAGGTTAAAAGCCTAACGCTCTACCGACTGAGCTATCCGGGCTCGATACCCTGGCTAGTTACATTGAATTCATTTGAGTAAAATGACTGGGAGTTTAAAATAAAATACCGCCCGAACAGGGACTCGAACCCTGGACCGTTAGGTTAAAAGCCTAACGCTCTACCGACTGAGCTATCCGGGCTCGACACCCTGGCTAGTTACATGGAATTCATTTGAGTAAAATGACTGGGAGTTTAAAATAAAATACCGCCCGAACAGGGACTCGAAACCTGGACCGTTAGGTTAAAAGCCTAACGCTCTACCGACTGAGGTATCCGGGCTCGACACCCTGGCTAGTTACATGGAATTTATTTGAGTAAAATGACTGGGAGTTTAAAATAAAATACCGCCCGAACAGGGACTCGAACCCTGGACCGTTAGGTTAAAAGCCTAACGCTCTACCGACTGAGCTATCCGGGCTCGAACCCCTGGCTAGTTACATTGAATTCATTTGAGTAAAATGACTGGGAGTTTAAAATAAAATACCGCCCGAACAGGGACTCGAACCCTGGACCGTTAGGTTAAAAGCCTAACGCTCTACCGACTGAGCTATCCGGGCTCGACACCCTGGCTAGTTACATGGAATTCATTTGAGTAAAATGACTGGGAGTTTAAAATAAAACACCGCCCGAACAGGGACTCGAACCCTGGACCGTTAGGTTAAAAGCCTAACGCTCTACCGACTGAGGTATCCGGGCTCGACACCCTGGCTAGTTACATGGAATTTATTTGAGTAAAATGACTGGGAGTTTAAAATAAAATACCGCCCGAACAGGGACTCGAACCCTGGACCGTTAGGTTTAAAGCCTAACGCTCTACCGACTGAGCTATCCGGGCTCGACACCCTGGCTAGTTACATGGAATTTATTTGAGTAAAATGACTGGGAGTTTAAAATAAAAAACCGCCCGAACAGGGACTCGAACCCTGGACCGTTAGGTTAAAAGCCTAACGCTCTACCGACTGAGCTATCCGGGCTCGATACCCTGTCTAGTTACATTGAATTCATTTGAGTAAAATGACTGGGAGTTTAAAATAAAATACCGCCCGAACAGGGACTCGAACCCTGGACCGTTAGGTTAAAAGCCTAACGCTCTACCGACTGAGCTATCCGGGCTCGATACCCTGGCTAGTTACATGGAATTCATTTGAGTAAAATGACTGGGAGTTTAAAATAAAATATCGCCCGAACAGGGACTCGAACCCTGGACCGTTAGGTTAAAAGCCTAACGCTCTACCGACAGAGCTATCCGGGCTCGACACCCTGGCTAGTTACATGGAATTTATTTGAGTAAAATGACTGGGAGTTTAAAATAAAATACCGCCCGAACAGGGACTCGAACCCTGGACCGTTAGGTTAAAAGTATAACGCTCTACCGACTGAGCTATCCGGGCTCGATACCCTGGCTAGTTACATTGAAGTCATTTGAGTAAAATGACTGGGAGTTTAAAATAAAAAACCGCCCGAACAGGGACTCGAACACTGGACCGTTAGGTTAAACGCCTAACGCTCTACCGACTGAGCTATCCGGGCTCGATGCCCTGGCTAGTTACATGGAATTTATTTGAGTAAAATGACTGGGAGTTTAAAATAAAATACCGCACGAACAGGGACTCGAACCCTGTACCGTTAGGTTAAAAGCCTAACGCTCTACCGACTGAGCTATCCGGGCTCGATACCCTGGCTAGTTACATTGAATTCATTTGAGTAAAATGACTGGGAGTTTAAAATAAAATACCGCCCGAACAGGGACTCGAACCCTGGACCGTTAGGTTAAAAGCCTAACGCTATACCGACAGAGCTATCCGGGCTCGATAGCCTGGCTAGTTACATTGAATTCATTTGAGTAAAATGACTGGGAGTTTAAAATAAAATACCGCCCGAACAGGGACTCGAACCCTGGACCGTTAGGTTAAAAGTATAACGCTCTACCGACTGAGCTATCCGGGCTCGATGCCCTGGCTAGTTACATTGAAGTCATTTGAGTAAAATGACTGGGAGTTTAAAATAAAATACCGCCCGAACAGGGACTCGAACACTGGACCGTTAGGTTAAACGCCTAACGCTCTACCGACTGAGCTATCCGGGCTCGATGCCCTGGCTAGTTACATTGAATTCATTTGAGTAAAATGACTGGGAGTTTAAAATAAAATACCGCCCGAACAGGGACTCGAACCCTGGACCGTTAGGTTAAAAGCCTAACGCTCTACCGACTGAGCTATCCGGGCTCGATACCCTGGCTAGTTACATTGAATTCATTTGAGTAAAATGTCTGGGAGTTTAAAATAAAATACCGCCCGAACAGGGACTCGAACCCTGGACCGTTAGGTTAAAAGCCTAACGCTCTACCGACAGAGCTATCCGGGCTCGATGCCCTGGCTAGTTACATTGAATTCATTTGAGTAAAATGACTGGGAGTTTAAAATAAAATACCGCCCGAACAGGGACTCGAACCCTGGACAGTTAGGTTAAAAGCCTAACGCTCTACCGACTGAGCTATCCGGGCTCGATACTCTGGCTAGTTACATTGAATTCATTTGAGTAAAATGACTGGGAGTTTAAAATAAAATACCGCCCGAACAGGGACTCGAACCCTGGACCGTTAGGTTAAAAGCCTAACGCTCTACCGACTGAGCTATCCGGGCTCGATGCCCTGGCTAGTTACATTGAATTCATTTGAGTAAAATGACTGGGAGTTTAAAATAAAAAACCGCCCGAACAGGGACTCGAACCCTGGACCGTTAGGTTAAAAGCCTAACGCTCTACCAACTGAGCTATCCGGGCTCGATACCCTGGCTAGTTACATTGAATTCATTTGAGTAAAATGACTGGGAGTTTAAAATAAAATACCGCCCGAACAGGGACTCGAACCCTGGACCGTTAGGTTAAAAGCCTAACGCTCTACCGACAGAGCTATCCGGGCTCGATACCCTGGCTAGTTACATTGAATTCATTTGAGTAAAATGACTGGGAGTTTAAAATAAAATACCGCCCGAACAGGGACTCGAACCCTGGACCGTTAGGTTAAAAGCCTAACGCTCTACCGACTGAGCTATCCGGGCTCGATACCCTGGCTAGTTACATTGAATTCATTTGAGTAAAATGACTGGGAGTTTAAAATAAAATACCGCCCGAACAGGGACTCGAACCCTGGACCGTTAGGTTAAAAGCCTAACGCTCTACCGACTGAGCTATTCGGGCTCGATACCCTGGCTAGTTACATTGAATTCATTTGAGTAAAATGACTGGGAGTTTAAAATAAAATACCGCCCGAACAGGGACTCGAACCCTGGACCGTTAGGTTAAAAGCCTAACGCTCTACCGACTGAGCTATCCGGGCTCGATACCCTGTCTAGTTACATTGAATTCATTTGAGTAAAATGACTGGGAGTTTAAAATAAAATACCGCCCGAACAGGGACTCGAACCCTGGACCGTTAGGTTAAAAGCCTAACGCTCTACCGACTGAGCTATCCGGGCTCGATACCCTGGCTAGTTACATTGAATTCATTTGAGTAAAATGACTGGGAGTTTAAAATAAAATACCGCCCGAACAGGGACTCGAACCCTGGACCGTTAGGTTAAAAGCCTAACGCTCTACCGACTGAGCTATCCGGGCTCGATACCCTGGCTAGTTACATTGAATTCATTTGAGTAAAATGACTGGGAGTTAAAAATAAAATACCGCCCGAACAGGGACTCGAACCCTGGACCGTTAGGTTAAAAGCCTAAGGCTCTACCGACTGAGCTATCCGGGCTCGATACCCTGTCTAGTTACATTGAATTCATTTGAGTAAAATGACTGGGAGTTTAAAATAAAATACCGCCCGAACAGGGACTCGAACCCTGGACCGTTAGGTTAAAAGCCTAACGCTCTACCGACTGAGCTATCCGGGCTCGATACCCTGGCTAGTTACATTGAATTCATTTGAGTAAAATAACTGGGAGTTTAAAATAAAATACCGCCCGAACAGGGACTCGAACCCTGGCCCGTTAGGTTAAAAGCCTAACGCTCTACCGACTGAGCTATCCGGGCTCGATACCCTGGCTAGTTACATTGAATTCATTTGAGTAAAATGACTGGGAGTTTAAAATAAAATACCGCCCGAACAGGGACTCGAACCCTGGACCGTTAGGTTAAAAGCCTAACGCTCTACCGACTGAGCTATCCGGGCTCGACACCCTGGCTAGTTACATGGAATTTATTTGAGTAAAATGACTGGGAGTTTAAAATAAAATACCGCCCGAACAGGGACTCGAACCCTGGACCGTTAGGTTAAAAGCCTAACGCTCTACCGACTGAGCTATCCGGGCTCGATACCCTGGCTAGTTACATTGAATTCATTTGAGTAAAATGACTGGGAGTTTAAAATAAAATACCGCCCGAACAGGGACTCGAACCCTGGACCGTTAGGTTAAAAGCCTAACGCTCTACCGACTGAGCTATCCGGGCTCGATACCCTGGCTAGTTACATTGAATTCATTTGAGTAAAATGACTGGGAGTTTAAAATAAAATACCGCCCGAACAGGGACTCGAACCCTGGACCGTTAGGTTAAAAGCCTAACGCTCTACCGACTGAGCTATCCGGGCTCGATGCCCTGGCTAGTTACATTGAATTCATTTGAGTAAAATGACTGGGAGTTTAAAATAAAAAACCGCCCGAACAGGGACTCGAACCCTGGACCGTTAGGTTAAAAGCCTAACGCTCTACCAACTGAGCTATCCGGGCTCGATACCCTGGCTAGTTACATTGAATTCATTTGAGTAAAATGACTGGGAGTTTAAAATAAAATACCGCCCGAACAGGGACTCGAACCCTGGACCGTTAGGTTAAAAGCCTAACGCTCTACCGACAGAGCTATCCGGGCTCGATACCCTGGCTAGTTACATTGAATTCATTTGAGTAAAATGACTGGGAGTTTAAAATAAAATACCGCCCGAACAGGGACTCGAACCCTGGACCGTTAGGTTAAAAGCCTAACGCTCTACCGACTGAGCTATCCGGGCTCAACACCCTGGCTAGTTACATGGAATTTATTTGAGTAAAATGACTGGGAGTTTAAAATAAAAAACCGCCCGAACAGGGACTCGAACCCTGGACCGTTAGGTTAAAAGCCTAACGCTCTACCGACTGAGCTATCCGGGCTCGATACCCTGGCTAGTTACATTGAATTCATTTGAGTAAAATGACTGGGAGTTTAAAATAAAATACCGCCCGAACAGGGACTCGAACCCTGGACCGTTAGGTTAAAAGCCTAACGCTCTACCGACTGAGCTATCCGGGCTCGATACACTGGCTAGTTACATTGAATTCATTTGAGTAAAATGACTGGGAGTTTAAAATAAAATACCGCCCGAACAGGGACTCGAACCCTGGACCGTTAGGTTAAAAGCCTAACGCTCTACCGACTGAGCTATCCGGGCTCGATACCCTGGCTAGTTACATTGAATTCATTTGAGTAAAATGACTAGGAGTTTAAAATAAAATACCGCCCGAACAGGGACTCGAACCCTGGACCGTTAGGTTAAAAGCCTAATGCTCTACCGACTGAGCTATCCGGGCTCGATACCCTGGCTAGTTACATTGAATTCATTTGAGTAAAATAACTGGGAGTTTAAAATAAAATACCGCCCGAACAGGGACTCGAAGCCTGGACCGTTAGGTTAAAAGCCTAACGCTCTACCGACTGAGCTATCCGGGCTCGATACCCTGGCTAGTTACATTGAATTCATTTGAGTAAAATGACTCTGAGTTTAAAATAAAATACCGCCCGAACAGGGACTCGAACCCTGGACCGTTAGGTTAAAAGCCTAACGCTCTACCGACTGAGCTATCCGGGCTCGATACCCTGGCTAGTTACATTGAATTCATTTGAGTAAAATAACGGGGAGTTTAAAATAAAATACCGCCCGAACAGGGACTCGAACCCTGGACCGTTAGGTTAAAAGCCTAACGCTCTACCGACTGAGCTATCCGGGCTCGATGCCCTGGCTAGTTACATTGAATTCATTTGAGTAAAATGACTGGGAGTTTAAAATAAAATACCGCCCGAACAGGGACTCGAACCCTGGACCGTTAGGTTAAAAGCCTAACGCTCTACCGACTGAGCTATCCGGGCTCGACACCCTGGCTAGTTACATGGAATTCATTTGAGTAAAATGACTGGGAGTTTAAAATAAAATACCGCCCGAACAGGGACTCGAACCCTGGACCGTTAGGTTAAAAGCCTAACAGTCTACCGACTGAGGTATCCGGGCTCGACACCCTGGCTAGTTACATTGAATTCATTTGAGTAAAATGACTGGGAGTTTAAAATAAAATACCGCCCGAACAGGGACTCGAAACCTGGACCGTTAGGTTAAAAGCCTAACGCTCTACCGACTGAGCTATCCGGGCTCGATACCCTGGCTAGTTACATTGAATTCATTTGAGTAAAATGACTGGGAGTTTAAAATAAAATACCGCCCGAACAGGGACTCGAACCCTGGACCGTTAGGTTAAAAGCCTAACGCTCTACCGACTGAGCTATCCGGGCTCGACACCCTGGCTAGTTACATGGAATTCATTTGAGTAAAATGACTGGGAGTTTAAAATAAAATACCGCCCGAACAGGGACTCGAAACCTGGACCGTTAGGTTAAAAGCCTAACGCTCTACCGACTGAGGTATCCGGGCTCGACACCCTGGCTAGTTACATGGAATTTATTTGAGTAAAATGACTGGGAGTTTAAAATAAAATACCGCCCGAACAGGGACTCGAACCCTGGACCGTTAGGTTAAAAGCCTAACGCTCTACCGACTGAGCTATCCGGGCTCGAACCCCTGGCTAGTTACATTGAATTCATTTGAGTAAAATGACTGGGAGTTTAAAATAAAATACCGCCCGAACAGGGACTCGAACCCTGGACCGTTAGGTTAAAAGCCTAACGCTCTACCGACTGAGCTATCCGGGCTCGACACCCTGGCTAGTTACATGGAATTCATTTGAGTAAAATGACTGGGAGTTTAAAATAAAACACCGCCCGAACAGGGACTCGAACCCTGGACCGTTAGGTTAAAAGCCTAACGCTCTACCGACTGAGGTATCCGGGCTCGACACCCTGGCTAGTTACATGGAATTTATTTGAGTAAAATGACTGGGAGTTTAAAATAAAATACCGCCCGAACAGGGACTCGAACCCTGGACCGTTAGGTTTAAAGCCTAACGCTCTACCGACTGAGCTATCCGGGCTCGACACCCTGGCTAGTTACATGGAATTTATTTGAGTAAAATGACTGGGAGTTTAAAATAAAAAACCGCCCGAACAGGGACTCGAACCCTGGACCGTTAGGTTAAAAGCCTAACGCTCTACCGACTGAGCTATCCGGGCTCGATACCCTGTCTAGTTACATTGAATTCATTTGAGTAAAATGACTGGGAGTTTAAAATAAAATACCGCCCGAACAGGGACTCGAACCCTGGACCGTTAGGTTAAAAGCCTAACGCTCTACCGACTGAGCTATCCGGGCTCGATACCCTGGCTAGTTACATGGAATTCATTTGAGTAAAATGACTGGGAGTTTAAAATAAAATATCGCCCGAACAGGGACTCGAACCCTGGACCGTTAGGTTAAAAGCCTAACGCTCTACCGACAGAGCTATCCGGGCTCGACACCCTGGCTAGTTACATGGAATTTATTTGAGTAAAATGACTGGGAGTTTAAAATAAAATACCGCCCGAACAGGGACTCGAACCCTGGACCGTTAGGTTAAAAGTATAACGCTCTACCGACTGAGCTATCCGGGCTCGATACCCTGGCTAGTTACATTGAAGTCATTTGAGTAAAATGACTGGGAGTTTAAAATAAAAAACCGCCCGAACAGGGACTCGAACACTGGACCGTTAGGTTAAACGCCTAACGCTCTACCGACTGAGCTATCCGGGCTCGATGCCCTGGCTAGTTACATGGAATTTATTTGAGTAAAATGACTGGGAGTTTAAAATAAAATACCGCACGAACAGGGACTCGAACCCTGTACCGTTAGGTTAAAAGCCTAACGCTCTACCGACTGAGCTATCCGGGCTCGATACCCTGGCTAGTTACATTGAATTCATTTGAGTAAAATGACTGGGAGTTTAAAATAAAATACCGCCCGAACAGGGACTCGAACCCTGGACCGTTAGGTTAAAAGCCTAACGCTATACCGACAGAGCTATCCGGGCTCGATAGCCTGGCTAGTTACATTGAATTCATTTGAGTAAAATGACTGGGAGTTTAAAATAAAATACCGCCCGAACAGGGACTCGAACCCTGGACCGTTAGGTTAAAAGTATAACGCTCTACCGACTGAGCTATCCGGGCTCGATGCCCTGGCTAGTTACATTGAAGTCATTTGAGTAAAATGACTGGGAGTTTAAAATAAAATACCGCCCGAACAGGGACTCGAACACTGGACCGTTAGGTTAAACGCCTAACGCTCTACCGACTGAGCTATCCGGGCTCGATGCCCTGGCTAGTTACATTGAATTCATTTGAGTAAAATGACTGGGAGTTTAAAATAAAATACCGCCCGAACAGGGACTCGAACCCTGGACCGTTAGGTTAAAAGCCTAACGCTCTACCGACTGAGCTATCCGGGCTCGATACCCTGGCTAGTTACATTGAATTCATTTGAGTAAAATGTCTGGGAGTTTAAAATAAAATACCGCCCGAACAGGGACTCGAACCCTGGACCGTTAGGTTAAAAGCCTAACGCTCTACCGACAGAGCTATCCGGGCTCGATGCCCTGGCTAGTTACATTGAATTCATTTGAGTAAAATGACTGGGAGTTTAAAATAAAATACCGCCCGAACAGGGACTCGAACCCTGGACAGTTAGGTTAAAAGCCTAACGCTCTACCGACTGAGCTATCCGGGCTCGATACTCTGGCTAGTTACATTGAATTCATTTGAGTAAAATGACTGGGAGTTTAAAATAAAATACCGCCCGAACAGGGACTCGAACCCTGGACCGTTAGGTTAAAAGCCTAACGCTCTACCGACTGAGCTATCCGGGCTCGATGCCCTGGCTAGTTACATTGAATTCATTTGAGTAAAATGACTGGGAGTTTAAAATAAAAAACCGCCCGAACAGGGACTCGAACCCTGGACCGTTAGGTTAAAAGCCTAACGCTCTACCAACTGAGCTATCCGGGCTCGATACCCTGGCTAGTTACATTGAATTCATTTGAGTAAAATGACTGGGAGTTTAAAATAAAATACCGCCCGAACAGGGACTCGAACCCTGGACCGTTAGGTTAAAAGCCTAACGCTCTACCGACAGAGCTATCCGGGCTCGATACCCTGGCTAGTTACATTGAATTCATTTGAGTAAAATGACTGGGAGTTTAAAATAAAATACCGCCCGAACAGGGACTCGAACCCTGGACCGTTAGGTTAAAAGCCTAACGCTCTACCGACTGAGCTATCCGGGCTCGATACCCTGGCTAGTTACATTGAATTCATTTGAGTAAAATGACTGGGAGTTTAAAATAAAATACCGCCCGAACAGGGACTCGAACCCTGGACCGTTAGGTTAAAAGCCTAACGCTCTACCGACTGAGCTATTCGGGCTCGATACCCTGGCTAGTTACATTGAATTCATTTGAGTAAAATGACTGGGAGTTTAAAATAAAATACCGCCCGAACAGGGACTCGAACCCTGGACCGTTAGGTTAAAAGCCTAACGCTCTACCGACTGAGCTATCCGGGCTCGATACCCTGTCTAGTTACATTGAATTCATTTGAGTAAAATGACTGGGAGTTTAAAATAAAATACCGCCCGAACAGGGACTCGAACCCTGGACCGTTAGGTTAAAAGCCTAACGCTCTACCGACTGAGCTATCCGGGCTCGATACCCTGGCTAGTTACATTGAATTCATTTGAGTAAAATGACTGGGAGTTTAAAATAAAATACCGCCCGAACAGGGACTCGAACCCTGGACCGTTAGGTTAAAAGCCTAACGCTCTACCGACTGAGCTATCCGGGCTCGATACCCTGGCTAGTTACATTGAATTCATTTGAGTAAAATGACTGGGAGTTTAAAATAAAATACCGCCCGAACAGGGACTCGAACCCTGGACCGTTAGGTTAAAAGCCTAAGGCTCTACCGACTGAGCTATCCGGGCTCGATACCCTGTCTAGTTACATTGAATTCATTTGAGTAAAATGACTGGGAGTTTAAAATAAAATACCGCCCGAACAGGGACTCGAACCCTGGACCGTTAGGTTAAAAGCCTAACGCTCTACCGACTGAGCTATCCGGGCTCGATACCCTGGCTAGTTACATTGAATTCATTTGAGTAAAATAACTGGGAGTTTAAAATAAAATACCGCCCGAACAGGGACTCGAACCCTGGCCCGTTAGGTTAAAAGCCTAACGCTCTACCGACTGAGCTATCCGGGCTCGATACCCTGGCTAGTTACATTGAATTCATTTGAGTAAAATGACTGGGAGTTTAAAATAAAATACCGCCCGAACAGGGACTCGAACCCTGGACCGTTAGGTTAAAAGCCTAACGCTCTACCGACTGAGCTATCCGGGCTCGACACCCTGGCTAGTTACATGGAATTTATTTGAGTAAAATGACTGGGAGTTTAAAATAAAATACCGCCCGAACAGGGACTCGAACCCTGGACCGTTAGGTTAAAAGCCTAACGCTCTACCGACTGAGCTATCCGGGCTCGATACCCTGGCTAGTTACATTGAATTCATTTGAGTAAAATGACTGGGAGTTTAAAATAAAATACCGCCCGAACAGGGACTCGAACCCTGGACCGTTAGGTTAAAAGCCTAACGCTCTACCGACTGAGCTATCCGGGCTCGATACCCTGGCTAGTTACATTGAATTCATTTGAGTAAAATGACTGGGAGTTTAAAATAAAGTACCGCCCGAACAGGGACTCGAACCCTGGACCGTTAGGTTAAAAGCCTAACGCTCTACCGACTGAGCTATCCGGGCTCGATGCCCTGGCTAGTTACATTGAATTCATTTGAGTAAAATGACTGGGAGTTTAAAATAAAAAACCGCCCGAACAGGGACTCGAACCCTGGACCGTTAGGTTAAAAGCCTAACGCTCTACCAACTGAGCTATCCGGGCTCGATACCCTGGCTAGTTACATTGAATTCATTTGAGTAAAATGACTGGGAGTTTAAAATAAAATACCGCCCGAACAGGGACTCGAACCCTGGACCGTTAGGTTAAAAGCCTAACGCTCTACCGACAGAGCTATCCGGGCTCGATACCCTGGCTAGTTACATTGAATTCATTTGAGTAAAATGACTGGGAGTTTAAAATAAAATACCGCCCGAACAGGGACTCGAACCCTGGACCGTTAGGTTAAAAGCCTAACGCTCTACCGACTGAGCTATCCGGGCTCGATACCCTGGCTAGTTACATTGAATTCATTTGAGTAAAATGACTGGGAGTTTAAAATAAAATACCGCCCGAACAGGGACTCGAACCCTGGACCGTTAGGTTAAAAGCCTAACGCTCTACCGACTGAGCTATCCGGGCTCGATACCCTGGCTAGTTACATTGAATTCATTTGAGTAAAATGACTGGGAGTTTAAAATAAAATACCGCCCGAACAGGGACTCGAACCCTGGACCGTTAGGTTAAAAGCCTAACGCTCTACCGACTGAGCTATCCGGGCTCGATACCCTGTCTAGTTACATTGAATTCATTTGAGTAAAATGACTGGGAGTTTAAAATAAAATACCGCCCGAACAGGGACTCGAACCCTGGACCGTTAGGTTAAAAGCCTAACGCTCTACCGACTGAGCTATCCGGGCTCGATACCCTGGCTAGTTACATTGAATTCATTTGAGTAAAATGACTGGGAGTTTAAAATAAAATACCGCCCGAACAGGGACTCGAACCCTGGACCGTTAGGTTAAAAGCCTAACGCTCTACCGACTGAGCTATCCGGGCTCGATACCCTGGCTAGTTACATTGAATTCATTTGAGTAAAATGACTGGGAGTTTAACGCTCTACCGACTGAGCTATCCGGGCTCGATACTCTGTCTAGTTACATTGAATTCATTTGAGTAAAATGACTGGGAGTTTAAAATAAAATACCGCCCGAACAGGGACTCGAACCCTGGACCGTTAGGTTAAAAGCCTAACGCTCTACCGACTGAGCTATCCGGGCTCGATACCCTGGCTAGTTACATTGAATTCATTTGAGTAAAATGACTGGGAGTTTAAAATAAAATACCGCCCGAACAGGGACTCGAACCCTGGACCGTTAGGTTAAAAGCCTAACGCTCTACCGACTGAGCTATCCGGGCTCGATGCCCTGGCTAGTTACATTGAATTCATTTGAGTAAAATGACTGGGAGTTTAAAATAAAAAACCGCCCGAACAGGGACTCGAACCCTGGACCGTTAGGTTAAAAGCCTAACGCTCTACCAACTGAGCTATCCGGGCTCGATACCCTGGCTAGTTACATTGAATTCATTTGAGTAAAATGACTGGGAGTTTAAAATAAAATACCGCCCGAACAGGGACTCGAACCCTGGACCGTTAGGTTAAAAGCCTAACGCTCTACCGACAGAGCTATCCGGGCTCGATACCCTGGCTAGTTACATTGAATTCATTTGAGTAAAATGACTGGGAGTTTAAAATAAAATACCGCCCGAACAGGGACTCGAACCCTGGACCGTTAGGTTAAAAGCCTAATACCCTATTCGCACTGCACCGTTTAAGGGCCCTTTATTTTCCGCTCCGCCCTCTATCGGCGTCGAAACACCCTTTAGCGGAGCCAGAAGCGTCCCATGCTAAAGTGTGGTCGAAAATCGCCCCATCCACTGCGAAAGGGTCCTTTAAACAACAAATATGGCGGCGCCCATGGATGTTAACAACACGACCGTCATCAAGTAAGTTTAATTTTTAAGTATTTTTAGTAAACTTTTAAGGAAATGTTGATCAGTTTTATTTCTTCTGTGAATGTATTTTGCTGATTGAACAGGTAAAGTCGTATTAATGATAGACTACGATTTTTCACAATTATAGATTCTTGTATAGAGTTGTTTCAAATTTCTGCCTGCTTTCTTTCGGCATTTAACGAATCTAGTACTAGTTTTTTGGAAATGTTTTTTTGTTTTAGTAGCAGGGTTGGAAAAAAACCAGGTTTTTTTCAAAAAAACCTAAAAAACCCGGTTTTTTTGGTTTAAACCAGGTTTTTTTGGTTTAAACCGGGTTTTTTACTGAAATTCTTCCCTAACACATAAATACAAATATTTCTGATTGTTTTCATTTATGAATACATTGAATAAATAGTTCATCAATTCAGCTATTAACTAAGTGACTTAATTAATTAATTAAAATTAATTTTATTTAATTAAAAAAAGTTAAAATTATACATAACCATAAAAAACCAAGGGAGTCTGTTTAGAGCATTAAGAAACCATCTGGTTTTTATAATGCATATTATATTTAAAAATCCAGTGCTTATTTGATTAAAAAAACCAATTGGTTTTTATTATGCATTCAAATATCCAGTTCCTTAATGAATTAAAAAACAAATAGTTGTTTTTTATAAATAAAACCAAGGCATTATTCATAAAAACAAAGGCCAAGGATTCTTTTTAGAGCATTTAAAACCAACTGGTTTTTATAATGCACATTTAAAAATCCAATGGATTAAAAAAAAACAATCGGTTTTTATGATACATTCAAATATCTAGTCTAGTTCTAAATGAATTTAAAAAAAAAACAAATTGGTTTTTTATAAAAAAAAAACCAAGGGAGTCTTTTTAGAGCATTAAAAAACCAAGTGGTTCTTTATAATGCAAATTTAAAAATCCGGTGATTAGTTGATTAAAAAAACCAATTGATTTTTATTATGCATTCAAATATCTAGTTCTTAATGAATTAAAAAAAAAACAAGTTTCAAAACCAAACCACTTCAGGTTTTTTATAAAAAAACCAGGAGTCTTTCTAAGAAAATTTCAATTGGCTAATTGTTTTCAAAAAATTGCATAGCTTTACAGCATTAATGTCAGTTAAGCATTCAACATATTTTGTTCAAAAGACAATATTTGAATCAATAAATGACTTTAAACCCAAGAGTTTAGCTAAAATTTTTTTGGAAAAAAACCAAAAAAACCATTTTGGTTTTTTTATGAAAAAAACCATTTGGTTTAAACCGTGGTTTAAACCAAATGGTTTAAACCGTGCCAACCCTGTTTAGTAGTGTAGATGATTTAACTACGATCCTTTTTAACAAAGCATAACAATATTCAACGGTTGAGTACTTTTCAGATTTTAAGTCGGATATTCATCTCATTTTCACTTCTTTGTTTACCATTAAATCAAATCCCCTTCTGAAATAAATGAATAAAATTGTTATTCCAGCAAAGTGTGGTTGTTTTTATTCCAGTAAATTTTTAAATTAATAGCAATTATGGTATGATAACCTTTAGATCTACATGTCCAGATTTGTCTTTTTTAGGAAGGGCAGAAGTAAATGGGATGATGGTGAGACAGAGTGTCTTCTTTTGCTATATAAGAAAGCACGCAACGAAGTGCGCAAGAATCAGCGCAGGCGTGTTTTGTACGATGAAATTGCCTTCGGTATGAGGGCCGATGGTTTTCATCGTAATGCCAAGGAGGTTAAAAAAAAAATTGAAAACCTGTTGAAGAAATACAGGTACGTCAACAAGTTTTCATAATATAATTGTTAGTTTCCGTCAACAATCAGGTTCAGACTGCAGTGTTTCTTAGTATTATTTACATTTTTTCTTTTTTGTGGTAGTAGCAATATTCTAAAGCAATCTTTACTCAGCTTACAATCTCAAATAACATTGGGTTTAGTTATTAGCTCTAGAACTGAAATATCTTGGCCTTGTCTATCATCTTATTTATATTCGTACCATTTTGTTTAATCTGAAGTCACTGATACTTTTTGAAATACTATTAACAAGTTAGCCTTTAAAAATGATGATTCTGTTTGCTCATGGGCACCGGCAGCAGGATGCAAGGGGGTGCATTTGTACCCCCCAGGCAGAAAAGAAAATACGTAAAAACAAGATTGAGAAATTTTTTTGTTAGTTAATGTTTGAATAAAAACATCTTATGTTAAGTTCTTCATTATTCGAACAAAGATTCTAAATAGAGAAAACAACAAACGCTTTTGTTGTGTTGATTGTGTATTTTTTCATATCAAATTTTTATGCTTTATTTGTTATTTCATTTTTACTTTAATCTTTGTGTAGATGTTTTTTGTTAGAATATACTTTTTGTTTGAGATTATGATGAGGCTGGCTTCGGCAAGTGTCACTTGCATGACTGCGATGCGGTGTTTAAATTTTACATTCGCTTCAAACTTTGTATACATCCATAGTACAGCGTTTCTCAAACTGTGGGGCCTCCAGAAGGTTGGTGTGAGGCAAAGCCCGGCCCCTCCTGAAATTTGGACTTAGTCAAAAATGACTTAAAATCCTGTTTTAAGGGTTATAGCTATTTTAAATTTTTTTCGTGGGAGGACCCCAGACCCCTCTTTTGTACTTGGAACTCTGTTTTATCCTCAATTTTCTACATATCAAGTAATATAGATTCTGTAATTGTTTCTAGGGTAGAAAAAGGAAAAGTGGGTACGTCTGGTGGGGCTCCATCAAAATGGAAATTTTTTTCCATTATTCAGGACGCTGTGGGATATTTGCCCAGCCTAGATGCAACCATGATGGAGGAGTCGATACTATCAGACGCTGAAAATGGTAAATATTTAATAATTATTTGTTCTTTATATCAGATTGCTAAAAGACAAGTTGAAACCCTAACTTTAAGAGTCAAATTCGAAATGTCAATTCTGAGGAAACACCCCCCCCCCCCAGACATCCCTTTTTTTATGGAGCTCGTTGCAGCTCTCGTAGTTAAGCTATTTGATCCTACACTCATGTTCAAATCTTTATTTGACTTTTTAAACAGTGAATTTAATGTCTTTTTGTCCTATCCTATATATTTAATGATCATAATATTGATTTATTTTTAGCGATTCAGCCTAACATTTGAGACTTGCATACGCTAATCTTAAAGTACCTCAATTTCTAAGAAACTGCTTCAGAAATCTGCTGTAAATTACATTGCATTAAATTTTATTTATAAACTAAATATGACTTCATAAATGTTTTCAATTTTCTTTTAGAAGCAGTTGAACAATCATTTGTTTCAGAATCTTCTATGATGGACATGGTATGTAAATTAAAAGTATTTGAATGTTGACAAATATAAAAAGTGTTTTGCCATAAAAACTCATAATAATACTGGAGTATAAGTACTGGACAAATTAATGTGTGCCCTTATTAGTAATTTCTGAAAACTAGTGATTTTGATAAATAGCAATATACTTTCCTTGTAGCATGAACCTAGATTAAATTACCTTACTTCAAGTGCTTGAATACAAAATTAGCATGAAATACGGTTTGAGGAAAATGACCCTGCATCTCAAAGTAATTATGGCAGGAATGGATTGCCCTGAATGCATAAATGGTCATTACTTGCAGTGTTTCAACTATTGCACTGCAGGGATTTTTGACAAATATGTTTTTGACAGTATTGATAATTGGAATATTTTGCTATAAATTTGTTATTCACTTGTCATTTAGATTAGTTTTATTTTTCTATTGGAACTATTTTTCTTATTGTAATATTAGATTATTCAAATTAATTGTTTGGTTTCGCTGTAAAACATGCATTCTTATTTTATAGGTATATAACATGTAATTAAATAACTTAACCCAAATTTAACTTGAGAGCCACTGAACCATTTTTTGCTTGCTTTATTAGATGTGGTGAAAGTTGTTTTTCCACAATTAACTTGTTGTAGTTTATTTGTAGGTTCAGGTTAGCAAATAATTCTAATGACATAAATTTAACAACATTTTCTGTTCTTGTCCACCTCATGCAGCTTTTTCAAAATGTAGCCAAAGCCACTAAAAGTTTCTTTAATTGTGATAATAAATTCACAACATCATACATTCTAATATTGGTAATGTCAAGTGTTCTCTTTGATGCTTTTAGATTCAGCGGGTTTTGTGACATTTTGGTTAAGCCTCATAAGGTGGAGACAGAATAAAGCATAAGTAGCAATCTGTTTTTAACACAAAGCTGGTGATATCTGGTGATTTGTTTTGCGGTAAAAAAAAAAGGTAACCATAGTCACCAACTCAGTTGTACATTGCCGCAGGGTTGTTATGTTTAAAACACTTCGTTTAAAACACTTGTTTTAAACACGTTTAAAACAAAGCAAAAAAAACATTGTTTAAAACACATGTACTTTTTTAGTAATTCTTTTCTCTATGAACAGATGGCATTAGTATATAAAACTTAGTATTTACTTTCAACTGTTTTATTTGATTTTTGTCTAGAAAGTTATTTAATAAAATATACAAATAAAATTGTTTAAAAATCATATTTTTTATAATTGACCTGTTCTTTATGTTTTATTTTAATATTTTAAACGATCAATGCTGCTAATGTCGTCAAAATACCCTATGAACTGAAAAGCACTGAAATGAATATGAATATAATAACTTATAAATGTTTAGCTCGTATCTTAAACCTTTTAGCAAAACATATTTACATTTCTAATGTTAAAGCTGAAGTTGTTGACATAGTATCATATTTCAAAAACAATCATTTTACTTCTGCCAAGCTCAAAGAAACAGGTGCTAAAAAGCTCAAGATGCCATTTGATGTCAGGGATAGCTTTGTTAATCCATTTTCAATTTTAAAAACTTATTTTAATTTTTTAAAATCATGGGCTTTTTTTTAGAATTTCTGTCGTGGGTAAAAAAAAAAACAAATAAAACGTTTTAAACAAAAAAAAACATGTTTAAAACAAATAAAACACGTTTTTTGTATTTTTTAGAAAAAAACATGTTTTTTTCCAACCCTGCATTGCCGTAAAAAAGCACTAACTTGGCAACTAAATCTTGCTGCCACCATGGTAACCTCTTTTGATGTGGATTCTGATTTTGGAGTTAACTCCTTGTTGCAGCAAGCATCACCTCAATTGTAAAAAGCATTCCTATATCTAGTATTAATGCTTTGATTTTCTAGTCGGCAGGATCTACATCTGGAGTTTTAAATGTTGGGCCAGAACCCCATGATGAATTGGATCCCGACGACCCAGGTGTTTCTTCAGTGGAAGTGGAAGTTCATCGTGTAGTAGAAGAAAAACAGGTGAGAAAATTTTAATTAAAGTTATGAAATAAAATTTATTTTGTTTTCAAAATTTAATATACAGGATGTAATTTTTTTTTAATTTTTAAAAGCTAATAAAAGAACTACTGGTCAGAATGCCTCAATATTTCTGAATTCTGTCAGTCTGACCAGTAGTTTTCTTTTTGAAGATAATTATAATCACCCTGTATTTTGTGTTCTTCCCTAGCAATCAAAACCCAGGAGGGTGAAGAAAAATTCCCTCATGAAGGATTTCCTGCAAGAGTTCAAGAAATCAGAGGATGAATATAGAGAAAATAATCGAGAAATTAAGAGACTATTTGAACAGTCAGTGGCCAATGACAGAGAAATCATTGGAATAATGAGGGAATCCCAAAATTTGCTGCGACTTTCCTTACAGAAAGATTAATTCTGAATATTTTCCTTATTTTTGTCTTGTGCAATAATTAAATAATAAATCTTGTGCAATAATTAAATAATAAATCTTGTGCAATAATTAAATAATAAATCTTGTGCAATAATTAAATAATAAATCTTGTGCAATAATTAAAGAAATATACATTTAGCATTTATGTAATTGCCTGCAATTTAAAAAAAAGTGTTACTACCATATTGACCCTTTGATTATGAAAATGCTGTAAATTGCAAGGGTTTGGAATGAATAATTTAATAAAGTAAACAAGAATTAAAATCTTTTAATTCTTTACCTGGTATCAATTTTTTTAAATGTTTTATCAAAAGCTTATTTTTAGAAAGACTCCTTTTTTTTTATAAAAAACCTATTGGTTTCTTTTTGAATTCATTAAGAACTAGAGATTTCAATGCATCTTAAAAACCGATTGTTTGTTTAATCCATTAAGCACTGAATATCTAAAGATGCATTATAAAACCCAGTTGATTTTTTAATTCTCTAAAAAGACTCCCTTGTTTTTTTTATAAAAAACCTGTTTTTTTTAATTCATTAAGGGCTAGATTTTTAAATGCATCATACCTATTTTGTTTTTTCTAATTCATTAAAAACTAGATAGATAGTACTTGAATGCATCATAAGAACCTCACAATTGTTTTTTTTTTTCATACATTAAGCACCAGATATTTAAATATGCATTTTAAAACCAGTTGGTTTTTGTATGCCACAAAAAAATCCTGGTGGTTTATACATAATTTTAACTTTTTTTAATGAAATAAAATTATTTTTAATTAATAAATTTGTTAAGTCACCTAGTTTATAGCTGAATTGATGAACTATTTATTCAATGCATTCATAATGGGGAAAACAATTAGAAATATTTGTATTTATGTTTTAGGTCAAAATCTTTAAAAAATAAACCTGTTTTTTTTTCCTAGTCATGTTTAGTCCTCTCAGAATATTTTCCAAAAGATTATTACTGAGAATTTAACAACTGTATTTAAAAAATTTGTTAACATTAAGGATATGATTATCCAGGGGTGTCTAGGTTTTTTAAATGGTACCTATTTAGTGGTACTTTGTGAAAATTTAAGTGCAAAATCAACATAAAAAAAAACATGTACATAATTTTTAAGCATTAAAAACAAAAGAATATTTTGTCTAGAATGAGTAATAATTTAACTATTAAGAGAATATAGCTCACTCCAGACCCAGGTTTAATTTTTTGGGACCCATTTTTTTTTTAAAGAAAAAAAACATCTTTAAAAAATAAACCTGTTTTTTTTTCCTAGTCATGTTTAGTCCTCTCTCAGAATATTCTCCAAAAGATTATTACCAAGAATTTAACAACTCTATTTAAAAAATTTGTTAACATTAAGGATATGATTATCCCGGGGTCTGTCTAGCTTTTTTAAATGGTACCTATTTAGTGGTACTTTGTGAAAATTTAAGTGCAAAATCAACATAAAAAAACATGTACATAATTTTTAAGCATTAAAAACAAAAGAATATTTTGTCTACAATGACTAATAATTTAACTATTAAGAGAATATAGCTCACTAAGGAACTTTCCAGATCCAGGTTTAATTTTTTGGGGCCCATTTTTTTTTTAAAGTTTTTTTTTAGCCGTCGTATTTTAAATTTTCAAACTGTCGTAAAAAACAATTTCTTTGATTTGAAAAAGATACTTTGTGAATGTTTTCTTGCAAATAATCATTAAAGCTAACTTAATTTTGTGAAAGGGTCGTTCTTATAAACTTGAATTTTGTGGAGGAGCTGTTTTTAGGAAATGGAATTTTGTGAAATGGTAGCCAATGGGCGCCAATTCTTGGCTAGGTAGAAAATAATCAAAAAAGGAAATCAAGCCAACTTGGATAACTAAATCGTTCTTTCGAATTCAAGGATGATTCAGTTTTCTTTTGGTGCCTCAGATTTTCCAATGAATTATTGTTTAAAAAACATTTGCTAAGTTTTTCTATAATAACACTTTGAGATTATAATATTCTTTCAGATTAAATGAAAAATCAAAGGGTAATTAATAGCACACAGTTATAAATTTGAATTCAGTATTTATTTTGTAGCTAAAGTTAAGAAATATTAAACAATTATAAAGAAAACAGAGATTTTGTTACGTATTTTTATAAAACATACCTCTGAAACAACCAAACATTGTACATAGAAAATATGGTTTCATACACCACATAAAAATTGATAGTATTTTTTTGAATGCTTAACAATTACTAAACCTTATAAACATTGTGATGGATCGTGATAAAAAAAAACTTAAGTACAAAAAATTTTAAGAGCATTGACATTTAGTTATCACAACACTTCTCCATAGTCAAAAGATGTGTATTATTACTAAATATTGGTTAGAACAGGGGTAGCCAACCTAGTGCTAATATTAAATAATTGTTTTATTACTGAAAGATAATGAACTGAGATGTTATATATTCATCCTGTTTTGGCCACCCCTGTTTTAGAGTAACAAACTGAACAAATAGAACTTCAAATTTATGGTAAGCAACAAAATAAATTGAAGAAAAGGCCAAAAATGGAAGAGGCCCCACTGAGTCTTCTTACATGTTTTAAACAGTGGGCTGGGATGAAAGTCTCACAGTATAAAAGGCTGAGAACAGTCTGTGCTGATATGTTGGTTTATTGGAATCGGTCAACACAGGTCGATGAATAGCGGGACCCCTCTGGATGGAAGAGGCCCCATCGAGTCTTTACACAAGTCCATGAACTGGGATGAAGGTCTCACAATAGAGAAAGCTGAGAACAGTCTGTTCTGATTGGAAGCGGTCAACACAGGTCGATGAATAGCGGGACCCCTCTGGATGGAAGAGGCCCCATCGAGTCTTTACACAAGTCCATGAACTGGGATGAAGGTCTCACAATAGAGAAGGCTGAGAACAGTCTGTTCTGATTGGAAGCGGTCAACACAGGTCGATGAATAGCGGGACCCCTCTGGATGGAAGAGGCCCCATCGAGTCTTTACACAAGTCCATGAACTGGGATGAAGGTCTCACAATAGAGAAGGCTGAGAACAGTCTGTTCTGATTGGAATCGGTCAACACAGGTCGATGAATAGCGGGACCCCTCTGGATGGAAGAGGCCCCATCGAGTCTTTACACAAGTCCATGAACTGGGATGAAGGTCTCACAATAGAGAAGGCTGAGAACAGTCTGTTCTGATTGGAATCGGTCAACACAGGTCGATGAATAGCGGGACCCCTCTGGATGGAAGAGGCCCCATCGAGTCTTTACACAAGTCCATGAACTGGGATGAAGGTCTCACAATAGAGAAGGCTGAGAACAGTCTGTTCTGATTGGAAGCGGTCAACACAGGTCGATGAATAGCGGGACCCCTCTGAAGGTGATGAAGGTCTCACAGAGCAGTAGTGATAGGCTCTGATACCTGCAGATCTTAGCTGGGCATAATGGAATGGCCTTCACGCCTTGGGTGGCCCTACCAGGAGTATAAACTCCCGACGTACTTCGCCCATTCCGCCCAGTGGCACCCCCTCGCCACGTTGAGGCGATCTGTAGGAATTGAGGGGGAATGATATGTACAGATGATGATGATGATGAAATATATATAGATGATATAATACACCGATTTAAGGCAAGGTTAGTAGAGAGAGAAGGTAAGTAAACACGTGACATCGGGGGGTGCTCTGCCTATGGCAATGCTCGTATAGCTGTGATTCACAGCTGTACGAGTATTGCCATTGGCAGAGCACCCCCTGAGGTCACGTGTTTACTTACCTTCTCTCTCTACAAACCTCGGATTTAAGGTCTCGGTCTTAAGCTCTCTAAATGACGAGCGACGGCGATCCTTATGGTAACCGCCTCTGCATCGTTTTCACCAACAGTGGTGACAACCCGTTGGCTGCTCGGCCTACTGCTGGCTTGAGCTTCAGCAACCCATGAAAAGTCCACTTGGTCGCCATTTCTCTCACAAATGTTGTGTAAAACACAACAAGTCAAGATGACCTTACGGACATTGTGGATTTTGAAATCCATCCTCTGGAGGCACCTGAATCTGGCCTTCAGCCTTCCAAAGGCATTCTCTACAACAACCCTTGCCCTTGATAGGCAGGCATTGTAGGTCGTCAGGTGACTATCCATCTGGTGACGTTCAAAGAAGGGCTTCTGCAACGTTGCCATAAGGGGGAAGGCTGAGTCGGCAATTAAACAGACAGGCACTTCCTTGTTGCTCAGCACCTTCTTTAAATCGTACCAGGGAGAATGGTTCTTGATCTTTGGGAACAGCTTTGTTCGACGAAGGATGTAGGCGTCATTGCTCCTCCCTGGCGAGCCAACATTCACGTAGCTGAATTTATATTCAGCATCAGCAACAGCAAGAAGAACAGTGCTATAATACCCCATGTAATTGAAGTAACATGAGGCATGCGGTTTAGGAGGTTTTACCTCTATGTGGGATCCATCAATAGCACCCCAACATTGAGGGAAACCCCAGATGGAGTCGAAGGCCTCCACCGCAGCACTGATCTCTGTACGTGATGTTGGTATCCTGATGGTTCTTGGGAGAAGATGAGACACCATGATGTCACAGAATTCCATGACAGCTTCGCAGACGGTGCTGTTCCCCACCCCGAACAAATTCCCAACAGTCCTGTACTCAGCTGATGAGGAAAGCTTGTAGATTGCAATAGCAACCCTCTTTCCAACTGGTACTGCCTGCCGGAAATTTGTGTCGGCCCGAGCAAGCGGAGTACACTGCTGGCAGATCTGGACGAATGTGGCTTTGCTTACTCGAAAGTTAGCCAGCCACAAATCATCGGGAAATCTAGAAGCGATGGACTCATACCACTCGGTCATCCTGGGGAGAGACCACTCATCCGGTGCCCGGATATTATCGGCCATGAGCACTGCCAAACGAAGCATTCGCCGTCGCCGAACACCTTGCTGCTCCAACAATGCAGAAATCGCATTCCACCTTGATCGTCGTTGGACGAAAATATTCTGCATTAAATGCAGCTGGATAAACGGATCCATAATGACTGATAATTGCGAATCACACGTGAAGTAAAGACAATGACAACAATGTCAACAACAATGTCAACAACAACAATTGTCAAAAGTGCAAATCACAGTTAAGGAACTTGTAAGCAAACAATTATATTTGGAAGTTGAAGTTGTATTCTTTAAAGTTTTCTAATCGCGCGGTTAGCAGTTACACCGAGTAAAGGGCTCATCTGCCCTTTATCAGTGCGAACGCCGTTTGACGAAAGGGCCCTATCCGGGAAAGTGCGCAATGCTATTAAGGGCCCTTTAGGTGCAGTGCGAATAGGGTATAACGCTCTACCGACTGAGCTATCCGGGCTCGATACCCTGGCTAGTTACATTGAATTCATTTGAGTAAAATGACTGGGAGTTTAAAATAAAATACCGCCCGAACAGGGACTCGAACCCTGGACCGTTAGGTTAAAAGCCTAACGCTCTACCGACTGAGCTATCCGGGCTCGATACCCTGGCTAGTTACATTGAATTCATTTGAGTAAAATGACTGGGAGTTTAAAATAAAATACCGCCCGAACAGGGACTCGAACCCTGGACCGTTAGGTTAAAAGCCTAACGCTCTACCGACTGAGCTATCCGGGCTCGATACCCTGTCTAGTTACATTGAATTCATTTGAGTAAAATGACTGGGAGTTTAAAATAAAATACCGCCCGAACAGGGACTCGAACCCTGGACCGTTAGGTTAAAAGCCTAACGCTCTACCGACTGAGCTATCCGGGCTCGATACCCTGGCTAGTTACATTGAATTCATTTGAGTAAAATGACTGGGAGTTTAAAATAAAATACCGCCCGAACAGGGACTCGAACCCTGGACCGTTAGGTTAAAAGCCTAACGCTCTACCGACTGAGCTATCCGGGCTCGATACCCTGGCTAGTTACATTGAATTCATTTGAGTAAAATGACTGGGAGTTTAACGCTCTACCGACTGAGCTATCCGGGCTCGATACTCTGTCTAGTTACATTGAATTCATTTGAGTAAAATGACTGGGAGTTTAAAATAAAATACCGCCCGAACAGGGACTCGAACCCTGGACCGTTAGGTTAAAAGCCTAACGCTCTACCGACTGAGCTATCCGGGCTCGATACCCTGGCTAGTTACATTGAATTCATTTGAGTAAAATGACTGGGAGTTTAAAATAAAATACCGCCCGAACAGGGACTCGAACCCTGGACCGTTAGGTTAAAAGCCTAACGCTCTACCGACAGAGCTATCCGGGCTCGATACCCTGGCTAGTTACATTGAATTCATTTGAGTAAAATGACTGGGAGTTTAAAATAAAATACCGCCCGAACAGGGACTCGAACCCTGGACCGTTAGGTTAAAAGCCTAACGCTCTACCGACTGAGCTATCCGGGCTCGATACCCTGGCTAGTTACATTGAATTCATTTGAGTAAAATGACTGGGAGTTTAAAATAAAATACCGCCCGAACAGGGACTCGAACCCTGGACCGTTAGGTTAAAAGCCTAACGCTCTACCGACTGAGCTATCCGGGCTCGATACCCTGGCTAGTTACATTGAATTCATTTGAGTAAAATGACTGGGAGTTTAAAATAAAATACCGCCCGAACAGGGACTCGAACCCTGGACCGTTAGGTTAAAAGCCTAACGCTCTACCGACTGAGCTATCCGGGCTCGATACCCTGTCTAGTTACATTGAATTCATTTGAGTAAAATGACTGGGAGTTTAAAATAAAATACCGCCCGAACAGGGACTCGAACCCTGGACCGTTAGGTTAAAAGCCTAACGCTCTACCGACTGAGCTATCCGGGCTCGATACCCTGGCTAGTTACATTGAATTCATTTGAGTAAAATGACTGGGAGTTTAAAATAAAATACCGCCCGAACAGGGACTCGAACCCTGGACCGTTAGGTTAAAAGCCTAACGCTCTACCGACTGAGCTATCCGGGCTCGATACCCTGGCTAGTTACATTGAATTCATTTGAGTAAAATGACTGGGAGTTTAACGCTCTACCGACTGAGCTATCCGGGCTCGATACTCTGTCTAGTTACATTGAATTCATTTGAGTAAAATGACTGGGAGTTTAAAATAAAATACCGCCCGAACAGGGACTCGAACCCTGGACCGTTAGGTTAAAAGCCTAACGCTCTACCGACTGAGCTATCCGGGCTCGATACCCTGGCTAGTTACATTGAATTCATTTGAGTAAAATGACTGGGAGTTTAAAATAAAATACCGCCCGAACAGGGACTCGAACCCTGGACCGTTAGGTTAAAAGCCTAACGCTCTACCGACTGAGCTATCCGGGCTCGATACCCTGGCTAGTTACATTGAATTCATTTGAGTAAAATGACTGGGAGTTTAAAATAAAATACCGCCCGAACAGGGACTCGAACCCTGGACCGTTAGGTTAAAAGCCTAACGCTCTACCGACTGAGCTATCCGGGCTCGATACCCTGGCTAGTTACATTGAATTCATTTGAGTAAAATGACTGGGAGTTTAAAATAAAATACCGCCCGAACAGGGACTCGAACCCCGGACCGTTAGGTTAAAAGCCTAACGCTCTACCGACTGAGCTATCCGGGCTCGATACCCTGGCTAGTTACATTGAATTCATTTGAGTAAAATGACTGGGAGTTTAAAATAAAATACCGCCCGAACAGGGACTCGAACCCTGGACCGTTAGGTTAAAAGCCTAACGCTCTACCGACTGAGCTATCCGGGCTCGATACCCTGGCTAGTTACATTGAATTCATTTGAGTAAAATGACTGGGAGTTTAAAATAAAATACCGCCCGAACAGGGACTCGAACCCTGGACCGTTAGGTTAAAAGCCTAACGCTCTACCGACTGAGCTATCCGGGCTCGATACCCTGGCTTGTTACATTGAATTCATTTGAGTAAAATGACTGGGAGTTTAAAATAAAATACCGCCCGAACAGGGACTCGAACCCTGGACCGTTAGGTTAAAAGCCTAACGCTCTACCGACTGAGCTATCCGGGCTCGATACCCTGGCTAGTTACATTGAATTCATTTGAGTAAAATGACTGGGAGTTTATAATAAAATACCGCCCGAACAGGGACTCGAACCCTGGACCGTTAGGTTAAAAGCCTAACGCTCTACCGACTGAGCTATCCGGGCTCGATACCCTGGCTAGTTACATTGAATTCATTTGAGTAAAATGACTGGGAGTTTAAAATAAAATACCGCCCGAACAGGGACTCGAACCCTGGACCGTTAGGTTAAAAGCCTAACGCTCTACCGACTGAGCTATCCGGGCTCGATACCCTGGCTAGTTACATTGAATTCATTTGAGTAAAATAACTGGGAGTTTAAAATAAAATACCGCCCGAACAGGGACTCGAACCCTGGCCCGTTAGGTTAAAAGCCTAACGCTCTACCGACTGAGCTATCTGGGCTCGATACCCTGGCTAGTTACATTGAATTCATTTGAGTAAAATGACTGGGAGTTTAAAATAAAATACCGCCCGAACAGGGACTCGAACCCTGGACCGTTAGGTTAAAAGCCTAACGCTCTACCGACTGAGCTATCCGGGCTCGACACCCTGGCTAGTTACATGGAATTTATTTGAGTAAAATGACTGGGAGTTTAAAATAAAATACCGCCCGAACAGGGACTCGAACCCTGGACCGTTAGGTTAAAAGCCTAACGCTCTACCGACTGAGCTATCCGGGCTCGATACCCTGGCTAGTTACATTGAATTCATTTGAGTAAAATGACTGGGAGTTTAAAATAAAATACCGCCCGAACAGGGACTCGAACCCTGGACCGTTAGGTTAAAAGCCTAACGCTCTACCGACTGAGCTATCCGGGCTCGATACCCTGGCTAGTTACATTGAATTCATTTGAGTAAAATGACTGGGAGTTTAAAATAAAATACCGCCCGAACAGGGACTCGAACCCTGGACCGTTAGGTTAAAAGCCTAACGCTCTACCGACTGAGCTATCCGGGCTCGATACCCTGGCTAGTTACATTGAATTCATTTGAGTAAAATGACTGGGAGTTTAAAATAAAATACCGCCCGAACAGGGACTCGAACCCTGGACCGTTAGGTTAAAAGCCTAACGCTCTACCGACTGAGCTATCCGGGCTCGATACCCTGGCTAGTTACATTGAATTCATTTGAGTAAAATGACTGGGAGTTTAAAATAAAATACCGCTCGAACAGGGACTCGAACCCTGGACCGTTAGGTTAAAAGCCTAACGCTCTACCGACTGAGCTATCCGGGCTCGATACCCTGGCTAGTTACATTGAATTCATTTGAGTAAAATGACTGGGAGTTTAAAATAAAATACCGCCCGAACAGGGACTCGAACCCTGGACCGTTAGGTTAAAAGCCTAACGCTCTACCGACTGAGCTATCCGGGCTCGATACCCCGGCTAGTTACATTGAATTCATTTGAGTAAAATGACTGGGAGTTTAAAATAAAATACCGCCCGAACAGGGACTCGAACCCTGGACCGTTAGGTTAAAAGCCTAACGCTCTACCGACTGAGCTATCCGGGCTTGATACCCTGGCTAGTTACATTGAATTCATTTGAGTAAAATGACTGGGAGTTTAAAATAAAATACCGCCCGAACAGGGACTCGAACCCTGGACCGTTAGGTTAAAAGCTTAACGCTCTACCGACTGAGCTATCCGGGCTCGATACCCTGGCTAGTTACATTGAATTCATTTGAGTAAAATGACTGGGAGTTTAAAATAAAATACCGCCCGAACAGGGACTCGAACCCTGGACCGTTAGGTTAAAAGCCTAACGCTCTACCGACTGAGCTATCCGGGCTCGATACCCTGGCTAGTTACATTGAATTTATTTGAGTAAAATAACGGGGAGTTTAAAATAAAATACCGCCCGAACAGGGACTCGAACCCTGGACCGTTAGGTTAAAAGCCTAACGCTCTACCGACTGAGCTATCCGGGCTCGATGCCCTGGCTAGTTACATTGAATTCATTTGAGTAAAATGACTGGGAGTTTAAAATAAAATACCGCCCGAACAGGGACTCGAACCCTGGACCGTTAGGTTAAAAGCCTAACGCTCTACCGACTGAGCTATCCGGGCTCGACACCCTGGCTAGTTACATGGAATTCATTTGAGTAAAATGACTGGGAGTTTAAAATAAAATACCGCCCGAACAGGGACTCGAACCCTGGACCGTTAGGTTAAAAGCCTAACAGTCTACCGACTGAGGTATCCGGGCTCGACACCCTGGCTAGTTACATTGAATTCATTTGAGTAAAATGACTGGGAGTTTAAAATAAAATACCGCCCGAACAGGGACTCGAAACCTGGACCGTTAGGTTAAAAGCCTAACGCTCTACCGACTGAGCTATCCGGGCTCGATACCCTGGCTAGTTACATTGAATTCATTTGAGTAAAATAACTGGGAGTTTAAAATAAAATACCGCCCGAACAGGGACTCGAACCCTGGACCGTTAGGTTAAGAGCCTAACGCTCTACCGACTGAGCTATCCGGGCTCGATGCCCTGGCTAGTTACATTGAATTCATTTGAGTAAAATGACTGGGAGTTTAAAATAAAATACCGCCCGAACAGGGACTCGAACCCTGGACCGTTAGGTTAAAAGCCTAACGCTCTACCGACTGAGCTATCCGGGCTCGACACCCTGGCTAGTTACATGGAATTCATTTGAGTAAAATGACTGGGAGTTTAAAATAAAATACCGCCCGAACAGGGACTCGAAACCTGGACCGTTAGGTTAAAAGCCTAACGCTCTACCGACTGAGGTATCCGGGCTCGACACCCTGGCTAGTTACATGGAATTTATTTGAGTAAAATGACTGGGAGTTTAAAATAAAATACCGCCCGAACAGGAACTCGAACCCTGGACCGTTAGGTTAAAAGCCTAACGCTCTACCGACTGAGCTATCCGGGCTCGAACCCCTGGCTAGTTACATTGAATTCATTTGAGTAAAATGACTGGGAGTTTAAAATAAAATACCGCCCGAACAGGGACTCGAACCCTGGACCGTTAGGTTAAAAGCCTAACGCTCTACCGACAGAGCTATCCGGGCTCGACACCCTGGCTAGTTACATGGAATTCATTTGAGTAAAATGACTGGGAGTTTAAAATAAAACACCGCCCGAACAGGGACTCGAACCCTGGACCGTTAGGTTAAAAGCCTAACGCTCTACCGACTGAGGTATCCGGGCTCGACACCCTGGCTAGTTACATGGAATTTATTTGAGTAAAATGACTGGGAGTTTAAAATAAAATACCGCCCGAACAGGGACTCGAACCTTGGACCGTTAGGTTTAAAGCCTAACGCTCTACCGACTGAGCTATCCGGGCTCGACACCCTGGCTAGTTACATGGAATTTATTTGAGTAAAATGACTGGGAGTTTAAAATAAAAAACCGCCCGAACAGGGACTCGAACCCTGGACCGTTAGGTTAAAAGCCTAACGCTCTACCGACTGAGCTATCCGGGCTCGATACCCTGTCTAGTTACATTGAATTCATTTGAGTAAAATGACTGGGAGTTTAAAATAAAATACCGCCCGAACAGGGACTCGAACCCTGGACCGTTAGGTTAAAAGCCTAACGCTCTACCGACTGAGCTATCCGGGCTCGATACCCTGGCTAGTTACATGGAATTCATTTGAGTAAAATGACTGGGAGTTTAAAATAAAATATCGCCCGAACAGGGACTCTAACCCTGGACCGTTAGGTTAAAAGCCTAACGCTCTACCGACAGAGCTATCCGGGCTCGACACCCTGGCTAGTTACATGGAATTTATTTGAGTAAAATGACTGGGAGTTTAAAATAAAATACCGCCCGAACAGGGACTCGAACCCTGGACCGTTAGGTTAAAAGTATAACGCTCTACCGACTGAGCTATCCGGGCTCGATACCCTGGCTAGTTACATTGAAGTCATTTGAGTAAAATGACTGGGAGTTTAAAATAAAAAACCGCCCGAACAGGGACTCGAACACTGGACCGTTAGGTTAAACGCCTAACGCTCTACCGACTGAGCTATCCGGGCTCGATGCCCTGGCTAGTTACATGGAATTTATTTGAGTAAAATGACTGGGAGTTTAAAATAAAATACCGCACGAACAGGGACTCGAACCCTGGACCGTTAGGTTAAAAGCCTAACGCTCTACCGACTGAGCTATCCGGGCTCGATACCCTGGCTAGTTACATTGAATTCATTTGAGTAAAATGACTGGGAGTTTAAAATAAAATACCGCCCGAACAGGGACTCGAACCCTGGACCGTTAGGTTAAAAGCCTAACGCTCTACCGACAGAGCTATCCGGGCTCGATAGCCTGGCTAGTTACATTGAATTCATTTGAGTAAAATGACTGGGAGTTTAAAATAAAATACCGCCCGAACAGGGACTCGAACCCTGGACCGTTAGGTTAAAAGTATAACGCTCTACCGACTGAGCTATCCGGGCTCGATACCCTGGCTAGTTACATTGAAGTCATTTGAGTAAAATGACTGGGAGTTTAAAATAAAATACCGCCCGAACAGGGACTCGAACACTGGACCGTTAGGTTAAACGCCTAACGCTCTACCGACTGAGCTATCCGGGCTCGATGCCCTGGCTAGTTACATTGAATTCATTTGAGTAAAATGACTGGGAGTTTAAAATAAAATACCGCCCGAACAGGGACTCGAACCCTGGACCGTTAGGTTAAAAGCCTAACGCTCTACCGACTGAGCTATCCGGGCTCGATACCCTGGCTAGTTACATTGAATTCATTTGAGTAAAATGTCTGGGAGTTTAAAATAAAATACCGCCCGAACAGGGACTCGAACCCTGGACCGTTAGGTTAAAAGCCTAACGCTCTACCGACAGAGCTATCCGGGCTCGATGCCCTGGCTAGTTACATTGAATTCATTTGAGTAAAATGACTGGGAGTTTAAAATAAAATACCGCCCGAACAGGGACTCGAACCCTGGACAGTTAGGTTAAAAGCCTAACGCTCTACCGACTGAGCTATCCGGGCTCGATACTCTGGCTAGTTACATTGAATTCATTTGAGTAAAATGACTGGGAGTTTAAAATAAAATACCGCCCGAACAGGGACTCGAACCCTGGACCGTTAGGTTAAAAGCCTAACGCTCTACCGACTGAGCTATCCGGGCTCGATGCCCTGGCTAGTTACATTGAATTCATTTGAGTAAAATGACTGGGAGTTTAAAATAAAAAACCGCCCGAACAGGGACTCGAACCCTGGACCGTTAGGTTAAAAGCCTAACGCTCTACCAACTGAGCTATCCGGGCTCGATACCCTGGCTAGTTACATTGAATTCATTTGAGTAAAATGACTGGGAGTTTAAAATAAAATACCGCCCGAACAGGGACTCGAACCCTGGACCGTTAGGTTAAAAGCCTAACGCTCTACCGACAGAGCTATCCGGGCTCGATACCCTGGCTAGTTACATTGAATTCATTTGAGTAAAATGACTGGGAGTTTAAAATAAAATACCGCCCGAACAGGGACTCGAACCCTGGACCGTTAGGTTAAAAGCCTAACGCTCTACCGACTGAGCTATCCGGGCTCGATACCCTGGCTAGTTACATTGAATTCATTTGAGTAAAATGACTGGGAGTTTAAAATAAAATACCGCCCGAACAGGGACTCGAACCCTGGACCGTTAGGTTAAAAGCCTAACGCTCTACCGACTGAGCTATCCGGGCTCGATACCCTGGCTAGTTACATTGAATTCATTTGAGTAAAATGACTGGGAGTTTAAAATAAAATACCGCCCGAACAGGGACTCGAACCCTGGACCGTTAGGTTAAAAGCCTAACGCTCTACCGACTGAGCTATCCGGGCTCGATACCCTGGCTAGTTACATTGAATTCATTTGAGTAAAATGACTGGGAGTTTAAAATAAAATACCGCCCGAACAGGGACTCGAACCCTGGACCGTTAGGTTAAAAGCCTAACGCTCTACCGACTGAGCTATCCGGGCTCGATACCCTGGCTAGTTACATTGAATTCATTTGAGTAAAATGACTGGGAGTTTAAAATAAAATACCGCCCGAACAGGGACTCGAACCCTGGACCGTTAGGTTAAAAGCCTAACGCTCTACCGACTGAGCTATCCGGGCTCGATACCCTGGCTAGTTACATTGAATTCATTTGAGTAAAATGACTGGGAGTTTAAAATAAAATACCGCCCGAACAGGGACTCGAACCCTGGACCGTTAGGTTAAAAGCCTAACGCTCTACCGACTGAGCTATCCGGGCTCGAACCCCTGGCTAGTTACATTGAATTCATTTGAGTAAAATGACTGGGAGTTTAAAATAAAATACCGCCCGAACAGGGACTCGAACCCTGGACCGTGAGGTTAAAAGCCTAACGCTCTACCGACTGAGCTATCCGGGCTCGATACCCTGGCTAGTTACATTGAATTCATTTGAGTAAAATAACGGGGAGTTTAAAATAAAATACCGCCCGAACAGTTACTCGAACCCTGGACCGTTAGGTTAAAAGCCTAACGCTCTACCGAC
Source organism: Tetragnatha montana (assembly GCA_963680715.1). Lineage (NCBI taxonomy): Eukaryota > Metazoa > Arthropoda > Arachnida > Araneae > Tetragnathidae > Tetragnatha > Tetragnatha montana. Next base: position 20,811,762 of record OY796681.1, read on the forward strand.
TGAGCTATCCGGGCTCGATGCCCTGGCTAGTTACATTGAATTCATTTGAGTAAAATGACTGGGAGTTTAAAATAAAATACCGCCCGAACAGGGACTCGAACCCTGGACCGTTAGGTTAAAAGCCTAACGCTCTACCGACTGAGCTATCCGGGCTCGACACCCTGGCTAGTTACATGGAATTCATTTGAGTAAAATGACTGGGAGTTTAAAATAAAATACCGCCCGAACAGGGACTCGAAACCTGGACCGTTAGGTTAAAAGCCTAACGCTCTACCGACTGAGCTATCCGGGCTCGATACCCTGGCTAGTTACATTGAATTCATTTGAGTAAAATAACTGGGAGTTTAAAATAAAATACCGCCCGAACAGGGACTCGAACCCTGGACCGTTAGGTTAAGAGCCTAACGCTCTACCGACTGAGCTATCCGGGCTCGATGCCCTGGCTAGTTACATTGAATTCATTTGAGTAAAATGACTGGGAGTTTAAAATAAAATACCGCCCGAACAGGGACTCGAACCCTGGACCGTTAGGTTAAAAGCCTAACGCTCTACCGACTGAGCTATCCGGGCTCGACACCCTGGCTAGTTACATGGAATTCATTTGAGTAAAATGACTGGGAGTTTAAAATAAAATACCGCCCGAACAGGGACTCGAAACCTGGACCGTTAGGTTAAAAGCCTAACGCTCTACCGACTGAGGTATCCGGGCTCGACACCCTGGCTAGTTACATGGAATTTATTTGAGTAAAATGACTGGGAGTTTAAAATAAAATACCGCCCGAACAGGGACTCGAACCCTGGACCGTTAGGTTAAAAGCCTAACGCTCTACCGACTGAGCTATCCGGGCTCGAACCCCTGGCTAGTTACATTGAATTCATTTGAGTAAAATGACTGGGAGTTTAAAATAAAATACCGCCCGAACAGGGACTCGAACCCTGGACCGTTAGGTTAAAAGCCTAACGCTCTACCGACTGAGCTATCCGGGCTCGACACCCTGGCTAGTTACATGGAATTCATTTGAGTAAAATGACTGGGAGTTTAAAATAAAACACCGCCCGAACAGGGACTCGAACCCTGGACCGTTAGGTTAAAAGCCTAACGCTCTACCGACTGAGGTATCCGGGCTCGACACCCTGGCTAGTTACATGGAATTTATTTGAGTAAAATGACTGGGAGTTTAAAATAAAATACCGCCCGAACAGGGACTCGAACCTTGGACCGTTAGGTTTAAAGCCTAACGCTCTACCGACTGAGCTATCCGGGCTCGACACCCTGGCTAGTTACATGGAATTTATTTGAGTAAAATGACTGGGAGTTTAAAATAAAAAACCGCCCGAACAGGGACTCGAACCCTGGACCGTTAGGTTAAAAGCCTAACGCTCTACCGACTGAGCTATCCGGGCTCGATACCCTGTCTAGTTACATTGAATTCATTTGAGTAAAATGACTGGGAGTTTAAAATAAAATACCGCCCGAACAGGGACTCGAACCCTGGACCGTTAGGTTAAAAGCCTAACGCTCTACAAATTGAGCTATCCGGGCTCGATACCCTGGCTAGTTACATGGAATTCATTTGAGTAAAATGACTGGGAGTTTAAAATAAAATATCGCCCGAACAGGGACTCTAACCCTGGACCGTTAGGTTAAAAGCCTAACGCTCTACCGACAGAGCTATCCGGGCTCGACACCCTGGCTAGTTACATGGAATTTATTTGAGTAAAATGACTGGGAGTTTAAAATAAAATACCGCCCGAACAGGGACTCGAACCCTGGACCGTTAGGTTAAAAGTATAACGCTCTACCGACTGAGCTATCCGGGCTCGATACCCTGGCTAGTTACATTGAAGTCATTTGAGTAAAATGACTGGGAGTTTAAAATAAAAAACCGCCCGAACAGGGACTCGAACACTGGACCGTTAGGTTAAACGCCTAACGCTCTACCGACTGAGCTATCCGGGCTCGATGCCCTGGCTAGTTACATGGAATTTATTTGAGTAAAATGACTGGGAGTTTAAAATAAAATACCGCACGAACAGGGACTCGAACCCTGGACCGTTAGGTTAAAAGCCTAACGCTCTACCGACTGAGCTATCCGGGCTCGATACCCTGGCTAGTTACATTGAATTCATTTGAGTAAAATGACTGGGAGTTTAAAATAAAATACCGCCCGAACAGGGACTCGAACCCTGGACCGTTAGGTTAAAAGCCTAACGCTCTACCGACAGAGCTATCCGGGCTCGATAGCCTGGCTAGTTACATTGAATTCATTTGAGTAAAATGACTGGGAGTTTAAAATAAAATACCGCCCGAACAGGGACTCGAACCCTGGACCGTTAGGTTAAAAGTATAACGCTCTACCGACTGAGCTATCCGGGCTCGATACCCTGGCTAGTTACATTGAAGTCATTTGAGTAAAATGACTGGGAGTTTAAAATAAAATACCGCCCGAACAGGGACTCGAACACTGGACCGTTAGGTTAAACGCCTAACGCTCTACCGACTGAGCTATCCGGGCTCGATGCCCTGGCTAGTTACATTGAATTCATTTGAGTAAAATGACTGGGAGTTTAAAATAAAATACCGCCCGAACAGGGACTCGAACCCTGGACCGTTAGGTTAAAAGCCTAACGCTCTACCGACTGAGCTATCCGGGCTCGATACCCTGGCTAGTTACATTGAATTCATTTGAGTAAAATGTCTGGGAGTTTAAAATAAAATACCGCCCGAACAGGGACTCGAACCCTGGACCGTTAGGTTAAAAGCCTAACGCTCTACCGACAGAGCTATCCGGGCTCGATGCCCTGGCTAGTTACATTGAATTCATTTGAGTAAAATGACTGGGAGTTTAAAATAAAATACCGCCCGAACAGGGACTCGAACCCTGGACAGTTAGGTTAAAAGCCTAACGCTCTACCGACTGAGCTATCCGGGCTCGATACTCTGGCTAGTTACATTGAATTCATTTGAGTAAAATGACTGGGAGTTTAAAATAAAATACCGCCCGAACAGGGACTCGAACCCTGGACCGTTAGGTTAAAAGCCTAACGCTCTACCGACTGAGCTATCCGGGCTCGATGCCCTGGCTAGTTACATTGAATTCATTTGAGTAAAATGACTGGGAGTTTAAAATAAAAAACCGCCCGAACAGGGACTCGAACCCTGGACCGTTAGGTTAAAAGCCTAACGCTCTACCAACTGAGCTATCCGGGCTCGATACCCTGGCTAGTTACATTGAATTCATTTGAGTAAAATGACTGGGAGTTTAAAATAAAATACCGCCCGAACAGGGACTCGAACCCTGGACCGTTAGGTTAAAAGCCTAACGCTCTACCGACAGAGCTATCCGGGCTCGATACCCTGGCTAGTTACATTGAATTCATTTGAGTAAAATGACTGGGAGTTTAAAATAAAATACCGCCCGAACAGGGACTCGAACCCTGGACCGTTAGGTTAAAAGCCTAACGCTCTACCGACTGAGCTATCCGGGCTCGATACCCTGGCTAGTTACATTGAATTCATTTGAGTAAAATGACTGGGAGTTTAAAATAAAATACCGCCCGAACAGGGACTCGAACCCTGGACCGTTAGGTTAAAAGCCTAACGCTCTACCGACTGAGCTATCCGGGCTCGATACCCTGGCTAGTTACATTGAATTCATTTGAGTAAAATGACTGGGAGTTTAAAATAAAATACCGCCCGAACAGGGACTCGAACCCTGGACCGTTAGGTTAAAAGCCTAACGCTCTACCGACTGAGCTATCCGGGCTCGATACCCTGGCTAGTTACATTGAATTCATTTGAGTAAAATGACTGGGAGTTTAAAATAAAATACCGCCCGAACAGGGACTCGAACCCTGGACCGTTAGGTTAAAAGCCTAACGCTCTACCGACTGAGCTATCCGGGCTCGATACCCTGGCTAGTTACATTGAATTCATTTGAGTAAAATGACTGGGAGTTTAAAATAAAATACCGCCCGAACAGGGACTCGAACCCTGGACCGTTAGGTTAAAAGCCTAACGCTCTACCGACTGAGCTATCCGGGCTCGATACCCTGGCTAGTTACATTGAATTCATTTGAGTAAAATGACTGGGAGTTTAAAATAAAATACCGCCCGAACAGGGACTCGAACCCTGGACCGTTAGGTTAAAAGCCTAACGCTCTACCGACTGAGCTATCCGGGCTCGAACCCCTGGCTAGTTACATTGAATTCATTTGAGTAAAATGACTGGGAGTTTAAAATAAAATACCGCCCGAACAGGGACTCGAACCCTGGACCGTTAGGTTAAAAGCCTAACGCTCTACCGACTGAGCTATCCGGGCTCGACACCCTGGCTAGTTACATGGAATTCATTTGAGTAAAATGACTGGGAGTTTAAAATAAAACACCGCCCGAACAGGGACTCGAACCCTGGACCGTTAGGTTAAAAGCCTAACGCTCTACCGACTGAGGTATCCGGGCTCGACACCCTGGCTAGTTACATGGAATTTATTTGAGTAAAATGACTGGGAGTTTAAAATAAAATACCGCCCGAACAGGGACTCGAACCCTGGACCGTTAGGTTAAAAGTATAACGCTCTACCGACTGAGCTATCCGGGCTCGATACCCTGGCTAGTTACATTGAAGTCATTTGAGTAAAATGACTGGGAGTTTAAAATAAAAAACCGCCCGAACAGGGACTCGAACACTGGACCGTTAGGTTAAACGCCTAACGCTCTACCGACTGAGCTATCCGGGCTCGATGCCCTGGCTAGTTACATGGAATTTATTTGAGTAAAATGACTGGGAGTTTAAAATAAAATACCGCACGAACAGGGACTCGAACCCTGGACCGTTAGGTTAAAAGCCTAACGCTCTACCGACTGAGCTATCCGGGCTCGATACCCTGGCTAGTTACATTGAATTCATTTGAGTAAAATGACTGGGAGTTTAAAATAAAATACCGCCCGAACAGGGACTCGAACCCTGGACCGTTAGGTTAAAAGCCTAACGCTCTACCGACAGAGCTATCCGGGCTCGATAGCCTGGCTAGTTACATTGAATTCATTTGAGTAAAATGACTGGGAGTTTAAAATAAAATACCGCCCGAACAGGGACTCGAACCCTGGACCGTTAGGTTAAAAGTATAACGCTCTACCGACTGAGCTATCCGGGCACGATACCCTGGCTAGTTACATTGAAGTCATTTGAGTAAAATGACTGGGAGTTTAAAATAAAATACCGCCCGAACAGGGACTCGAACACTGGACCGTTAGGTTAAACGCCTAACGCTCTACCGACTGAGCTATCCGGGCTCGATGCCCTGGCTAGTTACATTGAATTCATTTGAGTAAAATGACTGGGAGTTTAAAATAAAATACCGCCCGAACAGGGACTCGAACCCTGGACCGTTAGGTTAAAAGCCTAACGCTCTACCGACTGAGCTATCCGGGCTCGATACCCTGGCTAGTTACATTGAATTCATTTGAGTAAAATGTCTGGGAGTTTAAAATAAAATACCGCCCGAACAGGGACTCGAACCCTGGACCGTTAGGTTAAAAGCCTAACGCTCTACCGACAGAGCTATCCGGGCTCGATGCCCTGGCTAGTTACATTGAATTCATTTGAGTAAAATGACTGGGAGTTTAAAATAAAATACCGCCCGAACAGGGACTCGAACCCTGGACAGTTAGGTTAAAAGCCTAACGCTCTACCGACTGAGCTATCCGGGCTCGATACTCTGGCTAGTTACATTGAATTCATTTGAGTAAAATGACTGGGAGTTTAAAATAAAATACCGCCCGAACAGGGACTCGAACCCTGGACCGTTAGGTTAAAAGCCTAACGCTCTACCGACTGAGCTATCCGGGCTCGATGCCCTGGCTAGTTACATTGAATTCATTTGAGTAAAATGACTGGGAGTTTAAAATAAAAAACCGCCCGAACAGGGACTCGAACCCTGGACCGTTAGGTTAAAAGCCTAACGCTCTACCAACTGAGCTATCCGGGCTCGATACCCTGGCTAGTTACATTGAATTCATTTGAGTAAAATGACTGGGAGTTTAAAATAAAATACCGCCCGAACAGGGACTCGAACCCTGGACCGTTAGGTTAAAAGCCTAACGCTCTACCGACAGAGCTATCCGGGCTCGATACCCTGGCTAGTTACATTGAATTCATTTGAGTAAAATGACTGGGAGTTTAAAATAAAATACCGCCCGAACAGGGACTCGAACCCTGGACCGTTAGGTTAAAAGCCTAACGCTCTACCGACTGAGCTATCCGGGCTCGATACCCTGGCTAGTTACATTGAATTCATTTGAGTAAAATGACTGGGAGTTTAAAATAAAATACCGCCCGAACAGGGACTCGAACCCTGGACCGTTAGGTTAAAAGCCTAACGCTCTACCGACTGAGCTATCCGGGCTCGATACCCTGGCTAGTTACATTGAATTCATTTGAGTAAAATGACTGGGAGTTTAAAATAAAATACCGCCCGAACAGGGACTCGAACCCTGGACCGTTAGGTTAAAAGCCTAACGCTCTACCGACTGAGCTATCCGGGCTCGATACCCTGGCTAGTTACATTGAATTCATTTGAGTAAAATGACTGGGAGTTTAAAATAAAATACCGCCCGAACAGGGACTCGAACCCTGGACCGTTAGGTTAAAAGCCTAACGCTCTACCGACTGAGCTATCCGGGCTCGATACCCTGGCTAGTTACATTGAATTCATTTGAGTAAAATGACTGGGAGTTTAAAATAAAATACCGCCCGAACAGGGACTCGAACCCTGGACCGTTAGGTTAAAAGCCTAACGCTCTACCGACTGAGCTATCCGGGCTCGATACCCTGGCTAGTTACATTGAATTCATTTGAGTAAAATGACTGGGAGTTTAAAATAAAATACCGCCCGAACAGGGACTCGAACCCTGGACCGTTAGGTTAAAAGCCTAACGCTCTACCGACTGAGCTATCCGGGCTCGAACCCCTGGCTAGTTACATTGAATTCATTTGAGTAAAATGACTGGGAGTTTAAAATAAAATACCGCCCGAACAGGGACTCGAACCCTGGACCGTTAGGTTAAAAGCCTAACGCTCTACCGACTGAGCTATCCGGGCTCGACACCCTGGCTAGTTACATGGAATTCATTTGAGTAAAATGACTGGGAGTTTAAAATAAAACACCGCCCGAACAGGGACTCGAACCCTGGACCGTTAGGTTAAAAGCCTAACGCTCTACCGACTGAGGTATCCGGGCTCGACACCCTGGCTAGTTACATGGAATTTATTTGAGTAAAATGACTGGGAGTTTAAAATAAAATACCGCCCGAACAGGGACTCGAACCTTGGACCGTTAGGTTTAAAGCCTAACGCTCTACCGACTGAGCTATCCGGGCTCGACACCCTGGCTAGTTACATGGAATTTATTTGAGTAAAATGACTGGGAGTTTAAAATAAAAAACCGCCCGAACAGGGACTCGAACCCTGGACCGTTAGGTTAAAAGCCTAACGCTCTACCGACTGAGCTATCCGGGCTCGATACCCTGTCTAGTTACATTGAATTCATTTGAGTAAAATGACTGGGAGTTTAAAATAAAATACCGCCCGAACAGGGACTCGAACCCTGGACCGTTAGGTTAAAAGCCTAACGCTCTACCGACTGAGCTATCCGGGCTCGATACCCTGGCTAGTTACATGGAATTCATTTGAGTAAAATGACTGGGAGTTTAAAATAAAATATCGCCCGAACAGGGACTCTAACCCTGGACCGTTAGGTTAAAAGCCTAACGCTCTACCGACAGAGCTATCCGGGCTCGACACCCTGGCTAGTTACATGGAATTTATTTGAGTAAAATGACTGGGAGTTTAAAATAAAATACCGCCCGAACAGGGACTCGAACCCTGGACCGTTAGGTTAAAAGTATAACGCTCTACCGACTGAGCTATCCGGGCTCGATACCCTGGCTAGTTACATTGAAGTCATTTGAGTAAAATGACTGGGAGTTTAAAATAAAAAACCGCCCGAACAGGGACTCGAACACTGGACCGTTAGGTTAAACGCCTAACGCTCTACCGACTGAGCTATCCGGGCTCGATGCCCTGGCTAGTTACATGGAATTTATTTGAGTAAAATGACTGGGAGTTTAAAATAAAATACCGCACGAACAGGGACTCGAACCCTGGACCGTTAGGTTAAAAGCCTAACGCTCTACCGACTGAGCTATCCGGGCTCGATACCCTGGCTAGTTACATTGAATTCATTTGAGTAAAATGACTGGGAGTTTAAAATAAAATACCGCCCGAACAGGGACTCGAACCCTGGACCGTTAGGTTAAAAGCCTAACGCTCTACCGACAGAGCTATCCGGGCTCGATAGCCTGGCTAGTTACATTGAATTCATTTGAGTAAAATGACTGGGAGTTTAAAATAAAATACCGCCCGAACAGGGACTCGAACCCTGGACCGTTAGGTTAAAAGTATAACGCTCTACCGACTGAGCTATCCGGGCTCGATACCCTGGCTAGTTACATTGAAGTCATTTGAGTAAAATGACTGGGAGTTTAAAATAAAATACCGCCCGAACAGGGACTCGAACACTGGACCGTTAGGTTAAACGCCTAACGCTCTACCGACTGAGCTATCCGGGCTCGATGCCCTGGCTAGTTACATTGAATTCATTTGAGTAAAATGACTGGGAGTTTAAAATAAAATACCGCCCGAACAGGGACTCGAACCCTGGACCGTTAGGTTAAAAGCCTAACGCTCTACCGACTGAGCTATCCGGGCTCGATACCCTGGCTAGTTACATTGAATTCATTTGAGTAAAATGTCTGGGAGTTTAAAATAAAATACCGCCCGAACAGGGACTCGAACCCTGGACCGTTAGGTTAAAAGCCTAACGCTCTACCGACAGAGCTATCCGGGCTCGATGCCCTGGCTAGTTACATTGAATTCATTTGAGTAAAATGACTGGGAGTTTAAAATAAAATACCGCCCGAACAGGGACTCGAACCCTGGACAGTTAGGTTAAAAGCCTAACGCTCTACCGACTGAGCTATCCGGGCTCGATACTCTGGCTAGTTACATTGAATTCATTTGAGTAAAATGACTGGGAGTTTAAAATAAAATACCGCCCGAACAGGGACTCGAACCCTGGACCGTTAGGTTAAAAGCCTAACGCTCTACCGACTGAGCTATCCGGGCTCGATGCCCTGGCTAGTTACATTGAATTCATTTGAGTAAAATGACTGGGAGTTTAAAATAAAAAACCGCCCGAACAGGGACTCGAACCCTGGACCGTTAGGTTAAAAGCCTAACGCTCTACCAACTGAGCTATCCGGGCTCGATACCCTGGCTAGTTACATTGAATTCATTTGAGTAAAATGACTGGGAGTTTAAAATAAAATACCGCCCGAACAGGGACTCGAACCCTGGACCGTTAGGTTAAAAGCCTAACGCTCTACCGACAGAGCTATCCGGGCTCGATACCCTGGCTAGTTACATTGAATTCATTTGAGTAAAATGACTGGGAGTTTAAAATAAAATACCGCCCGAACAGGGACTCGAACCCTGGACCGTTAGGTTAAAAGCCTAACGCTCTACCGACTGAGCTATCCGGGCTCGATACCCTGGCTAGTTACATTGAATTCATTTGAGTAAAATGACTGGGAGTTTAAAATAAAATACCGCCCGAACAGGGACTCGAACCCTGGACCGTTAGGTTAAAAGCCTAACGCTCTACCGACTGAGCTATCCGGGCTCGATACCCTGGCTAGTTACATTGAATTCATTTGAGTAAAATGACTGGGAGTTTAAAATAAAATACCGCCCGAACAGGGACTCGAACCCTGGACCGTTAGGTTAAAAGCCTAACGCTCTACCGACTGAGCTATCCGGGCTCGATACCCTGGCTAGTTACATTGAATTCATTTGAGTAAAATGACTGGGAGTTTAAAATAAAATACCGCCCGAACAGGGACTCGAACCCTGGACCGTTAGGTTAAAAGCCTAACGCTCTACCGACTGAGCTATCCGGGCTCGATACCCTGGCTAGTTACATTGAATTCATTTGAGTAAAATGACTGGGAGTTTAAAATAAAATACCGCCCGAACAGGGACTCGAACCCTGGACCGTTAGGTTAAAAGCCTAACGCTCTACCGACTGAGCTATCCGGGCTCGATACCCTGGCTAGTTACATTGAATTCATTTGAGTAAAATGACTGGGAGTTTAAAATAAAATACCGCCCGAACAGGGACTCGAACCCTGGACCGTTAGGTTAAAAGCCTAACGCTCTACCGACTGAGCTATCCGGGCTCGAACCCCTGGCTAGTTACATTGAATTCATTTGAGTAAAATGACTGGGAGTTTAAAATAAAATACCGCCCGAACAGGGACTCGAACCCTGGACCGTTAGGTTAAAAGCCTAACGCTCTACCGACTGAGCTATCCGGGCTCGACACCCTGGCTAGTTACATGGAATTCATTTGAGTAAAATGACTGGGAGTTTAAAATAAAACACCGCCCGAACAGGGACTCGAACCCTGGACCGTTAGGTTAAAAGCCTAACGCTCTACCGACTGAGGTATCCGGGCTCGACACCCTGGCTAGTTACATGGAATTTATTTGAGTAAAATGACTGGGAGTTTAAAATAAAATACCGCCCGAACAGGGACTCGAACCTTGGACCGTTAGGTTTAAAGCCTAACGCTCTACCGACTGAGCTATCCGGGCTCGACACCCTGGCTAGTTACATGGAATTTATTTGAGTAAAATGACTGGGAGTTTAAAATAAAAAACCGCCCGAACAGGGACTCGAACCCTGGACCGTTAGGTTAAAAGCCTAACGCTCTACCGACTGAGCTATCCGGGCTCGATACCCTGTCTAGTTACATTGAATTCATTTGAGTAAAATGACTGGGAGTTTAAAATAAAATACCGCCCGAACAGGGACTCGAACCCTGGACCGTTAGGTTAAAAGCCTAACGCTCTACCGACTGAGCTATCCGGGCTCGATACCCTGGCTAGTTACATGGAATTCATTTGAGTAAAATGACTGGGAGTTTAAAATAAAATATCGCCCGAACAGGGACTCTAACCCTGGACCGTTAGGTTAAAAGCCTAACGCTCTACCGACAGAGCTATCCGGGCTCGACACCCTGGCTAGTTACATGGAATTTATTTGAGTAAAATGACTGGGAGTTTAAAATAAAATACCGCCCGAACAGGGACTCGAACCCTGGACCGTTAGGTTAAAAGTATAACGCTCTACCGACTGAGCTATCCGGGCTCGATACCCTGGCTAGTTACATTGAAGTCATTTGAGTAAAATGTCTGGGAGTTTAAAATAAAATACCGCCCGAACAGGGACTCGAACCCTGGACCGTTAGGTTAAAAGCCTAACGCTCTACCGACTGAGCTATCCGGGCTCGATACTCTGGCTAGTTACATTGAATTCATTTGAGTAAAATGACTGGGAGTTTAAAATAAAATACCGCCCGAACAGGGACTCGAACCCTGGACCGTTAGGTTAAAAGCCTAACGCTCTACCGACTGAGCTATCCGGGCTCGATGCCCTGGCTAGTTACATTGAATTCATTTGAGTAAAATGACTGGGAGTTTAAAATAAAAAACCGCCCGAACAGGGACTCGAACCCTGGACCGTTAGGTTAAAAGCCTAACGCTCTACCAACTGAGCTATCCGGGCTCGATACCCTGGCTAGTTACATTGAATTCATTTGAGTAAAATGACTGGGAGTTTAAAATAAAATACCGCCCGAACAGGGACTCGAACCCTGGACCGTTAGGTTAAAAGCCTAACGCTCTACCGACAGAGCTATCCGGGCTCGATACCCTGGCTAGTTACATTGAATTCATTTGAGTAAAATGACTGGGAGTTTAAAATAAAATACCGCCCGAACAGGGACTCGAACCCTGGACCGTTAGGTTAAAAGCCTAACGCTCTACCGACTGAGCTATCCGGGCTCGATACCCTGGCTAGTTACATTGAATTCATTTGAGTAAAATGACTGGGAGTTTAAAATAAAATACCGCCCGAACAGGGACTCGAACCCTGGACCGTTAGGTTAAAAGCCTAACGCTCTACCGACTGAGCTATCCGGGCTCGATACCCTGGCTAGTTACATTGAATTCATTTGAGTAAAATGACTGGGAGTTTAAAATAAAATACCGCCCGAACAGGGACTCGAACCCTGGACCGTTAGGTTAAAAGCCTAACGCTCTACCGACTGAGCTATCCGGGCTCGATACCCTGGCTAGTTACATTGAATTCATTTGAGTAAAATGACTGGGAGTTTAAAATAAAATACCGCCCGAACAGGGACTCGAACCCTGGACCGTTAGGTTAAAAGCCTAACGCTCTACCGACTGAGCTATCCGGGCTCGATACCCTGGCTAGTTACATTGAATTCATTTGAGTAAAATGACTGGGAGTTTAAAATAAAATACCGCCCGAACAGGGACTCGAACCCTGGACCGTTAGGTTAAAAGCCTAACGCTCTACCGACTGAGCTATCCGGGCTCGATACCCTGGCTAGTTACATTGAATTCATTTGAGTAAAATGACTGGGAGTTTAAAATAAAATACCGCCCGAACAGGGACTCGAACCCTGGACCGTTAGGTTAAAAGCCTAACGCTCTACCGACTGAGCTATCCGGGCTCGAACCCCTGGCTAGTTACATTGAATTCATTTGAGTAAAATGACTGGGAGTTTAAAATAAAATACCGCCCGAACAGGGACTCGAACCCTGGACCGTTAGGTTAAAAGCCTAACGCTCTACCGACTGAGCTATCCGGGCTCGACACCCTGGCTAGTTACATGGAATTCATTTGAGTAAAATGACTGGGAGTTTAAAATAAAACACCGCCCGAACAGGGACTCGAACCCTGGACCGTTAGGTTAAAAGCCTAACGCTCTACCGACTGAGGTATCCGGGCTCGACACCCTGGCTAGTTACATGGAATTTATTTGAGTAAAATGACTGGGAGTTTAAAATAAAATACCGCCCGAACAGGGACTCGAACCTTGGACCGTTAGGTTTAAAGCCTAACGCTCTACCGACTGAGCTATCCGGGCTCGACACCCTGGCTAGTTACATGGAATTTATTTGAGTAAAATGACTGGGAGTTTAAAATAAAAAACCGCCCGAACAGGGACTCGAACCCTGGACCGTTAGGTTAAAAGCCTAACGCTCTACCGACTGAGCTATCCGGGCTCGATACCCTGTCTAGTTACATTGAATTCATTTGAGTAAAATGACTGGGAGTTTAAAATAAAATACCGCCCGAACAGGGACTCGAACCCTGGACCGTTAGGTTAAAAGCCTAACGCTCTACCGACTGAGCTATCCGGGCTCGATACCCTGGCTAGTTACATGGAATTCATTTGAGTAAAATGACTGGGAGTTTAAAATAAAATATCGCCCGAACAGGGACTCTAACCCTGGACCGTTAGGTTAAAAGCCTAACGCTCTACCGACAGAGCTATCCGGGCTCGACACCCTGGCTAGTTACATGGAATTTATTTGAGTAAAATGACTGGGAGTTTAAAATAAAATACCGCCCGAACAGGGACTCGAACCCTGGACCGTTAGGTTAAAAGTATAACGCTCTACCGACTGAGCTATCCGGGCTCGATACCCTGGCTAGTTACATTGAAGTCATTTGAGTAAAATGACTGGGAGTTTAAAATAAAAAACCGCCCGAACAGGGACTCGAACACTGGACCGTTAGGTTAAACGCCTAACGCTCTACCGACTGAGCTATCCGGGCTCGATGCCCTGGCTAGTTACATGGAATTTATTTGAGTAAAATGACTGGGAGTTTAAAATAAAATACCGCACGAACAGGGACTCGAACCCTGGACCGTTAGGTTAAAAGCCTAACGCTCTACCGACTGAGCTATCCGGGCTCGATACCCTGGCTAGTTACATTGAATTCATTTGAGTAAAATGACTGGGAGTTTAAAATAAAATACCGCCCGAACAGGGACTCGAACCCTGGACCGTTAGGTTAAAAGCCTAACGCTCTACCGACAGAGCTATCCGGGCTCGATAGCCTGGCTAGTTACATTGAATTCATTTGAGTAAAATGACTGGGAGTTTAAAATAAAATACCGCCCGAACAGGGACTCGAACCCTGGACCGTTAGGTTAAAAGTATAACGCTCTACCGACTGAGCTATCCGGGCTCGATACCCTGGCTAGTTACATTGAAGTCATTTGAGTAAAATGACTGGGAGTTTAAAATAAAATACCGCCCGAACAGGGACTCGAACACTGGACCGTTAGGTTAAACGCCTAACGCTCTACCGACTGAGCTATCCGGGCTCGATGCCCTGGCTAGTTACATTGAATTCATTTGAGTAAAATGACTGGGAGTTTAAAATAAAATACCGCCCGAACAGGGACTCGAACCCTGGACCGTTAGGTTAAAAGCCTAACGCTCTACCGACTGAGCTATCCGGGCTCGATACCCTGGCTAGTTACATTGAATTCATTTGAGTAAAATGTCTGGGAGTTTAAAATAAAATACCGCCCGAACAGGGACTCGAACCCTGGACCGTTAGGTTAAAAGCCTAACGCTCTACCGACAGAGCTATCCGGGCTCGATGCCCTGGCTAGTTACATTGAATTCATTTGAGTAAAATGACTGGGAGTTTAAAATAAAATACCGCCCGAACAGGGACTCGAACCCTGGACAGTTAGGTTAAAAGCCTAACGCTCTACCGACTGAGCTATCCGGGCTCGATACTCTGGCTAGTTACATTGAATTCATTTGAGTAAAATGACTGGGAGTTTAAAATAAAATACCGCCCGAACAGGGACTCGAACCCTGGACCGTTAGGTTAAAAGCCTAACGCTCTACCGACTGAGCTATCCGGGCTCGATGCCCTGGCTAGTTACATTGAATTCATTTGAGTAAAATGACTGGGAGTTTAAAATAAAAAACCGCCCGAACAGGGACTCGAACCCTGGACCGTTAGGTTAAAAGCCTAACGCTCTACCAACTGAGCTATCCGGGCTCGATACCCTGGCTAGTTACATTGAATTCATTTGAGTAAAATGACTGGGAGTTTAAAATAAAATACCGCCCGAACAGGGACTCGAACCCTGGACCGTTAGGTTAAAAGCCTAACTCTCTACCGACAGAGCTATCCGGGCTCGATACCCTGGCTAGTTACATTGAATTCATTTGAGTAAAATGACTGGGAGTTTAAAATAAAATACCGCCCGAACAGGGACTCGAACCCTGGACCGTTAGGTTAAAAGCCTAACGCTCTACCGACTGAGCTATCCGGGCTCGATACCCTGGCTAGTTACATTGAATTCATTTGAGTAAAATGACTGGGAGTTTAAAATAAAATACCGCCCGAACAGGGACTCGAACCCTGGACCGTTAGGTTAAAAGCCTAACGCTCTACCGACTGAGCTATCCGGGCTCGATACCCTGGCTAGTTACATTGAATTCATTTGAGTAAAATGACTGGGAGTTTAAAATAAAATACCGCCCGAACAGGGACTCGAACCCTGGACCGTTAGGTTAAAAGCCTAACGCTCTACCGACTGAGCTATCCGGGCTCGATACCCTGGCTAGTTACATTGAATTCATTTGAGTAAAATGACTGGGAGTTTAAAATAAAATACCGCCCGAACAGGGACTCGAACCCTGGACCGTTAGGTTAAAAGCCTAACGCTCTACCGACTGCGCTATCCGGGCTCGATACCCTGGCTAGTTACATTGAATTCATTTGAGTAAAATGACTGGGAGTTTAAAATAAAATACCGCCCGAACAGGGACTCGAACCCTGGACCGTTAGGTTAAAAGCCTAACGCTCTACCGACTGAGCTATCCGGGCTCGATACCCTGGCTAGTTACATTGAATTCATTTGAGTAAAATGACTGGGAGTTTAAAATAAAATACCGCCCGAACAGGGACTCGAACCCTGGACCGTTAGGTTAAAAGCCTAACGCTCTACCGACTGAGCTATCCGGGCTCGATACCCTGGCTAGTTACATTGAATTCATTTGAGTAAAATGACTGGGAGTTTAAAATAAAATACCGCCCGAACAGGGACTCGAACCCCGGACCGTTAGGTTAAAAGCCTAACGCTCTACCGACTGAGCTATCCGGGCTCGATACCCTGCCTAGTTACATTGAATTCATTTGAGTAAAATGACTATGAGTTTAAAATAAAATACCGCCCGAACAGGGACTCGAACCCTGGACCGTTAGGTTAAAAGCCTAACGCTCTACCGACTGAGCTAACCGGGCTCGATACCCTGGCTAGTTACATTGAATTCATTTGAGTAAAATGACTGGGAGTTTAAAATAAAATACCGCCCGAACAGGGACTCGAACCCTGGACCGTTAGGTTAAAAGCCTAACGCTCTACCGACTGAGCTATCCGGGCTCGATACCCTGGCTTGTTACATTGAATTCATTTGAGTAAAATGACTGGGAGTTTAAAATAAAATACCGCCCGAACAGGGACTCGAACCCTGGACCGTTAGGTTAAAAGCCTAACGCTCTACCGACTGAGCTATCCGGGCTCGATACCCTGGCTAGTTACATTGAATTCATTTGAGTAAAATGACTGGGAGTTTAAAATAAAATACCGCCCGAACAGGGACTCGAACCCTGGACCGTTAGGTTAAAAGCCTAACGCTCTACCGACTGAGCTATCCGGGCTCGATACCCTGGCTAGTTACATTGAATTCATTTGAGTAAAATGACTGGGAGTTTAAAATAAAATACCGCCCGAACAGGGACTCGAACCCTGGACCGTTAGGTTAAAAGCCTAACGCTCTACCGACTGAGCTATCCGGGCTCGATACCCTGGCTAGTTACATTGAATTCATTTGAGTAAAATGACTGGGAGTTTAAAATAAAATACCGCCCGAACAGGGACTCGAACCCTGGACCGTTAGGTTAAAAGCCTAACGCTCTACCGACTGAGCTATCCGGGCTCGATACCCTGGCTAGTTACATTGAATTCATTTGAGTAAAATGACTGGGAGTTTAAAATAAAATACCGCTCGAACAGGGACTCGAACCCTGGACCGTTAGGTTAAAAGCCTAACGCTCTACCGACTGAGCTAACCGGGCTCGATACCCTGGCTAGTTACATTGAATTCATTTGAGTAAAATGACTGGGAGTTTAAAATAAAATACCGCCCGAACAGGGACTCGAACCCTGGACCGTTAGGTTAAAAGCCTAACGCTCTACCGACTGAGCTATCCGGGCTCGATACCCTGGCTAGTTACATTGAATTCATTTGAGTAAAATGACTGGGAGTTTAAAATAAAATACCGCCCGAACAGGGACTCGAACCCTGGACCGTTAGGTTAAAAGCCTAACGCTCTACCGACTGAGCTATCCGGGCTCGATACCCTGGCTAGTTACATTGAATTCATTTGAGTAAAATGACTGGGAGTTTAAAATAAAATACCGCCCGAACAGGGACTCGAACCCTGGACCGTTAGGTTAAAAGCTTAACGCTCTACCGACTGAGCTATCCGGGCTCGATACCCTGGCTAGTTACATTGAATTCATTTGAGTAAAATGACTGGGAGTTTAAAATAAAATACCGCCCGAACAGGGACTCGAACCCTGGACCGTTAGGTTAAAAGCCTAACGCTCTACCGACTGAGCTATCCGGGCTCGGTACCCTGGCTAGTTACATTGAATTCATTTGAGTAAAATAACGGGGAGTTTAAAATAAAATACCGCCCGAACAGGGACTCGAACCCTGGACCGTTAGGTTAAAAGCCTAACGCTCTACCGACTGAGCTATCCGGGCTCGATACCCTGGCTAGTTACATTGAATTCATTTGAGTAAAATGACTGGGAGTTTAAAATAAAATACCGCCCGAACAGGGACTCGAACCCTGGACCGTTAGGTTAAAAGCCTAACGCTCTACCGACTGAGCTATCCGGGCTCGATACCCTGGCTTGTTACATTGAATTCATTTGAGTAAAATGACTGGGAGTTTAAAATAAAATACCGCCCGAACAGGGACTCGAACCCTGGACCGTTAGGTTGAAAGCCTAACGCTCTACCGACTGAGCTATCCGGGCTCGATACCCTGGCTAGTTACATTGAATTCATTTGAGTAAAATGACTGGGAGTTTAAAATAAAATACCGCCCGAACAGGGACTCGAACCCTGGACCGTTAGGTTAAAAGCCTAACGCTCTACCGACTGAGCTATCCGGGCTCGATACCCTGGCTAGTTACATTGAATTCATTTGAGTAAAATGACTGGGAGTTTAAAATAAAATACCGCCCGAACAGGGACTCGAACCCTGGACCGTTAGGTTAAAAGCCTAACGCTCTACCGACTGAGCTATCCGGGCTCGATACCCTGGCTAGTTACATTGAATTCATTTGAGTAAAATAACTGGGAGTTTAAAATAAAATACCGCCCGAACAAGGACTCGAACCCTGGCCCGTTAGGTTAAAAGCCTAACGCTCTACCGACTGAGCTATCCGGGCTCGATACCCTGGCTAGTTACATTGAATTCATTTGAGTAAAATGACTGGGAGTTTAAAATAAAATACCGCCCGAACAGGGACTCGAACCCTGGACCGTTAGGTTAAAAGCCTAACGCTCTACCGACTGAGCTATCCGGGCTCGACACCCTGGCTAGTTACATGGAATTTATTTGAGTAAAATGACTGGGAGTTTAAAATAAAATACCGCCCGAACAGGGACTCGAACCCTGGACCGTTAGGTTAAAAGCCTAACGCTCTACCGACTGAGCTATCCGGGCTCGATACCCTGGCTAGTTACATTGAATTCATTTGAGTAAAATGACTGGGAGTTTAAAATAAAATACCGCCCGAACAGGGACTCGAACCCTGGACCGTTAGGTTAAAAGCCTAACGCTCTACCGACTGAGCTATCCGGGCTCGATACCCTGGCTAGTTACATTGAATTCATTTGAGTAAAATGACTGGGAGTTTAAAATAAAATACCGCCCGAACAGGGACTCGAACCCTGGACCGTTAGGTTAAAAGCCTAACGCTCTACCGACTGAGCTATCCGGGCTCGATACCCTGGCTAGTTACATTGAATTCATTTGAGTAAAATGACTGGGAGTTTAAAATAAAATACCGCTCGAACAGGGACTCGAACCCTGGACCGTTAGGTTAAAAGCCTAACGCTCTACCGACTGAGCTATCCGGGCTCGATACCCTGGCTAGTTACATTGAATTCATTTGAGTAAAATGACTGGGAGTTTAAAATAAAATACCGCCCGAACAGGGACTCGAACCCTGGACCGTTAGGTTAAAAGCCTAACGCTCTACCGACTGAGCTATCCGGGCTCGATACCCCGGCTAGTTACATTGAATTCATTTGAGTAAAATGACTGGGAGTTTAAAATAAAATACCGCCCGAACAGGGACTCGAACCCTGGACCGTTAGGTTAAAAGCCTAACGCTCTACCGACTGAGCTATCCGGGCTTGATACCCTGGCTAGTTACATTGAATTCATTTGAGTAAAATGACTGGGAGTTTAAAATAAAATACCGCCCGAACAGGGACTCGAACCCTGGACCGTTAGGTTAAAAGCCTAACGCTCTACCGACTGAGCTATCCGGGCTCGATACCCTGGCTAGTTACATTGAATTCATTTGAGTAAAATAACGGGGAGTTTAAAATAAAATACCGCCCGAACAGGGACTCGAACCCTGGACCGTTAGGTTAAAAGCCTAACGCTCTACCGACTGAGCTATCCGGGCTCGATGCCCTGGCTAGTTACATTGAATTCATTTGAGTAAAATGACTGGGAGTTTAAAATAAAATACCGCCCGAACAGGGACTCGAACCCTGGACCGTTAGGTTAAAAGCCTAACGCTCTACCGACTGAGCTATCCGGGCTCGACACCCTGGCTAGTTACATGGAATTCATTTGAGTAAAATGACTGGGAGTTTAAAATAAAATACCGCCCGAACAGGGACTCGAACCCTGGACCGTTAGGTTAAAAGCCTAACAGTCTACCGACTGAGGTATCCGGGCTCGACACCCTGGCTAGTTACATTGAATTCATTTGAGTAAAATGACTGGGAGTTTAAAATAAAATACCGCCCGAACAGGGACTCGAAACCTGGACCGTTAGGTTAAAAGCCTAACGCTCTACCGACTGAGCTATCCGGGCTCGATACCCTGGCTAGTTACATTGAATTCATTTGAGTAAAATAACTGGGAGTTTAAAATAAAATACCGCCCGAACAGGGACTCGAACCCTGGACCGTTAGGTTAAGAGCCTAACGCTCTACCGACTGAGCTATCCGGGCTCGATGCCCTGGCTAGTTACATTGAATTCATTTGAGTAAAATGACTGGGAGTTTAGAATAAAATACCGCCCGAACAGGGACTCGAACCCTGGACCGTTAGGTTAAAAGCCTAACGCTCTACCGACTGAGCTATCCGGGCTCGACACCCTGGCTAGTTACATGGAATTCATTTGAGTAAAATGACTGGGAGTTTAAAATAAAATACCGCCCGAACAGGGACTCGAAACCTGGACCGTTAGGTTAAAAGCCTAACGCTCTACCGACTGAGGTATCCGGGCTCGACACCCTGGCTAGTTACATGGAATTTATTTGAGTAAAATGACTGGGAGTTTAAAATAAAATACCGCCCGAACAGGGACTCGAACCCTGGACCGTTAGGTTAAAAGCCTAACGCTCTACCGACTGAGCTATCCGGGCTCGAACCCCTGGCTAGTTACATTGAATTCATTTGAGTAAAATGACTGGGAGTTTAAAATAAAATACCGCCCGAACAGGGACTCGAACCCTGGACCGTTAGGTTAAAAGCCTAACGCTCTACCGACTGAGCTATCCGGGCTCGACACCCTGGCTAGTTACATGGAATTCATTTGAGTAAAATGACTGGGAGTTTAAAATAAAACACCGCCCGAACAGGGACTCGAACCCTGGACCGTTAGGTTAAAAGCCTAACGCTCTACCGACTGAGGTATCCGGGCTCGACACCCTGGCTAGTTACATGGAATTTATTTGAGTAAAATGACTGGGAGTTTAAAATAAAATACCGCCCGAACAGGGACTCGAACCCTGGACCGTTAGGTTTAAAGCCTAACGCTCTACCGACTGAGCTATCCGGGCTGCGTATTCCCAAAAGTGCCCCCGAGTTAGGACCGCTTGGCGATGCGCCGGAGGAGAGGGGAATAACCTATGGGAATAACTCGCCATTCTGGGAAACTTTGGCGCAAATCCGTAGAGCTCAGAAAGCGGGAAGCGTAAACAAATAATCTGTCCACCGATTTTCATTACGCAGGTTTGAGTTAGTTTAAAAGTGTTCCTCTTGATATATAACTTCTAAATATAGTTATAATACTTATAATATTACTTTATAATATATTCATTTTTATAATGTCCACGTTGAAGAGCGGTTAAAAATTTTCTGGTAATTTTGCTCATATTGCGTAAAAAGAAATTTATGATACAGTCAATAATTTGTTCAAACAGACTTGTGTGTACATAGTGCTACGTTTTGCTCTTTAGCAAGTAATTGTTCAAATGGACTTTGCAGAACTTTATAAACAATCATTCAATTAATTTAATTTTAGTTTTTAATTAATTTAGTACTAAATCATTATAATGTTTTTACTAAACAAACATTACATATTATAATTATTTAGTTCTAATACTTGTTAAATATTTTAAAAAACAATAGTTTAAATTTTGAGTTGGTTTTGTTAATTTTTGTTTTCTTTCCTTTCTTTATTTTTTAGTATATTTATAGTTCAAGGAATGAATGAATGGCGTAAAGTTCATAAGCTTAATTTATAAATTTAAATTTGGTAGTTACTACATTAAAACCTTTTCCCAAATACTTGGTGTCTGATTTTACTAATTTGCAGTATGGTCAATGAGCTTAGTACATAAATACCAAATAATAAAGTTAAATATTTGTTCAATAAAATTTATTTTAAATTCTAAAGCACAGCCCTAAAAATGTAGTGAAAGTTGTTTGTAATTAAATACTGTGAGTGTGAGGACCCTGAACCCTGAAAGAATATTGTTATAAGCAAGTCATTGTTATACTAAAAAATTACTATGAAATTGTATTATAAGCTTATACAATAAAGAATCTTTATGTTTTCATTTTATATTATCTCTTATTTATTTGTGAAAAAACTAGTAAATTGGCATCCTTTAATTAATTAATACTCTTTAAATAGAAACTTTGTGATTTTAATCCTTTCCTTTGACAGAATTCAAGCACTACATAAGAAAAATTAGCCATTATTATAGATAGGTGGAGCCACATGAGTCCACACTTACTAGATTTGTTTACAAACACACTCCGGCCACTCTCCTCTCGCACATCGCCAAGCGGCCCTAACTCGGGGGCACTTTTGGGAATACGCATCCGGGCTCGACACCCTGGCTAGTTACATGGAATTTATTTGAGTAAAATGACTGGGAGTTTAAAATAAAAAACCGCCCGAACAGGGACTCGAACCCTGGACCGTTAGGTTAAAAGCCTAACGCTCTACCGACTGAGCTATCCGGGCTCGATACCCTGTCTAGTTACATTGAATTCATTTGAGTAAAATGACTGGGAGTTTAAAATAAAATACCGCCCGAACAGGGACTCGAACCCTGGACCGTTAGGTTAAAAGCCTAACGCTCTACCGACTGAGCTATCCGGGCTCGATACCCTGGCTAGTTACATGGAATTCATTTGAGTAAAATGACTGGGAGTTTAAAATAAAATACCGCCCGAACAGGGACTCGAACCCTGGACCGTTAGGTTAAAAGCCTAACGCTCTACCGACAGAGCTATCCGGGCTCGACACCCTGGCTAGTTACATGGAATTTATTTGAGTAAAATGACTGGGAGTTTAAAATAAAATACCGCCCGAACAGGGACTCGAACCCTGGACCGTTAGGTTAAAAGTATAACGCTCTACCGACTGAGCTATCCGGGCTCGATACCCTGGCTAGTTACATTGAAGTCATTTGAGTAAAATGACTGGGAGTTTAAAATAAAAAACCGCCCGAACAGGGACTCGAACACTGGACCGTTAGGTTAAACGCCTAACGCTCTACCGACTGAGCTATCCGGGCTCGATGCCCTGGCTAGTTACATGGAATTTATTTGAGTAAAATGACTGGGAGTTTAAAATAAAATACCGCACGAACAGGGACTCGAACCCTGGACCGTTAGGTTAAAAGCCTAACGCTCTACCGACTGAGCTATCCGGGCTCGATACCCTGGCTAGTTACATTGAATTCATTTGAGTAAAATGACTGGGAGTTTAAAATAAAATACCGCCCGAACAGGGACTCGAACCCTGGACCGTTAGGTTAAAAGCCTAACGCTCTACCGACAGAGCTATCCGGGCTCGATAGCCTGGCTAGTTACATTGAATTCATTTGAGTAAAATGACTGGGAGTTTAAAATAAAATACCGCCCGAACAGGGACTCGAACCCTGGACCGTTAGGTTAAAAGTATAACGCTCTACCGACTGAGCTATCCGGGCTCGATACCCCGGCTAGTTACATTGAATTCATTTGAGTAAAATGACTGGGAGTTTAAAATAAAATACCGCCCGAACAGGGACTCGAACCCTGGACCGTTAGGTTAAAAGCCTAACGCTCTACCGACTGAGCTATCCGGGCTTGATACCCTGGCTAGTTACATTGAATTCATTTGAGTAAAATGACTGGGAGTTTAAAATAAAATACCGCCCGAACAGGGACTCGAACCCTGGACCGTTAGGTTAAAAGCCTAACGCTCTACCGACTGAGCTATCCGGGCTCGATACCCTGGCTAGTTACATTGAATTCATTTGAGTAAAATAACGGGGAGTTTAAAATAAAATACCGCCCGAACAGGGACTCGAACCCTGGACCGTTAGGTTAAAAGCCTAACGCTCTACCGACTGAGCTATCCGGGCTCGATGCCCTGGCTAGTTACATTGAATTCATTTGAGTAAAATGACTGGGAGTTTAAAATAAAATACCGCCCGAACAGGGACTCGAACCCTGGACCGTTAGGTTAAAAGCCTAACGCTCTACCGACTGAGCTATCCGGGCTCGACACCCTGGCTAGTTACATGGAATTCATTTGAGTAAAATGACTGGGAGTTTAAAATAAAATACCGCCCGAACAGGGACTCGAACCCTGGACCGTTAGGTTAAAAGCCTAACAGTCTACCGACTGAGGTATTCGGGCTCGACACCCTGGCTAGTTACATTGAATTCATTTAAGTAAAATGACTGGGAGTTTAAAATAAAATACCGCCCGAACAGGGACTCGAAACCTGGACCGTTAGGTTAAAAGCCTAACGCTCTACCGACTGAGCTATCCGGGCTCGATACCCTGGCTAGTTACATTGAATTCATTTGAGTAAAATAACTGGGAGTTTAAAATAAAATACCGCCCGAACAGGGACTCGAACCCTGGACCGTTAGGTTAAGAGCCTAACGCTCTACCGACTGAGCTATCCGGGCTCGATGCCCTGGCTAGTTACATTGAATTCATTTGAGTAAAATGACTGGGAGTTTAAAATAAAATACCGCCCGAACAGGGACTCGAACCCTGGACCGTTAGGTTAAAAGCCTAACGCTCTACCGACTGAGCTATCCGGGCTCGACACCCTGGCTAGTTACATGGAATTCATTTGAGTAAAATGACTGGGAGTTTAAAATAAAATACCGCCCGAACAGGGACTCGAAACCTGGACCGTTAGGTTAAAAGCCTAACGCTCTACCGACTGAGGTATCCGGGCTCGACACCCTGGCTAGTTACATGGAATTTATTTGAGTAAAATGACTGGGAGTTTAAAATAAAATACCGCCCGAACAGGGACTCGAACCCTGGACCGTTAGGTTAAAAGCCTAACGCTCTACCGACTGAGCTATCCGGGCTCGAACCCCTGGCTAGTTACATTGAATTCATTTGAGTAAAATGACTGGGAGTTTAAAATAAAATACCGCCCGAACAGGGACTCGAACCCTGGACCGTTAGGTTAAAAGCCTAACGCTCTACCGACTGAGCTATCCGGGCTCGACACCCTGGCTAGTTACATGGAATTCATTTGAGTAAAATGACTGGGAGTTTAAAATAAAACACCGCCCGAACAGGGACTCGAACCCTGGACCGTTAGGTTAAAAGCCTAACGCTCTACCGACTGAGGTATCCGGGCTCGACACCCTGGCTAGTTACATGGAATTTATTTGAGTAAAATGACTGGGAGTTTAAAATAAAATACCGCCCGAACAGGGACTCGAACCCTGGACCGTTAGGTTTAAAGCCTAACGCTCTACCGACTGAGCTATCCGGGCTCGACACCCTGGCTAGTTACATGGAATTTATTTGAGTAAAATGACTGGGAGTTTAAAATAAAAAACCGCCCGAACAGGGACTCGAACCCTGGACCGTTAGGTTAAAAGCCTAACGCTCTACCGACTGAGCTATCCGGGCTCGATACCCTGTCTAGTTACATTGAATTCATTTGAGTAAAATGACTGGGAGTTTAAAATAAAATACCGCCCGAACAGGGACTCGAACCCTGGACCGTTAGGTTAAAAGCCTAACGCTCTACCGACTGAGCTATCCGGGCTCGATACCCTGGCTAGTTACATGGAATTCATTTGAGTAAAATGACTGGGAGTTTAAAATAAAATACCGCCCGAACAGGGACTCGAACCCTGGACCGTTAGGTTAAAAGCCTAACGCTCTACCGACAGAGCTATCCGGGCTCGACACCCTATCTAGTTACATGGAATTTACTTGAGTAAAATGACTGGGAGTTTAAAATAAAATACCGCCCGAACAGGGACTCGAACCCTGGACCGTTAGGTTAAAAGTATAACGCTCTACCGACTGAGCTATCCGGGCTCGATACCCTGGCTAGTTACATTGAAGTCATTTGAGTAAAATGACTGGGAGTTTAAAATAAAAAACCGCCCGAACAGGGACTCGAACACTGGACCGTTAGGTTAAACGCCTAACGCTCTACCGACTGAGCTATCCGGGCTCGATGCCCTGGCTAGTTACATGGAATTTATTTGAGTAAAATGACTGGGAGTTTAAAATAAAATACCGCACGAACAGGGACTCGAACCCTGGACCGTTAGGTTAAAAGCCTAACGCTCTACCGACTGAGCTATCCGGGCTCGATACCCTGGCTAGTTACATTGAATTCATTTGAGTAAAATAACTGGGAGTTTAAAATAAAATACCGCCCGAACAGGGACTCGAACCCTGGACCGTTAGGTTAAAAGCCTAACGCTCTACCGACAGAGCTATCCGGGCTCGATCACAGAGAAATATCCTAACAGAGGGTCCACGAGGCTATTTTCAAATGCGTTACTGATGTGAGGGCGCCACACTAGAGTCTGGAACGTATGCCGGCCGCTTAAATCTCTCGCCAAATTAGAACTCAGCGCGTGTGCGAAAAGGTGTTTTCGATCTCCCATAGGCAGCCGGCGAACGATTCAGACTGGATCCAGACGCTAGTGAGTTTAGTGCGATCCCAGCGCCACAATTCTCCCAACCTGTAACAAGATGTCATGATTTTCGATTTCCATTATGGCCTATGGCCGTGGACTCTCTGTTCTAGTACTCTGTGGGCTCGATAGCCTGGCTAGTTACATTGAATTCATTTGAGTAAAATGACTGGGAGTTTAAAATAAAATACCGCCCGAACAGGGACTCGAACCCTGGACCGTTAGGTTAAAAGCCTAACGCTCTACCGACTGAGCTATCCGGGCTCGATACCCTGGCTAGTTACATTGAATTCATTTGAGTAAAATAACT
Source organism: Tetragnatha montana (assembly GCA_963680715.1). Taxonomy (NCBI): domain Eukaryota; kingdom Metazoa; phylum Arthropoda; class Arachnida; order Araneae; family Tetragnathidae; genus Tetragnatha; species Tetragnatha montana. The sequence goes on from OY796681.1 coordinate 20,838,576, forward strand.
GGGAGTTTAAAATAAAATACCGCCCGAACAGGGACTCGAACCCTGGACCGTTAGGTTAAAAGCCTAACGCTCTACCGACAGAGCTATCCGGGCTCGATCACAGAGAAATATCCTAACAGAGGGTCCACGAGGCTATTTTCAAATGCGTTACTGATGTGAGGGCGCCACACTAGAGTCTGGAACGTATGCCGGCCGCTTAAATCTCTCGCCAAATTAGAACTCAGCGCGTGTGCGAAAAGGTGTTTTCGATCTCCCATAGGCAGCCGGCGAACGATTCAGACTGGATCCAGACGCTAGTGAGTTTAGTGCGATCCCAGCGCCACAATTCTCCCAACCTGTAACAAGATGTCATGATTTTCGATTTCCATTATGGCCTATGGCCGTGGACTCTCTGTTCTAGTACTCTGTGGGCTCGATAGCCTGGCTAGTTACATTGAATTCATTTGAGTAAAATGACTGGGAGTTTAAAATAAAATACCGCCCGAACAGGGACTCGAACCCTGGACCGTTAGGTTAAAAGTATAACGCTCTACCGACTGAGCTATCCGGGCTCGATACCCTGGCTAGTTACATTGAAGTCATTTGAGTAAAATGACTGGGAGTTTAAAATAAAATACCGCCCGAACAGGGACTCGAACACTGGACCGTTAGGTTAAACGCCTAACGCTCTACCGACTGAGCTATCCGGGCTCGATGCCCTGGCTAGTTACATTGAATTCATTTGAGTAAAATGACTGGGAGTTTAAAATAAAATACCGCCCGAACAGGGACTCGAACCCTGGACCGTTAGGTTAAAAGCCTAACGCTCTACCGACTGAGCTATCCGGGCTCGATACCCTGGCTAGTTACATTGAATTCATTTGAGTAAAATGTCTGGGAGTTTAAAATAAAATACCGCCCGAACAGGGACTCGAACCCTGGACCGTTAGGTTAAAAGCCTAACGCTCTACCGACAGAGCTATCCGGGCTCGATGCCCTGGCTAGTTACATTGAATTCATTTGAGTAAAATGACTGGGAGTTTAAAATAAAATACCGCCCGAACAGGGACTCGAACCCTGGACAGTTAGGTTAAAAGCCTAACGCTCTACCGACTGAGCTATCCGGGCTCGATACTCTGGCTAGTTACATTGAATTCATTTGAGTAAAATGACTGGGAGTTTAAAATAAAATACCGCCCGAACAGGGACTTGAACCCTGGACCGTTAGGTTAAAAGCCTAACGCTCTACCGACTGAGCTATCCGGGCTCGATGCCCTGGCTAGTTACATTGAATTCATTTGAGTAAAATGACTGGGAGTTTAAAATAAAAAACCGCCCGAACAGGGACTCGAACCCTGGACCGTTAGGTTAAAAGCCTAACGCTCTACCAACTGAGCTATCCGGGGTCGATACCCTGGCTAGTTACATTGAATTCATTTGAGTAAAATGACTGGGAGTTTAAAATAAAATACCGCCCGAACAGGGACTCGAACCCTGGACCGTTAGGTTAAAACGCCTAACGCTCTACCGACAGAGCTATCCGGGCTCAATACCCTGGCTAGTTACATTGAATTCATTTGAGTAAAATGACTGGGAGTTTAAAATAAAATACCGCCCGAACAGGGACTCGAACCCTGGACCGTTAGGTTAAAAGCCTAACGCTCTACCGACTGAGCTATCCGGGCTCGATACCCTGGCTAGTTACATTGAATTCATTTGAGTAAAATGACTGGGAGTTTAAAATAAAATACCGCCCGAACAGGGACTCGAACCCTGGACCGTTAGGTTAAAAGCCTAACGCTCTACCGACTGAGCTATCCGGGCTCGATACCCTGGCTAGTTACATTGAATTCATTTGAGTAAAATGACTGGGAGTTTAAAATAAAATACCGCCCGAACAGGGACTCGAACCCTGGACCGTTAGGTTAAAAGCCTAACGCTCTACCGACTGAGCTATCCGGGCTCGATACCCTGTCTAGTTACATTGAATTCATTTGAGTAAAATGACTGGGAGTTTAAAATAAAATACCGCCCGAACAGGGACTCGAACCCTGGACCGTTAGGTTAAAAGCCTAACGCTCTACCGACTGAGCTATCCGGGCTCGATACCCTGGCTAGTTACATTGAATTCATTTGAGTAAAATGACTGGGAGTTTAAAATAAAATACCGCCCGAACAGGGACTCGAACCCTGGACCGTTAGGTTAAAAGCCTAACGCTCTACCGACTGAGCTATCCGGGCTCGATACCCTGGCTAGTTACATTGAATTCATTTGAGTAAAATGACTGGGAGTTTAAAATAAAATACCGCCCGAACAGGGACTCGAACCCTGGACCGTTAGGTTAAAAGCCTAACGCTCTACCGACTGAGCTATCCGGGCTCGATACCCTGGCTAGTTACATTGAATTCATTTGAGCAAAATGACTGGGAGTTTAAAATAAAATACCGCCCGAACAGGGACTCGAACCCCGGACCGTTAGGTTAAAAGCCTAACGCTCTACCGACTGAGCTATCCGGGCTCGATACCCTGCCTAGTTACATTGAATTCATTTGAGTAAAATGACTATGAGTTTAAAATAAAATACCGCCCGAACAGGGACTCGAACCCTGGACCGTTAGGTTAAAAGCCTAACGCTCTACCGACTGAGCTATCCGGGCTCGATACCCTGGCTAGTTACATTGAATTCATTTGAGTAAAATGACTGGGAGTTTAAAATAAAATACCGCCCGAACAGGGACTCGAACCCTGGACCGTTAGGTTAAAAGCCTAACGCTCTACCGACTGAGCTATCCGGGCTCGATACCCTGGCTAGAGACATTGAATTCATTTGAGTAAAATGACTGGGAGTTTAAAATAAAATACCGCCCGATCAGGGACTCGAACCCTGGACCGTTAGGTTAAAAGCCTAACGCTCTACCGACTGAGCTATCCGGGCTCGATACCCTGGCTAGTTACATTGAATTCATTTGAGTAAAATGACTGGGAGTTTAAAATAAAATACCGCCCGAACAGGGACTCGAACCCTGGACCGTTAGGTTAAAAGCCTAACGCTCTACCGACTGAGCTATCCGGGCTCGATACCCTGGCTAGTTACATTGAATTCATTTGAGTAAAATGACTGGGAGTTTAAAATAAAATACCGCCCGAACAGGGACTCGAACCCTGGACCGTTAGGTTAAAAGCCTAAGGCTCTACCGACTGAGCTATCCGGGCTCGATACCCTGGCTAGTTACATTGAATTCATTTGAGTAAAATAACTGGGAGTTTAAAATGAAATACCGCCCGAACAGGGACTCGAACCCTGGACCGTTAGGTTAAAAGCCTAACGCTCTACCGACTGAGCTATCCGGGCTCGATACCCTGGCTAGTTACATTGAATTCATTTGAGTAAAATGACTGGGAGTTTAAAATAAAATACCGCCCGAACAGGGACTCGAACCCTGGACCTTTAGGTTAAAAGCCTAACGCTCTACCGACTGAGCTATCCGGGCTCGACACCCTGGCTAGTTACATGGAATTCATTTGAGTAAAATGACTGGGAGTTTAAAATAAAATACCGCCCGAACAGGGACTCGAACCCTGGACCGTTTGGTTAAAAGCCTAACGCTCTACCGACTGAGCTATCCGGGCTCGACACCCTGGCTAGTTACATGGAATTTATTTGAGTAAAATGACTGGGAGTTTAAAATAAAATACCGCCCGAACAGGGACTCGAACCCTGGACCGTTAGGTTAAAAGCCTAACGCTCTACCGACTGAGCTATCCGGGCTCGACACCCTGGCTAGTTTTATGGAATTTATTTGAGTAAAATGACTGGGAGTTTAAAATAAAAAACCGCCCGAACAGGGACTCGAACCCTGGACCGTTAGGTTAAAAGCCTAACGCTCTACCGACTGAGCTATCCGGGCTCGATAGCCTGGCTAGTTACATTGAATTCATTTGAGTAAAATGACTGGGAGTTTAAAATAAAATACCCCCCGAACAGGGACTCGAACCCTGGACCGTTAGGTTAAAAGCCTAACGCTCTACCGACTGAGCTATCCGGGCTCGATACCCTGGCTAGTTACATTGAATTCATTTGAGTAAAATAACTGGGAGTTTAAAATAAAATACCGCCCGAACAGGGACTCGAACCCTGGACCGTTAGGTTAAAAGCCTAACGCTCTACCGACTGAGCTATCCGGGCTCGATGCCCTGGCTAGTTACATTGAATTCATTTGAGTAAAATGACTGGGAGTTTAAAATAAAATACCGCCAGAACAGGGACTCGAACCCTGGACCGTTAGGTTAAAAGCCTAACGCTCTACCGACTGAGCTATCCGGGCTCGACACCCTGGCTAGTTACATGGAATTCATTTGAGTAAAATGACTGGGAGTTTAAAATAAAATACCGCCCGAACAGGGACTCGAACCCTGGACCGTTAGGTTAAAAGCCTTACGCTCTACCGACTGAGCTATCCGGGCTCGATGCCCTGGCTAGTTACATTGAATTCATTTGAGTAAAATGACTGGGAGTTTAAAATAAAATACCGCCCGAACAGGGACTCGAACCCTGGACTGTTAGGTTAAAAGCCTAACGCTCTACCGACTGAGCTATCCGGGCTCGATAGCCTGGCTAGTTACATTGAATTCATTTGAGTAAAATGACTGGGAGTTTAAAATAAAATACCGCCCGAACAGGGACTCGAACCCTGGACCGTTAGGTTAAAAGCCTAACGCTCTACCGACTGAGCTATCCGGTCTCGATACCCTGGCTAGTTACATTGAATTCATTTGAGTAAAATAACTGGGAGTTTAAAATAAAATACCGCCCGAACAGGGACTCGAACCCTGGACCGTTAGGTTAAAAGCCTAACGCTCTACCGACTGAGCTATCCGGGCTCGATACCCTGGCTAGTTACATTGAATTCATTTGAGTAAAATGACTGGGAGTTTAAAATAAAATAACGCCCGAACAGGGACTCGAACCCTGGACCGTTAGGTTAAAAGCCTAACGCTCTACCGACTGAGCTATCCGGGCTCGACACCCTGGCTAGTTACATGGAATTTATTTGAGTAAAATGACTGGGAGTTTAAAATAAAATACCGCCCGAACAAGGACTCGAACCCTGGACCGTTAGGTTAAAAGCCTAACGCTCTACCGACTGAGCTATCCGGGCTCGATACCCTGGCTAGTTACATTGAATTCATTTGAGTAAAATGACTGGGAGTTTAAAATAAAATACCGCCCGAACAGGGACTCGAACCCTGGACCGTTAGGTTAAAAGCCTAACGCTCTACCGACTGAGCTATCCGGGCTCGATACCCTGGCTAGAGACATTGAATTCATTTGAGTAAAATGACTGGGAGTTTAAAATAAAATACCGCCCGATCAGGGACTCGAACCCTGGACCGTTAGGTTAAAAGCCTAACGCTCTACCGACTGAGCTATCCGGGCTCGATACCCTGGCTAGTTACATTGAATTCATTTGAGTAAAATGACTGGGAGTTTAAAATAAAATACCGCCCGAACAGGGACTCGAACCCTGGACCGTTAGGTTAAAAGCCTAACGCTCTACCGACTGAGCTATCCGGGCTCGATACCCTGGCTAGTTACATTGAATTCATTTGAGTAAAATGCCTGGGAGTTTAAAATAAAATACCGCCCGAACAGGGACTCGAACCCTGGACCGTTAGGTTAAAAGCCTAACGCTCTACCGACTGAGCTATCCGGGCTCGATACCCTGGCTAGTTACATTGAATTGATTTGAGTAAAATAACTGGGAGTTTAAAATAAAATACCGCCCGAACAGGGACTCGAACCCTGGACCGTTAGGTTAAAAGCCTAACGCTCTACCGACTGAGCTATCCGGGCTCGATACCCTGGCTAGTTACATTGAATTCATTTGAGTAAAATGACTGGGAGTTTAAAATAAAATACCGCCCGAACAGGGACTCGAACCCTGGACCGTTAGGTTAAAAGCCTAACGCTCTACCGACTGAGCTATCCGGGCTCGATACCCTGGCTAGTTACATTGAATTCATTTGAGTAAAATGACTGGGAGTTTAAAATAAAATACCGCCCGAACAGGGACTCGAACCCTGGACCGTTAGGTTAAAAGCCTAACGCTCTACCGACTGAGCTATCCGGGCTCGATACCCTGGCTAGTTACATTGAATTCATTTGAGTAAAATGACTGGGAGTTTAAAATAAAATACCGCCCGAACAGGGACTCGAACCCTGGACCGTTAGGTTAAAAGCCTAACGCTCTACCGACTGAGCTATCCGGGCTCGATACCCTGGCTAGTTACATTGAATTCATTTGAGTAAAATGACTGGGAGTTTAAAATAAAATACCGCCCGAACAGGGACTCGAACCCTGGACCGTTAGGTTAAAAGCCTAACGCTCTACCGACTGAGCTATCCGGGCTCGATGCCCTGGCTAGTTACATTGAATTCATTTGAGTAAAATGACTGGGAGTTTAAAATAAAATACCGCCAGAACAGGGACTCGAACCCTGGACCGTTAGGTTAAAAGCCTAACGCTCTACCGACTGAGCTATCCGGGCTCGACACCCTGGCTAGTTACATGGAATTCATTTGAGTAAAATGACTGGGAGTTTAAAATAAAATACCGCCCGAACAGGGACTCGAACCCTGGACCGTTAGGTTAAAAGCCTTACGCTCTACCGACTGAGCTATCCGGGCTCGATGCCCTGGCTAGTTACATTGAATTCATTTGAGTAAAATGACTGGGAGTTTAAAATAAAATACCGCCCGAACAGGGACTCGAACCCTGGACTGTTAGGTTAAAAGCCTAACGCTCTACCGACTGAGCTATCCGGGCTCGATAGCCTGGCTAGTTACATTGAATTCATTTGAGTAAAATGACTGGGAGTTTAAAATAAAATACCGCCCGAACAGGGACTCGAACCCTGGACCGTTAGGTTAAAAGCCTAACGCTCTACCGACTGAGCTATCCGGTCTCGATACCCTGGCTAGTTACATTGAATTCATTTGAGTAAAATAACTGGGAGTTTAAAATAAAATACCGCCCGAACAGGGACTCGAACCCTGGACCGTTAGGTTAAAAGCCTAACGCTCTACCGACTGAGCTATCCGGGCTCGATACCCTGGCTAGTTACATTGAATTCATTTGAGTAAAATGACTGGGAGTTTAAAATAAAATAACGCCCGAACAGGGACTCGAACCCTGGACCGTTAGGTTAAAAGCCTAACGCTCTACCGACTGAGCTATCCGGGCTCGACACCCTGGCTAGTTACATGGAATTTATTTGAGTAAAATGACTGGGAGTTTAAAATAAAATACCGCCCGAACAAGGACTCGAACCCTGGACCGTTAGGTTAAAAGCCTAACGCTCTACCGACTGAGCTATCCGGGCTCGATACCCTGGCTAGTTACATTGAATTCATTTGAGTAAAATGACTGGGAGTTTAAAATAAAATACCGCCCGAACAGGGACTCGAACCCTGGACCGTTAGGTTAAAAGCCTAACGCTCTACCGACTGAGCTATCCGGGCTCGATACCCTGGCTAGAGACATTGAATTCATTTGAGTAAAATGACTGGGAGTTTAAAATAAAATACCGCCCGATCAGGGACTCGAACCCTGGACCGTTAGGTTAAAAGCCTAACGCTCTACCGACTGAGCTATCCGGGCTCGATACCCTGGCTAGTTACATTGAATTCATTTGAGTAAAATGACTGGGAGTTTAAAATAAAATACCGCCCGAACAGGGACTCGAACCCTGGACCGTTAGGTTAAAAGCCTAACGCTCTACCGACTGAGCTATCCGGGCTCGATACCCTGGCTAGTTACATTGAATTCATTTGAGTAAAATGCCTGGGAGTTTAAAATAAAATACCGCCCGAACAGGGACTCGAACCCTGGACCGTTAGGTTAAAAGCCTAACGCTCTACCGACTGAGCTATCCGGGCTCGATACCCTGGCTAGTTACATTGAATTGATTTGAGTAAAATAACTGGGAGTTTAAAATAAAATACCGCCCGAACAGGGACTCGAACCCTGGACCGTTAGGTTAAAAGCCTAACGCTCTACCGACTGAGCTATCCGGGCTCGATACCCTGGCTAGTTACATTGAATTCATTTGAGTAAAATGACTGGGAGTTTAAAATAAAATACCGCCCGAACAGGGACTCGAACCCTGGACCGTTAGGTTAAAAGCCTAACGCTCTACCGACTGAGCTATCCGGGCTCGATACCCTGGCTAGTTACATTGAATTCATTTGAGTAAAATGACTGGGAGTTTAAAATAAAATACCGCCCGAACAGGGACTCGAACCCTGGACCGTTAGGTTAAAAGCCTAACGCTCTACCGACTGAGCTATCCGGGCTCGATACCCTGGCTAGTTACATTGAATTCATTTGAGTAAAATGACTGGGAGTTTAAAATAAAATACCGCCCGAACAGGGACTCGAACCCTGGACCGTTAGGTTAAAAGCCTAACGCTCTACCGACTGAGCTATCCGGGCTCGATACCCTGGCTAGTTACATTGAATTCATTTGAGTAAAATGACTGGGAGTTTAAAATAAAATACCGCCCGAACAGGGACTCGAACCCTGGACCGTTAGGTTAAAAGCCTAACGCTCTACCGACTGAGCTATCCGGGCTCGATACCCTGGCTAGTTACATTGAATTCATTTGAGTAAAATGACTGGGAGTTTAAAATAAAATACCGCCCGAACAGGGACTCGAACCCTGGGCCGTTAGGTTAAAAGCCTAACGCTCTACCGACTGAGCTATCCGGGCTCGATACCCTGGCTAGTTACATTGAATTCATTTGAGTAAAATGACTGGGAGTTTAAAATAAAATAACGCCCGAACAGGGACTCGAACCCTGGACCGTTAGGTTAAAAGCCTAACGCTCTACCGACTGAGCTATCCGGGCTCGACACCCTGGCTAGTTACATGGAATTTATTTGAGTAAAATGACTGGGAGTTTAAAATAAAATACCGCCCGAACAAGGACTCGAACCCTGGACCGTTAGGTTAAAAGCCTAACGCTCTACCGACTGAGCTATCCGGGCTCGATACCCTGGCTAGTTACATTGAATTCATTTGAGTAAAATGACTGGGAGTATAAAATAAAATACCGCCCGAACAGGGACTCGAACCCTGGACCGTTAGGTTAAAAGCCTAACGCTCTACCGACTGAGCTATCCGGGCTCGATACCCTGGCTAGAGACATTGAATTCATTTGAGTAAAATGACTGGGAGTTTAAAATAAAATACCGCCCGATCAGGGACTCGAACCCTGGACCGTTAGGTTAAAAGCCTAACGCTCTACCGACTGAGCTATCCGGGCTCGATACCCTGGCTAGTTACATTGAATTCATTTGAGTAAAATGACTGGGAGTTTAAAATAAAATACCGCCCGAACAGGGACTCGAACCCTGGACCGTTAGGTTAAAAGCCAAACGCTCTACCGACTGAGCTATCCGGGCTCGATACCCTGGCTAGTTACATTGAATTCATTTGAGTAAAATGCCTGGGAGTTTAAAATAAAATACCGCCCGAACAGGGACTCGAACCCTGGACCGTTAGGTTAAAAGCCTAACGCTCTACCGACTGAGCTATCCGGGCTCGATACCCTGGCTAGTTACATTGAATTGATTTGAGTAAAATAACTGGGAGTTTAAAATAAAATACCGCCCGAACAGGGACTCGAACCCTGGACCGTTAGGTTAAAAGCCTAACGCTCTACCGACTGAGCTATCCGGGCTCGATACCCTGGCTAGTTACATTGAATTCATTTGAGTAAAATGACTGGGAGTTTAAAATAAAATACCGCCCGAACAGGGACTCGAACCCTGGACCGTTAGGTTAAAAGCCTAACGCTCTACCGACTGAGCTATCCGGGCTCGATACCCTGGCTAGTTACATTGAATTCATTTGAGTAAAATGACTGGGAGTTTAAAATAAAATACCGCCCGAACAGGGACTCGAACCCTGGACCGTTAGGTTAAAAGCCTAACGCTCTACCGACTGAGCTATCCGGGCTCGATACCCTGGCTAGTTACATTGAATTCATTTGAGTAAAATGACTGGGAGTTTAAAATAAAATACCGCCCGAACAGGGACTCGAACCCTGGACCGTTAGGTTAAAAGCCTAACGCTCTACCGACTGAGCTATCCGGGCTCGATACCCTGGCTAGTTACATTGAATTCATTTGAGTAAAATGACTGGGAGTTTAAAATAAAATACCGCCCGAACAGGGACTCGAACCCTGGACCGTTAGGTTAAAAGCCTAACGCTCTACCGACTGAGCTATCCGGGCTCGATACCCTGGCTAGTTACATTGAATTCATTTGAGTAAAATGACTGGGAGTTTAAAATAAAATACCGCCCGAACAGGGACTCGAACCCTGGGCCGTTAGGTTAAAAGCCTAACGCTCTACCGACTGAGCTATCCGGGCTCGATAGCCTGGCTAGTTACATTGAATTCATTTGAGTAAAATGACTGGGAGTTTAAAATAAAATACCGCCCGAACAGGGACTCGAACCCTGGACCGTTAGGTTAAAAGCCTAACGCTCTACCGACTGAGCTATCCGGGCTCGATACCCTGGCTAGTTACATTGAATTCATTTGAGTAAAATAACTGGGAGTTTAAAATAAAATACCGCCCGAACAGGGACTCGAACCCTGGACCGTTAGGTTAAAAGCCTAACGCTCTACCGACTGAGCTATCCGGGCTCGATGCCCTGGTAGTTACATTGAATTCATTTGAGTAAAATGACTGGGAGTTTAAAATAAAATACCGCCCGAACAGAGACTCGAACCCTGGACCGCTAGGTTAAAAGCCTAACGCTCTACCGACTGAGCTATCCGGGCTCGACACCCTGGCTAGTTACATGGAATTCATTTGAGTAAAATGACTGGGAGTTTAAAATAAAATACCGCCCGAACAGGGACTCGAACCCTGGACCGTTAGGTTAAAAGCCTAACGCTCTACCGACTGAGCTATCCGGGCTCGACACCCTGGCTAGTTACATGGAATTTATTTGAGTAAAATGACTGGGAGTTTAAAATAAAATACCGCCCGAACAGGGACTCGAACCCTGGACCGTTAGGTTAAAAGCCTAACGCTCTACCGACTGAGCTATCCGGGCTCGACACCCTGGCTAGTTACATGGAATTTATTTGAGTAAAATGACTGGGAGTTTAAAATAAAAAACCGCCCGAACAGGGACTCGAACCCTGGACCGTTAGGTTAAAAGCCTAACGCTCTACCGACTGAGCTATCCGGGCTCGATACCCTGGCTAGTTACATTGAATTCATTTGAGTAAAATGACTGGGAGTTTAAAATAAAATACCGCCCGAATAGGGACTCGAACCCTGGACCGTTAGGTTAAAAGCCTAACGCTCTACCGACAGAGCTATCCGGGCTCGATGCCCTGGCTAGTTACATTGAATTCATTTGAGTAAAATGACTGGGACTTTATAATAAAATACCGCCCGAACAGGGACTCGAACCCTGGACCGTTAGGTTAAAAGCCTAACGCTCTACCGACTGAGCTATCCGGGCTCGATGCCCTGGCTAGTTACATTGAATTCATTTGAGTAAAATGACTGGGAGTTTAAAATAAAATACCGCCCGAACAGGGACTCGAACCCTGGACCGTTAGGTTAAAAGCCTAACGCTCTACCGACTGAGCTATCCGGGCTCGATACCCTGCCTAGTTACATTGAATTCATTTGAGTAAAATGACTGGGAGTTTAAAATAAAATACCGCCCGAACAGGGACTCGAACCCTGGACCGTTAGGTTAAAAGCCTAACGCTCTACCGACTGAGCTATCCGGGCTCGATACCCTGGCTAGTTACATTGAATTCATTTGAGTAAAATGACTGGGAGTTTAAAATAAAATACCGCCCGAACAGGGACTCGAACCCTGGACCGTTAGGTTTAAAGCCTAACGCTCTACCGACTGAGCTATCCGGGCTAGATACCCTGGCTAGTTACATTGAATTCATTTGAGTAAAATGACTGGGAGTTTAAAATAAAATACCGCCCGAACAGGGACTCGAACCCTGGACCGTTAGGTTAAAAGCCTAACGCTCTACCGACTGAGCTATCCGGGCTAGATACCCTGGCTAGTTACATTGAATTCATTTGAGTAAAATGACTGGGAGTTTAAAATAAAATACCGCCCGAACAGGGACTCGAACCCTGGACCGTTAGGTTAAAAGCCTAACGCTCTACCGACTGAGCTATCCGGGCTCGATACCCTGGCTAGTTACATTGAATTCATTTGAGTAAAATGACTGGGAGTTTAAAATAAAATACCGCCCGAACAGGGACTCGAACCCTGGACCGTTAGGTTAAAAGCCTAACGCTCTACCGACTGAGCTATACGGGCTCGATACCCTGGCTAGTTACATTGAATTCATTTGAGTAAAATTCCTGGGAGTTTAAAATAAAATACCTCCCGAACAGGGACTCGAACCCTGGACCGTTAGGTTAAAAGCCTAACGCTCTACCGACTGAGCTATCCGGGCTCGATACCCTGGCTAGTTACATTGAATTCATTTGAGTAAAATGACTGGGAGTTTAAAATAAAATACCGCCCGAACAGGGACTCGAACCCTGGACCGTTAGGTTAAAAGCCTAACGCTCTACCGACTGAGCTATCCGGGCTCGATACCCTGGCTAGTTACATTGAATTCATTTGAGTAAAATAACTGGGAGTTTAAAATAAAATACCGCCCGAACAGGGACTCGAACCCTGGACCGTTAGGTTAAAAGCCTAACGCTCTACCGACTGAGCTATCCGGGCTCGATACCCTGGCTAGTTACATTGAATTCATTTGAGTAAAATGACTGGGAGTTTAAAATAAAATACCGCCCGAACAGGGACTCGAACCCTGGACCGTTAGGTTAAAAGCCTAACGCTCTACCGACTGAGCTATCCGGGCTCGACACCCTGGCTAGTTACATGGAATTTATTTGAGTAAAATGACTGGGAGTTTAAAATAAAATACCGCCCGAACAGGGACTCGAACCCTGGACCGTTAGGTTAAAAGCCTAACGCTCTACCGACTGAGCTATCCGGGCTCGATACCCTGGCTAGTTACATTGAATTCATTTGAGTAAAATGACTGGGAGTTTAAAATAAAATACCGCCCGAACAGGGACTCGAACCCTGGACCGTTAGGTTAAAAGCCTAACGCTCTACCGACTGAGCTATCCGGGCTCGATACCCTGGCTAGAGACATTGAATTCATTTGAGTAAAATGACTGGGAGTTTAAAATAAAATACCGCCCGATCAGGGACTCGAACCCTGGACCGTTAGGTTAAAAGCCTAACGCTCTACCGACTGAGCTATCCGGGCTCGATACCCTGGCTAGTTACATTGAATTCATTTGAGTAAAATGACTGGGAGTTTAAAATAAAATACCGCCCGAACAGGGACTCGAACCCTGGACCGATAGGTTAAAAGCCTAACGCTCTACCGACTGAGCTATCCGGGCTCGATACCCTGGCTAGTTACATTGAATTCATTTGAGTAAAATGACTGGGAGTTTAAAATAAAATACCGCCCGAACAGGGACTCGAACCCTGGACCGTTAGGTTAAAAGCCTAACGCTCTACCGACTGAGCTATCCGGGCTCGATACCCTGGCTAGTTACATTGAATTCATTTGAGTAAAATAACTGGGAGTTTAAAATAAAATACCGCCCGAACAGGGACTCGAACCCTGGACCGTTAGGTTAAAAGCCTAACGCTCTACCGACTGAGCTATCCGGGCTCGATACCCTGGCTAGTTACATTGAATTCATTTGAGTAAAATGACTGGGAGTTTAAAATAAAATACCGCCCGAACAGGGACTCGAACCCTGGACCTTTAGGTTAAAAGCCTAACGCTCTACCGACTGAGCTATCCGGGCTCGACACCCTGGCTAGTTACATGGAATTCATTTGAGTAAAATGACTGGGAGTTTAAAATAAAATACCGCCCGAACAGGGACTCGAACCCTGGACCGTTTGGTTAAAAGCCTAACGCTCTACCGACTGAGCTATCCGGGCTCGACACCCTGGCTAGTTACATGGAATTTATTTGAGTAAAATGACTGGGAGTTTAAAATAAAATACCGCCCGAACAGGGACTCGAACCCTGGACCGTTAGGTTAAAAGCCTAACGCTCTACCGACTGAGCTATCCGGGCTCGACACCCTGGCTAGTTACATGGAATTTATTTGAGTAAAATGACTGGGAGTTTAAAATAAAAAACCGCCCGAACAGGGACTCGAACCCTGGACCGTTAGGTTAAAAGCCTAACGCTCTACCGACTGAGCTATCCGGGCTCGATACCCTGGCTAGTTACATTGAATTCATTTGAGTAAAATGACTGGGAGTTTAAAATAAAATACCGCCCGAACAGGGACTCGAACCCTGGACCGTTAGGTTAAAAGCCTAACGCTCTACCGACTGAGCTATCCGGGCTCGACACCCTGGCTAGTTACATGGAATTTATTTGAGTAAAATGACTGGGAGTTTAAAATAAAATACCGCCCGAACAGGGACTCGAACCCTGGACCGTTAGGTTAAAAGCCTAACGCTCAACCGACTGAGCTATCCGGGCTCGATACCCTGGCTAGTTACATTGAATTCATTTGAGTAAAATGACTGGGAGTTTAAAATAAAATACCGCCCGAACAGGGACTCGAACCCTGGACCGTTAGGTTAAAAGCCTAACGCTCTACCGACTGAGCTATCCGGGCTCGATACCCTGGCTAGAGACATTGAATTCATTTGAGTAAAATGACTGGGAGTTTAAAATAAAATACCGCCCGATCAGGGACTCGAACCCTGGACCGTTAGGTTAAAAGCCTAACGCTCTACCGACTGAGCTATCCGGGCTCGATACCCTGGCTAGTTACATTGAATTCATTTGAGTAAAATGACTGGGAGTTTAAAATAAAATACCGCCCGAACAGGGACTCGAACCCTGGACCGATAGGTTAAAAGCCTAACGATCTACCGACTGAGCTATCCGGGCTCGATACCCTGGCTAGTTACATTGAATTCATTTGAGTAAAATGTTTGGGAGTTTAAAATAAAATACCGCCCGAACAGGGACTCGAACCCTGGACCGTTAGGTTAAAAGCCTAACGCTCTACCGACTGAGCTATCCGGGCTCGATACCCTGGCTAGTTACATTGAATTCATTTGAGTAAAATAACTGGGAGTTTAAAATAAAATACCGCCCGAACAGGGACTCGAACCCTGGACCGTTAGGTTAAAAGCCTAACGCTCTACCGACTGAGCTATCCGGGCTCGATACCCTGGCTAGTTACATTGAATTCATTTGAGTAAAATGACTGGGAGTTTAAAATAAAATACCGCCCGAACAGGGACTCGAACCCTGGACCTTTAGGTTAAAAGCCTAACGCTCTACCGACTGAGCTATCCGGGCTCGACACCCTGGCTAGTTACATGGAATTCATTTGAGTAAAATGACTGGGAGTTTAAAATAAAATACCGCCCGAACAGGGACTCGAACCCTGGACCGTTTGGTTAAAAGCCTAACGCTCTACCGACTGAGCTATCCGGGCTCGACACCCTGGCTAGTTACATGGAATTTATTTGAGTAAAATGACTGGGAGTTTAAAATAAAATACCGCCCGAACAGGGACTCGAACCCTGGACCGTTAGGTTAAAAGCCTAACGCTCTACCGACTGAGCTATCCGGGCTCGACACCCTGGCTAGTTACATGGAATTTATTTGAGTAAAATGACTGGGAGTTTAAAATAAAAAACCGCCCGAACAGGGACTCAAACCCTGGACCGTTAGGTTAAAAGCCTAACGCTCTACCGACTGAGCTATCCGGGCTCGATACCCTGGCTAGTTACATTGAATTCATTTGAGTAAAATGACTGGGAGTTTAAAATAAAATACCGCCCGAACAGGGACTCGAACCCTGGACCGTTAGGTTAAAAGCCTAACGCTCTACCGACAGAGCTATCCGGGCTCGATGCCCTGGCTAGTTACATTGAATTCATTTGAGTAAAATGACTGGGAGTTTAAAATAAAATACCGCCCGAACAGGGACTCGAACCCTGGACCGTTAGGTTAAAAGCCTAACGCTCTACCGACTGAGCTATCCGGGCTCGACACCCTGGCTAGTTACATGGAATTTATTTGAGTAAAATGACTGGGAGTTTAAAATAAAAAACCGCCCGAACAGGGACTCGAACCCTGGACCGTTAGGTTAAAAGCCTAACGCTCTACCGACTGAGCTATCCGGGCTCGATACCCTGGCTAGTTACATTGAATTCATTTGAGTAAAATGACTGGGAGTTTAAAATAAAATACCGCCCGAACAGGGACTCGAACCCTGGACCGTTAGGTTAAAAGCCTAACGCTCTACCGACTGAGCTATCCGGGCTCGATACCCTGGCTAGTTACATTGAATTCATTTGAGTAAAATGACTGGGAGTTTAAAATAAAGTACCGCCCGAACAGGGACTCGAACCCTGGACCGTTAGGTTAAAAGCCTAACGCTCTACCGACTGAGCTATCCGGGCTCGATACCCTGGCTAGTTACATTGAATTCATTAGAGTAAAATGACTGGGAGTTTAAAATAAAATACCGCCCGAACAGGGACTCGAACCCTGGACCGTTAGGTTAAAAGCCTAACGCTCTACCGACTGAGCTATCCGGGCTCGATACCCTGGCTAGAGACATTGAATTCATTTGAGTAAAATGACTGGGAGTTTAAAATAAAATACCGCCCGATCAGGGACTCGAACCCTGGACCGTTAGGTTAAAAGCCTAACGCTCTACCGACTGAGCTATCCGGGCTCGATACCCTGGCTAGTTACATTGAATTCATTTGAGTAAAATGACTGGGAGTTTAAAATAAAATACCGCCCGAACAGGGACTCGAACCCTGGACCGTTAGGTTAAAAGCCTAACGCTCTACCGACTGAGCTATCCGGGCTCGATACCCTGGCTAGTTACATTGAATTCATTTGAGTAAAATGCCTGGGAGTTTAAAATAAAATACCGCCCGAACAGGGACTCGAACCCTGGACCGTTAGGTTAAAAGCCTAACGCTCTACCGACTGAGCTATCCGGGCTCGATACCCTGGCTAGTTACATTGAATTGATTTGAGTAAAATAACTGGGAGTTTAAAATAAAATACCGCCCGAACAGGGACTCGAACCCTGGACCGTTAGGTTAAAAGCCTAACGCTCTACCGACTGAGCTATCCGGGCTCGATACCCTGGCTAGTTACATTGAATTCATTTGAGTAAAATGACTGGGAGTTTAAAATAAAATACCGCCCGAACAGGGACTCGAACCCTGGACCGTTAGGTTAAAAGCCTAACGCTCTACCGACTGAGCTATCCGGGCTCGATACCCTGGCTAGTTACATTGAATTCATTTGAGTAAAATGACTGGGAGTTTAAAATAAAATACCGCCCGAACAGGGACTCGAACCCTGGACCGTTAGGTTAAAAGCCTAACGCTCTACCGACTGAGCTATCCGGGCTCGATACCCTGGCTAGTTACATTGAATTCATTTGAGTAAAATGACTGGGAGTTTAAAATAAAATACCGCCCGAACAGGGACTCGAACCCTGGACCGTTAGGTTAAAAGCCTAACGCTCTACCGACTGAGCTATCCGGGCTCGATACCCTGGCTAGTTACATTGAATTCATTTGAGTAAAATGACTGGGAGTTTAAAATAAAATACCGCCCGAACAGGGACTCGAACCCTGGACCGTTAGGTTAAAAGCCTAACGCTCTACCGACTGAGCTATCCGGGCTCGATACCCTGGCTAGTTACATTGAATTCATTTGAGTAAAATGACTGGGAGTTTAAAATAAAATACCGCCCGAACAGGGACTCGAACCCTGGGCCGTTAGGTTAAAAGCCTAACGCTCTACCGACTGAGCTATCCGGGCTCGATAGCCTGGCTAGTTACATTGAATTCATTTGAGTAAAATGACTGGGAGTTTAAAATAAAATACCGCCCGAACAGGGACTCGAACCCTGGACCGTTAGGTTAAAAGCCTAACGCTCTACCGACTGAGCTATCCGGGCTCGATACCCTGGCTAGTTACATTGAATTCATTTGAGTAAAATAACTGGGAGTTTAAAATAAAATACCGCCCGAACAGGGACTCGAACCCTGGACCGTTAGGTTAAAAGCCTAACGCTCTACCGACTGAGCTATCCGGGCTCGATGCCCTGGTAGTTACATTGAATTCATTTGAGTAAAATGACTGGGAGTTTAAAATAAAATACCGCCCGAACAGAGACTCGAACCCTGGACCGCTAGGTTAAAAGCCTAACGCTCTACCGACTGAGCTATCCGGGCTCGACACCCTGGCTAGTTACATGGAATTCATTTGAGTAAAATGACTGGGAGTTTAAAATAAAATACCGCCCGAACAGGGACTCGAACCCTGGACCGTTAGGTTAAAAGCCTAACGCTCTACCGACTGAGCTATCCGGGCTCGACACCCTGGCTAGTTACATGGAATTTATTTGAGTAAAATGACTGGGAGTTTAAAATAAAATACCGCCCGAACAGGGACTCGAACCCTGGACCGTTAGGTTAAAAGCCTAACGCTCTACCGACTGAGCTATCCGGGCTCGACACCCTGGCTAGTTACATGGAATTTATTTGAGTAAAATGACTGGGAGTTTAAAATAAAAAACCGCCCGAACAGGGACTCGAACCCTGGACCGTTAGGTTAAAAGCCTAACGCTCTACCGACTGAGCTATCCGGGCTCGATACCCTGGCTAGTTACATTGAATTCATTTGAGTAAAATGACTGGGAGTTTAAAATAAAATACCGCCCGAATAGGGACTCGAACCCTGGACCGTTAGGTTAAAAGCCTAACGCTCTACCGACAGAGCTATCCGGGCTCGATGCCCTGGGTAGTTACATTGAATTCATTTGAGTAAAATGACTGGGACTTTATAATAAAATACCGCCCGAACAGGGACTCGAACCCTGGACCGTTAGGTTAAAAGCCTAACGCTCTACCGACTGAGCTATCCGGGCTCGATGCCCTGGCTAGTTACATTGAATTCATTTGAGTAAAATGACTGGGAGTTTAAAATAAAATACCGCCCGAACAGGGACTCGAACCCTGGACCGTTAGGTTAAAAGCCTAACGCTCTACCGACTGAGCTATCCGGGCTCGATACCCTGCCTAGTTACATTGAATTCATTTGAGTAAAATAACTGGGAGTTTAAAATAAAATACCGCCCGAACAGGGACTCGAACCCTGGACCGTTAGGTTAAAAGCCTAACGCTCTACCGACTGAGCTATCCGGGCTCGATACCCTGGCTAGTTACATTGAATTCATTTGAGTAAAATGACTGGGAGTTTAAAATAAA
This sequence comes from Tetragnatha montana, assembly GCA_963680715.1. Lineage (NCBI taxonomy): Eukaryota > Metazoa > Arthropoda > Arachnida > Araneae > Tetragnathidae > Tetragnatha > Tetragnatha montana. Next base: position 20,857,953 of record OY796681.1, read on the forward strand.
ATACCGCCCGAACAGGGACTCGAACCCTGGACCTTTAGGTTAAAAGCCTAACGCTCTACCGACTGAGCTATCCGGGCTCGACACCCTGGCTAGTTACATGGAATTCATTTGAGTAAAATGACTGGGAGTTTAAAATAAAATACCGCCCGAACAGGGACTCGAACCCTGGACCGTTTGGTTAAAAGCCTAACGCTCTACCGACTGAGCTATCCGGGCTCGACACCCTGGCTAGTTACATGGAATTTATTTGAGTAAAATGACTGGGAGTTTAAAATAAAATACCGCCCGAACAGGGACTCGAACCCTGGACCGTTAGGTTAAAAGCCTAACGCTCTACCGACTGAGCTATCCGGGCTCGACACCCTGGCTAGTTACATGGAATTTATTTGAGTAAAATGACTGGGAGTTTAAAATAAAAAACCGCCCGAACAGGGACTCAAACCCTGGACCGTTAGGTTAAAAGCCTAACGCTCTACCGACTGAGCTATCCGGGCTCGATACCCTGGCTAGTTACATTGAATTCATTTGAGTAAAATGACTGGGAGTTTAAAATAAAATACCGCCCGAACAGGGACTCGAACCCTGGACCGTTAGGTTAAAAGCCTAACGCTCTACCGACAGAGCTATCCGGGCTCGATGCCCTGGCTAGTTACATTGAATTCATTTGAGTAAAATGACTGGGAGTTTAAAATAAAATACCGCCCGAACAGGGACTCGAACCCTGGACCGTTAGGTTAAAAGCCTAACGCTCTACCGACTGAGCTATCCGGGCTCGACACCCTGGCTAGTTACATGGAATTTATTTGAGTAAAATGACTGGGAGTTTAAAATAAAAAACCGCCCGAACAGGGACTCGAACCCTGGACCGTTAGGTTAAAAGCCTAACGCTCTACCGACTGAGCTATCCGGGCTCGATACCCTGGCTAGTTACATTGAATTCATTTGAGTAAAATGACTGGGAGTTTAAAATAAAATACCGCCCGAACAGGGACTCGAACCCTGGACCGTTAGGTTAAAAGCCTAACGCTCTACCGACTGAGCTATCCGGGCTCGATACCCTGGCTAGTTACATTGAATTCATTTGAGTAAAATGACTGGGAGTTTAAAATAAAGTACCGCCCGAACAGGGACTCGAACCCTGGACCGTTAGGTTAAAAGCCTAACGCTCTACCGACTGAGCTATCCGGGCTCGATACCCTGGCTAGTTACATTGAATTCATTAGAGTAAAATGACTGGGAGTTTAAAATAAAATACCGCCCGAACAGGGACTCGAACCCTGGACCGTTAGGTTAAAAGCCTAACGCTCTACCGACTGAGCTATCCGGGCTCGATACCCTGGCTAGAGACATTGAATTCATTTGAGTAAAATGACTGGGAGTTTAAAATAAAATACCGCCCGATCAGGGACTCGAACCCTGGACCGTTAGGTTAAAAGCCTAACGCTCTACCGACTGAGCTATCCGGGCTCGATACCCTGGCTAGTTACATTGAATTCATTTGAGTAAAATGACTGGGAGTTTAAAATAAAATACCGCCCGAACAGGGACTCGAACCCTGGACCGTTAGGTTAAAAGCCTAACGCTCTACCGACTGAGCTATCCGGGCTCGATACCCTGGCTAGTTACATTGAATTCATTTGAGTAAAATGCCTGGGAGTTTAAAATAAAATACCGCCCGAACAGGGACTCGAACCCTGGACCGTTAGGTTAAAAGCCTAACGCTCTACCGACTGAGCTATCCGGGCTCGATACCCTGGCTAGTTACATTGAATTGATTTGAGTAAAATAACTGGGAGTTTAAAATAAAATACCGCCCGAACAGGGACTCGAACCCTGGACCGTTAGGTTAAAAGCCTAACGCTCTACCGACTGAGCTATCCGGGCTCGATACCCTGGCTAGTTACATTGAATTCATTTGAGTAAAATGACTGGGAGTTTAAAATAAAATACCGCCCGAACAGGGACTCGAACCCTGGACCGTTAGGTTAAAAGCCTAACGCTCTACCGACTGAGCTATCCGGGCTCGATACCCTGGCTAGTTACATTGAATTCATTTGAGTAAAATGACTGGGAGTTTAAAATAAAATACCGCCCGAACAGGGACTCGAACCCTGGACCGTTAGGTTAAAAGCCTAACGCTCTACCGACTGAGCTATCCGGGCTCGATACCCTGGCTAGTTACATTGAATTCATTTGAGTAAAATGACTGGGAGTTTAAAATAAAATACCGCCCGAACAGGGACTCGAACCCTGGACCGTTAGGTTAAAAGCCTAACGCTCTACCGACTGAGCTATCCGGGCTCGATACCCTGGCTAGTTACATTGAATTCATTTGAGTAAAATGACTGGGAGTTTAAAATAAAATACCGCCCGAACAGGGACTCGAACCCTGGACCGTTAGGTTAAAAGCCTAACGCTCTACCGACTGAGCTATCCGGGCTCGATACCCTGGCTAGTTACATTGAATTCATTTGAGTAAAATGACTGGGAGTTTAAAATAAAATACCGCCCGAACAGGGACTCGAACCCTGGGCCGTTAGGTTAAAAGCCTAACGCTCTACCGACTGAGCTATCCGGGCTCGATAGCCTGGCTAGTTACATTGAATTCATTTGAGTAAAATGACTGGGAGTTTAAAATAAAATACCGCCCGAACAGGGACTCGAACCCTGGACCGTTAGGTTAAAAGCCTAACGCTCTACCGACTGAGCTATCCGGGCTCGATACCCTGGCTAGTTACATTGAATTCATTTGAGTAAAATAACTGGGAGTTTAAAATAAAATACCGCCCGAACAGGGACTCGAACCCTGGACCGTTAGGTTAAAAGCCTAACGCTCTACCGACTGAGCTATCCGGGCTCGATGCCCTGGTAGTTACATTGAATTCATTTGAGTAAAATGACTGGGAGTTTAAAATAAAATACCGCCCGAACAGAGACTCGAACCCTGGACCGCTAGGTTAAAAGCCTAACGCTCTACCGACTGAGCTATCCGGGCTCGACACCCTGGCTAGTTACATGGAATTCATTTGAGTAAAATGACTGGGAGTTTAAAATAAAATACCGCCCGAACAGGGACTCGAACCCTGGACCGTTAGGTTAAAAGCCTAACGCTCTACCGACTGAGCTATCCGGGCTCGACACCCTGGCTAGTTACATGGAATTTATTTGAGTAAAATGACTGGGAGTTTAAAATAAAATACCGCCCGAACAGGGACTCGAACCCTGGACCGTTAGGTTAAAAGCCTAACGCTCTACCGACTGAGCTATCCGGGCTCGACACCCTGGCTAGTTACATGGAATTTATTTGAGTAAAATGACTGGGAGTTTAAAATAAAAAACCGCCCGAACAGGGACTCGAACCCTGGACCGTTAGGTTAAAAGCCTAACGCTCTACCGACTGAGCTATCCGGGCTCGATACCCTGGCTAGTTACATTGAATTCATTTGAGTAAAATGACTGGGAGTTTAAAATAAAATACCGCCCGAATAGGGACTCGAACCCTGGACCGTTAGGTTAAAAGCCTAACGCTCTACCGACAGAGCTATCCGGGCTCGATGCCCTGGCTAGTTACATTGAATTCATTTGAGTAAAATGACTGGGACTTTATAATAAAATACCGCCCGAACAGGGACTCGAACCCTGGACCGTTAGGTTAAAAGCCTAACGCTCTACCGACTGAGCTATCCGGGCTCGATGCCCTGGCTAGTTACATTGAATTCATTTGAGTAAAATGACTGGGAGTTTAAAATAAAATACCGCCCGAACAGGGACTCGAACCCTGGACCGTTAGGTTAAAAGCCTAACGCTCTACCGACTGAGCTATCCGGGCTCGATACCCTGCCTAGTTACATTGAATTCATTTGAGTAAAATGACTGGGAGTTTAAAATAAAATACCGCCCGAACAGGGACTCGAACCCTGGACCGTTAGGTTAAAAGCCTAACGCTCTACCGACTGAGCTATCCGGGCTCGATACCCTGGCTAGTTACATTGAATTCATTTGAGTAAAATGACTGGGAGTTTAAAATAAAATACCGCCCGAACAGGGACTCGAACCCTGGACCGTTAGGTTAAAAGCCTAACGCTCTACCGACTGAGCTATCCGGGCTAGATACCCTGGCTAGTTACATTGAATTCATTTGAGTAAAATGACTGGGAGTTTAAAATAAAATACCGCCCGAACAGGGACTCGAACCCTGGACCGTTAGGTTAAAAGCCTAACGCTCTACCGACTGAGCTATCCGGGCTAGATACCCTGGCTAGTTACATTGAATTCATTTGAGTAAAATGACTGGGAGTTTAAAATAAAATACCGCCCGAACAGGGACTCGAACCCTGGACCGTTAGGTTAAAAGCCTAACGCTCTACCGACTGAGCTATCCGGGCTCGATACCCTGGCTAGTTACATTGAATTCATTTGAGTAAAATGACTGGGAGTTTAAAATAAAATACCGCCCGAACAGGGACTCGAACCCTGGACCGTTAGGTTAAAAGCCTAACGCTCTACCGACTGAGCTATACGGGCTCGATACCCTGGCTAGTTACATTGAATTCATTTGAGTAAAATTCCTGGGAGTTTAAAATAAAATACCTCCCGAACAGGGACTCGAACCCTGGACCGTTAGGTTAAAAGCCTAACGCTCTACCGACTGAGCTATCCGGGCTCGATACCCTGGCTAGTTACATTGAATTCATTTGAGTAAAATGACTGGGAGTTTAAAATAAAATACCGCCCGAACAGGGACTCGAACCCTGGACCGTTAGGTTAAAAGCCTAACGCTCTACCGACTGAGCTATCCGGGCTCGATACCCTGGCTAGTTACATTGAATTCATTTGAGTAAAATAACTGGGAGTTTAAAATAAAATACCGCCCGAACAGGGACTCGAACCCTGGACCGTTAGGTTAAAAGCCTAACGCTCTACCGACTGAGCTATCCGGGCTCGATACCCTGGCTAGTTACATTGAATTCATTTGAGTAAAATGACTGGGAGTTTAAAATAAAATACCGCCCGAACAGGGACTCGAACCCTGGACCGTTAGGTTAAAAGCCTAACGCTCTACCGACTGAGCTATCCGGGCTCGACACCCTGGCTAGTTACATGGAATTTATTTGAGTAAAATGACTGGGAGTTTAAAATAAAATACCGCCCGAACAGGGACTCGAACCCTGGACCGTTAGGTTAAAAGCCTAACGCTCTACCGACTGAGCTATCCGGGCTCGATACCCTGGCTAGTTACATTGAATTCATTTGAGTAAAATGACTGGGAGTTTAAAATAAAATACCGCCCGAACAGGGACTCGAACCCTGGACCGTTAGGTTAAAAGCCTAACGCTCTACCGACTGAGCTATCCGGGCTCGATACCCTGGCTAGAGACATTGAATTCATTTGAGTAAAATGACTGGGAGTTTAAAATAAAATACCGCCCGATCAGGGACTCGAACCCTGGACCGTTAGGTTAAAAGCCTAACGCTCTACCGACTGAGCTATCCGGGCTCGATACCCTGGCTAGTTACATTGAATTCATTTGAGTAAAATGACTGGGAGTTTAAAATAAAATACCGCCCGAACAGGGACTCGAACCCTGGACCGATAGGTTAAAAGCCTAACGCTCTACCGACTGAGCTATCCGGGCTCGATACCCTGGCTAGTTACATTGAATTCATTTGAGTAAAATGACTGGGAGTTTAAAATAAAATACCGCCCGAACAGGGACTCGAACCCTGGACCGTTAGGTTAAAAGCCTAACGCTCTACCGACTGAGCTATCCGGGCTCGATACCCTGGCTAGTTACATTGAATTCATTTGAGTAAAATAACTGGGAGTTTAAAATAAAATACCGCCCGAACAGGGACTCGAACCCTGGACCGTTAGGTTAAAAGCCTAACGCTCTACCGACTGAGCTATCCGGGCTCGATACCCTGGCTAGTTACATTGAATTCATTTGAGTAAAATGACTGGGAGTTTAAAATAAAATACCGCCCGAACAGGGACTCGAACCCTGGACCTTTAGGTTAAAAGCCTAACGCTCTACCGACTGAGCTATCCGGGCTCGACACCCTGGCTAGTTACATGGAATTCATTTGAGTAAAATGACTGGGAGTTTAAAATAAAATACCGCCCGAACAGGGACTCGAACCCTGGACCGTTTGGTTAAAAGCCTAACGCTCTACCGACTGAGCTATCCGGGCTCGACACCCTGGCTAGTTACATGGAATTTATTTGAGTAAAATGACTGGGAGTTTAAAATAAAATACCGCCCGAACAGGGACTCGAACCCTGGACCGTTAGGTTAAAAGCCTAACGCTCTACCGACTGAGCTATCCGGGCTCGACACCCTGGCTAGTTACATGGAATTTATTTGAGTAAAATGACTGGGAGTTTAAAATAAAAAACCGCCCGAACAGGGACTCGAACCCTGGACCGTTAGGTTAAAAGCCTAACGCTCTACCGACTGAGCTATCCGGGCTCGATACCCTGGCTAGTTACATTGAATTCATTTGAGTAAAATGACTGGGAGTTTAAAATAAAATACCGCCCGAACAGGGACTCGAACCCTGGACCGTTAGGTTAAAAGCCTAACGCTCTACCGACTGAGCTATCCGGGCTCGACACCCTGGCTAGTTACATGGAATTTATTTGAGTAAAATGACTGGGAGTTTAAAATAAAATACCGCCCGAACAGGGACTCGAACCCTGGACCGTTAGGTTAAAAGCCTAACGCTCAACCGACTGAGCTATCCGGGCTCGATACCCTGGCTAGTTACATTGAATTCATTTGAGTAAAATGACTGGGAGTTTAAAATAAAATACCGCCCGAACAGGGACTCGAACCCTGGACCGTTAGGTTAAAAGCCTAACGCTCTACCGACTGAGCTATCCGGGCTCGATACCCTGGCTAGAGACATTGAATTCATTTGAGTAAAATGACTGGGAGTTTAAAATAAAATACCGCCCGATCAGGGACTCGAACCCTGGACCGTTAGGTTAAAAGCCTAACGCTCTACCGACTGAGCTATCCGGGCTCGATACCCTGGCTAGTTACATTGAATTCATTTGAGTAAAATGACTGGGAGTTTAAAATAAAATACCGCCCGAACAGGGACTCGAACCCTGGACCGATAGGTTAAAAGCCTAACGATCTACCGACTGAGCTATCCGGGCTCGATACCCTGGCTAGTTACATTGAATTCATTTGAGTAAAATGTTTGGGAGTTTAAAATAAAATACCGCCCGAACAGGGACTCGAACCCTGGACCGTTAGGTTAAAAGCCTAACGCTCTACCGACTGAGCTATCCGGGCTCGATACCCTGGCTAGTTACATTGAATTCATTTGAGTAAAATAACTGGGAGTTTAAAATAAAATACCGCCCGAACAGGGACTCGAACCCTGGACCGTTAGGTTAAAAGCCTAACGCTCTACCGACTGAGCTATCCGGGCTCGATACCCTGGCTAGTTACATTGAATTCATTTGAGTAAAATGACTGGGAGTTTAAAATAAAATACCGCCCGAACAGGGACTCGAACCCTGGACCTTTAGGTTAAAAGCCTAACGCTCTACCGACTGAGCTATCCGGGCTCGACACCCTGGCTAGTTACATGGAATTCATTTGAGTAAAATGACTGGGAGTTTAAAATAAAATACCGCCCGAACAGGGACTCGAACCCTGGACCGTTTGGTTAAAAGCCTAACGCTCTACCGACTGAGCTATCCGGGCTCGACACCCTGGCTAGTTACATGGAATTTATTTGAGTAAAATGACTGGGAGTTTAAAATAAAATACCGCCCGAACAGGGACTCGAACCCTGGACCGTTAGGTTAAAAGCCTAACGCTCTACCGACTGAGCTATCCGGGCTCGACACCCTGGCTAGTTACATGGAATTTATTTGAGTAAAATGACTGGGAGTTTAAAATAAAAAACCGCCCGAACAGGGACTCAAACCCTGGACCGTTAGGTTAAAAGCCTAACGCTCTACCGACTGAGCTATCCGGGCTCGATACCCTGGCTAGTTACATTGAATTCATTTGAGTAAAATGACTGGGAGTTTAAAATAAAATACCGCCCGAACAGGGACTCGAACCCTGGACCGTTAGGTTAAAAGCCTAACGCTCTACCGACAGAGCTATCCGGGCTCGATGCCCTGGCTAGTTACATTGAATTCATTTGAGTAAAATGACTGGGAGTTTAAAATAAAATACCGCCCGAACAGGGACTCGAACCCTGGACCGTTAGGTTAAAAGCCTAACGCTCTACCGACTGAGCTATCCGGGCTCGACACCCTGGCTAGTTACATGGAATTTATTTGAGTAAAATGACTGGGAGTTTAAAATAAAAAACCGCCCGAACAGGGACTCGAACCCTGGACCGTTAGGTTAAAAGCCTAACGCTCTACCGACTGAGCTATCCGGGCTCGATACCCTGGCTAGTTACATTGAATTCATTTGAGTAAAATGACTGGGAGTTTAAAATAAAATACCGCCCGAACAGGGACTCGAACCCTGGACCGTTAGGTTAAAAGCCTAACGCTCTACCGACTGAGCTATCCGGGCTCGATACCCTGGCTAGTTACATTGAATTCATTTGAGTAAAATGACTGGGAGTTTAAAATAAAGTACCGCCCGAACAGGGACTCGAACCCTGGACCGTTAGGTTAAAAGCCTAACGCTCTACCGACTGAGCTATCCGGGCTCGATACCCTGGCTAGTTACATTGAATTCATTAGAGTAAAATGACTGGGAGTTTAAAATAAAATACCGCCCGAACAGGGACTCGAACCCTGGACCGTTAGGTTAAAAGCCTAACGCTCTACCGACTGAGCTATCCGGGCTCGATACCCTGGCTAGTTACATTGAATTCATTTGAGTAAAATGACTGGGAGTTTAAAATAAAATACCGCCCGAACAGGGACTCGAACCCTGGACCGTTAGGTTAAAAGCCTAACGCTCTACCGACTGAGCTATCCGGGCTCGATACCCTGGCTAGTTACATTGAATTCATTTGAGTAAAATGACTGGGAGTTTAAAATAAAATACCGCCCGAACAGGGACTCGAACCCTGGACCGTTAGGTTAAAAGCCTAACGCTCTACCGACTGAGCTATCCGGGCTCGATACCCTGGCTAGTTACATTGAATTCATTTGAGTAAAATGACTGGGAGTTTAAAATAAAATACCGCCCGAACAGGGACTCGAACCCTGGACCGTTAGGTTAAAAGCCTAACGCTCTACCGACTGAGCTATCCGGGCTCGATACCCGGGCTAGTTACATTGAATTCATTTGAGTAAAATGACTGGGAGTTTAAAATAAAATACCGCCCGAACAGGGACTCGAACCCTGGACCGTTAGGTTAAAAGCCTAACGCTCTACCGACTGAGCTATCCGGGCTCGATACCCTGGCTAGTTACATTGAATTCATTTGAGTAAAATGACTGGGAGTTTAAAATAAAATACCGCCCGAACAGGGACTCGAACCCTGGACCGTTAGGTTAAAAGCTTAACGCTCTACCGACTGAGCTATCCGGGCTAGATACCCTGGCTAGTTACATTGAATTCATTTGAGTAAAATGACTGGGAGTTTAAAATAAAATACCGCCCGAACAGGGACTCGAACCCTGGACCGTTAGGTTAAAAGCCTAACGCTCTACCGACTGAGCTATCCGGGCTCGACACCCTGGCTAGTTACATGGAATTTATTTGAGTAAAATGACTGGGAGTTTAAAATAAAAAACCGCCCGAACAGGGACTCGAACCCTGGACCGTTAGGTTAAAAGCCTAACGCTCTACCGACTGAGCTATCCGGGCTCGATACCCTGGCTAGTTACATTGAATTCATTTGAGTAAAATGACTGGGAGTTTAAAATAAAATACCGCCCGAATAGGGACTCGAACCCTGGACCGTTAGGTTAAAAGCCTAACGCTCTACCGACAGAGCTATCCGGGCTCGATGCCCTGGCTAGTTACATTGAATTCATTTGAGTAAAATGACTGGGACTTTATAATAAAATACCGCCCGAACAGGGACTCGAACCCTGGACCGTTAGGTTAAAAGCCTAACGCTCTACCGACTGAGCTATCCGGGCTCGATGCCCTGGCTAGTTACATTGAATTCATTTGAGTAAAATGACTGGGAGTTTAAAATAAAATACCGCCCGAACAGGGACTCGAACCCTGGACCGTTAGGTTAAAAGCCTAACGCTCTACCGACTGAGCTATCCGGGCTCGATACCCTGGCTAGTTACATTGAATTCATTTGAGTAAAATGACTGGGAGTTTAAAATAAAATACCGCCCGAACAGGGACTCGAACCCTGGACCGTTAGGTTAAAAGCCTAACGCTCTACCGACTGAGCTATCCGGGCTCGATACCCTGGCTAGTTACATTGAATTCATTTGAGTAAAATGACTGGGAGTTTAAAATAAAATACCGCCCGAACAGGGACTCGAACCCTGGACCGTTAGGTTAAAAGCCTAACGCTCTACCGACTGAGCTATCCGGGCTCGATACCCTGGCTAGTTACATTGAATTCATTTGAGTAAAATGACTGGGAGTTTAAAATAAAATACCGCCCGAACAGGGACTCGAACCCTGGACCGTTAGGTTAAAAGCCTAACGCTCTACCGACTGAGCTATCCGGGCTAGATACCCTGGCTAGTTACATTGAATTCATTTGAGTAAAATGACTGGGAGTTTAAAATAAAATACCGCCCGAACAGGGACTCGAACCCTGGACCGTTAGGTTAAAAGCCTAACGCTCTACCGACTGAGCTATCCGGGCTCGATACCCTGGCTAGTTACATTGAATTCATTTGAGTAAAATGACTGGGAGTTTAAAATAAAATACCGCCCGAACAGGGACTCGAACCCTGGACCGTTAGGTTAAAAGCCTAACGCTCTACCGACTGAGCTATACGGGCTCGATACCCTGGCTAGTTACATTGAATTCATTTGAGTAAAATTCCTGGGAGTTTAAAATAAAATACCGCCCGAACAGGGACTCGAACCCTGGACCGTTAGGTTAAAAGCCTAACGCTCTACCGACTGAGCTATCCGGGCTCGATACCCTGGCTAGTTACATTGAATTCATTTGAGTAAAATGACTGGGAGTTTAAAATAAAATACCGCCCGAACAGGGACTCGAACCCTGGACCGTTAGGTTAAAAGCCTAACGCTCTACCGACTGAGCTATCCGGGCTCGATACCCTGGCTAGTTACATTGAATTCATTTGAGTAAAATAACTGGGAGTTTAAAATAAAATACCGCCCGAACAGGGACTCGAACCCTGGACCGTTAGGTTAAAAGCCTAACGCTCTACCGACTGAGCTATCCGGGCTCGATACCCTGGCTAGTTACATTGAATTCATTTGAGTAAAATGACTGGGAGTTTAAAATAAAATACCGCCCGAACAGGGACTCGAACCCTGGACCGTTAGGTTAAAAGCCTAACGCTCTACCGACTGAGCTATCCGGGCTCGACACCCTGGCTAGTTACATGGAATTTATTTGAGTAAAATGACTGGGAGTTTAAAATAAAATACCGCCCGAACAGGGACTCGAACCCTGGACCGTTAGGTTAAAAGCCTAACGCTCTACCGACTGAGCTATCCGGGCTCGATACCCTGGCTAGTTACATTGAATTCATTTGAGTAAAATGACTGGGAGTTTAAAATAAAATACCGCCCGAACAGGGACTCGAACCCTGGACCGTTAGGTTAAAAGCCTAACGCTCTACCGACTGAGCTATCCGGGCTCGATACCCTGGCTAGAGACATTGAATTCATTTGAGTAAAATGACTGGGAGTTTAAAATAAAATACCGCCCGATCAGGGACTCGAACCCTGGACCGTTAGGTTAAAAGCCTAACGCTCTACCGACTGAGCTATCCGGGCTCGATACCCTGGCTAGTTACATTGAATTCATTTGAGTAAAATGACTGGGAGTTTAAAATAAAATACCGCCCGAACAGGGACTCGAACCCTGGACCGATAGGTTAAAAGCCTAACGCTCTACCGACTGAGCTATCCGGGCTCGATACCCTGGCTAGTTACATTGAATTCATTTGAGTAAAATGACTGGGAGTTTAAAATAAAATACCGCCCGAACAGGGACTCGAACCCTGGACCGTTAGGTTAAAAGCCTAACGCTCTACCGACTGAGCTATCCGGGCTCGATACCCTGGCTAGTTACATTGAATTCATTTGAGTAAAATAACTGGGAGTTTAAAATAAAATACCGCCCGAACAGGGACTCGAACCCTGGACCGTTAGGTTAAAAGCCTAACGCTCTACCGACTGAGCTATCCGGGCTCGATACCCTGGCTAGTTACATTGAATTCATTTGAGTAAAATGACTGGGAGTTTAAAATAAAATACCGCCCGAACAGGGACTCGAACCCTGGACCTTTAGGTTAAAAGCCTAACGCTCTACCGACTGAGCTATCCGGGCTCGACACCCTGGCTAGTTACATGGAATTCATTTGAGTAAAATGACTGGGAGTTTAAAATAAAATACCGCCCGAACAGGGACTCGAACCCTGGACCGTTTGGTTAAAAGCCTAACGCTCTACCGACTGAGCTATCCGGGCTCGACACCCTGGCTAGTTACATGGAATTTATTTGAGTAAAATGACAGGGAGTTTAAAATAAAATACCGCCCGAACAGGGACTCGAACCCTGGACCGTTAGGTTAAAAGCCTAACGCTCTACCGACTGAGCTATCCGGGCTCGACACCCTGGCTAGTTACATGGAATTTATTTGAGTAAAATGACTGGGAGTTTAAAATAAAAAACCGCCCGAACAGGGACTCGAACCCTGGACCGTTAGGTTAAAAGCCTAACGCTCTACCGACTGAGCTATCCGGGCTCGATACCCTGGCTAGTTACATTGAATTCATTTGAGTAAAATGACTGGGAGTTTAAAATAAAATACCGCCCGAACAGGGACTCGAACCCTGGACCGTTAGGTTAAAAGCCTAACGCTCTACCGACTGAGCTATCCGGGCTCGACACCCTGGCTAGTTACATGGAATTTATTTGAGTAAAATGACTGGGAGTTTAAAATAAAATACCGCCCGAACAGGGACTCGAACCCTGGACCGTTAGGTTAAAAGCCTAACGCTCTACCGACTGAGCTATCCGGGCTCGATACCCTGGCTAGTTACATTGAATTCATTTGAGTAAAATGACTGGGAGTTTAAAATAAAATACCGCCCGAACAGGGACTCGAACCCTGGACCGTTAGGTTAAAAGCCTAACGCTCTACCGACTGAGCTATCCGGGCTCGATACCCTGGCTAGAGACATTGAATTCATTTGAGTAAAATGACTGGGAGTTTAAAATAAAATACCGCCCGATCAGGGACTCGAACCCTGGACCGTTAGGTTAAAAGCCTAACGCTCTACCGACTGAGCTATCCGGGCTCGATACCCTGGCTAGTTACATTGAATTCATTTGAGTAAAATGACTGGGAGTTTAAAATAAAATACCGCCCGAACAGGGACTCGAACCCTGGACCGATAGGTTAAAAGCCTAACGATCTACCGACTGAGCTATCCGGGCTCGATACCCTGGCTAGTTACATTGAATTCATTTGAGTAAAATGTTTGGGAGTTTAAAATAAAATACCGCCCGAACAGGGACTCGAACCCTGGACCGTTAGGTTAAAAGCCTAACGCTCTACCGACTGAGCTATCCGGGCTCGATACCCTGGCTAGTTACATTGAATTCATTTGAGTAAAATAACTGGGAGTTTAAAATAAAATACCGCCCGAACAGGGACTCGAACCCTGGACCGTTAGGTTAAAAGCCTAACGCTCTACCGACTGAGCTATCCGGGCTCGATACCCTGGCTAGTTACATTGAATTCATTTGAGTAAAATGACTGGGAGTTTAAAATAAAATACCGCCCGAACAGGGACTCGAACCCTGGACCTTTAGGTTAAAAGCCTAACGCTCTACCGACTGAGCTATCCGGGCTCGACACCCTGGCTAGTTACATGGAATTCATTTGAGTAAAATGACTGGGAGTTTAAAATAAAATACCGCCCGAACAGGGACTCGAACCCTGGACCGTTTGGTTAAAAGCCTAACGCTCTACCGACTGAGCTATCCGGGCTCGACACCCTGGCTAGTTACATGGAATTTATTTGAGTAAAATGACTGGGAGTTTAAAATAAAATACCGCCCGAACAGGGACTCGAACCCTGGACCGTTAGGTTAAAAGCCTAACGCTCTACCGACTGAGCTATCCGGGCTCGACACCCTGGCTAGTTACATGGAATTTATTTGAGTAAAATGACTGGGAGTTTAAAATAAAAAACCGCCCGAACAGGGACTCAAACCCTGGACCGTTAGGTTAAACCTAACGCTCTACCGACTGAGCTATCCGGGCTCGATACCCTGGCTAGTTACATTGAATTCATTTGAGTAAAATGACTGGGAGTTTAAAATAAAATACCGCCCGAACAGGGACTCGAACCCTGGACCGTTAGGTTAAAAGCCTAACGCTCTACCGACAGAGCTATCCGGGCTCGATGCCCTGGCTAGTTACATTGAATTCATTTGAGTAAAATGACTGGGAGTTTAAAATAAAATACCGCCCGAACAGGGACTCGAACCCTGGACCGTTAGGTTAAAAGCCTAACGCTCTACCGACTGAGCTATCCGGGCTCGACACCCTGGCTAGTTACATGGAATTTATTTGAGTAAAATGACTGGGAGTTTAAAATAAAAAACCGCCCGAACAGGGACTCGAACCCTGGACCGTTAGGTTAAAAGCCTAACGCTCTACCGACTGAGCTATCCGGGCTCGATACCCTGGCTAGTTACATTGAATTCATTTGAGTAAAATGACTGGGAGTTTAAAATAAAATACCGCCCGAACAGGGACTCGAACCCTGGACCGTTAGGTTAAAAGCCTAACGCTCTACCGACTGAGCTATCCGGGATCGATACCCTGGCTAGTTACATTGAATTCATTTGAGTAAAATGACTGGGAGTTTAAAATAAAATACCGCCCGAACAGGGACTCGAACCCTGGACCGTTAGGTTAAAAGCCTAACGCTCTACCGACTGAGCTATCCGGGCTCGATACCCTGGCTAGTTACATTGAATTCATTTGAGTAAAATGACTGGGAGTTTAAAATAAAATACCGCCCGAACAGGGACTCGAACCCTGGACCGTTTGGTTAAAAGCCTAACGCTCTACCGACTGAGCTATCCGGGCTCGACACCCTGGCTAGTTACATGGAATTTATTTGAGTAAAATGACTGGGAGTTTAAAATAAAATACCGCCCGAACAGGGACTCGAACCCTGGACCGTTAGGTTAAAAGCCTAACGCTCTACCGACTGAGCTATCCGGGCTCGACACCCTGGCTAGTTACATGGAATTTATTTGAGTAAAATGACTGGGAGTTTAAAATAAAAAACCGCCCGAACAGGGACTCAAACCCTGGACCGTTAGGTTAAAAGCCTAACGCTCTACCGACTGAGCTATCCGGGCTCGATACCCTGGCTAGTTACATTGAATTCATTTGAGTAAAATGACTGGGAGTTTAAAATAAAATACCGCCCGAACAGGGACTCGAACCCTGGACCGTTAGGTTAAAAGCCTAACGCTCTACCGACAGAGCTATCCGGGCTCGATGCCCTGGCTAGTTACATTGAATTCATTTGAGTAAAATGACTGGGAGTTTAAAATAAAATACCGCCCGAACAGGGACTCGAACCCTGGACCGTTAGGTTAAAAGCCTAACGCTCTACCGACTGAGCTATCCGGGCTCGACACCCTGGCTAGTTACATGGAATTTATTTGAGTAAAATGACTGGGAGTTTAAAATAAAAAACCGCCCGAACAGGGACTCGAACCCTGGACCGTTAGGTTAAAAGCCTAACGCTCTACCGACTGAGCTATCCGGGCTCGATACCCTGGCTAGTTACATTGAATTCATTTGAGTAAAATGACTGGGAGTTTAAAATAAAATACCGCCCGAACAGGGACTCGAACCCTGGACCGTTAGGTTAAAAGCCTAACGCTCTACCGACTGAGCTATCCGGGCTCGATACCCTGGCTAGTTACATTGAATTCATTTGAGTAAAATGACTGGGAGTTTAAAATAAAATACCGCCCGAACAGGGACTCGAACCCTGGACCGTTAGGTTAAAAGCCTAACGCTCTACCGACTGAGCTATCCGGGCTCGATACCCTGGCTAGTTACATTGAATTCATTAGAGTAAAATGACTGGGAGTTTAAAATAAAATACCGCCCGAACAGGGACTCGAACCCTGGACCGTTAGGTTAAAAGCCTAACGCTCTACCGACTGAGCTATCCGGGCTCGATACCCTGGCTAGTTACATTGAATTCATTTGAGTAAAATGACTGGGAGTTTAAAATAAAATACCGCCCGAACAGGGACTCGAACCCTGGACCGTTAGGTTAAAAGCCTAACGCTCTACCGACTGAGCTATCCGGGCTCGATACCCTGGCTAGTTACATTGAATTCATTTGAGTAAAATGACTGGGAGTTTAAAATAAAATACCGCCCGAACAGGGACTCGAACCCTGGACCGTTAGGTTAAAAGCCTAACGCTCTACCGACTGAGCTATCCGGGCTCGATACCCTGGCTAGTTACATTGAATTCATTTGAGTAAAATGACTGGGAGTTTAAAATAAAATACCGCCCGAACAGGGACTCGAACCCTGGACCGTTAGGTTAAAAGCCTAACGCTCTACCGACTGAGCTATCCGGGCTCGATACCCGGGCTAGTTACATTGAATTCATTTGAGTAAAATGACTGGGAGTTTAAAATAAAATACCGCCCGAACAGGGACTCGAACCCTGGACCGTTAGGTTAAAAGCCTAACGCTCTACCGACTGAGCTATCCGGGCTCGATACCCTGGCTAGTTACATTGAATTCATTTGAGTAAAATGACTGGGAGTTTAAAATAAAATACCGCCCGAACAGGGACTCGAACCCTGGACCGTTAGGTTAAAAGCTTAACGCTCTACCGACTGAGCTATCCGGGCTAGATACCCTGGCTAGTTACATTGAATTCATTTGAGTAAAATGACTGGGAGTTTAAAATAAAATACCGCCCGAACAGGGACTCGAACCCTGGACCGTTAGGTTAAAAGCCTAACGCTCTACCGACTGAGCTATCCGGGCTCGATACCCTGGCTAGTTACATTGAATTCATTTGAGTGAAATGACTGGGAGTTTAAAATAAAATACCGCCCGAACAGGGACTCGAACCCTGGACCGTTAGGTTAAAAGCCTAACGCTCTACCGACTGAGCTATACGGGCTCGATACCCTGGCTAGTTACATTGAATTCATTTGAGTAAAATTCCTGGGAGTTTAAAATAAAATACCGCCCGAACAGGGACTCGAACCCTGGACCGTTAGGTTAAAAGCCTAACGCTCTACCGACTGAGCTATCCGGGCTCGATACCGTGGCTAGTTACATTGAATTCATTTGAGTAAAATGACTGGGAGTTTAAAATAAAATACCGCCCGAACAGGGACTCGAACCCTGGACCGTTAGGTTAAAAGCCTAACGCTCTACCGACTGAGCTATCCGGGCTCGATACCCTGGCTAGTTACATTGAATTCATTTGAGTAAAATAACTGGGAGTTTAAAATAAAATACCGCCCGAACAGGGACTCGAACCCTGGACCGTTAGGTTAAAAGCCTAACGCTCTACCGACTGAGCTATCCGGGCTCGATACCCTGGCTAGTTACATTGAATTCATTTGAGTAAAATGACTGGGAGTTTAAAATAAAATACCGCCCGAACAGGGACTCGAACCCTGGACCGTTAGGTTAAAAGCCTAACGCTCTACCGACTGAGCTATCCGGGCTCGACACCCTGGCTAGTTACATGGAATTTATTTGAGTAAAATGACTGGGAGTTTAAAATAAAATACCGCCCGAACAGGGACTCGAACCCTGGACCGTTAGGTTAAAAGCCTAACGCTCTACCGACTGAGCTATCCGGGCTCGATACCCTGGCTAGAGACATTGAATTCATTTGAGTAAAATGACTGGGAGTTTAAAATAAAATACCGCCCGATCAGGGACTCGAACCCTGGACCGTTAGGTTAAAAGCCTAACGCTCTACCGACTGAGCTATCCGGGCTCGATGGATGGGTTTCACTAGCTTCGTTCTGCATCTGGCAGTGCTAATATATTATTTCCGGGTTACCACATTAGCGTTATTCTTGGCATTGCTTTGGCATCCTTTTCATTCTTGTTTGTTCTTTGTTTATGTTTCGAAGTCAACTTCGACCACGTAAATTCGTTTTGCTCTTTTCGTATTAATTTTTTAATGTATTATTTTTTATTCATTCAGTAATCAGCCTTTTCTTGCATTCACTCTTTTATTATTATTATTTTATTAGCAAAGGGTTAGAGAGAAAAATTATATTTTTAACCTCGCCAAGTTGCCAAATGCATCTACTATGTTGAGGTTCTGTACCGGAAGTCTCTAGGACTTTGTTTTTGTTTACATTTTTCAACCCATCCATACCCTGGCTAGTTACATTGAATTCATTTGAGTAAAATGACTGGGAGTTTAAAATAAAATACCGCCCGAACAGGGACTCGAACCCTGGACCGTTAGGTTAAAAGCCTAACGCTCTACCGACTGAGCTATCCGGGCTCGATACCCTGGCTAGTTACATTGAATTCATTTGAGTAAAATGACTGGGAGTTTAAAATAAAATACCGCCCGAACAGGGACTCGAACCCTGGACCGTTAGGTTAAAAGCCTAACGCTCTACCGACTGAGCTATCCGGGCTCGATACCCTGGCTAGTTACATTGAATTCATTTGAGTAAAATAACTGGGAGTTTAAAATGAAATACCGCCCGAACAGGGACTCGAACCCTGAACCGTTAGGTTAAAAGCCTAACGCTCTACCGACTGAGCTATCCGGGCTCGATACCCTGGCTAGTTACATTGAATTCATTTGAGTAAAATGACTGGGAGTTTAAAATAAAATACCGCCCGAACAGGGACTCGAACCCTGGACCTTTAGGTTAAAAGCCTAACGCTCTACCGACTGAGCTATCCGGGCTCGACACCCTGGCTAGTTACATGGAATTCATTTGAGTAAAATGACTGGGAGTTTAAAATAAAATACCGCCCGAACAGGGACTCGAACCCTGGACCGTTTGGTTAAAAGCCTAACGCTCTACCGACTGAGCTATCCGGGCTCGACACCCTGGCTAGTTACATGGAATTTATTTGAGTAAAATGACTGGGAGTTTAAAATAAAATACCGCCCGAACAGGGACTCGAACCCTGGACCGTTAGGTTAAAAGCCTAACGCTCTACCGACTGAGCTATCCGGGCTCGACACCCTGGCTAGTTTTATGGAATTTATTTGAGTAAAATGACTGGGAGTTTAAAATAAAAAACCGCCCGAACAGGGACTCGAACCCTGGACCGTTAGGTTAAAAGCCTAACGCTCTACCGACTGAGCTATCCGGGCTCGATAGCCTGGCTAGTTACATTGAATTCATTTGAGTAAAATGACTGGGAGTTTAAAATAAAATACCGCCCGAACAGGGACTCGAACCCTGGACCGTTAGGTTAAAAGCCTAACGCTCTACCGACTGAGCTATCCGGTCTCGATACCCTGGCTAGTTACATTGAATTCATTTGAGTAAAATGACTGGGAGTTTAAAATAAAATACCGCCCGATCAGGGACTCGAACCCTGGACCGTTAGGTTAAAAGCCTAACGCTCTACCGACTGAGCTATCCGGGCTCGATACCCTGGCTAGTTACATTGAATTCATTTGAGTAAAATGACTGGGAGTTTAAAATAAAATACCGCCCGAACAGGGACTCGAACCCTGGACCGTTAGGTTAAAAGCCTAACGCTCTACCGACTGAGCTATCCGGGCTCGATACCCTGGCTAGTTACATCGAATTCATTTGAGTAAAATGACTGGGAGTTTAAAATAAAATACCGCCCGAACAGGGACTCGAACCCTGGACCGTTAGGTTAAAAGCCTAACGCTCTACCGACTGAGCTATCCGGGCTCGATACCCTGGCTAGTTACATTGAATTCATTTGAGTAAAATGACTGGGAGTTTAAAATAAAATACCGCCCGAACAGGGACTCGAACCCTGGACCGTTAGGTTAAAAGCTTAACGCTCTACCGACTGAGCTATCCGGGCTCGATACCCTGGCTAGTTATATTGAATTCATTTGAGTAAAATGACTGGGAGTTTAAAATAAAATACCGCCCGAACAGGGACTCGAACCCTGGACCGTTAGGTTAAAAGCCTAACGCTCTACCGACTGAGCTATCCGGGCTCGATACCCTGGCTAGTTACATTGAATTCATTTGAGTAAAATGACTGGGAGTTTAAAATAAAATACCGCCCGAACAGGGACTCGAACCCTGGACCGTTAGGTTAAAAGCCTAACGCTCTACCGACTGAGCTATCCGGGCTCGATACCCTGGCTAGTTACATTGAATTCATTTGAGTAAAATGCCTGGGAGTTTAAAATAAAATACCGCCCGAACAGGGACTCGAACCCTGGACCGTTAGGTTAAAAGCCTAACGCTCTACCGACTGAGCTATCCGGGCTCGATACCCTGGCTAGTTACATTGAATTGATTTGAGTAAAATAACTGGGAGTTTAAAATAAAATACCGCCCGAACAGGGACTCGAACCCTGGACCGTTAGGTTAAAAGCCTAACGCTCTACCGACTGAGCTATCCGGGCTCGATACCCTGGCTAGTTACATTGAATTCATTTGAGTAAAATGACTGGGAGTTTAAAATAAAATACCGCCCGAACAGGGACTCGAACCCTGGACCGTTAGGTTAAAAGCCTAACGCTCTACCGACTGAGCTATCCGGGCTCGATACCCTGGCTAGTTACATTGAATTCATTTGAGTAAAATGACTGGGAGTTTAAAATAAAATACCGCCCGAACAGGGACTCGAACCCTGGACCGTTAGGTTAAAAGCCTAACGCTCTACCGACTGAGCTATCCGGGCTCGATACCCTGGCTAGTTACATTGAATTCATTTGAGTAAAATGACTGGGAGTTTAAAATAAAATACCGCCCGAACAGGGACTCGAACCCTGGACCGTTAGGTTAAAAGCCTAACGCTCTACCGACTGAGCTATCCGGGCTCGATACCCTGGCTAGTTACATTGAATTCATTTGAGTAAAATGACTGGGAGTTTAAAATAAAATACCGCCCGAACAGGGACTCGAACCCTGGACCGTTAGGTTAAAAGCCTAACGCTCTACCGACTGAGCTATACGGGCTCGATACCCTGGCTAGTTACATTGAATTCATTTGAGTAAAATGACTGGGAGTTTAAAATAAAATACCGCCCGAACAGGGACTCGAACCCTGGGCCGTTAGGTTAAAAGCCTAACGCTCTACCGACTGAGCTATCCGGGCTCGATACCCTGGCTAGTTACATTGAATTCATTTGAGTAAAATGACTGGGAGTTTAAAATAAAATACCGCCCGAACAGGGACTCGAACCCTGGACCGTTAGGTTAAAAGCCTAACGCTCTACCGACTGAGCTATCCGGGCTCGATACCCTGGCTAGTTACATTGAATTCATTTGAGTAAAATGACTGGGAGTTTAAAATAAAATACCGCCCGAACAGGGACTCGAACCCTGGACCGTTAGGTTAAAAGCCTAACGCTCTACCGACTGAGCTATCCGGGCTCGATACCCTGGCTAGTTACATTGAATTCATTTGAGTAAAATGACTGGGAGTTTAAAATAAAATACCGCCCGAACAGGGACTCGAACCCTGGACCGTTAGGTTAAAAGCTTAACGCTCTACCGACTGAGCTATCCGGGCTCGATACCCTGGCTAGTTATATTGAATTCATTTGAGTAAAATGACTGGGAGTTTAAAATAAAATACCGCCCGAACAGGGACTCGAACCCTGGACCGTTAGGTTAAAAGCCTAACGCTCTACCGACTGAGCTATCCGGGCTCGATACCCTGGCTAGTTACATTGAATTCATTTGAGTAAAATGACTGGGAGTTTAAAATAAAATACCGCCCGAACAGGGACTCGAACCCTGGACCGTTAGGTTAAAAGCCTAACGCTCTACCGACTGAGCTATCCGGGCTCGATACCCTGGCTAGTTACATTGAATTCATTTGAGTAAAATGACTGGGAGTTTAAAATAAAATACCGCCCGAACAGGGACTCGAACCCTGGACCGTTAGGTTAAAAGCCTAACGCTCTACCGACTGAGCTATCCGGGCTCGATACCCTGGCTAGTTACATTGAATTCATTTGAGTAAAATGACTGGGAGTTTAAAATAAAATACCGCCCGAACAGGGACTCGAACCCTGGACCGTTAGGTTAAAAGCCTAACGCTCTACCGACTGAGCTATCCGGGCTCGATACCCGGGCTAGTTACATTGAATTCATTTGAGTAAAATGACTGGGAGTTTAAAATAAAATACCGCCCGAACAGGGACTCGAACCCTGGACCGTTAGGTTAAAAGCCTAACGCTCTACCGACTGAGCTATCCGGGCTCGATACCCTGGCTAGTTACATTAAATTCATTTGAGTAAAATGACTGGGAGTTTAAAATAAAATACCGCCCGAACAGGGACTCGAACCCTGGACCGTTAGGTTAAAAGCCTAACGCTCTACCGACTGAGCTATCCGGGCTAGATACCCTGGCTAGTTACATTGAATTCATTTGAGTAAAATGACTGGGAGTTTAAAATAAAATACCGCCCGAACAGGGACTCGAACCCAGGACCGTTAGGTTAAAAGCCTAACGCTCTACCGACTGAGCTATCCGGGCTCGATACCCTGGCTAGTTACATTGAATTCATTTGAGTAAAATGACTGGGAGTTTAAAATAAAATACCGCCCGAACAGGGACTCGAACCCTGGACCGTTAGGTTAAAAGCCTAACGCTCTACCGACTGAGCTATACGGGCTCGATACCCTGGCTAGTTACATTGAATTCATTTGAGTAAAATTCCTGGGAGTTTAAAATAAAATACCGCCCGAACAGGGACTCGAACCCTGGACCGTTAGGTTAAAAGCCTAACGCTCTACCGACTGAGCTATCCGGGCTCGATACCCTGGCTAGTTACATTGAATTCATTTGAGTAAAATGACTGGGAGTTTAAAATAAAATACCGCCCGAACAGGGACTCGAACCCTGGACCGTTAGGTTAAAAGCGTAACGCTCTACCGACAGAGCTATCCGGGCTCGATGCCCTGGCTAGTTACATTGAATTCATTTGAGTAAAATGACTGGGAGTTTAAAATAAAATACCGCCCGAACAGGGACTCGAACCCTGGACCGTTAGGTTAAAAGCCTAACGCTCTACCGACTGAGCTATCCGGGCTCGACACCCTGGCTAGTTACATGGAATTTATTTGAGTAAAATGACTGGGAGTTTAAAATAAAAAACCGCCCGAACAGGGACTCGAACCCTGGACCGTTAGGTTAAAAGCCTAACGCTCTACCGACTGAGCTATCCGGGCTCGATACCCTGGCTAGTTACATTGAATTCATTTGAGTAAAATGACTGGGAGTTTAAAATAAAATACCGCCCGAACAGGGACTCGAACCCTGGACCGTTAGGTTAAAAGCCTAACGCTCTACCGACTGAGCTATCCGGGCTCGATGCCCTGGCTAGTTACATTGAATTCATTTGAGTAAAATGACTGGGAGTTTAAAATAAAATACCGCCCGAACAGGGACTCGAACCCTGGACTGTTAGGTTAAAAGTCTAACGCTCTACCGACTGAGCTATCCGGGCTCGATAGCCTGGCTAGTTACATTGAATTCATTTGAGTAAAATGACTGGGAGTTTAAAATAAAATACCGCCCGAACAGGGACTCGAACCCTGGACCGTTAGGTTAAAAGCCTAACGCTCTACCGACTGAGCTATCCGGGCTCGATACCCTGGCTAGTTACATTGAATTCATTTGAGTAAAATGACTGGGAGTTTAAAATAAAATACCGCCAGAACAGGGACTCGAACCCTGGACCGTTAGGTTAAAAGCCTAACGCTCTACCGACTGAGCTATCCGGGCTCGACACCCTGGCTAGTTACATGGAATTCATTTGAGTAAAATGACTGGGAGTTTAAAATAAAATACCGCCCGAACAGGGACTCGAACCCTGGACCGTTAGGTTAAAAGCCTTACGCTCTACCGACTGAGCTATCCGGGCTCGATGCCCTGGCTAGTTACATTGAATTCATTTGAGTAAAATGACTGGGAGTTTAAAATAAAATACCGCCCGAACAGGGACTCGAACCCTGGACTGTGAGGTTAAAAGCCTAACGCTCTACCGACTGAGCTATCCGGGCTCGATAGCCTGGCTAGTTACATTGAATTCATTTGAGTAAAATGACTGGGAGTTTAAAATAAAATACCGCCCGAACAGGGACTCGAACCCTGGACCGTTAGGTTAAAAGCCTAACGCTCTACCGACTGAGCTATCCGGGCTCGATACCCTGGCTAGTTACATTGAATTCATTTGAGTAAAATAACTGGGAGTTTAAAATAAAATACCGCCCGAACAGGGACTCGAACCCTGGACCGTTAGGTTAAAAGCCTAACGCTCTACCGACTGAGCTATCCGGGCTCGATGCCCTGGCTAGTTACATTGAATTCATTTGAGTAAAATGACTGGGAGTTTAAAATAAAATACCGCCAGAACAGGGACTCGAGCCCTGGACCGTTAGGTTAAAAGCCTAACGCTCTACCGACTGAGCTATCCGGGCTCGACACCCTGGCTAGTTACATGGAATTCATTTGAGTAAAATGACTGGGAGTTTAAAATAAAATACCGCCCGAACAGGGACTCGAACCCTGGACCGTTAGGTTAAAAGCCTTACGCTCTACCGACTGAGCTATCCGGGCTCGATGCCCTGGCTAGTTACATTGAATTCATTTGAGTAAAATGACTGGGAGTTTAAAATAAAATACCGCCCGAACAGGGACTCGAACCCTGGACCGTTAGGTTAAAAGCCTAACGCTCTACCGACTGAGCTATCCGGGCTCGACACCCTGGCTAGTTACATGGAATTCATTTGAATAAAATGACTGGGAGTTTAAAATAAAATACCGCCCGAACAGGGACTCGAACCCTGGACCGTTAGGTTAAAAGCCTAACGCTCTACCGACTGAGCTATCCGGGCTCGATGCCCTGGCTAGTTACATTGAATTCATTTGAGTAAAATGACTGGGAGTTTAAAATAAAATACCGCCAGAACAGGGACTCGAGCCCTGGACCGTTAGGTTAAAAGCCTAACGCTCTACCGACTGAGCTATCCGGGCTCGACACCCTGGCTAGTTACATGGAATTCATTTGAGTAAAATGACTGGGAGTTTAAAATAAAATACCGCCCGAACAGGGACTCGAACCCTGGGCCGTTAGGTTAAAAGCCTTACGCTCTACCGACTGAGCTATCCGGGCTCGATGCCCTGGCTAGTTACATTGAATTCATTTGAGTAAAATGACTGGGAGTTTAAAATAAAATACCGCCCGAACAGGGACTCGAACCCTGGACCGTTAGGTTAAAAGCCTAACGCTCTACCGACTGAGCTATCCGGGCTCGAAACCCTGGCTAGTTACATGGAATTCATTTGAGTAAAATGACTGGGAGTTTAAAATAAAATACCGCCCGAACAGGGACTCGAACCCTGGACCGTTAGGTTAAATGCCTAACGCTCTACCGACTGAGCTATCCGGGTTCGACACCCTGGCTAGTTACATGGAATTTATTTGAGTAAAATGACTGGGAGTTTAAAATAAAATACCGCCCGAACAGGGACTCGAACCCTGGACCGTTACGTTAAAAGCCTAACGCTCTACCGACTGAGCTATCCGGGCTCGATGCCCTGGCTAGTTACATTGAATTCATTTGAGTAAAATGACTGGGAGTTTAAAATAAAATACCGCCCGAACAGGGACTCGAACCCTGGACCGTTAGGTTAAAAGCCTAACGCTCTACCGACTGAGCTATCCGGGCTCAACACCCTGGCTAGTTACATGGAATTTATTTGAGTAAAATGACTGGGAGTTTAAAATAAAAAACCGCCCGAACAGGGACTCGAACCCTGGACCGTTAGGTTAAAAGCCTAACGCTCTACCGACTGAGCTATCCGGGCTCGATACACTGGCTAGTTACATTGAATTCATTTGAGTAAAATGACTGGGAGTTTAAAATAAAATACCGCCCGAAGAGGGACTCGAACCCTGGACCGTTAGGTTAAAAGCCTAACGCTCTACCGACTGAGCTATCCGGGCTCGATACCCTGGCTAGTTACATTGAATTCATTTGAGTAAAATGACTGGGAGTTTAAAATAAAATACCTCCCGAACAGGGACTCGAACCCTGGACCGTTAGGTTAAAAGCCTAACGCTCTACCGACTGAGCTATCCGGGCTCGATACCCTGGCTAGTTACATTGAATTCATTTGAGTAAAATAACTGGGAGTTTAAAATAAAAAACCGCCCGAACAGGGACTCGAACCCTGGACCTTTAGGTTAAAAGCCTAACGCTCTACCGACTGAGCTATCCGGGCTCGATACCCAGCTAAGTACATTGAATTCATTTGAGTAAAATGACTGGGAGTTTAAAATAAAATACCGCCCGAACAGGGACTCGAACCCTGGACCGTTAGGTTAAAAGCCTAACGCTCTACCGACTGAGCTATCCGGGCTCGATACCCTGGCTAGTTACATTGAATTCATTTGAGTAAAATGACTGGGAGTTTAAAATAAAATACCTCCCGAACAGGGACTCGAACCCTGGACCGTTAGGTTAAAAGCCTAACGCTCTACCGACTGAGCTATCCGGGCTCGATACCCTGGCTAGTTACATTGAATTCATTTGAGTAAAATAACTGGGAGTTTAAAATAAAATACCGCCCGAACAGGGACTCGAAACCTGGACCGTTAGGTTAAAAGCCTAACGCTCTACCGACTGAGCTATCCGGGCTCGATGCCCTGGCTAGTTACATTGAATTCATTTGAGTAAAATGACTGGGAGTTTAAAATAAAATACCGCCCGAACAGGGACTCGAACCCTGGACCGTTAGGTTAAAAGCCTAACGCTCTACCGACTGAGCTATCCGGGCTCGACACCCTGGCTAGTTACATGGAATTCATTTGAGTAAAATGACTGGGAGTTTAAAATAAAATACCGCCCGAACAGGGACTCGAACCCTGGACCGTTAGGTTAAAAGCATAACGCTCTACCGACTGAGCTATCCGGGTTCGACACCCTGGCTACTTACATGGAATTTATTTGAGTAAAATGACTGGGAGTTTAAAATAAAATACCGCCCGAACAGGGACTCGAACCCTGGACCGTTAGGTTAAAAGCCTAACGCTCTACCGACTGAGCTATCCGGGCTCGACACCCTGGCTAGTTACATGGAATTGATTTGAGTAAAATGACTGGGAGTTTAAAATAAAAAACCGCCCGAACAGGGACTCGAACCCTGGACCGTTAGGTTAAAAGCCTAACGCTCTACCGACTGAGCTATCCGGGCTCGATACCCTGGCTAGTTACATTGAATTCATTTGAGTAAAATGACTGGGAGTTTAAAATAAAATACCGCCCGAACAGGGACTCGAACCCTGGACCTTTAGGTTAAAAGCCTAACGCTCTACCGACTGAGCTATCCGGGCTCGATACCCTGGCTAGTTACATTGAATTCATTTGAGTAAAATGACTGGGAGTTTAAAATAAAATACCGCCCGAACAGGGACTCGAACCCTGGACCTTTATGTTAAAAGCCTAACGCTCTACCGACTGAGCTATCCGGGCTCGATACCCTGGCTAGTTACATTGAATTCATTTGAGTAAAATGACTGGGAGTTTAAAATAAAATACCGCCCGAACAGGGACTCGAACCCTGGACCGTTAGGTTAAAAGCCTAACGCTCTACCGACTGAGCTATCCGGGCTCGATGCCCTGGCTAGTTACATTGAATTCATTTGAGTAAAATGACTGGGAGTTTAAAATAAAATACCGCCCGAACAGGGACTCGAACCCTGGACCGTTAGGTTAAAAGCCTAACGCTCTACCGACTGAGCTATCCGGGCTCAACACCCTGGCTAGTTACATGGAATTTATTTGAGTAAAATGACTGGGAGTTTAAAATAAAAAACCGCCCGAACAGGGACTCGAACCCTGGACCGTTAGGTTAAAAGCCTAACGCTCTACCGACTGAGCTATCCGGGCTCGATACACTGGCTAGTTACATTGAATTCATTTGAGTAAAATGACTGGGAGTTTAAAATAAAATACCGCCCGAAGAGGGACTCGAACCCTGGACCTTTAGGTTAAAAGCCTAACGCTCTACCGACTGAGCTATCCGGGCTCGATACCCAGCTAAGTACATTGAATTCATTTGAGTAAAATGACTGGGAGTTTAAAATAAAATACCGCCCGAACAGGGACTCGAACCCTGGACCGTTAGGTTAAAAGCCTAACGCTCTACCGACTGAGCTATCCGGGCTCGATACCCTGGCTAGTTACATTGAATTCATTTGAGTAAAATGACTGGGAGTTTAAAATAAAATACCTCCCGAACAGGGACTCGAACCCTGGACCGTTAGGTTAAAAGCCTAACGCTCTACCGACTGAGCTATCCGGGCTCGATACCCTGGCTAGTTACATTGAATTCATTTGAGTAAAATAACTGGGAGTTTAAAATAAAATACCGCCCGAACAGGGACTCGAACCCTGGACCGTTAGGTTAAAAGCCTAACGCTCTACCGACTGAGCTATCCGGGCTCGATGCCCTGGCTAGTTACATTGAATTCATTTGAGTAAAATGACTGGGAGTTTAAAATAAAATACCGCCCGAACAGGGACTCGAACCCTGGACCGTTAGGTTAAAAGCCTAACGCTCTACCGACTGAGCTATCCGGGCTCGACACCCTGGCTAGTTACATGGAATTCATTTGAGTAAAATGACTGGGAGTTTAAAATAAAATACCGCCCGAACAGGGACTCGAACCCTGGACCGTTAGGTTAAAAGCATAACGCTCTACCGACTGAGCTATCCGGGTTGGACACCCTGGCTACTTACATGGAATTTATTTGAGTAAAATGACTGGGAGTTTAAAATAAAATACCGCCCGAACAGGGACTCGAACCCTGGACCGTTAGGTTAAAAGCCTAACGCTCTACCGACTGAGCTATACGGGCTCGACACCCTGGCTAGTTACATGGAATTTATTTGAGTAAAATGACTGGGAGTTTAAAATAAAAAACCGCCCGAACAGGGACTCGAACCCTGGACCGTTAGGTTAAAAGCCTAACGCTCTACCGACTGAGCTATCCGGGCTCGATACCCTGGCTAGTTACATTGAATTCATTTGAGTAAAATGACTGGGAGTTTAAAATAAAATACCGCCCGAACAGGGACTCGAACCCTGGACCTTTAGGTTAAAAGCCTAACGCTCTACCGACTGAGCTATCCGGGCTCGATACCCTGGCTAGTTACATTGAATTCATTTGAGTAAAATGACTGGGAGTTTAAAATAAAATACCGCCCGAACAGGGACTCGAACCCTGGACCGTTAGGTTAAAAGCCTAACGCTCTACCGACTGAGCTATCCGGGCTCGATACCCTGGCTAGTTACATTGAATTCATTTGAGTAAAATGACTGGGAGTTTAAAATAAAATACCGCCCGAACAGGGACTCGAACCCTAGACCGTTAGGTTAAAAGCCTAACGCTCTACCGACTGAGCTATCCGGGCTCGATACCCTGGCTAGTTACATTGAATTCATTTGAGTAAAATAACTGGGAGTTTAAAATAAAATACCGCCCGAACAGGGACTCGAACCCTGGACCGTTAGGTTAAAAGCCTAACGCTCTACCGACTGAGCTATCCGGGCTCGATGCCCTGGCTAGTTACATTGAATTCATTTGAGTAAAATGACTGGGAGTTTAAAATAAAATACCGCCCGAACAGGGACTCGAACCCTGGACCGTTAGGTTAAAAGCCTAACGCTCTACCGACTGAGCTATCCGGGCTCGATACCCTGGCTAGTTACATTGAATTCATTTGAGTAAAATGACTGGGAGTTTAAAATAAAATACCGCCCGAACAGGGACTCGAACCCTGGACCGTTAGGTTAAAAGCCTAACGCTCTACCGACTGAGCTATCCGGGCTCGATGCCCTGGCTAGTTACATTGAATTCATTTGAGTAAAATGACTGGGAGTTTAAAATAAAATACCGCCCGAACAGGGACTCGAACCCTGGACCGTTAGGTTAAAAGCCTAACGCTCTACCGACTGAGCTATCCGGGCTCGATACCCTGGCTAGTTACATTGAATTCATTTGAGTAAAATGACTGGGAGTTTAAAATAAAATACCGCCCGAACAGGGACTCGAACCCTGGACCGTTAGGTTAAAAGCCTAACGCTCTACCGACTGAGCTATCCGGGCTCGATACCCTGGCTAGTTACATTGAATTCATTTGAGTAAAATAACTGGGAGTTTAAAATAAAATACCGCCCGAACAGGGACTCGAACCCTGGACCGTTAGGTTAAAAGCCTAACGCTCTACCGACTGAGCTATCCGGGCTCGATACCCTGGCTAGTTACATTGAATTCATTTGAGTAAAATGACTGGGAGTTTAAAATAAAATACCGCCCGAACAGGGACTCGAACCCTGGACCGTTAGGTTAAAAGCCTAACGCTCTACCGACTGAGCTATCCGGGCTCGATACCCTGGCTAGTTACATTGAATTCATTTGAGTAAAATGACTGTGAGTTTAAAATAAAATACCGCCCGAACAGGGACTCGAACCCTGGACCGTTAGGTTAAAAGCCTAACGCTCTACCGACTGAGCTATCCGGGCTCGATACCCTGGCTAGTTACATTGAATTCATTTGAGTAAAATAACTGGGAGTTTAAAATAAAATACCACCCGAACAGGGACTCGAACCCTGGACCGTTAGGTTAAAAGCCTAACGCTCTACCGACTGAGCTATCCGGGCTCGATGCCCTGGCTAGTTACATTGAATTCATTTGAGTAAAATGACTGGGAGTTTAAAATAAAATACCGCCCGAACAGGGACTCGAACCCTGGACCGTTAGGTTAAAAGCCTAACGCTCTACCGACTGAGCTATCCGGGCTCGATACCCTGGCTAGTTACATTGAATTCATTTGAGTAAAATAACTGGGAGTTTAAAATAAAATACCGCCCGAACAGGGACTCGAACCCTGGACCGTTAGGTTAAAAGCCTAACGCTCTACCGACTGAGCTATCCGGGCTCGATGCCCTGGCTAGTTACATTGAATTCATTTGAGTAAAATGACTGGGAGTTTAAAATAAAATACCGCCCGAACAGGGACTCGAACCCTGGACCGTTAGGTTAAAAGCCTTACGCTCTACCGACTGAGCTATCCGGGCTCGATACCCTGGCTAGTTACATTGAATTCATTTGAGTAAAATGACTGGGAGTTTAAAATAAAATACCGCCCGAACAGGGACTCGAACCCTGGACCGTTAGGTTAAAAGCCTAACGCTCTACCGACTGAGCTATCCGGGCTCGATGCCCTGGCTAGTTACATTGAATTCATTTGAGTAAAATGACTGGGAGTTTAAAATAAAATACCCCCCGAACAGGGACTCGAACCCTGGACCGTTAGGTTAAAAGCCTAACGCTCTACCGACAGAGCTATCCGGGCTCGATGCCCTGGCTAGTTACATTGAATTCATTTGAGTAAAATGACTGTGAGTTTAAAATAAAATACCGCCCGAACAGGGACTCGAACCCTGGACCGTTAGGTTAAAAGCCTAACGCTCTACCGACTGAGCTATCCGGGCTCGATACCCTGGCTAGTTACATTGAATTCATTTGAGTAAAATAACTGGGAGTTTAAAATAAAATACCGCCCGAACAGGGACTCGAAACCTGGACCTTTAGGTTAAAAGCCTAACGCTCAACCGACTGAGCTATCCGGGGTCGATACCCTGGCTAGTTACATTGAATTCATTTGAGTAAAATGACTGGGAGTTTAAAATAAAATACCGCCCGAACAGGGACTCGAACCCTGGACCGTTAGGTTAAAAGCCTAACGCTCTACCGACTGAGCTATCCGGGCTCGATAGCCTGGCTAGTTACATTGAATTCATTTGAGTAAAATGACTGGGAGTTTATAATAAAATACCGCCCGAACAGGGACTCGAACCCTGGCCCGTTAGGTTAAAAGCCTAACGCTCTACCGACTGAGCTATCCGGGCTCGATACCCTGGCTAGTTACATTGAATTCATTTGAGTAAAATGACTGGGAGTTTAAAATAAAATACCGCCCGAACAGGGACTCGAACCCTGGACCTTTAGGTTAAAAGCCTAACGCTCTACCGACTGAGCTATCCGGGCTCGATACCCTGGCTAGTTACATTGAATTTGTTTGAGTAAAATGACTGGGAGTTTAAAATAAAATACCGCCCGAACAGGGACTCGAACCCTGGACCGTTAGGTTAAAAGCCTAACGCTCTACCGACTGAGCTATCCGGGCTCGATACCCTGGCTAGTTACATTGAATTCATTTGAGTAAAATAACTGGGAGTTTAAAATAAAATACCGCCCGAACAGGGACTCGAACCCTGGACCGTTAGGTTAAAAGCCTAACGCTCTACCGACTGAGCTATCCGGGCTCGATACCCTGGCTAGTTACATTGAATTCATTTGAGTAAAATGACTGGGAGTTTAAAATAAAATACCGCCCGAACAGGGACTCGAACCCTGGACCGTTAGGTTAAAAGCCTAACGCTCTACCGACTGAGCTATCCGGGCTCGATACCCTGGCTAGTTACATTGAATTCATTTGAGTAAAATGACTGTGAGTTTAAAATAAAATACCGCCCGAACAGGGACTCGAACCCTGGACCGTTAGGTTAAAAGCCTAACGCTCTACCGACTGAGCTATCCGGGCTCGATACCCTGGCTAGTTACATTGAATTCATTTGAGTAAAATAACTGGGAGTTTAAAATAAAATACCGCCCGAACAGGGACTCGAACCCTGGACCGTTAGGTTAAAAGCCTAACGCTCTACCGACTGAGCTATCCGGGCTCGATGCCCTGGCTAGTTACATTGAATTCATTTGAGTAAAATGACTGGGAGTTTAAAATAAAATACCGCCCGAACAGGGACTCGAACCCTGGACCGTTAGGTTAAAAGCCTAACGCTCTACCGACTGAGCTATCCGGGCTCGATACCCTGGCTAGTTACATTGAATTCATTTGAGTAAAATAACTGGGAGTTTAAAATAAAATACCGCCCGAACAGGGACTCGAACCCTGGACCGTTAGGTTAAAAGCCTAACGCTCTACCGACTGAGCTATCCGGGCTCGATACCCTGGCTAGTTACATTGAATTTGTTTGAGTAAAATGACTGGGAGTTTAAAATAAAATACCGCCCGAACAGGGACTCGAACCCTGGACCGTTAGGTTAAAAGCCTAACGCTCTACCGACTGAGCTATCCGGGCTCGATACCCTGGCTAGTTACATTGAATTTATTTGAGTAAAATGACTGGGAGTTTAAAATTAATTTTTAACAAAAGAGAGACCGACTTCAAAAATGCGCCTAAAAGTGAGAAATAATTTTTATCCAAAAAACAACAATACTACTTTTTAACATAATTTTTGAAGTCGAAACACTTTCACAATAACTTAACATTACGCTAACATTAAAAAGAAGAACACGTTATTAGCATATAACATAAGATAAAATATTTACAGTTAAAGGCACAATATAGTAAATTGTTTTCTTTTCTTAATTTAATAAGAAAAGGCTTAAATGCCTTTTTTTGAAAATCATAAACATGAAGAAAAGAGGACAGTTCAGACCTCTCTGCTGGTAATGTATAAGGTAGTATTTCTAACAAATATGTGGTTTTGTTACCGCATGCTATACGATGTTATATATTTTGAGCAGTCTTATGAAAATTAATTTGAAAAGAAAAACTATTATACCCATAAATTATGATATAATAAACATTTTCATTGTTAGCGAGGAATGTTAATTTATTGTGAAAGTGTTTCGACTTCAAAAATTATGTTAAAAAGCAGTATTGTTGTTTTTTGGATAAAAATTATTTCTCACTTTTAGGCGCATATTTGAAGTCGGTCTCTTTTTTGTTAAAAATTAATTTATTTCATTCTTTTTAGTGGATTTGTAAAATGTAAGTTCGCTTAATCCGGATTTGGATTTTTTGTATAGTGATGATAGGAAATTAAAAATTTTTATAAAGTACTATGTTTAATTAGGTTTTATCTGCAATGTTTATGAATCAACGTTGCTTTTGACCCCACCCTATTTTTATATTAATTATTACGAAATTTTCAATCCAAGTTGTTCTAAATAGTAATTTGACTATGTGCTGACATGTAATAAAATGAGACTAAAAGTTTGAATTTAAAAAAAAAAATTGCATTACAGAAAATTTCAATATAAGGGATATAAGGGTGTTTCCACAAGTCTCTACTCAAACTGCACAGCCAGATTCCTTGAGTTGTAATACATAAAAATTATCCGAAGAACTAATTTTTTGAAATTTTGATGCCATATCCGATAAAAAATATTCTAAGGCGTGCATCCAAAAGAATAGTGAATGATTTTAATATCTTAGCCTGCAATCCTATACAGAGAACCATGTTATTGCTTTTGGAAATATTTGTATTGCTTAAATCGGAAATAACGTCAATCATTTCTCTGTCTTAACTTTACCTAAAACAATGAGTTGTAGAGAAACAGCTCTGGGGTCATTTGAATGCGCTCCACGCCTAATTAGGGTTGACCTTTCGATGTTTTTAAAGAATTAAAATTTTCAAACATAAAATAAAAATAAATATAATTTGAGTGGTGACTATTAAATTGCTTATGCTTGAAACCGGGTATTTCTGTTATTTGAAAATTGAAATATTTGGGTCGTCATATTTGAAACGAAAAATTACATATCAAAATGAGAACATTAATACTAAGATTTAAAAGTGTCATTTTCTCAGTAAAGCTAGACTTACGCCTCTTCGGCGCATTTTTCTATAAAATGTTTTTCGAAGTTTTACATTATGTTTTTTTGTATTCTTAACGTCCAACTCATAGGTGGCTAGCTCTTAAAGCTAAATCAGTTGAACCTTATTTTCTCCAACTAAATCAACACCACCTTCGGTGGCTGTTACCCAGGAAATTTGTTTGAATTTCATTTTAATGTGTATTTTTAATTTTATCTTATGACTCTCCTCACTTATACCACCTCTAATGCCTCTAAACTTCTTTGATGTTTCATTATACTATAATAGCATTTTAATTCTAACTTTTCAAATCGACTGCGATTTTAAAAGCTTAATTCCAGTTTAATTTTTTTTATTGCGGAGTTTTGCCTATATACTACGTTTTATTATCTAATGGTTTTTTTTTATAACAACTCACCTGCCGGCTTTGTAATTAGGATGGAACTTTGGAAAGTCTATGTTCTATAAGAACGTTTAGTTTGTGCATGGTTGAATAAACCGAACCAGCCTTATAAACTTTTCCAAAACACTAAAACCGGCGACTAATTTCAGAAAACTTTTTTCTAAATAAAGTTTTTGTATCATTTTCGGAAATCTTTTAATTTAATTTTTAATTTGGCCACTAAAAGCGCTGGAAGTCATCTCAATATATTCATCATGGTCACTTTACTATAGGAACATCTTATTCCCATAATTCTACGAGGTGTTATTGTTTAAAATTAAAGCTCTGCAGCGTACTTTGAAACATCATATAGAAATTTTAATTAACACATCCCGTTCATTTACTTGAAAGGCACAATTTTAAGCCTTGCGCATTACACCTATACACAATTACAGATCGAATAAGCTAAAAAGGAAGAAGATTCATCAGGTAGTCTTTTTTTCCAGTGAATGAACCTCCGTTCATTCACTAAAATTTCTTTTCAGAGTGTTATAATGACGACACGGCTGCGGCTTGTAACGAGTAATACAAATATAATTGTTTTTAAGCTTGTAAAAATTGTTTTAAATCCCGACACACACCGCCTTCGGCGGCGTTTTCACTCTTAACTTCTTTTGATTTTTTTACATAATATGATTTTAATTTTAACTTATCAAGTGGCCTGCGGCTCCAAAAATTTAATGCCAATAGAAAAAGTATTTATCTGCCCAACGCACGACGCCTTCGGCGTCGTTTCAATGAATTTTTCTTTATTGCGCAATTTTGAAGTCTACACTTTTTTGTTAAAAAATTAATTTATTTCATTCTTTTTTTACCGACTTCAAAAAGGAGGAGGTTATCAATTCGTAGAATATAAATGTCCAGTCTTTGCCACGCCCTTTTGGTATGTTCTACTGGGCCGATTTGGACGCGGTTTTTTGCAATAGATTAGAAATGTTTTGAAGTTGGTCCCATTTAAATTAAAACGCCCTCTTGCGGATACAAGCGGAGTTATAAGGATTTTTTCGAAAACTTGTCGCGAGCTTACTTACCACTATAAGAATTAGATTATTGAAATGGGGTATAAACATCGACTGAACCTAATAAAGTTGCGAAGTAAAGAATTAGTTAATTAACAAATGAAAAGTTCATTTAAACGACGCCGAAGGCGTCGTGCGTCGTGCCGATGAAACATTTTTCTATTTCCATTAAGCTTTTGAAGCCGCATTCGACTTGATAAGTTAAAAAAATAATGAAATAAATTAATTTTTTTAACAAAAAAGTGTAGACTTCAAAATTGCGCAATGAAGAAAAATTCATAGAAACGACGCCGAAGGCGTCGTACGTTGGGCAGATAAATACTTTTTCTATTGGCATTAAACTTTTGGAGCCGCAGGCGACTTGATAAGTTAAAATTAAAATCATATTATGTAAAAAAATCAAAAGAAGTTAAGAGTGAAAACGCCGCCGAAGGCGGCGTGTGTCGGGATTTAAAACAATTTTTACAAGCTTAAAAACAATTATATTTGTATTACTCGTTACACGCCGCAGCCGTGTCGTCATTAAAACACTCTGAAAAGAAATTTTAGTGAATGAACGGAGGTTCATTCACTGGAAAAAAAGACTACCTGATGAATCTTCTTCCTTTTTAGCTTATTTGATCTGTAATTGTGTATAGGTGTAATGCGCAAGGCTTAAAATTGTGCCTTTCAAGTAAATGAACGGGATGTGTTAATTAAAATTTCTATATGATGTTTCAAAGTACGCTGCAGAGCTTTAATTTTAAACAATAACACCTCGTAGAATTATGGGAATAAGATGTTCCTATAGTAAAGTAACCATGATGAATATATTGAGATGACTTCCAGCGCTCTTAGTGGCCAAATTAAAAATTAAATTAAAAGATTTCCGAAAATGATACAAAAACTTTATTTAGAAAAAGTTTTCTGAAATTAGTCGCCGGTTTTAGTGTTTTGGAAAAGTTCATAAGGCTGGTTCGGTTTATTCAACCATGCACAAACTAAACGTTCTTATAGAACATAGACTTTCCAAAGTTCCATCCTAATTACAAAGCCGGCAGGTGAGTTGTTATAAAAAAAAACCATTAGATAATAAAACGTAGTATATAGGCAAAACTCCGCAATAAAAAAAATTAAACTGGAATTAAGCTTTTAAAATCGCAGTCGATTTGAAAAGTTAGAATTAAAATGCTATTATAGTATAATGAAACATCAAAGAAGTTTAGAGGCATTAGAGGTGGTATAAGTGAGGAGAGTCATAAGATAAAATTAAAAATACACATTAAAATGAAATTCAAACAAATTTCCTGGGTAACAGCCACCGAAGGTGGTGTTGATTTAGTTGGAGAAAATAAGGTTCAACTGATTTAGCTTTAAGAGCTAGCCACCTATGAGTTGGACGTTAAGAATACAAAAAAACATAATGTAAAACTTCGAAAAACATTTTATAGAAAAATGCGCCGAAGAGGCGTAAGTCTAGCTTTACTGAGAAAATGACACTTTTAAATCTTAGTATTAATGTTCTCATTTTGATATGTAATTTTTCGTTTCAAATATGACGACCCAAATATTTCAATTTTCAAATAACAGAAATACCCGGTTTCAAGCATAAGCAATTTAATAGTCACCACTCAAATTATATTTATTTTTATTTTATGTTTGAAAATTTTAATTCTTTAAAAACATCAAATTAAGCAATACAAACATTCCGATTTAAGCAATACGAATATTTCCAAAAGCAATAAAAAAGAATTGCAGATAAAACCTAATTAAACATAGTACTTTATAAAAATTTTTAATTTCCTATCATCACTATACAAAAAATCCAAATCCGGATTAAGCGAACTTACATTTTACAAATCCACTAAAAAGAATGAAATAAATTAATTTTTAACAAAAAAGAGACCGACTTCAAAAATGCGCCTAAAAGTGAGAAATAATGTTTATCCAAAAAACAACAATACTACTTTTTAACATAATTTTTGAAGTCGAAACACTTTCACAATAAATTAACATTCCTCGCTAACAATGAAAATGTTTATTATATCATAATTTATGGGTATAATAGTTTTTCTTTTCAAATTAATTTTCATAAGACTGCTCAAAATATATAACATCGTATAGTATGCGGTAACAAAACCACATATTTGTTAGTAATACTACCTTATACATTACCAGCAGAGAGGTCTGAACTGCTCTCTTTTCTTCATGTTTATGATTTCCAAAAAAAGGCATTTAAGCCTTTTCTTATTAAATTAAGAAAAGAAAACAATTTTCTATATTGTGCCTTTAACTGTAAATATTTTATCTTATGTTATATGCTAATAACGTGTTCCTCTTTTTAATGTTAGCGTAATGTTAATTTATTGTGAAAGTGTTTCGACTTCAAAAATTATGTTAAAAAGTAGTATTGTTGTTTTTTGGATAAAAATTATTTCTCACTTTTAGGCGCATTTTTGAAGTCGGTCTCTTTTTTGTTAAAAATTAATTTATTAACTTATCAAGTCGAATGCGGCTTCAAAAGCTTAATGGAAATAGAAAAATGTTTCATCGGCACGACGCACGACGCCATCGGCGTCGTTTGAATGAACTTTTCATTTGTTAATTAACTAATTCTTTACTCCGCAATTTTATTAGGTTCAGTCGATATTTATACCCCATTTCAATAATCTAATTCTTATAGTGGTAAGTAAGCTCGCGACAAGTTTTCGAAAAAGTCATTATAACTCCGCTTGTATCCGCAAGAGGGCGTTTTAATTTAATATGGGACCAACTTCAAAACATTTCTAATCTATTGCAAAAAACCGCGTCCAAATCGGCCCAGTAGAACATACCAAAAGGGCGTGGCAAAGATTGGACATCTATATTCTACGAATTGATAACCTCCTCCTTTTTGAAGTCGGTAATAAAATACCCCCCGAACAGGGACTCGAACCCTGGACCGTTAGGTTAAAAGCCTAACGCTCTACCGACTGAGCTATCCGGGCTCAAAAATAGTTTCATTATTTGAGAGCTCTTTCCTAGTAATGTTACCCATATTAAACTTAAAAACTGACTCATTTGGGAAGATTAAATAGTGTGGATTTAGAAATGTAATTATATTTTGTGGGATTAATTTTGTTTACTTAAGTACTTCCTCTTTCGTGCATTGTATTAGCTTACAGTCAAACTTAATTTCCAATTCTTGAAAATGTTTGAAAGGGCAAACATATTTTAGTATGTATAACTTCCTTGTATTTTAAGGAAAATCCTTCAAACCATTAAAAAGGTCATTTACAAAGAACAAAGAGAAAGTGACAGCTACAGCAAACTATTTTTCACATAAATTCGATAATAAATCGCCTGGTTTTTTCAATCCTAAAAAGATATCCGATCCGTCACAAAAAAAAACCTGAACAGCGATACGAAAACAAAGAACGTTGCCATCATTCCACCCAAAAAAAATAAATCCATAACTTCTTTGTTCTCGAAACCAAATGTGACGTTTCATACGACATCAAAGGGATGGGAAAGAAAGAAATCCCCGAAATACATCCAGGAATCCATCCCTCTTAATTGCTTCGAAAAGGCACCTAAATTTTATTCATCTTGCCCATCTCCTATGAAAATGGTAATTGAAGGCGACAGCCATTAAGCAAGGCACACCTCCATTACGGTTAATATGCATCGTTTGCGAGGTGCCATTCGTCAACTGGAGCGCCTTGCCTAATCAAAAGAAGTAGCTGGGGTTCGAGAGTTTGGCATGACATTTTTTTTTTGTTGCAGGGATCATGATGCTGTTAGGGGTAAAATGGTGTAAGAATATTTCTTGCTTCTTTGATAGTTTTGGTTAGGCTGTATTTTAAAATAATAAAAAATTAAATTATTTAAAATATTCTTTGGTTTTTATCGTGTTAAAAAATCTTTTATCAGTATTTTTGAAAAAATAGTATTACAATTTTAAGATAATAATACTAGTTTGAAATGTTTTGATTAAGTTGTTTGAGTAATTATACGATTCCAATTGTACTTTTCTGAGCTCCCCCCTCTTTCAATTAACTATTTCTCCAGATGAAATTAAAAACAAATTATGATCCATCGTCTCTTATAATTTTGATAACATATTCTGGATAATATATTTTCTGGTAATGCATTTTCCCACATTCAAGTTATCTATCTTAAAAGACAGAGTAACATATAGACTTTGACCTTAGTTATAATCCTTCATCATTTAACTGTTGTTCCCTTTTCTGTATTTATTCCAATTTTATATCTCAATTCCTTAAATTCAACACCGATAATTATTTTTCAGAAGATAGTTAAACCACGGCTTACTAGATACTTATACAGGCTAGTCGAGTACGGAAATCATTGGAAATCCAGATGGCAATACTGGACCAACTGGCAAAGCATACCCACAGTGTTGAAGGCGGTGGGTGATATAGGTAGGTCTTGTAGGAGCTCCAAGCGGGAAAAGTTGTCAAATGGTTTTCATTGTTTAAAACTCGGCTAGCCTGTATAAGTATCTAGTAAGCCGTGGTTAAACAATGTCATTTTTCTATTTGGAAAGTATTAGGAAATGTGGATAAAATATTCAAAGGGAAATAACTCGAACACAACTCTTCTAAAGAATTAGCAAATATGATTTTAAAAAAATGGTAATGTTAATGGTAATGATAGCCTGAAAAAAATATACCTCCATGAAAATATGGTCGCCTGTGCTGATGTGGACAATTACTATTCGAGATCACTTATAGTTATAGCTCCATCGAAAACAGTACTGAATACCCTCGAGGATGAGTAGAAACTTTTTCATAAGTTTTAAAGTGTCTGGAGTTCTTTTAGTTGCCTCCGGACATTTCATGACTGACGTTAAAGTGGCCTGGCCCTAGGTTTAGGTGGTCGGGATTAGAAATTCCAGTTTCATTTTCAACGCTTTTTTTCAACTATTTCAAAGGGATTAATGGGTTTATTAAAGTTACACTAAACGAATTTTGTTATTTCTTTTTCACTCTCTACATTAGAGGTTCTCAAACTGTGGATCGTAAGTCATTTTTGCTGGGTCGCTAGAAGATTGTTTTAATAATGAGTTAATTCAATATTTTAGAAACGTGATAACGGACTTAACATCAAAAACATGTGAAGAAAACCTTATATCCGTTTGAAGTGCTTATGATTCAAAATATCCATTCATATGACAAAGATTGAAAAATCAATTAGTAAATTTTCTAAACTTGAGGTGCATGTCCCACCAAAAGGGATCTAAAGAGAGGGCAATTAATTTTTTTTTAATTTTCTTAAGAAATTTTGACCTTTAAATCACCCACCCCCCAGATTATTTTCAAACGAGTTTTTTAAACTCTGAAAATCGTCTTCTCAATATAGTTAAATTTCAAAAATCTTTTGCCGGGAGACTACCAGACACGATTTTTTAAAATAATTTTCTAGAAAGATTAATTTAACCTCTGTATGTAATTATTATAAAAAGGGAATAATTATTATAATATATGTTGTTGCGGCTCCATAGGGAGCATAGAAAAATAAGATAGATTTAGGGGGAGGCGGGATGAGAAACACTTAAATGTTCTTTGGTAATAAGGTTAGTTTTTATAGAAAATTAAATACCTTAATCCTTAATTTAAGATAAGAAGTGGATTGCGTTAGATTACATCATATAACCTAGACTGTTCCACACTGATCAGTAAAAAACATATACCTTTTCGCCTCTAAAAAATCCCACATCCTTATCAAAGAAAAGCCTCAGTTCAAAACGATACGCAGTTATTGGTTCTAACATTAATGGATTTACCCAAATAACCCCCCTCTCCGAAAAAGAGCCTGATAAGAAAGCACTCGCATCGCAGCAAACAAATTTGATTGGAAGCCATAAACGAAGACGAACAAGGAGCATCGTCATCGAGATCTACGACCCATTCTCGCAAAAACAGACGTTCGAAGGTTAATGAGGGGGCAAAAAAGAACAAATCTATCGATAAAGCACCCCCCTGCATATAGC
Source organism: Tetragnatha montana (assembly GCA_963680715.1). Lineage (NCBI taxonomy): Eukaryota > Metazoa > Arthropoda > Arachnida > Araneae > Tetragnathidae > Tetragnatha > Tetragnatha montana. The sequence goes on from OY796681.1 coordinate 20,900,450, forward strand.
AGTCGACCCCAAATGAAGAAATATGAGAGCTTCTTCCCTGGTTAATGGCTGCATCAGACGCTCGTCATTTAGCCGAATGAATGCGATTTCTAGAAATGTATCAAGATCCGCTGCTAAGAGGATTGGACTGGTGGTGTAATGAAAACGTTTTTGGTTTTTTTTTTTTTACCCTAAGAGTTAATTTTTAGAGATTGTGTTTTAATGATAGGAAATTTGGTTCTAGTTAATTAAATGAGTATAAAGAAATGGTGTATTTTTGCTTCTCAAACTATGCATAAAAAAATTATTACAGCCTTTGTTTTTGAGTGAGAATTCTTAATATGTAGTTTCAAAATGCTACACTTTTGTTTATAATATTTATCAATAGAGGGACACGGGTATATTAGGATACTTAGCTGAAATATGGCTTGAAAATTAAGAGAGCTGCAAATTTTTCTACAGACTAGAAATTCAAAAATTAAAATAAAAATGTAATGAAGCATGAGAATAGATTGTGGTTTGTAATGTTTTTCCCAAGGACAAAAGAGTTGGAAATGTATTTATAAAAACGTACAGAACATGATAAATGCTGATAAAATAAGGGAGGTTTTTGAATTAACTTATTTTTGCACTATATAGTTTATAGTAACTTATTTTTGCACTCTTTTGCACAAAAGAGCATTTTCAATAACATGACTCGGACCTAATAACGGCCTTATTAGTAGAAGGTTACAGTTTTTTGCCCTACAGAAGGTTAACAGTTACAGAAAATGACTGGCCGTGGAATTCTTCTATTGGAGCATTTTCAATCACGTGACCCCATACCTAAAAACCGCCTTAGCAACAGATACCTCGTTACCTAGCAACCGCCTTAGCAACAGTTAAAAGCCCTACAAAAGGTTAACAGTTAAAAAAAATAGCTGGTCGTGACGTCACCTGAAATCACTCTAAAAAATTAATTAAAATTTGAATGCAGTACTACCCCTAATTTCAAACCATCAGCCTCAAACACACAATTTAGGTTAAGAAAATAAGGTTTTCCAAAAGTATTCTTGATTAGGTATAGACCAATTTTTATTAATAATTATTTGAAGTAAATAATTTATTTAAAGTAAACTATTCCCTGAATATCATACATGGGTTTAATTATATCTTCACAATTCAGGATCACATAACAATAACCAAACCTGTGATTCTTCTTCCTTTTAAAAACCAAATCATTTATTTCCTTTAGGCAGTCAATTATCAAATTAAGAATAGTAACCTAACATCGGGAGTTTATTTTTAGAAAGTTATTAAAGCATTGAAAAAAAAACATCATTTCATCATTAAATGTCGGCTAGGCTGCTTTTCCGCAATACGGGTATTGCAGTAAAGATCTTGAGATCTGTAAATGTTGCTTTTCCTTTAGATGCTTCTTAGTGCAGCATAAACAACATTACCTCCTGAAACTGCTGATTTTTATTTTCCAAGTTGTTACCTTTACAACAGGTTTAAAAAAAAATTACCATTTGATTGAGAAAGAAAAGGGTAATTTATTTCAAAACAAAATTTATCGTTTATTATTACACCAGATAAAATATTTGTACGTATTACTCGGCTTTTTCAAATAAGATGTTTAAGAATTAAAGTTGTTTTAAAAACATTAAAAACCACTTACAGAAGTTGATAACTATTGCTTTAAACATTGTCATCTATATAAAGATTTGAATTACTTATAATTAAGTGAAATATTGATTTTAATACATATATATTTCAAATTTGTAATTTTTAATAGGAAGCTGTTTCTTTTCTTTAATTAAATTGACTCGTTAAAGAAAGAAAAACAGGAAAATTGTTCAAAACACACACGCACTTTAAAAATTAAAAACACACACACTACCATAGAGAAATAATCTTACATGAATTTATAGGGAAAAAATGTGCTACATGATTAGTGTAAAAAAAAAACAAAGCTGTTTTCAAGAAAATTTCAGACTTATTACTTACTCGTGAAACGAAATTTCCTTCGAAGAGTTTTTTCTTCCCTTTCGTTTGAAGGGTGTTGGAGTTAAGTTTTAACCAATCCTTTAGTGAGAAAGGATTTTCTAGTTGACGATTAAAATCCTGTTTAATGGGTTTATCTTCAAGTATGGTTCCTAAATATTAATATTTTCTAATTAGTTAAGTAGTCTCTATCTCTATATGTTATTTGAAAAGAAATTTAAATAATATCAATTCAATTTGACAATAATTTGGGTAATATTCCGTAATCGAGGTTTTCGCCAAATGTCGCCAAATTTGGGCGATAATCAGGGATTTAGATGTAGTGTTAGTTTTACTTGGCGATATCCGATCTCGCCAAATTTGGCGAAAACCTCGATTATGGAATCTGTCCCAATAATTTTGTGCACTTAGTTCCCTTTCTGATAGATAGCGCCACTTATTAGTTCTGTGTCTTTTATTTAAATAAATATTCCCTTTGATACACTAAGAAAATTATAACATGTTTGTATAAATATAGATATAAAATCACAGGAAAAGTACACTATTGTAAGATTAGACATAATGAATTTTATAAAACCGAGATGAAATGACTTAACTACGTGATGTGCTTTAGTTACGAAATAGTGAAATAGTTTTTATAAATTGTACCAAGGAACAGAGTGAATCTTATCAATTATGAAATTATTTAAATGAGTTCCACATCTAAGTTTAAATAAACGATATAAACCATAATCTTTACCTGGTATAGGTTTTCCATTTTTGTAGGCCTCTGAAGCAAAGTACTCTTTTATTAATGGTCCCAGTTCCTCTAAACTTTGACAATAAAACCACTTTTCGTAGAGAATATCATGACTATTATCTATATAATACCTTCAAAAAAGTCACAAAAATACAAAAACATTGATTAGTTGACGAATGTTTAATTACTTTTATTTTCAAAATAAATATAACCTTTCAAACTTCAGATTAAACACCTGATAAAGGTGCTATTTATTTCTATAGCACCAATTTAATATATTGTATTGGCTCGTGTAATCTAAATTAACCTTTTCCTCATGATGCATTTGGATGTCTTTAATTTTACTTTTAATAAATTCTAGGTATTTGTGCTCTTTTATTACAATTGGTATTTTCATAAGAGTAGTATACATAAAATTTATAAATTATAATGTTTAAGTAAATCATATTATTAGGTATTAGGTATTGAATCTTGGAAGTATTATATGAGTTTCTCCCTTTTAAAATGAAGAGCATATCAGAGGAGGAAATGAGATACTCGTTTAGTGAAATGTGATAGTGGTCAATTTGAACTTCTTATCCCTATTTTATTCCTTCTAACATTTTACCATTTCTAATTTTTAAGCCAAAATTTCAACGAAATATAATAGGTATCCCATCCAATACTTTAAAGTCGGATTTAATACATTGAATTATATTTTCAATTACTATTCAATTATATTTTAATTTTCTTTCTTTTAAAGCTTAAAAAACATAAAATTACAAAATTTAAATTAGTAAAATAAATAAAACTATGAGAATTTGGTTATATGGACGTTAGGGTTTTAAATAGGAAATAGGTATTTTTATCATTTATAGAGCAGAGATGGCAGCACAAAACACTTTCCGAGGAATTGATTCTGGTATTTTCCAAGATTTATTATAGCTTCAAAATGCTTGTGTTAGTGTAAAATTTAAAAATAATTTCATATTTATCTACACTGAATTGTGAATACAAAATATGGAGCTTTAAAATTCAACATTCCATTCAAATTCAGAGTTGGATCACTTTAATTTAGAAAACTCATTTTCTAGTTAATAAATGTATTACTTTATCGTTTCTGATTAGAAGAAATTATAGTTTGTAATTGTACATTAAAAATACTTGAAATTAACTCTCTATGTACAAATTTCAACATTTTCTAGCTACATAAATATATTATTATAAATAAGTACGAAAGTACGTATCATAGCTTAAGGAGCAATATGGCCTCAATTTTCACAACATTTCAGAAAGGAGAGAACAATTATCTTCAACGAGCATTTCTAATGGACAGGGCGGTAACAAAACTAGTGATACCAGCTATCCAAGTGTTTTCTTTTTCGTAAAACCCTTTGTTACAGGTAATCCAGCGTCTAATTTGGATAGCTCAAAACTGGCAAAAAAATTTAATTGTGTCATGTTGCGCCTTAAGCGACGATAGTCATAGAACATATGGAAGAAAACTATTTATTAAATTCTTACCGTAAGCAATCTTTTTCGGAAGGAAGCCTTTCTCGTTCTATAACCAATCCGATTGTATCAGCCGACCTTTGAGGAGAATGAGGAATACGAGCCGGTAACAGGAATACCTAGATTTAATTTTAGAAATGCAGTTTTCTATTGTGTTAGGTTTTCCAAGTAAGATTTTATCATAATAAATGGATAAACGTCCTTAAAATAAAACTTAGTCTGGGCCGCTTATGCTTTCAAAAATTTTATTTGGTTATCAAACTCATTTTTCAGTTGGATAAAAACGCAATAAAATATATTCTTATTTTTTTCTTATTAAAATGTATTTTAATTGTTAATTTTTTTTTATTTGTAGGCTTAAGCTTTAGTTGTGGAGCTTGATACAAGATGACATTGCAACTCAAAACTGAATGTGAAATAAATATTCAAAACTCTTTTAAAATAGGACAAGATTTCACATAGTAAAAACCTTCAGAGAAGTCAGGATAAATGTATTCGCAAAAACTGCATCCTTAGGTACTATCGTGAACTCATGGAAACAAAAACATCAATATAACTCGTGTCTAGGTATTGCTAACGTGAGGATGAGGAATTTCTCCTTCGGCTTGAAAATCAAGGGGGAAATCCAGTGATCCGTTTACAGAAGGAGTGACATCTGATAAAACACATTACGAATTTAACTGATAAAACTTCTAGCTGGGAAATGCTCATCATATTATTAATCCTAGAAATCCGATACAAAGGTTTGTAAATGTAAATTAAAGAGATTGAATTTCCTCAGTTCCAAACTTGCGACAGTTCAATGCCTGATTAGTTTTATCAAGGTGACATGGTAAGCAGTTCTGTGAAATGGAGTACCTTAATTTAATTTCGTACCGATGTTGATAAGAGTTATCGTTTGATTAAATGAGAGCGTCTGTACCACGGTTGTAAATTGTTCTCCAAGCAAATGGGAGAATAGAATTACGAGTTTGATTCTAACTGCTAGTCGTTAATACTAACATTGTTTGTTTATCCGTCAGAATCTATCTTTGTCAGAAATGTAACTCAGTTCTTGAAGTGTAGTTTAATTCTATACACACTGTAAAAAACTCCCGTAAAATTTACGGTTTTAAACTGGCAGCTGGGTTGGTTGTGGAAAACCGTAAAAATTACGAAGTAAATCCGTAAAAACAACGGCGTTTTACCATTTTAATCCATGTAAATCTGTAAAAACAACGGCTTTTTACCATTTTAACTCATGATTTTGGTTTTTTGTTTGTACGGTTTTCCACAACCAACCCAGCTGCCAGTTTAAAACCGTAAATTTTACGGGATTTTTTTACAGTGCAAATTTCTTCATATTTTTACAGGAATTTGTAATGTTATTAAAAGTAATGATACTAATTGTTTTGTATTGAATGGAATTTTATATTTATTTTAAATCTCCTTCTGTAATTTTGTCTCATAAAAAATTATTCCTCCTTTGACCCTCCCTTTTTTATTTCTCATAAAATGAAAAGCGGCTTTATATCAGATAAAATATTAATATTTTTTAAGTTTTTTTGTAAGTTAAAGATATAACTATTCGACATAAAAAATTAGGATCAACTAAATGCACACGTTTTAAGTACAAAAAGGGAACTATTGCTTAAAACCTTAATAATAGGGACATTAAGAGGGTTTCTTATCGCAATCTCGAATATATATTATTTAAAAGTTATGATAAGCAATACATTTTGATCGTTGTTGGTAAACTAAAATAATTAAGAGGTCTCTATTTTTATTTTAATAACAATGTAGTTTTTACATCGTAATTACAATTTCGTTTGGTAAATTAATTTTAAAAATTGCGGCCTTTGTATTTTTGTATTATTTAAACAAAAATTTGACATAGGTTTCAAAGAACTCATTTGGTTCATTACATTTGAATAGAGGCCGTTGCTTCAGAGCATACCAAATGGTAAAAATAATGTAAGATCATTAATTTTTTAAGTAGAAGATAGTTTGATAAAATATTTTTGATTATCACTGTAAAAATACCAATTAAATATAGTACCTACGATGTTAAATTAAGTTTTAGGATCTTGTAATGCAAAAAATTTTATAATTTATTCTCAGTGTTTGAACAGGTTCGCCCAAACTCAGCACAACCAAATTCCTTGCACGGAGTAGATAAAACTGCCCAGATAAACATATCTACGACCCATGCCCATAGTTTTTCAGAAAATCACGACAGAAAAAAGTATGATGTCACATCCGGTTCGCACTAAAAAGGTTTATGGGAAACTTGACCCTGTTTATTTTAATATGTTTGTATACTTTAAAATATCTCTTGCGCAATGCGCATGCATGTGCCAACTATGGAATAGAATAGGTTTTTATCGGATATATGACGTCTCAATTTTCGAAAAAAAAAATCTTGGTAGTGGTACAGTTCTTGGGGCATTTTTTTATGTACTCTACGCAAGGAATCTTTTTGTGCTGAGTTTTTGGGTGAAGAAGGGAATAATTCCAAAAAGGGCTAATTGACTTCCTGTGCTCAAAAAAAATCTCCAAGCTTCGCTCTACACATGAATGAGAAGAGGGAAAAAATAACTGTCTTCTATAGGTAATATATTCCCAAGAATTTCTGGAAATCGATGTCCATTCATTGTATAGTATAAGTATTTAATTTGAAATGCTATTTAGTATATTATTTATATTTAGTATTTAATTTGAAATTTAAGTTAATTTGTCTTTCTTTTCTTATTCTCTGTACTGTAAACTAACCTAAAATAAAATAAGTTTTGAATTCGAAAGTGGTTTTATCTATTTTATCCAATGAATGTTGTACTCCATTCATACTACATTGATATTAATTAAATTGCCTTACTCTTTCTATTTTTCCCTTTTTTGCCGTGAACTAAGCAGCAATTTAATTTAATTGTCAATTTAAGTGATTTTAAGATTTCTTTTCAGCTGAAATTTTTGAAGTTTAAAAAAAGGATAACCTTTAAACTTACTTCCATAAACTTTTTTCGACAGTAAAATATTTTTAAATTTCCTTATATTTTTTATATGTTTTGTTCTATCTTTTAAATAGGGACCTGAATTTCCAGTAAAAATTTGGTGTTTATACAATGAAAATTCCCTTATTTAAACAGGGTTTTTTTTTTCGATTTTCTCAAAACTTGGTTTTGGAATTATTCCTTTTTTTAAACTGTCTTAAACTTAATCAAATAGTCAGCAGAGATGTCAAAAACCTACCGTCTCCCCTACCTAAATCTCCCCTACAGATATCTCAATGATTTAAACCTTATCCCCCACCCCCATACTATGCTTACATAGAACTAATTTTAGGATGTTTAATGTTTAACAGCATTACCATTTTATTAAAAGCTTCATACCACCTAAATTTAGACGAACAAAAATAATAATTTCAACTGCGCGTGCTTCAAACTGGAAGAAGAATTGAAAACGCCAACATCAACTTTTATTGCATACCTTAATTTCTAGATGCTTATTTAAAACCAATATAATTTACTGTCTCACGGTATTTAATCATGTTCGTCCAAATCTTATTAGCTTGTTTGTCGAACTGACTTGAAATAATTTCATATGAATTCTGATGTTCGATGCAAAAGGTAAGATAAAACTCTAAAAGCAATTTAAAATGCCTTATAGATAAGCTTAATTATGTATTTAAGGTACGAGCGGGCAAGGGTTCCTTTGTGTTTGAAAAGCCACTATTTTGAAAGGGAAAAAATGTCATTTCCTTTCTGTTTGTTTTTTTAATTCTTATTATTTATGATCCTTTGTTTCAAAACCAATTGCAAAAATCTATTAATAGCACAATTTCTTCTAAATTTTATCACGGGGTAAATTTTCTGAAGTTCAATTCATCCATATCAAACATGCAAAATTATGGAACGTTTACAAATTCTTATACAGAGTAAATAAGATAACTAACATTCCATGAAATGTGTCCTTATCGAAATAAATGTTATTAAGACTGAAAATGCAATAAAAACAATATCGTTATACCTTATCAGGTATACCTGAAATCAAATTCTATAAAAAATAATAATGGTAGAATAAATAGTTATAAACAGTTTCATTCTACTCCTCCTTAAATAAAATAGCAGAATTGACTTCCTACTGGATTTTTTAAAGTTTGCTTTAATAAACTTTTTTGCTTCTATTTACCATTAAAAAAGTAGATCTACCCATCTATATTCACACAGACATTTTGGATTTGAAGTGAACAGCAAATTAAGCAATTTTGAAATTAAGCAACCCAAGTTTTGTAGACATCTCTTTTTCTTCATTTCCTTAGTTTTTCCTATTTATGTATAGTTTTTAAATATAACTTAAAATATGTTTGTTTTAGTGATATTGTATTTATATTATTATTTATTGGTATTTTTTATCTGATAAAAACAAGTTTCAAAACAACGATGAACCTCCTTATTAATTAAAATTTCACTTATGGAAAGAAAATTTATTTAATTTTGATTAAAAATGGAAAATACCATGCTTGAATATAAATTAAAATAGTTAAGATACAATTTACTTTAATTTATGAAATTAAGGAAATATCAGAAAATATTTCTTTGCCTGTAACTTATCCCTTTAACAACTACAAGTAGATGGATATAAAATTGTCAAAAATTAACAAAGATCTTGTGAAATCTTTTCATTTAAAAGTGTTTCTTAAGAGGTGATTTTTAAAATGCAACAATAACTAAATTAATATAATGTTTCATTTTCATTTTGTCCTCTTTTTAAACTGTGAAAGAAAACTTTACTAACACTTTTTGCTTTACTAAACTTTAAATGAAAAAGAAAAATCTTTAAGAATAATATTTTAAAGCTAAACTTGAATTTAAAACTTCGAGAGTACGTTAATTTTGGCTTCAGACTTATTTACATCATTAACATATTTGCGATTGATAAATAATAGAAACCAAGAATAATTGAATTGTGAAAAAGTGGTTTTTTTTAATGATTACTTAAGAGCTTTCTCCGATTCCGAATTTTATCCCGACGAGGGAATACGTCAAAAATATTTGGATCATACCAAACATAAACAATTAAGTAACAATTAGGGAAAAAATATTTTTAAAAGTCAAATCCCAGTACTCACTTCTCCTTCCTTAATTACTATGTCTCTGAACTGACCTTTCTCTTCTACAATCAGGCACATGTCTCCTTTGAGCATATAAAAGAACTGAAAAGCAAAACACTTTTATAAAAATGTATTTTTATCCTAAAACTAATACTAAATAGGATAAATTAAACTTTTTGAGTTGCAGCAATTACGTGTATCATTTTGAAAATACAGGAGAAACGGGGAAGATTGATACATACCAAAAATAATAAATATTCATGAATAAAAAGTTAAAATAATTTATGAAGGAATTTATTCCGAAGCGTGACGCAGGGGGAAGCGCATCGAATAAACACATGATCAAAGCAGAGTTCTTGAAACATAGCATTAAGATATTCAAAGCAATTTTACTGGTAACAAAAAACTTTATTTTTTAAAACATTAGTTAAAATCAGGGGCAAAACTGTACAATAAACTTCCAAAAATCTAACCAGTTAATTATTCAGTGCTTATTTTTTTTTTAAAGTTCTGAACATTTTTGACCAAGGTACCTTCGTATTTTATTTAAATAATTAACATGTATTATTTTCCTACTTTTGTGTTATTAATCTCTATATTTGGCCAAATTTATCGATGTGCCCCATATTCTACTTTTCCACATATGGGGCACATGGATAAAAAATTATTTAATTTTTCTACTTGAAAATGGGTTTAAATTTTGGTGTATTAAAGTGCACTTTTTTCTCCTACTTGCAGAGGAAAAGGTGTTATTTGTGGCACCCTCTTTTGTGTTCAACTTACAGCCTTATTTACAGTCATCAGCGTCTAGGTTAACCAGCTGCAGCTATGGAAAGAAAATTTCCCTTTTCGCTTACTCCGATTGGTGGAATCCTTCTTTGACCAAGACTGACACCGACACTGATCTTTGTCGCTGATGGCTGTGAATATGGATGTTAAAGTATATTTAATTTGAAAAAATATTCTAGATTTTTAGAAGAAAGCCATTAGGGAGCATGGGATTTTTAAGCATTATTTCTCACTATTAAACAAGTTTTTCCTGTTACCGGTTCAGAAGCTAAATTATTCAGAAGCTTCAATGAAAAAGTAGCTGTCCATAGAATATACCACAGTTACTTTGAACCCGTTTATTTATCTCCCGTTTATTTTTACTATTTATCTCTCCTCTCTTTTAATCCTTTTAGACCTAGCCGACCCAAATCTCCCATTGGATTCAATAGTAATCTCGGACGCCAGGGTTGAACGGGTTAAATGTCTCGCATTTGCACCAACCACACCTACGGAAAAAGGATCCTGTCACATGTAAAATAAAGCCATGCGGGACTAAAGGTGTGATTAGAAAAGTAGCTTAGGATCTCTGCTTTTCAAACATCACTATGAAATTATTTTAAACTAACCATAAGAACGAATTTGCATTAAACCTCAAGCTACATCCACTCAAAATACTTGAAAGTATAATCCCAATTGCTCTCTGATAGTTTACATTAACAAATTGCACATGAACCCTGAACCCTTCTTCAGCACCACCAATAAATACTTGGGAAGGGGTCTTCATATTTCCACCTTTTGTTCTTTTTTTTTTGCTACATCTAGAGGTTTCCATCTCGGCCTGCTTCTTCCGTAAATTATCTTTATTTAATAATTGAGGCCCCTAGTTTCAAAAACGGACTCTTACCAAAAACAAAATTTTACAGGAGGGAGAAAAAACTGTCACCATGACTAAAACGAGAAAAATTTGAAATTCAATCTATTTGCTGTGTACAGGAAATAGATTGAATTTCAAATTTTTTTCAATTTCAATTTCAAATTTTTCTTGATTTAGTCATGATGACAGTTTTTTCTCCCTCCTGTAAAATTTTGTTTTTGGTAAGAGTCCGTTTTTGAAACTAGGGGCCTCAATTACAAGTTAAAATTTTTTTATTCAGAAAAATCAATAGTATCCCAAATTTAATTCGATAACTTTTGTATAAAGAATGGATTTGTTTCAGAATTTATAAAAAATAGATATTTTACCATTCACTACAGATATAGTGTTAAGATTTTTCATCTTCTTTTATGCCTTTTTTAGATTATTAACTTTCCTTCCCTAAATCCCTAAAATCTCTGAATATTCAACTAATTTCATAATTAATTAAAAAGATTTATCTTTAAAAGGATAAAGATGAATTTGTGAAAGGATTTTGTAATATTATCCTGCATTAATCTTTTCAAAGAATACTCTTAAATTCTTTTTTGACATAAAGTCAATTGTATAATAAAAAGATGGAAATTTCCCAAAAATAAGACAAAAAAATCTTCTATATCAAATATAATTTTTAATTTAAATTCCCAAAATTAATTCCTCTAAGAACTAAAAAGTTAAATTTATTTTATACATTCAAAACAGAGTAAAGGGAAACTCATTTTACTAAATTATTCCATTTATGCTTCACTTCTTAAAAAATAAGTGTAACGAATGAAAGATCAAGTAAAATGTCCTGTTTCCATAAAATAGCATTCAGAGATCCCTGCATAAAAATTTATGGAGCAAGGATTTCTTTTTCTCCCCAGCTATATCCTCGCTTCCTAACTTCAGTACAACACATAAAAGTGATAAATTGTAAAATACTGTTTGTGACACATAAGATTTCCTTGGAAGAGTAAAAACCGGAAATAACATCATCCCTCTGATTTTACTTTTATAACTTTATTTGAATCGTTTGAAAAACATCTCAGGATAAATTAACATGTTATGAATAAAACATTTAAGGTTACTCGATGAAAACTCTTGGGTTAAGCCAGAGCCTTTAAAAGTCAATTAACACGAAGTACATATTTAAAAAAAGATTTCAATTGTGTTTTTTTACTTCTTTTCTTGTTTCATTTTGTAAAGAAACCTCTCTTTGTATTTCCTTAATATATTTTTCCCAGCATTTTCTCTAGCATACGGAAGATGAACCTATTGTGATTTCCAGCGTTTAAAAAACTCTTTATTTTAAATTATGATACTTAAAATTAGGGGGGAAACATGCCTAAATTAATGTGGTATTTTAGTCAGAAAATCATTGAAAAGTTAATAAATTTATCTACTTGTAACACTTAACTTCTAGAACATTGTGATAGAAATGAAACATTTGTATCTATAGACTTTCCAACGTTTGGTATCTTACAGCATTTTAATGGTATAAGAATTGTAGCTAATAAAATCCTTAATATTTTTATGAAGATTATCAGACAACATTATTCTGAAAAATGTTTCAAATACCAAGATTTTAAATTTCTACAAGGAATTTACAGAACACATAGATGTTTGTTAAGAAAATATAATTGCAAAAAAATTGAATATAAGATAGTTGTAGGGTTTGCAAAAAATACTTTTAAACATATAAAAGTATTTTTAATACACTTTTTTTAAACAAAAATTGATATTAATACCCCGTAATAAATTTATCAGCGTATCCAAAAAACATACTAAACTTATATTTACCCACCTTATCTAAGTTTATTTAAGTACTTAAAGCAAGAAATATCTATCCATAAGTGCAAATCAACTATGATTTAAATTATCCTTTTATCTGACATAACATCTGAACACTAAAAAAACAAAATTCTTATGAAAAACACAGATAAATATAGCCCTTACATTCTCTGGCTTATATCCAGAAAATTTTAGTTCGGCATCGATGTACTACACTTATCAGATAAATATAATCCATTATCTGAATGGCTTCTGTGTTGTTCAGGATATGGGTCTGCTAGCAACCCCTGAATACATTGACCTCCTTTTTTACACTTCGTGCATATCCGTCATGGACCAATCTTTGGGAATGACATGTAATGAAAGGTGTGGAAGGCTGTGAGAAGTGTAATTAGTGTTGGTTGAGATATGAGGTTTGAAGATAAGAACAGAGTAATTAGGAGAAAAGCTTGAGCTAATATTACTTTGGTATAATTATTGGGTAATTTTTCATATATGTGTGAGATTAAAAGTTAATAGGATTATTTTTATGGCTGTCTTTTTATTTGGGAGCTGTTCTTTATTATTAACCCGCGAGGACGCACGCTGGGTCTGAGAGTCCCGGATACTTATATTAACATTCACAGAAACTCACCTTTACAACATAAACGCATGAAAATTAGCATAGATTTCACTTAAAAACCACATAAAGTTCCAAGAATTTGACCCGCTTTTATCACAAAATAAGCGGTTTGCTTCTGGGATTTAAAAAATTTGATCCAGAAAAATCAAGAGTTTAGCCTAAGAACGGAGACGAATTTGTCTGATGGTATTACAATGATCAAACAGGGATTTCAATTAGGTGCAAGAACAGGTAGGAAAAATATCCACCAAGGAGATTTACCAAGCTGTAACGACCGTAAAGCCCAATTCCCATGGGTTGCGTTTTTTGAAAATACGCAAGCGAATTTACTCATCGCGAATTTTGAAGGATCTTTTTCCCTAGCTTTTTTGCCCGCTCTGTTTCTGATTACGCTCACTAGAGGTCACTGACTTTTGCCTACTATCGTATTGGCGCCAAAACTTACAGCAACTTTAAACAACTTTATTAAGTTTTATAAGCATGCATTTTTCATAAAATTAGTAGCATCCATTAAAATTAAATCAATTTAAAGCATCACTGCTAAAATTTTAAAGTTTATTCATAAATAAGACATTAGTGCCGTTTACATGGGAAAAATATTACCCGGGTAGCTACCCGGGTAAAAAGTGGGTTGAAGGGAATTTCCAACTCTACCCGGGTAACGAAATTTGAAGGCGTTTACAGTGCCGTTCACATGAGCCACTCTACCTGGGTAAAAGGTTAGAAAAACCGGTTCTACGCAGTTTTATCACACCGCTTCCCCTACGCAAGGGAAAAAGTGCGGAAGTAACCGTGCAAAACTTCACCCTAGGCTAGGGTAGGGGAATAAAGTACTCCGACCAGAGTTTGTTTACAAAAACAATATGGCCTCCTCTTACTACACTGCACTTCACGTTAATCATAAAAACCATATTATTACTTACGAAATAAAATATTCTTGATCCTCAATATTCTCAAGGTGTGTTTTGTCTCGTTCAATGTTTATGTTATGATATTTTTAGTTTTAAAAGCTTTTACTATTGCGTTCCGAAATGTTCTGATGAAATCGCTTGCAATAAGTTAGTAATGTTTCAGTGATCTTTTTTATGATTGTTCTTCAATTTTATTTTTTACATCATGGTCATCCTTTGAAGGCAGCTAATATATTCATTAGTATAATTTTGTATTACTTCGATGGATTAATTTATTTAATGATCAAAGTATAAACATGACTGGCCGATTCAATATTCCAAGTTTCCAATGTTGGCTTAGTTTTTTATATTTTAATCAAGGTTAGAATATTATTTAACTCCATTATAGTGTTAATTAAAATAAACTTTTATTCGTAGTATTTTTATTAAAAATGTGTTTAGAGAAAATTATTCTTATAAAATCTGCGAATATTCTGATTACATTTCTGATGCTTAATTTCTTTCATTTGTGTTGTCCATTTGTTTGTTTCTTTTCATTTATTAGTTTTTTGAAGCATTTGAGTTTTCTTATTTTTCAGTTATTTTTAGATGCTGAATTTTTTTTATTACGTTCTTAATTGTGTGGAAAGTGGATAAAATTAGTTATATTTATTTTTAATTAGAAAGCCTTTAAAAATTGTTTAAATCTTAGTCTTGTTAAAATTTGAATGTCTCGGGTCCCAGAAAATGGATAGAGCATCGTAAAATAGATGGTCTCTCGAAGAGAAATAACCCTTCTAAACGTGTTAGAAGCCTTCATACTGGCAAAATTTTCTGAATACTATTTTATATTTACATTTGATATAGTGCTGAACAGTGCCAGTGTTTACTACTTTGTAAATGCAGATGGTGCTTCTTTTTCTTGATTGCTACCTTAATCTGTAAAATAGGCTTTTATTTACCCTAGAAATGCAATAATTATGTTACTCATACTGTTAGGAAGATAGGTTAACATTCTTAGACCTAAACTCCATTGAGTTTTAAAGGTAGCTTTAGTTTTCTGTGAGGGATTTCATATTCAAATTTCTAAAAATGCATTTTTATTAAATTTTTTTGTGATAATCACTGGTTTCTATTAACTAAATTTTTTGAATTGCTCATGACAGACTGTTGAATCTTTTAATATATGAATTTATACATTTATATAAGAATTATATTTTATATATATTCTTAAAATATTAGTTTGTATTATGAGTCCTATTAAGAATTATGATTAATATATAATTATTTTTAAATATGTCAAAAAGTGTTCCAATTAAGAATTTTTAAGCCTTTTTTTTCTCAATGCGCTGTTATAAAAAAGCATTCAAATAAATAAAGCAATAGTTTGAGTACTACCTACTAAAACTAAATTGACAGTTTTGTAAGAGTTAAAAAAAACTTTTAAAACTGAGATTTTTTAACTTTTAAAATATGGTTTGTCAAACTGCCCCACAATTTGGAATAAAAAATGTTTATAAACATTCTTTTAAATAAAAACTACTTTTTATGCTCTGTTTAATTGCACATTATACATGTATTCAAAATAGGGTACTTTGTTGCCTTCATGCTTCATCTCAATTTCTCCTAATTCATTAATAGAAATTCTTAAGCAAAAAATTTACTTAAAGCATGTTCCTAATTCAAAGAAAAAATATTCCTCCCAGGGTTTATTTCCCATAGGAAAGATCCTCATAAGTCAGAAACATCAACTCGAATAGAGAAAAATGCAAATTTGAGTTGAAAATTTCAGCTTATAGGCTGTTTTATAAATAAATATCTGTAAAATAATTGTTTGATAAATAAGAAAACACTAAAATTTTTGTTGAAAATTATCCCAAAGTCAGAAAAATATCATTCCTCTGCTTCAAATTGTAAGATGATATTTAAAAAACCCTCATTTTTGGGTGAAATGAATAAGAACCCACCCAGTGAGTTAGAAACTAAATTTCTTTTGAAAATACCCTATTCTTTAACAAAGTGACAGATTTTATTATGATCTATTTATACATTTTTGGTTACAAAACTATCCCTAATAAAATTCCTAAATATATTTTTTTGGCAGAAAATAAAAAACCTGCCAGAAAACGGATAATAATTAACCATTTAAAAGAAGCTTTTGAACAGGTAATGAAAGACTTAAAGCACAGCTGAATACAGTGAAAATTTGCTAGCCCAAAACCAACTAATTATATAGGTAGGTCAAAACCAACAAATAATTGACTTGATGAATAGGTCATTTGAAAAATTTTGAAAAAGTTTATGTTTTTCTGAAATAAGGATTTTCTATTACAGGATTACCATCTTTTTTATTTCCTAGCACTATGGAAACAAATTCCTTGAATTTCTTCAAACATCAGAAATTTAAAATATACTTCTGAGGTTACAGAATTAAATCTTATTCACTTCTAGCCTTCTCTAAGGATTCTCCTCTATTCTAGTCTGTTCATGGCTACAGTTCGCCAGTTCCTAAATTTTAGGACAAGGAAGTCCTTGTCATAAAAATCAGACCATCTGAGTTTGCGTCTTCCTCTAGCTTTATTTCCAAATGGCTTAGACATAATAATTATTTTTGTGGTACATTGGTTTGGCAACCGGAACTTTTAGAATGAAAACCCTTCAGATTTTTATAGAAAAAAAAAGGCTGGATTTTTAAAATTTGAATAAATTACCTATTAATATAAGTACATATTATGAATGAAATAAAATTATCTTTAAATATCATTATTTCTATAATAAAATAATTGGTACTTTAAATACCGGTCGTTGTATCGGGAGGGTCGTTATAAAGGGGTTCTACTGTATTAGTAGTAAAAAAGAAAAAATGAGAGGGTGTCACTTAAAAATTTACTCTTTGAATTTTTCCTTCATTTTTAAAGGAACCCCATAATTTAATACTCATACTTTATTTTTATTAACCACCTATAGTTAATTAATTTAAATGCAAAAATTGTCGGGAATTTCTATCTTCTTTCTCATGTAAATCATTAAAAACAAACAAAGAAACTCCATGATTTGATTATAAACAATAAAAAACGACGCATCAACAAGAATCCCGTTGTCCACGTGTTACCATCATTTCCCATAATACCTTTCGAATCTCTAAAAGATTGCTCATCACGTGACTCCTTGTCCGGGTAAAACGAGTGTGCATGTGAACGGGGCTAATCAACAGTCACCCGGGTAGTCTTCAAAAAATCCTTTCTCCCTACTTCACTACTCTTTTAACTGGGTAAATGGGTTTGGCCATGTGAACGGCACTTACATGAGACATGATCTAACCCGGCTTTTTCTCGGTCACGTGGTAAGAAATAAGGGATCTGCCTGTTTCCATGGTTTCCAAGTTTGTTTACAAATAGCTCATTTTTGTTCTTGCAAGAAGCATCAAAAGGAATTTTAAAAGAGCGTTGGCGATATATGCAAAAAAAATCAACGGATGATAGCAGATTTGCTTACCGAAGACCTGCGAAGATGTATGAAAGTAATCTTGTATTATTTGTTGAATATTTTGTTTATTTACTAGTAACACTTATACAATTATACAAAATTGTGTTGGCAACATTGTTTCAATTCCATCAATGTTTATTGTTTTGATTTCCGTTTTTCATGTTTGTAAGTTGTGCTTGTCTTAAAAATCAAATGGATGTTTATTAAACTTAACGTTTTATCTTCACATTTCCAACTGCATTTGCTACTTTCTACGTTATTGATGTCCATTACAAATTATATCAAAACAATCAACAGAGCACACACAAACAATTAAATGGGTCGAAGGAATATCGGATGGGCTAGAGCCCCCTCACGTGATTCCCCCTGTAGCAACGTTTTCCCTGCCAAGCCATACGAAGTACGAGGCGCATGCGCTGTGCTGCGTAAAATGGACTTAAGTTATTTTCGTTAACAAAACTGGCTGAAAATATTTGTAAATTAAATTAAATAGCATTTGATGATAGTAGAGAAATAAAATTAAATGGGGGAAATTTACCAGATTTTAAAATCTCTATATTAATTTATGTTTTTAGTTACTCAAAATATGGATTGTAGCTTGTACACAATTTTTAAAACTGGAATTATCAGGATATAGGTGTCTTGGGTTTATTTCGAAATGATTTAATAAAATTATTTTGTTAATGATAACAATAATTTATACAATTTTAATGCAGCCATCTAGCGGGAAAATTAAGAGTTATTTGTAAGGATTTATTTAATTATTTTTAAAGAGAATATTTTTAAAAAAAACTTTCTTATTAAACCGATTTTTTTTGTTTAAACCAAGGTTTTTTAGAATTGTTTTCAGAATAAGTCATTTTAACACTGATAATAGTAGTAGCAGTATAATTGAGTTGTAAATGTGACATTTATTTCAGGGGTTAATTATTATAATTGATTAGTATATTTCAATTAGTTAAATAAAATTATATTAATTTGTTTAAAAAATTAATATCTGGTACATTTCATTTAATTGCTCTCTTATCATCAAATATTATTTAATTTACCAATTTTTTGAAGAGTTCTGAAATGAAAATAATTTCCGTAAGATAATTAAACATTTTTTCTACCCCATATAATTCATTTACATAATTTTACCAGATTTGTGCTTGATAAAAGTGTGTGACTTTGTTATATAGTAGAACCTATATAACACAACCCCTCGCTTTAGTTTCCTATACATTATGACAATCAGTAATAAAGTATAAATTTTTTTGTAATAATTACAATTATATTCGTTAAAACAACTATTTTTTTAATCTTGTAAGGGGTGGCACTATTTAGGTTCTACTGTATTTATTTTGAAATAGCATAGTGACAACGTTTCAATAATATCTCAAAACTACTTTGATGTGATAATGATCGTATGGCTTGGCCAGCTTGGCAGGGAAAACGTTGCTACAGGGAGAATCACGTGAGGGGGCTCTAGCCCATCCGATATTCCTTCGACCAATTAAATGGCGGACTACACAACACGCAAGGTAGTGTGGGATGGGACACGAAATGCATCATGGGAAAGGAGGGTACTACCCGGCAATTGACGGTCGAAGGAATATCGGATGAGCTAGAGCCCCTCACGTGATTCTCCCTGTAGCAACGTTTTCCCTGCCAAGCCATACGAAGTACGAGGCGCATGCGCTGTGCTGCGTAAAATGGACTTAAGTTATTTTCGTTACCATATTTATATTTAATAGTATAAGTTGCATCAAAAATATCCTCTTAAGTTCAAAAATTTAAATTTGTTTTGACAGAAAATTCTCTAAATGAGACTACCAAATATTTATTTAAATCTAATATTAATTAATAACTTAATAATATTTATAGAAGAAAAGAAACTTTATAAGAGAATGAGTATAATTTTATTTATCAGACTATCAGAATTTTATTATTCAGTTTTAATAATATATAACATAACCCCCTAGTTCTATTACCTAGCTAGAAGAATGGATGGATAGAGTTCTAGATGGAACACATTTTAATTATTAAAATTACATAAGATATTTTTTATTATCACTAGGGGGCCTGCCCCCTGCTCGCTATCGCTCACCAACCCCCGGAACTACTTCGCAGTTCTTTTTAGATCGCTTCGCGATCTCAGCGAGCAAAGCTCGCTTGTTCCATCTTACCAATCACCCCTCTGGTCGGCTTAATTAATGCTCCTTTACAACCGAAACTACTTATCACTCTTGCTGATAAATAATTTAATCCAAATCATCCCGAAAAAAACTATTGCTGAAATATTACTTTCCTAACTTAAATTGAAAATAAAAGAAATCACACATAGTGAGCTATCGCTCACCAACCCTCTGAACTGCTTCGCAGTTCTTCTCAGATCGCTTCGCGATCTTAGCGAGCAGAGCTCGCTTGTTCATCTCAACAATCCAGCAGAAGCCTTTTCTCCGAATAATTTAATTGAAATGTTAAAAAATATTCAGCAAGTCTACTAATAACCATCAACCACTTTGTAGAAAAAAGCATTGTTGAAAATAAAAGAAATCAGACTCATCAATAAAACACGCATAAAACTCGTCTGTTTCTCTAGTGAACGGCGAGAAAGAGAAGAAAAAATTGACACTTTGAATCTTAATAATTCTAAAACTAATTAGAATTTTTGAAAAAACAAAAAACCAATATTTTTATAAAAATTATTTCTATGTGTCTTTAAAATATCATAGTTCTACTGTGATTAGTTTTGCTTTTATAACGAAAAAACAGAAAAATCTTCAAAATTTTCGAAACTTTAAAACTTAATTACTCCAAAACTAATTCGAAATTCGAAAAAAGGGCGACGTGGTGCAAAACTGCACATCTAAGAGTATGTGTCTGCAAAAAATCATATTTCTGCTGCTAATAGATTTTGCTGGGGGCGAACTCGCAGCAGAAAAAAATAATTTTCGACTTTGACATTAAATAACTCTAGAACTAATTATCTCATCTATTAGCTTTTAGAACGAAAACGATTCTCATACACTTGAATAGAAATGTTTAAAATTTCACAAATTTCCGTGGAATAGTTTTTGCGTAGTGAGAGTTCAAAGTGTTCAAAAATAAAATTTTCAAAAGCAGCGGCGGCGGCAGCGGCGGCGGTCACTGTTACTTTTTTTTAATATAGAGAGATTCATTGCCTGATAAAAAATATTTAAATTGTGATCACATTTTGGATGTTTGGTCATGATGAAATGAAATTTTATTTTAAAGATTTAAAATCTATTTCTTAAATTAAGTTACCTTAAAAAATACGAAATAATTAGGTATAAAATTATAAAGTTAAAAAAATCATGTAAGTGTTCATTATTAATGGAGCTTCAAAAGAATATCAATTCTTATTCTTGATCAGAAAATATTCTATCGTCAACTCTTATTTTTCATAAATATCTGTTTTTAAGTGACAAATAAGCGTTTAAATGAAAAAATATAATGGTTTTATCACATATAAAAACAAAAAAAAAACTTCCTTGGGGGGGGGAAGAAAACCAAATTAATCGGTTTATAATATCTCAAAACTACTGTGATGTGATAATGATCGAAGATGATGCAAATGCAACTTCGCATGGCTTGGCCAGCTTGGCAGGGAAAACGTTGCTACAGGGAGAATCACGTGAGGGGCTCTAGCTCATCCGATATTCCTTCGACCGCAATTGACTAGGATTGAATCCTACCCGGCTTTTTCCTATCTTTTTCCCTTCGTAGGGAATGCCGGGTAGAAAAGAGGAGTAAGAGCCGCCTTTTACCCGGGTAATTGGCTCATGTAAACGGCACTATTGAGAAGCTCCGGGGTGCAAATTTAGTTTCATATACATGAGCTGTTGAAAAAAATGAAAGAAGTTATTTCAAGCTGGTTTAAGAACATTAAATAAAAATAATTTTCTCACTGAAACTCCTTCAGGAAGAACATCAATATAGTTTCTGATTGCACAATGCCGATCGATTCTTTTTTATTCTCTCACATGTTCTGATGAAAATATTAGCTTCACAGTATGTATCCAAATCATGATTAAAATGTAGTATTATTACTTAAATACTGTATATATCTCCAAACATTCGAATCAATTGGGGCTGTTTCTGATTTGGATCATAATAGAAAAAGACAACTCACTAAGAAAAATACAAAAATATGCAGAATAGAGACGGCATGGGAAGAAATAGTTATACCAAAGAGCTATCAAGTATTAATTTAAATGACTATTATGGTTCTACATAAGTTTTATTTGTATATTTTGTACATCTGTATGGAGTCTAACAATTCAGAAAAGTATTATGAAAAGTTATTTCGAACTACAGTTCTCTTTACGAATTTAAATATACCATTTAAGAAATTTAACTCACCGCTTGTCTCCTGAATTCCTGCCTACTTCCCATGCCGTCTATTTTTTTTTAAAATATTCCTGCAATCTAGAAGCCGCTCATTCTAACAAAGAGGCTTCTTTTATAATTTTATTAACTTTGTGAGTAGTTAAACTCGTCTTAATTAGTTCACATTTTAGGATGCACAATTTAAATGCGGTGATATAGACGATTATGATCTGCTTTGAACCATCAAAATAAAATGGATGCTGTTTTGTTTTATAAGAGCTTTCCTATTGGTTGGAGAAAATCATGTCACTAAAAACGCAAGCGTATTTCCCAAATTTCTTAAATTAAATCTAAGAAAAAAGTCGTGCGAATTTTGAGCGCTGCGTTTTTTCTTCTAGGCCTATGATTGGACTCTTTAGGACATGTGATCATGTGAATCTAGTTTTAAAAGAAAGGATTGCTCTTCCTCAGAAAATGTAGGGAAAGTAGGGAAGCGTTTTTCGCCGACATATTTTAATACGCAACCCATGGGAATTGAGCTTAACTGTAAACAACAAGTATTTACCTCTTCCCCTTCTTCCATGTGAAAATCTTTTCTGGAATTCGGTCCACCCACAAAGAATGTTTTCAACTGTCCATCTTTATACCTAAAAAGAATGTTATCAATTCATTTATTTTTGAATATTGTGGTACGATTAGTGATTATTTTTTTCTTAAATTTAATACTGTAGTATGGTTAATATTAGGACATTTAATATTAATTTTTATCACTACTAAAAGCATTATTTTCAGTTGAAAAATGTTTTACTTATGTTTCAGTGTTATTTCACAATGTTTTTGAAAATATATACGTTGATGAAAAATATTATTCATAACATCTGTCTTTTGAAGGAGAAATTCAAATTTTGAAAAATGAAAGTAGTTTTTACCATCAAACTGCTTCCTTTGTATGCAATATATTGGCCTTTTCAATTAAAAATACTGTCAAAGATTTCGAAAGCACATAATATTGAGAAAAAAAACCATTAGTATTCACGTAAATTTTACGGAACTACCTATTTCTAATTTTAATAAAGAATTGTCTTCAAAAAAAATTTCGAAATGTTTCTGGTTTGTTCATTAAATCTCTAGTCGAGAAGTAAAAAAAAATTAGATTTTCATATTTCTTTGCTCTAATTGTCTAATTCGATACCAACAGACCTAAACGAAACAGAAAACTTCGTTCTTTTTACTTTAAATAATGAGCTGTGTATGAAAAAAATATATTTCTGGTGCAAGACGATCCATGACTGGTTGTTTCTAAATATTGTTATTCAAAATCGTTACATAAATAAAAAGTAGAATACAAATAAAATAACACTAATAGTAGAAGAGCAAGTAAAAAAAGTATTCTTTTAGAATGAAAAAATATTTATCCCTTTGCATATTTCAATATAACATTGTATTAAATTTTGGAAACATCGAAGTTTACAAATAATGAAAGGTTTTTAGTTGAAGAAGGGGGTATGTTACAAAAAAAGCTAGTTGTCTAGATATTTAGCCTTTACGCTTTTTGGTGGTACTTTTATGTTATTTAATTTTTGTAACTATAAAGTAAATAAATCTTCTGCTATCATTATTTACTTTTCTTGAAAGTTAATATTTCACCATAACAAAAAACACTTTTTTGTATATCACACAACTCCTTCTTCTTACATTAGAAATAGGTATAAGACTTTATTGTGGACACATTCCTCCTTCGTGAAACTGCTGTACCTATTAATAAGAGCCCTGCCCTAAGAGAGGTGGTGTCTGTACCTATAGGTAAGTTAAAACATGCCCTCTTCAGGCCTTAAAATAACTCAGTTTTTGAATGTCACATACATCCTTCTTCCAGTCATGCAATTGCAAATGAGGTGTAAATATTGAAAATTGAACAGTGTTCAAATTGAACCGTGTTGCTATTCCCTTTCCTAGAATCGAAGCTTACAAGCGTTTTTTTTACATTTACGGCTCCAAAATTGTTCAATTTTTTACCCATTTCTGTTTCCTCCTCGGTAACGTTTTCTTCTTTTGTTCGTAACCTGAAGGCATGGCTTTTATTAAACAATGATGTGGAGACATTTTTTGGTTGACAGTGTTTTCTTCATTTGGACATTCTACCATAGTACAGAGCGTTCTGATTATTTGTTTAATAGAGCTTTATATTTTTATTCTTTATGTACGTACAATTTGTTGTGTATAGTTCTGTAGGAATAATTGCCAAGTTTGTTTTGTATTATTGTTTTTTTTCCTCGCATGTTGCCACCACCACCACATCACAGCAGACTGCTAAAGTGGTGGTTTATCCATAATGTATTCTTTCTTCGTTTAATATTTTTGTAAATTTCACTCTGTACATTATGGAAAATAAATTATTATTATTATTATTATTATTATTATTATTATTATTATTATTATTATTATTATTATTATTATTATTATTATTATTATTATTATTATTATTATTATTATTATTATTATTATTATTATATTATGTTTACAAAATAATAAAAATATCTTTACACTTTTAAAAGCCATATTATTTTACAACCTATGCCGTATTTAAAAAAGTAATAATAATAAACTTCATAAACCCAATTAAAAGTTTACAAAGTAGAAAAAATAACATAGGTTAAACCTAGGGGAATTTTAGAAAATCCCGTTTTTTAGAATCCCGGAATTTTAGAAATTTGGTTAATCACATAGTACACATATTTTTATATGGTTTATTTCGTCTATTCCTATCGTTTTAGGTGTGTTGGCTCAAAAAATCTTTCTACAGAAAAAAAAGGAATACATTTGTCAGTATTTGGTATACCTCTTTTAATGTCATCCTATTGGTTAATATCATGAAACTTATTATCAAAAGCTTATGTTTAATTCCGTCAACTCTTCTAAAAACTGGTATACATTTTATATTTAGAAATAACCAAGAAAGATATGCTTTCTAAATCCTAAAGCATACTTTTACTGAACTTAATATGCTATAAAAGCCATTTAATAAACATGAATTCTCATAGTATAGGTACTTACTATCAATTCATTTAATAACTATGAATAGAAAACCAGAGGATGATAGGGAAAAAAGAATTCTAATAAGGATCTCGATAAAATCGAAAACAAAAACCTGGCAAACCTAGTTTCTAAGAACAAATAACTAGTTTCTAGTACAAATAACTTAAAAATAATTCAAAACATCTTGCATAAACTACTTACATTAACTTGTTACAAATGGGAGGAGCAAAATACTTTTCATTCTCTTCCAGCCACTTTTTGATGTCATGCTGAACCGGAGCCATAATGCCTTCAAATCTATAAGCCTAAAATCCTGACTTCACACATCTATTTCCTCCAATATACTAGACTATTCCAAAGCCTAATGAACTGCATTGGCAGAATGGAAGCAAAACATTTCCAGAAGGTCAGCACTGATGAGATAAAAGTTCCCTTATCACTTTTACATCATTCGTCACTCAGATGAATGAAGTACCTTAAGATGTTTCCCTCTGAATTACTTATCTTGACGAACCGCCTGACGTCTTGGAATCCCAGCTA
Organism: Tetragnatha montana; assembly: GCA_963680715.1. NCBI lineage: Eukaryota > Metazoa > Arthropoda > Arachnida > Araneae > Tetragnathidae > Tetragnatha > Tetragnatha montana. The sequence continues at coordinate 20,926,100 of OY796681.1, forward strand.
ATGCTGCAGAAGAAGATAAATAAACTGCGGAGATTCAAATCAAAACGAGAAAACGAATAAACACAAGAATCCTGGATTTTCCCTATGATCTACTAAGTTATCTTTTTTTTTTAAGTTACTTACTTTTCAAAGTTATGAAAATTACAATAAGTGATGAGGTTAATTTCTTATGAAAAGTATTAGAAGTGTCTTGAATATACTATATCCCCTGTTTCAATTACTACCAACTATAGTGGTCTCAAGCAAGTTCGCGTCTTGAACATTAAAATGCCAAATAAGTTTAATTCCTGTCACAAAAGTACCTTGATATTAAACCTTGAAGAATCAGATATTAAATAATTCTAAATATTATTTATGTCAGTCAACAAGACACTTTTAATGCTGGGATGGACTTTTATTTCCTTCCATGAGTTTTATAATTAACAAAAATATAAAATCTCAAATGGCAATGGAATATTTCACATTGCTTAAAAATCTCTTAGTTTCTATACTCGATAGCAACTTTTCTTTTACCCAGTATGTCACAAATGCGGAAGGAGAAATCAGTAAACACAAAGCCTGTTGGGTTGCTAGGAGGATTTTTGGTACGCAAATCGTGATTGAAAATCACTAATATACATGGGTTTAACAAAATAATCGTATTTTTAAATTGACGTTCTTCATTTCACTCAAAATTCAGACACCGCGATGGGAACTACTTTAGTTTGTTAGTGACGTCATAGGGTCAACTTAAGTTGCTGTCTAGTATAGTGTAAAAAGATGGACTAAAGTATGATCAAAACATTTCCAGGAAAACATTTTATTTGCATATTCTGTGTACTGCATTAAGAATTAACGGCTTTGCAAATTAAAAAACCTATATTAGCCATTATTACGAACCAGTATATGAGTGCAATAAATAAATAAAGTTTTTTTAAACCTACAGTAAACCCCATTTGATTTGCCTAATACTGAAGAAGGAATGTTACATACCGTCGTGTGCGAACATTACGCTTGAAAGGAAAATCTCTTATGTCATGTTTTGATTGCGTTGATTTCTTCTCTTAAACAACTGGTTGAGGCTCTGTTTGGGGGTAGGCAAGCTCACATTTATTCTTTATTCTCTGATTCTGAGTGGTGACATCAGCTTATCCTAGACAAGTTAAGCAATGAGAGGAAGAAAAATGTCACTTCTCAAGGATATACGGAAGGTCAAACCAGTTAGTTTAATGTGAAACATTATTTCTAAAAATTACCCCTTCAATATATATTTAAATGCATAATTATGTAACTAATTAGCTTATATTAATTTTAATTAAAATGTTTACATTTAATACTCTAAAATATCTGGAATTACTACGAAAGTGTAAAATTAAATTAGTATATTGTTACATACATTATTTACTAATATATTTAAAATACGTTTAGAGTTTTAGATTAAAATTAAATACCAAATTGACGTTAAACAATTCCTTCATACACATTTTTAAAATTATGTAATAGGTTTGCAACGGAAAAGGAACAAACGAATATAAAGTTTTAAAATTTATAGCAATGACATCCTTACATTTTAAAACTAATTTATCTAATTAAGAATACGTAGATAAATAAAAGATTTCCCATAGCTCTAAAGACACTGAAATTGAGCATTAGACACTAGAAATAAATAACGGGAAAGATAATGGATGGCTTCTTATAAGTTATGGAAATTGTCTTTTTTCAGGGCCACAAGTATTCCAGAAAACGTATTATATTTACATTAAAATGAAATTGCATCTCAGAAAAGGAACTCGTTAAACTAGACCAGAATCGTAAAAAGCCCCGATGATTCCTTTTTGGAGAATTCTCAAACTAAAGCTTCTCTATTTCAGTAAGATAAGGGATTCAATGAAAAAAGGAATAAAAACAAAATATCCCCTACGTTCAGACTCGAACTTTTGAATTCAAATGTTGCTATGTAATGCAAGAATTTTTAGATTCTGCTAACTTATAAAATTTATATGAGGAAGAATGTATGGGGTTAAAGTTAAGTAGTAAAAAAAAAGAATTGTTTCAAAGATTTTTTTTCGAAAATACGAATTGTGATCATTTTGATATAGCTAATTACATTGAGTTTCAAAGGCTTGTAAACTTGGATTTCTTTGCAATAATTTTGTATGTATGATGTTAAAGTTTCTGATATATTTATGATAAAAATACCAAAATACAAATGTGATATTGTGATTTATGTAAACAATAGGATTTTAAAATATATTTTTTTACGTTATAATCATATTTACTTTTAAATTAAGTTGTCAATTTACTAAATCAAATTTTTAAAAAAAATTCCTTTGTAAAGTATCTATTACAGAAGTCTAACAATCTGGTTAAATGGAATTCCTCTGGTTATTGGAAAAACACACTTAAATGATCAAAAAATCCTCTTAAGTGGATTTTAGAGACATGTTTAAGTGAAATAGAAAATTTCTTTGATATTTACAGAAAAAAAAAAGAAAAAGAAAGAAATATTTAAAATAACATCTAACAGAGAGAAAAAATGTAATAAAAAATCAATCAATTTTACAAAGGTAGGTGAGGCTTGAGCTGGAAAAAGGGGAATCGCACAAAAGAAACACTGTGTACTCACGATTATTTGGATTAAATTCACAGTATTGGAACAAAATCATAAATTGAATGTAAACCTTCAAGTAAAATTATTAAATACGGAGTAAAATAAGTATTAAGAACTATCTGTGTACACCGTAAAGAAAAAAATAGTAAAGAAAGGAGCTACCGCGAACACTTTACGGTTTTAATTTATGGATAATTAAAGAAGAATATCCTACAATATTTACTTTTACAGGACTTGTTAAAGGCAAATTCAAGAAAACTTTTTCCAATACTTTTCTTTCCCACTCTTGCATTTAGCTATAATTTCGTTGATTAAATACTTACTAATACTACCGTAAAAATTTCCTGAACCAAATTAATATTAATTTAAAAAGATTTATTATTATTTCAAAAGTGTAATACAAATTCCTGGCATACAAACCTTACAATTTTCTTGTCAAATTCTATAACCAAATGCATATTTTAAGATTTTTCATTTTTGAAATTTAAATGAATGTATTGTTCGTATTTTACCTTAAAATTTTGTGAATCTCGTGTTTCAGCTCTTCACAAAGAGTTTCAAATTGCATAGAAAAATATTTTTAAAATTCCTTTCCTATGAAATATTTACAAATAACGCCCAAGCGTTTAAATTTTAATTTTAAAAATTTAAAAGCACTATGATTTAAATTATTAGTAATGTTTAAAATTTGATCCAACTGGACCTTTTTTACCAATTCCATAATTTTTAAGATAATTATCTCAGTTTTGTAGTTCTTAAAGTATTGCCCTTGGGAATATCCCCGCTCCATTTATCTTGAAATTAATTCAAAACATAAAAAATAGACTGAAATAAAAATAAATTTAATTACTGAAACTTTAATTTGTATATAATCTAATAAAATGGTTATAAAAAAGGAAATATTTCACATTTCTGTATCTAGGAATTTAATTCAAAGTTAATTTCATTCCTCTTATTGTGAGACAAACTTCTTTCCGCTGATTAAGCAGGGATGATCTTTTCATTAGAAAAGTAGGACGAAATCTCTGAAACTCTAGGATTTAAATAAAGGTTAAAATGAAGGGGTGAACAAAAGACAGTAATTCGCGTCCTTGGAAGACTGTTTCTGAATTCTCTTAGCTTAGTTACAATTGACACCCCAGAAAGAAAGGTTCCTCAAACTGCAGGGGTAGTAAAAGAAAAATATGATGTATAAATATAAAAGAGAAATTAAGAAATGAAAGTGAAAAAGGTTAAAAAAAGAAATAAAAGTTGAGAAAGCGAGAAAAGTGAAAAAAAAAATGAAGGTAAAAACATACATTAAGGCGTACGTATAGGTACACTAGAAATCACGAAAATCGAACAAATTATTCAAATATTTTTGTGTATTAAAGGTATTCTGCGGTTTCTTAGCTTTAAAATGATACCAAGATCAAGAAAATGCTTGCAATACTTTTTATTTTATAAAGATTTAAATATAGCGCTAATAATGTTGTTGTTGTCTTGTCCAAGAAATTGGTGCAGAGGAGTCAAATTGCTTTGCTAATCCGCATTAATCATAAAAACCGCAAGTGAACAAACATATTTAGACTCAATTTCTGAAGAATTACGTTTTTCACATAGTGTGTCATTCAAACTATGATTTCTCTATGGGAAATTTAAAATTATTTTTCCCATTAAAATCTGTATACTATAGGGGATGTTTTGACTGTTTTTTTTTTTTTTTTTTTTTGCATTTAATGTATCAATGCATTTTTAATATATTTCTGAAATAAAAATTTCATGAAAATATGACGAATTTTTGTTTTTAAGATAAAAAAATTGTAGAAAAAAAACTATTTAGGTATATTAAAAACATAAAACAGTCAGAACCTGTGAGTAATTGCAATTTCCTACAAATTTTTTTCTTTTTTAGTTAATTGAATATGAGTTATCTCTGTTCAAAAATCATGCTAATTAGCTCATTAGACCCTAATTAGCTAAATCTGGATTTTTTTTCCTTATTCCCTTAAGTTGAAACAAGGAAAAAATAAGAAGAAGAAAGTGAGAAAAAAGATAATTTGAATATTGTAATACAGGGTAATAGAGAAAGAAAGAGAAATAAGGGAAAGGGAGAAAGGAACAAGATAAAGAGGAACAGAAAGAACAGAGAAAAGGCAATTAGCAAATAGAGAGTGAGAGAGAGAGAGAAAAAAAAAAGAGAAGTTAAAAAAAAGAGTAAACGGCAGAAAATGAAAAAGATGGAAAGGGAGGGAAGATGAAAATGATAAAAATATAACAAAGAGAAATGGAGAAACTGCAACTGAAACTTTTTTCAATTGCAGGGGTGTTGCAGTGGGGTAACTGAAAAAAATACAAAGGTTACAACCTCTTATATTCTGCTGAACCGAAGTTCCTATTATATCGATACAAATGTAAAGTTAGACATTTTTATAATCTAAATTGACGTGACAGCTTAGATACTATTACAATAACTCAGTTTTAAAATAAAATATGGAACTTCACAAAATATCGAAATACCTTTAAATACTATTAAAATATATTATCTTGCTTCAATCAAACACCTTATCATTTGATACCTCTTTTACCTCCTCGTGTGTGTTTTAAACCAAATTAACTCAAATCCATTCTGACTGAAATTGGTTCTATTAGGTAGGTATTCTTGATCCTGTTAATTGACCTTCTATTAGCCGTAACGTTAATTTCCGTTGGTATCTTCCACTTCTCGATTCCATGGTTGGTGAGCTTAGCCTACGGTGTTTACCTCCGAAATTTGGCTGGTTTGATGAGGTTAGAGCCATCAGGTTGTTGTTCAAATGACGCGAATTTCCGTTAGGGTCTCACTGGAACTGCTAATATTAAATCAGTTCTCACTATCAGATAACTGTTGTATTGAACGCTTAATCCATTTTATAAGGATTTTCTTTTTGAGGTTATCTTTATTTATGATATTTTACTTTAGACAGTATAATATTTTTAGGGCAATTTTCCTGAATTTTTTTCACTTAGTTGCTAAAATAATTTTCATTACATGAAAGAAGGGTATATACAAATTATAAATATGATTTTTTAGAGTTAATTCAGATTTTAGATTATTTTTTATTTTAAGGAAAAACTAATGATTGATTGGTTATAGAGCTCAATAAGGTTGATACAAGCAAAAAAATAACTTTTAAGAGACTAGTTCTTTTTATTAATTTCATTTCAATCAATGTGATTGGATTTTTACTCATAAAAAGCTCATCTCTGTTATCAACAAAGTAATTACTATATTTATTGTTACTTCCATTGATTCTTAAAAAGAGTTTCGAGACAAACTAGTACAGAAAGATGAAGAATATAACCGGAAAGGTCACAAAAACCCGTAATAGTTTCTGTCGTTTCCCATTGTATTCTTCTTTCTCCATTATGGCTCTTCACAAAGTGTCGGTTAGAATATCCAAGTGTGACCAAAAGACGGGAAAACTTATTTCCCGTTGCGGCTGTTAAAAAGTAAACAAACCTAGAAGTGAAAAATATTTCTTTGTCCTCGAGTCTTTGATATTTTCTTCATTGCTAAATGACTCAAGGGAAGTGGAACAAAAGAAAATGAAAAGTTTGATACCCTAGGTCATAGTACGGTATTGGTTGAAAAATGGTTCTTTTTCGCACTTCGGACACCGATATAGGAGAACTATGTCTCATTCGATTTGGAACAGAATGTTTCAGTGAAATGGCGCAAAATATGTATCATCGTTCTTAGTTATTGCGGAAAAATAAAAAAAAGACACACTGATATTTATTTTAACAATAATGTAAATATGGACTTAGAATTGACTGAAAGGAGTTTAAAAGCACGACTAATTGTTCAATTTGTTTGTTTCCTTCTTAAGACCAAAAAAAAATCTCCTAGGGGAAATAAAGTATCTTATTTATATGAAAATGCCGACGTACTGGCCTAGTGGTTAGAGCATCTGACTGCGAAGCCGTACGTCCGGGGTTCGAATCCCCGTTTGGCATGGATGTTAGTTTCTGTCCTTGTGTGTAAGGAATGAATGTGGCCCCCCTGTAAAAAGGGGCTGTGCTTGTGTGAATGTGTGTGGCGTGGGCGAACAGTACTTCACCTCCGTGGCTTCGGTCCACAGGTGCCCACTGGGTAACGGGAAGAAAGTACTGCTATCGGCATGACATGGGTTAATGAACAATGTTCAAATTACCTGCCATTAAAAAAAAAAAAAAAAAAATTATATGAAAATAATATGTTACAGTGTTTTTTATTGTTTCATATGTATCCATATATTTTGTTTTCTTATTGTCTTTGCAAAAAACAAACCAATGATTGAATCTTTTTTCACTCCCGTTTAAAATAAATGCTCAATTCAGTAAATTAAATTCAAAATTCATCTTTAAAAAAATTACAAGGTGTAAAAATATAATTAAATCTTATAAATGCATTAGAGACAAAAAATCTAAAAGAGTTAAAGTTTGGATACTTTTCTTAAAAATATAATTCACTTACTAATTATAAACATTTTAAAAACTATTTCAAAAACTTTGTTTTTTAAATTTAATTTTTTTATTTTTACTATGCAATCAGTTATTTGGTTAAATATTATCCAAATCAATCAAGCTGATATAATTATTAACACTCTTAACATATTATAAAAATTAAAAAAAAACTATTTACGGAAATTATTTGAAATATTGCAGACATAAAAACTATACGTAACCAATAAAAAAAATCAAAACACTTAGCTTGAAGTAGTCATTTTAGTAGCTTCCTTTGTCATTATAAGGTACGTTTAGGATAAAGTTGAAAAACTGATACTTCTTTAAACCATTCATGTGCTGAAATACTTTCTCAACAGCGCATGAAAAATTTTGAATAAAATTATGCTTAAGTTTTCTATTTTCTTAGAAAAGAAGGATACCAAAAGAAAAGAAGAAGAACTAGAAACGTGCTTCTGAATATTTTTCTCAAGAACTTGAAAACACTGAAAAGAGAGAGTGCTTGAACACAGTTGGTTTGCTTAGAATTTTTTCAAATATTTCAATAATATCTGCGAAAATTATTCAAAGGTAGCATAACATTTCTTGGGGTATCTCAAATACATTTTCTTTTCTTTCGTGCAACACTAAATTGAGATGCTTTAAAACATTTTCTGAAACAGATATTCTTATTTATGATAATTTAAATTTTTATAAAGTTCAGTTAACTAATTAGGTATATTGGAATAATATTCTGTACATTTTTAAAATGATGGAAAAATTAGTTTTTGGGAGACATAAAGATTTATTAAATTTTCACAGTACTAAAAGATATCTTAAAGAACTCAAACCATATAACTAACTTAAGGAAACTAAGGAGTGTCGTAGAAGTGATATTGCATGTTTCGAACATTTAAACAACATACGAATTTAATTATTCTTATATAGGTATACGATAAAAAATTTATAAGACATAAAATGAACCTACTTGCACCAGGATTTTATGTAGGGATTATTATTTAACTCTTCAAAAATTTTATCAAGATGCATTTCAAATTTTTTATGGGTCACAATCAAAACCTATTTGAAAGATTTAAACTCGATGTGTTTCGCAATAATATTTGAAATAATCGAGATTTGACCAAAAAGAAGTACCCGCATGGAAAAATCTTGAGTCGACTTCTATCTAATTAAAGGTAATAGAGGAACTAAATTGCTTGCTTCTGAAAAATCATAAGGGCATTAAATTAGATATTGTTTAAGACATAGGGAATTCGGAAATTGAAAACGGTTGCAATTTGAATCGCTGTGGACTGACTACCATGCCAAAAGTTTCAGTTAGAGACCCTATATATAGAGAGACTGGACAACGGCTCACCGGTATTATCGGTATTTCCGCCATTTTAGTTACAACTTTCCTATACTTTAACATTACGAAATGTTGAAAATCGTGGAAAATGCTGTTAAAAGTTTTGAAAAATACCAAAAGAAGAGTTAAAATGTAAACAAATAAGTTATTAAAAATTTATTTGTTTACTTTCTTTTATAAATATTGCCAAATAAATTCAAAAAACTAAATATTTTATTGTTTAACTGGTTGGCGACTTTATTGGCATCCGCCGTTGGCTACCAAGACTAGTGAACCATCTATTTGGATAAGAAATGGACTCTAACCGTCTGACGTCACACGGAACCAACACGTGACCTACTGAGCTTGCAATTGGTTACCACAGATACTACACTAGTAGATCTATTAGTGTAGTATCTGTGGTAACCAATCGCAAGCTCAGTAGGTCACATGTTGGTTCCGTGTGAAGTCAGACTGTTAGAGTCCATTGAGACTAGTTTCCTGGCTACTAGTCCATAACATTTCTCCTCGAAAAGAGCGATAGCGAGCCAAATGTTGCCTGTGGCAACCCAACAATCATTCACACTCACTTTGATTTTTTAAAATGCTTTTTCTAAGATAAAAATAATTAATAACAAAAAAAGAACATCAATTCGTGTTCGGAATAAATTGTTGAAATTTTTGATATAGTTTTCGCTTTGATTTTTGTGCAATAATAAGAGTTTTAGGCAGATGAATTAGCATTACAGTCTATGGAGATCCATGCATTTTGTAACTAAAATGGCGGCGAAAAGTTCATTGTCCAGTCTCTCTATATATAGGGTCTCTAGTTTCAGTTAAATCAATATCTCGAGGTGCCGATAGATAGCACTGTTGCGAAACATATTCATTGCAACCAATTATTTATTTAACATTTTTATAATTATTTAAATAACTATAAAAAGTTTTGTTGCAACTCATTGGAATTTTATTTATTTATTATTTTCTTACCATACACTCAGTGGTTCGAGTTTTCTGCTGTATCTCTATTATAATATAAAACTATATATTCAGAATATAATAACAATAGAAGAGAGAACCCATCCTTTCGAGAAGTATGAGGAACTCTGTCTAACTCATAGATTCTGGATTCCCGAGAATCTTGTGATTAGCTGTCAAGAAAAAGCCGTCAAACTATTGGTTTTTTTCCATCTTTTGTTTTCTTCTAGTGAGACATATAATAAAGATACAAAATAAAGGCATACGTGTTATGACCTTCGTAGTGAATAGAGATTTCTTGGAAAAGATGAAAATGGCATAGTTACATTGTAGGTATATAATTTGAATCTAAAAAAATCCTTATCAGACTTTTTATCCCTTTCAAAGCTAGTTTTTATTTAAATCGTGAACCAGATTCATACACCTATTTTATTCCCAAGGTAGAATTTAAAAAAAAAATCAATTTCAGGGAACGGAAGGATTTCGTATTTATCTAAAAGTAAACAAAAATAAAATGTACAGAAACAAAATTTTAAATCTTAGAAACTATACCCGGTCTCCCCTAATTTGTACTACATATTTGGAGATATTTATAATATACGTAGTCACGATATAAATGTAACTTCCAAATATATTGCGTTTACAGTTTTTAATAAACTAGGGAGCCACCACCCCCTGCTCGTTATGGCTTACCAACCCCGTAAACTGCTTACACTGGACCTTTTGAATCGCTTCGCAATCCTCACAAAACCATGCTTAATTCACTTCATAAAACATTCGTAAAAAATTATTAGAAAAAACGTCAACCAACTTTTCAAACATAGTCACAGGTCATCTCCATGAATAACACTCGTTCAAAAGTTATTTTTTATTAAATCTAAATTTTCAATAATTTAATCAAACCGTTTTTTTTTTAAATATCCCGCACGCCTACTAATAACTATTGTTAATCAACAACCAATTAAAATAGAAAACACCAATGAATCTTTTAAATTCAATATTGTACTTAGTAAATCATCTGTACACTAAGTGTTTTATCATTAATATTTTTGTGTCACCCCAGACTTGTTAAAAAAAACGTTTAAACCATTCTAATACTATAAGACAAAACCTACATGACACTCAATGTTTACAAAAAATTTCGGTTATCAGACTAAAAATTATAAATTTCATACAAAGTTATGAAATTCTAGTACTAAATAAAATAGCATTTTTGTAAGTCTTTAGAATACTTTTATCAGTTTTTGAAAGATATTTAATTCAGAAAGTATATTTAGGATATTTAGTTTGTTTTGAACAAAGTAGATATGGTAATATACATTTGGTTGTAGGTAGAAATTTCACAAACAATTAAAAAATTTTTGTAAACATCTCCTTTCCATGTCTTAATGTCCCTCAAAGTGGGCACAGCCTTATTTGCTTCGAGGAGATTTTGGAATTCCTATTAGCGTCTGATGAATTAGCTATTGCAAAACGGTTGGTATTCCATGAAATTAAGGTACAATGAATCCGTTGTAAATGGGTTTCGCAACTAAATTAATTATCCTGTCGATGTCTTTCCATGTTATGACATTTGCAGAGAAAAATCTTCATAGTTTAATATTCACCTTCATGAATATAAGAAGTTTCCCACATGAAATCCCGAAGCAAAAAAAAATGAATTCCGACAAAACTCAGGCGAGTTTCCATTCGATGGGTGGAATCCACAGTGCACTCGAAAAATCCAACTGCTGCATCATCCATCTCGCAAGAAACCATCGTCTGGGAGAGGGAGAAATACGGGGAAAAGAACGGTCATAAACGGGAAAGCCGTTCGAAAAACAGCTTCCAATCCTCCAAGTCCCACAGTTATTGGGCGGTGGTAATAACTCATAGAAGAGCACTAGTCCGAATGGAAGCGACTGCGCTATATATTTCTTTGCAATAATATACTGAGACGACTTCACCGATTGAGATTTGATTTCGATTCAAATTCTCAAGAAATCTTCAAATAAACGTTTAGGAAGTTATGAGTATCTGTATCGATGAATTCATACAGTGGTAGAGTTATGATTCTTTCTGGGTAGTAATGAATTTTTGCTATACTTAGCTAATTTGATAATTAAGGAACATACATAAAGATAAAGATATAGATAGAAACAGAGAGAAATGGTTATATAAATAGAAGTATAGATAAATAAATAGAAATAAATATAGATCGATAGATTAATACAATGGACCCTCCAAGCCCGTTTCCTTTCATAACCTTTTTAAAGTTTCTCTATAGAGTGTTTTCAGGTGACGTCACGACCAACAATTTTCTTTTAACTGATAACCTTTTGTAGGGTTTTTAACTGTTGCTAAGGTGTTACTAGGTAACAAGGTATCTGTTGCTAAGGTGGTTTTTAGGTATGGGGTTAGGAAGAATTCCGTGGCCAGTCATTTTCTGTAACTGTTAACCTTCTGTAGGGCAAAAAACTGTAACCTTTTGTTGCTAAGGTGCTCTAATGCTCTATTTAGTAGTAAGCTAGTAAGTATTTAGGTAGTAAGTTAAATTGTTATATTTTTAGGAGGAAAATAAAACTTTTTGTAGTTCAAACTTTTAAATTAATAATAACTCAAAATTTTAATGAATTATAGATATTTAGCTAATATTAAAGTCGGAATTCCGGTACTAGTTTACATTTTAACAATCACCGGGTTTTAGAGAGAAAACCAGATAATTTTAAAAGGCTCATTTGTTCTGTTTTACTTTTAATGTTCTTCATAAGTTATTATCGCCGAGAAATCACATAAGAAATAAGAGGAGTGGAAAGTGAAACGACAATTTAAAGGCTCATTCACACAGTGAAAATATTTGTTATTTTTCTTATTCACAAAAAAAAAATTGCTCATAAAATAAAACGCTACATTTCGGGGGGTTTTTCGTCTTAATGGTTGTCAATTTCAAACCCTACTAACTTGAATACTCATATCTATTATTTCTATCTGATAAGAGGTTTTTCCATAAGAGAGCTTTAAGAAGGTCTGGGCTCAAGAGGTTGTTAAGTTAGTATAGCAAACAAAGACCAAAAGCAGTCCGCTTTGAGTCACTTAAAAGTTTAAGACTCAAAGAATTCCCTAATATTTGCAGTATTCTATTCTCAGCGTACTAATACAGTTTTTTATGAGTTTCTGAATGCGCTTTAAACTTAGTTTTTAAAGTACTGTTCTTATCATTGTGTTACCAAACATAATTTGCTTTAAAATTTAGTTATTACAAGTTCTTTCGAAAATATATGAAATTATACCATATAATTATTAAATTGAGGAATGGAATAATTATGTAGTTGTAGACGAAGAAATTAATTATTATTATCTTATTAAAACTGTATCTCTCAAAAACCAATAAAACTCGAGATTGGATTGGAGTTTGATACCTCAAACCAGTCCTGAATTGTAAGAACTTAATCATCAAAATTTAATCATTCAACCTGGTTTCGGTGATCAAAATACTACTTAAATTAGATGCGAAAATTTTGGCTGGAAAAGTTTCCACTTGAAAAAAAGTAGTTTGAAATTGTTGGCCTAGCAGATCTAGCAGATAAAAGGTCAAAGAACAATCTTCTTCAAATAGAAAGATTTGAAAGGTATTTATCAAGTTACATTTGTGAGAAAGTAAAATTGCCAATTTTTTTTCTTATTATAATTTTGTGGGTTTTGACGCTCATAAAAGTCAATAACCAGAAGCTTAACTTACTTTATTTACAATTTGGAAAATTTAACAAGTACGTTTTCTGAATATAAGAGAATATTTTGAAAACAACCTTCCAGGGGTTTTTTTTAAATTAATGATGATTTTAACAAACTTTAAAATACTTTTTTTTTTACTTTAAAATAAAGTAAGAAACGCTTTTAAGTAGTTCGTGAAAAATAACTAATTAAGCAAATAATATTTCTATTTAAAGACCATATATGTTTTTATAATATATATCTGAGGTTTAAAATGTGTGGGTGAGTCTCCAGGGTGCTCTATAGTCTATGGCTTTTGTGGGAGAGGGGAAGTTGTAGATAAATGAGAAAGCTTTAGGGAATATTAAGTATAGTCGTATGCTATTTTAACATTTTAGTTTTTATTGTTTTTTAACTCAGAATCTTTCTTTGAACCTTTCAAATCTAGACCGCCCGAGATTCTCATTAAATCCAATGAAATGTTTGAAATCCGAAAGGTTGAAAGTTATAACTCCGTGTAATTTAGCATTGATACGATTCTTTGATCAGAGAGTTTTAATTTCGTTAGAAAATATAGTTTTTACAAGAAGGTAATATTTAATTTTTTTGCTTACTTTTAGTAAATATAATTAGTTAAAAATACCCACACGATGAATCAGGGTAATCAACTGTCTAATTAAGACCCTTGCTGTATGTTTTACAACCCCAAAAAAATATTCAAGTATAGGGGTAAGTATTGCACCTCGGACCTAACTGTACCTCTGTCCTACACAGTTTTTAGCTAAACTTTTTGTATTATGGCAACATTACACTTGTAGTTAGCATCCTTACAACTAAAGATCTCAGTCTAGCTAGAAAAAAATTAAAGTCCACAATTTAAAATAATATATAGGTTAAAAACCGTTTTTACCCATCAAAAGTACCTTTTCTAAGTTTGGCTTAGAATAGAATAGAATAGAATTTATTAACACAAAGATTTACAAAATACAACACAAGGAATACATACATAAAGAACAAAAGACAAAAATGGGGAGACAAACACAGACATACATACAAAAATAAATAGTTATGAGTACCAAAAGAGCTCATAGCTCGTCCATGGTACTACACTTATAATTTATTTGCTTTGGCAACGAAACTGCGCTGACTCTATTTGGTTAAATTGAATAATTTCTCGATGTTGTTATGTCTTGCTATAAAATCATAAAGACCATTTTTAAATTCAGTTCTATTATTAGATGATTTAAGGGTTACGTTTAATTTATTAAATAGAAAGGGACCTAGAAAAACATGAGACTTATGAAAAATTTCTTTGTTAGACTTTGGAATAAAATAATTTCCTTGAATGTTTCTAAGAGAATAGTTACTACTAGTTTTTAATTGATAGAAGGACCTATTATTGAAAATGAAAAGTAATAGTCGAAAAATATAGAGTTCTCTTACAGTCAAAATAGGTTTTGTTAAAGAATTACCTTTTATGTGAGATAAGATTTTATTTTGAAGGTGGTTTAGAGGTTTTATGTTGTTATAATAATCAGATTATGGACTTGGTTTAGCGTTGCTAAACAAAGGAGATTTGCAACAACAACAACAACAACACAACATAATAATCAGAAACATAGCAAGTTATTCCATAGTTGATTGAAGATTGAACCCAGGCAAAATATAGTGAAGTTAGAAATTTATGATCAATAATACGTTTCAGCCTAAAAAATTTCAAATTAATAAACCTTAGCTTGTTTAACAAAGAATTTATATGAGTCTTCCATTTTAAATTGCTATCAAACTGGAGTCCTAAGTATTTAATAGAGTCAACGCGCATAATTTTATTACATGTAGATGATGCATTATCACATTTTAGATCACAGGAGGGGTTGTGAATTCTAAAATACAGATTCTGTTTTCCAGTGAATTTTATATCTTAAAGTGTATTCTTTCATCACGGCTTACTAGATACTATACAGGCTAGCCGAGTTTTAAACAATGAAAACCATTTGACAACTTTTCCCGCTTGGATCGCCACAAGTCCTACCTATATCACCCACCGCCTTCAACACTGTGTATATGCTTTGCCAGTTTGTCCAGTATTGCCATCTGGATTTTTATTGATTTCCGTACTCGGCTAGCCTGTATAGTATCTAGTAAGCCGTGCTTTCATCAATAAAAGTATGTGCTTAAAATGGGGTTGGGGGTAAACTGAACATGGTGTGGTGATCAGGCATTTTTCAGTAAATGTTTAAATATTGTGTACCTTGGATACCACGATATATTACACTTAACTACATTGAGTTACTAAATAAAATCACTATACTTACTTTTATTACATTAGTATTTTGATTTTAGAAGCATAGTAGGATTTAGTTTTATGACTAAAACTAATTTAAAGTGAAATCTATAAGCTTCATTCTTAAAAAGAACTAAAGGCAAAATGTTTTGACACCTTAAAAGTCTTTTAGTAAGTAGTACATAATTATCTAATATCTAACACCACAATCTTCTCGATGTAAAACCATCTACGTATATTATAAGCGTCGTTGTTAGAAAATTGTCTTTCTGAGAAAGTGCTTTTATAGGACTCATCGAAACCCATTGACTATTGCTGCAAATCACTTCTCTTTATATCCTATACTAAAATTATTACATCCACAAAACAAGATACATCAATATCACGAAAAAACTATTTTCTTATCGAGTAAAGTGTTCCCAAAAGAAGTTATTGGATAAAGCATTGCCTGATAAAAATGATGCTCTTAAACTATTCGAGATTGTATGGTAGGAATCGATTTTATTTTAAAGTGAAGGCATTTGAGATTGTTTTCTGTGTATTGTTTGGCTCGATTTCTTTTATTTTAATCGAAAAAGTGTATATTAAATGTATGTAACTAATTTACTAGGAGGTTTTTGTGAAACTCTCATATTATCTCTGTACTAGGAAATTTATTATAGGTTCTGAAGTGTTTTGTTTCAAATAAAACATATTCCTTAATGATTCTTCGTTTCTATTTAACAATAGCATTACTTCATAATATAATTAGTATGTGTAACTTTTGAATTTTAATCGATGCTGGTGAAATGGCTATGAAACTTACATAAATAAAGAAGGATTTAAAAAAAATGTCCTTGAAAATATATTTATAGCCAGTTTTAATTTTAAAAAATATAGGTGCATATCTTATCTACAACAAAATGAAATTTGATTTTTAGATCCCAAGCTATTGTGGTTGTATATAGTAACACAATTTTGAATACCGAATTAATAAGTTTAAGCATAATTTTAATTTGAAATTATTTAGTTGTGTTTCACGTAAAGCTGCAGTCTCCCAAAGTTGATCCATTTTCTAGACTCAAGTAAAAACATTTTCCACAACTTAAAATTACCTTATTATATTAATAAAAATAAAAAGAAGAAATTAATCATGAAAATTGAAGAAAACCTTTTTTTTTTAATTTTTAAAACATGAAGAGTCATAGAGATACAATCATTCTGGTACATTATATTAGCCTCGCCAGCCAATAAATACAGGTTTGCCTAATCTGTCTTTAAAATAAAAGCAGCCAAAGCTTTAAAAAAAGCTGTTGGTTTATTCTAATAATGTTTGGAATAAATATTAACCATGAAAAAAGAAGGCAATTTATGTAATGAATGAATTAAGCGTCTGCAATTAATCTTTGGAAATGGCACAATCTTTCCCTAACCGTTTAGCAGGAAATATTAACAAAAATTAATGAGCAAATATAAAACACCTCAATAAAGTTAAAGCAAACAAAACGCAGACAAAATATTGGATTTCTCTCTAAGGCTATTTATAACTCTTAATGACCTACAACTTTACCGCCCAGTATTTAGTTTTTATGTACTAAATTAGGTGGCAGAGAACTGTAAAGCGCGTCACCAAGAATGTTATATTTCCACCAAGTATTTAAGGATATTTCCTTTTGATTTACATGGGAAAGCATTTGACAGGAGCAGTCCTTATTCTTGGAAATGGAATGAATTATTTATTCATCTTTTTCTGTATAATATCATTTGGATTTACTTTGTCTTTCTTTTTATTTCAGTTATGTGCAATATTGGGAGTTGGGTAGTTAAATTGGGTTCTTCGAATCTCCTCTTGACTCAATAGTTTCTTTAAGTCTACGAAATTCGAGTTTTTATCGTTATGATACTTCTGACAATAGGATGTTTCTAATTTTTAAAAAAAATATTTCTGTGTGTAGCATTAAGACGATGGGTACTTAAATTTTTTTTTTTGCTTCACTAGATAACGAAAGGCATATCATCAGATTTTTCAAAAGGTTAGAATATTTAATGGTTACATAGAGAGAACAATTTATATTTGAAATCTAGCTAAGTCACCAAACCAAATTTACGAATCGCCTTAGGGCGAGTGCGCACGGGCGAGTTTTGTCACGGTGTCAAAGAAAAAACAACGTTGCTAAGGCTGTTGTTAGGGGCGGGAACTAGAAGCATCCAATAGAAGCATTCGCACATGACATCACTGGAGGATAAAAACAACGTTGCTGAGGCCGTTGTTAGGTAAAGTCATGTGATTGAAAATGCTCTATTGTTTTCTAGCGATATTTTTGATACTAGTGATACTGGTCGCCGTGACTTTATTCACTCGTGCGCGCTCAGCCTTAAATGACAAATTATAATCTCAGATCCCCTCTGTTATAATTGTGAAGATAATATAGCAAGTTATAACCTTGTAAACATTTCTTAGGGCGAGCGCGCACGGGCGACTTTTGTCACGGTGACAAAGAAAAAACAACGTTGCTAAGGCTGTTGTTAGGGGCGGGACATAGAAGTATCCAATAGCAGCATTCGCACATGACATCACTGGAGGATAAAAACAACGTTGCTAAGGCCGTTGTTAGGTGAAGTCATGTGATTGAAAATGCTCTATTGTTTTCTAATGATATTTTTGATACTAGTAATCCTGGTCGCCGTGACTTTAGTCGCTAGTGCAATTATCAATTCCTCTCATTACTTCCTCTCATTACTGCATTTTGCCTATACAAAACTGCATTGCTATACAAAAGTTCGACTTCCCTCGAGAAGCTAAAGTTTGGACCACACTATCATACACCATTATTATACTACACCCTTTACGCATGGTTATCAGGATCGTATTAGATTGTAAGTAAGGAACTGATATATTGAGTCTAGATCATCCCCACCTGTTTCCAGAGTCACCCATACAAACACAGAAACGGGAGTTTCTGCTAATTCGCATTGTCTTCGATCTGGATTTCCGGAGAATTTCGCTCCTGATGACGTCACAAATCGTTTGCACAGGAGAGTCGACAGTGTTGCGTATATTTCAGAACAGATTGAGCACTGCGTAGAAAATATTCAGAAGTTCTAATAAAAATTAGAGATGTTTTTATATTTTGAAGGTGTATTTTAGAGATAGAAATATTCATGTTAATACTCTACCAGTATCACGTAGTATTCTATGTTTTGTAGGTGGTATGCATGCATTTTAAGATGCTGAAATGTTTACCTCTAAATATAATTTGACTGTTCTGTCATGAGAAATGCTGCCACGAGACTCTTTTTATTCTTAATTTTTATCAAAATTCTTTTTGTCCTTAAAACAATTAAACTTCTAATAGGTTATAAAAAATGTATTTATGAGTTTAGTAGTTATTTACTTATGACATTATTGTTTGGCCTTAAACCCTGTATAATATAATTTTTTTTAATTAAAAATAAACTTTTAAAATATACAGACATTTTTCCTAAAATTACCAAAGCAACAATAAATGTTGTATTTTATAAATGTCCAAATAAAATAAAAAATTATGTAAAGTATTATACAACAAATTATGCGAACTTAATGATTATATCAGTGTACTATTAACAAAATCCACAAAATCTCACTGATAACTAATAAAAAATAACACTAATTTTTCATGCGAAGATAATATTAACTAGAATTTCACTTGGAAATGGGTTATTAACAGCTAACAGAGTTGAGGATGGTAATAAAATTCCGCTGCCAATAATCATGTTGAATATTATATTAAAACCAATGTTGATTGTTAATTTGTTTCCCTTTAGAAGTCGTTTTTAAAATCAGAAAATAAAAAATATAACAGTAAAAAAACGATATTATCGCTTTTCTTTGAGAAAACCTCTTAAGGAGAAAAACTTGGCACAGATTTTATAAATTGAATAAAACCTGATGATTGACACTGGAATTTATTTCTACCCCCGTTAAACCACAATTGCCCATTTTTCTTTGCCTTCGGTAGCCCCATAGAATTGCTTCTGGAACTTCCTTTTCCAAGGTGATTCCAAATTGTCTTAGGGTAGTCAACACTCTCTAGTAATGTTCCCCATCAGTTCGGAATAACCCTTTATATATTTTCCATTAATAATACAGTCTCCGACTTTTTTTCCACCGACTATTATAGGTGTATAATTTTCGCATACAAAAATGTATACTACCTACTTTTTTTTTCTCCCTCAGTAAAATAAATGCTATTAAAAAAATTATTAATGGATGTTGTTGTTTTTTAATGTTGGATGAAACTCTCTTTTTCCATAAAACACCTGTAAACCATATTTTTTCTTAATTGATGAGTATCTTCAGGCGTGGATTTTTAAGGTGACATGGATTATTTTGAAGACTAGGGGGCTCTACCCCCTGCTCATTATTGCTCACCAACTCCCGGAACTGCTTCAGAGTTATAACTAAATAATCCCCTTAACTCCCAATCAAACTCCAAATAACTCTAGAACTTCGAGTATTATCCCATCTATTAGCTTTTGGAACGAAAATGGCCCTCATACACTGTGTTAGAAATTTGAAAAAAAAAACTATCTGGTCCTGCGGACCACTACTTTGCCAATAGTACCGACTCAACCAAAATGACTGGTCCGCCAAATTAAGAAGGATATGTTTAAATTTTTTTAAAGTAACTATTACATTTAAAGTGCATGTCATTAATTAATTTTTATAAATTAAACTAAACAGCAAACTAACTAAATAAACAAATAAGTTTGAAAATATCTGACTTATTAAGTACCTGCTTTCCTTGATTAAATGTTAATATTTCACTAATTGACATAAAACTTCTAATTAGTTTCACAGCAAAAAAAAAAAAAACGTGACTATAGCTGTAGGATGGCATATTTTTTCACCGCTGGGGGGTTCGCCAGACCAGTGATTTTTTGACCGTAGTGGTCCATGCCGTTTTTCAATGGTCTCGGACCAGCAGACCACCGCCAATTTCAAACGTAGCTCATACATTTTTCTACAAATAGTCAAAATAATTTTTCCCATTTATAGAAACTTATCCGTTGAATAGTTTTTGTGTTGTGAGAGTTCTGAATATTCAAAAATAAAATTTTCAAATCAGTGGTGGCAGCGGCTATATGGAGTTTTTGTTACTTTTTTTTAGCATAGAAAGTGTTTTTCTTTTCAAATTCTTACCTTATTGACTGTCAATTTTTATTAGAGGGTAGAAATTGAAAATGCTAAGCACTAAATTTTAGGGAGGATGAACCGTAATAATACTGTTTTTATGCATGTAATTATAATTTTCATTAAGCGTTTGTGTGCAGGAAAATTAAAAAATGGGTTTTTTTTATAAACGACAGTACGAAAATAATTCCTTAATGAATGTATTGGTTTTGTAGTAATTAGAATACTATTTTTAAACATCTGGTTTAAGTTTTTTTAAATGCTAGTTCTTTGATGGTTTGAATATAATTTTATCAGATAAATATTTTTCATTGACTAAACTTATCTATACAAGAAGAAAAAAAATAGTAATAATTCTTAAGTTAGGGTTTTTTCTGCAAATTATACTATTGCCTAAAAACATGTAATTGAATTTTAAATTATGAGGATTTTTTAAAAGAAAAATCTTTTATATGTGATTGGTATTTTTCTAACTAATCTTTCCTGCACAGATATTCAATTATAGTATTTATAAAAAGAAAGATACATAGGCTTTATAATTTAATGCTTCATTAATTTTAAAGGTTATTTTAACACTATGTGTATTATAAAAGATTGAAATTATTTTTCTTAGAATTGCATTTTTATCATCCAATATTATCCACTTAAAAAGGTTTTTTTATGTCTAGACATTACCTAATCATTTTAAGTATCAGTTTATAAGAAATAGTTAATTTTCATTGAAGAATATTCGTTTCACGTGACGTAGAATAAAATATATATTGTGTGTGTGACAAAAAATATCCCAGTAAAACCAATTTTTTTTTTAAATAAAAAACCAAATTGACTATTCATTTAAATCTCATTCATTTAATTTTTTTACGATTAAAATTTTTAAATATTGATAGTAATAGCGAAAATATTTTATTCTTACTTAGAAAATAAAAAATTAAATAATAATTTTAAACACAGAATATAAATGTACAAATAAATATTTTAGTAAATTAAAGGTGAGTAGTTCATATCTAAATAAAATATATACCATTGATATTCATAAAAATATGCAAAAATATCAGGCTGTTTATTAAGAAGAAAATTAAAGATCAACTCTTAAATTAGTTATCGGATTACTTCATGTTGAATTTACATTATTAAGATATTTAAATAATTCTCTTTCACTTTAAATCATTCATTATATCTATAATTCATACTACAAAGAGACGCTTTCAATTTTTTTGACGATATAAAAATCCCTGTTACATCTTCTTTCATTTTCACTTTCAGTTTAATGTCACAATGTCGGAAACATCAATCTTTTAGGAATATTTCAGATAGGATAGGAAAATGTTTGTGAAAAGAGAGATCTTCACTGTGATAAATATATAATATTAGATTCCATGTTTAAATTTTAGGAAATATTTTTTTCTTTGTTTTCATTCTTCTTTTAAGTTTGAACCAGATATTATTAGTTTTACAATATCACAACAGGTTAGTAGTTAAATAATTGTTTATATTTGTATAAAAAGAATCTTCATTGTATTGTACAAATATGTACAACACCAAAATGTATAGTGTCATGCTTACATTACTTTACGTGAAAACAAAAATATTACTTACAGTTCGTGAGAAATTTTAAAACTTAAGTAGTCAATAAAATTGGTAAAGTAAAGCAAAAATGGCAATTACTAAGTTAACTCATATCTTCTTCTATTATGGGCAATTTTCCAAAACTCAGCTACCTTATTAATGCTGAAACAGAAATATCAGAAAAGATTACAAACCATTCTAACATTTTTTTTTTGTTTTTATTAAGATATATTTGACATGATTAATTTTTAAGTTTATACAGTTTTATAAGTTTTAAGTTCTGTATAAGTTTCAAAAGTCCATTTAATCATAAAATTATTAAAAAAAAAACTTGCACATTTGCAAACTTTTGCTCTTTTTGAGGCCTGAAAAAGTGCTATTTTCACATGCTAATATCTCCTCGAAAATTCACGATATTATTTTCATGAAATTTTCTTCAGTGAGTTTCTCATAACATTGGAAACAATAAACTCAATGAGGAATTTGCTTTAACTCCTTTTATTTTTTAAATTAATTTTCTTTTTTTAAGTCATCTCAATAGATTCTCCCGGCTCACTCACCTAGGGTAGACCCTACTTCTTTCCACGATCCCAGAAGACGTTATTTCCAAATAAATTCCATGAAAGGGACTTTTGAAACATCCTGTATGTAACATCCAGGCTTTGTTTGAATCCCATAAAAATAAAACTGAATTGAATCAAATCACTTTACTTAATCAAATCAAGGAAATAAAATATAATTGAGAGGTACATTTAATTAATAAATATCAAACTCTACATATGGAGATTAAAGAAATATTTTTGATTAAGTTTTAACCAAATAGATCTTTAGCGCGAACAATCTTCGTAAAAAAAATATTTATATGTTCTCAAAGTTTATCTCATACATTTGTACTCATCTTAATATAATCCAATCGTTTAATTTTCTATTCTTACCTAAATTTCCAAAATATTGTGAATAATAGGTGATAAACAGACAAAATTAGAACTTAACGATGAATATTTCTGTGAAATTTTTATTTCGTGTGATTGCCATAGCTTTGTAATAAGAGATGATTTATTTGAGGTTATTTAAATAACTAAGCTTTAGATTCGTAGGGCTTATACCAACATCATTTAAATTATTTCAGCATTACCATATATATTGAACCCCTTTGAAAATGATTTTAGCAGCATAGTTTTTTCTTCTTAGTAACTGGGTCAAAGGAATTGAAGAAAAGTATTTCACATTGGAAATATAGATTTCTATAACAAATGTGCCTCAAGAATTGATTTGTTTTGATATCAATTTTCTCTGTGGAAAAAGTTTTTCTTTCATATTTCTACTGGAAGTTAAACTACCTTAAATTAAAATCCTTCATCAATATTTTAATGGTAATCAAAGTTTTTGTTTCACTTCATAAAAATAATAATTAAACTATTTAATTTCATATCTTAATTATATACATATACTTACGTAAGATAATTTTTTTATTTGTTAAAATTTAAATAACATGAAAATATTTCACTTTGTTGATTCTGTAAAATATTTTTAGTTAAATAAATTATATTAAGATGATGTAGTTTTATCTTTACCCACTAGATAAATGGATAGACAAAAACTTTTCATGAATATAAAATATAATTTAACCAATAAATGGCTTCAGTTTTGCTTTTTCTTAAATACCTTTTACAAGCATGGTAAAAGTCTTCTAAACCACTAGAAAAACCACTAGAAATTTTCACCAAAATTAAAAAAAAAAAAACTTTCCTAAAAAGGTACTATAGGCATTAATGGATTAGGAATAATGTTATTTAAAATTGGAATATATTTCTGTGGAATGAGTAATTAAATAGAATAAATTCTGATATTTAAAAGAATATATATGCACTCCTCGGGTAATGAAATATTTAATACCTCCTAACCATCCTATATTTCCTTAGAGATAAAACATTTCCCGGCCGGTTTAGGACTAATAGGGATAAACCTTCCCCTATCAAAACTTTAAACGCCATAAGCATTAGGCACACACATGTTTACACAAGTGTCTGATCCAACCTAGCAATCATTCACCAGGAAGACATCTCTACCCTAAGGATGAGTCTCGCATACAGGATTGCTTGGTGAAATATGAGAGGGATTTTGAGATGACTAAATAGGGCTCACTTGCGACAACAAGAATTACGAATCACATTTTCTACATCAAGACCTCCGCCCACTGAGATTTGAGGAGAAGCTTCGAGGTAAGCACTTACTATTATGTTGGCTTGTCAAAAGATTCCAGTCGCAAATATTCTAAAGTGCCTAGTTACAAATGGTAATTGTGTTATATAGCAACCACGTTGGGTGGGGGGGGGGGGGAATAAAGTTTGAAGAACACTTACCTCTATAAGCTTTACAATGCTTTGGAAAGAAGGTACATTTTCTTCTAACTGGAATAAAATTTTCTCTCTTGATAGAGTACTTTATACATTCAAACTGGATCTACTTTGAATAAGTTTATATGGTTTAGGAAAGAAATTTTTATCATATTACTTTCTTTAAAAAACAATAAAAAAGGTTATCAAAGTGGAAAGTCCCGAATACCCTAATTTAAATATTTTAATTTTATGAAAGGAATGATAGTCTAGCCTTTTTAAAATAGTATCTGAAACTTGAATCATGTTTTTCGTTTTATTTTTATCTGTATTTATTTCGGCACTTAATTCGTTCATAGCCACTACTAGACTACTAGAAAAAAAATCACCCAACTAAGCAAAGAAATGTCAAAACCTTTTGATGAATTCGAATTATTGGGTAATATTAGTAGAGATCGTGTTATAATTTACCAACTTTGATTTTCTGATCAACTTTCCCCCATTATCTGTAAGGACAAAATTCTAATCGATGTGCATTATCACTTAGCTTAGTTTACATCACTATGGAACAAATAAACTCAAAACCACAATGATTCACGGAGTTGACCTTTTTCCCAGTTAATGAAAAGCCGTTCATTCACTGGTAAATGTATATTTTCCCTTCCAGTAAGTCAACACCCCCTTATATGTCAAATTTCCAAAATGTATTGTCCCACATTATTATTTAACAAATAAAACGTAAAAGAAAAAGCATAGGCTGCACAATTTTTAGATCGAAAAAGTCTCTTTTTCGTTCAAATGCATCTGGAGTATCAATGAAGAAATTTACACAGCTATAAGTCGAAGATAATTCTTGAATAAACGATTGCCATTGACAGAATTTTAGTTGTAGTCTTCAGAGCGATTAATTTCTTTATTATTTAAGATGATGAGATCAACTTATCATTTACTGGGGAATTTTTATTCACAGGAATGTTCACCCTAGGTAAAAAGCTCATTTACACTCACCCTGTTTTATTTTCAGATGATAGTGAATCCGATGAATCACTCATTTGGTTGGGAAATCAGAGGAATGAAGAGTTGTAAAACAATTTACACTTTTCACTTTGGATAATTCCTCCAAGATGAACACCGAAAGGGCTAACTAAGTTTAATTTAGCCTATGGATAAATCATCTCATCCTCTTCATTGATATTCATAAGTATAAACAGATACAAGCATTTTGCATTTATATACAAACAATTTAAGTATGATAGTTTAACTAATAAAATACAAATTTTGGTAATAAAAAGGTTTTTAAATAGAAGTTCTATTTTTAATTTCAACATTTCAAAATTAAATACAAAAAAAACAAGCTGCTTTCAAAAGTTTTCAGTGAGTTTTCTTAACATGTTCTTTTAAAACGGTCATTTTATTCAACCCAAAATATTACGAGAACGTTCTTTATTGACAGGAGTGCGTACCACCTGATCCCTGAGTGATTTTTGCAAGACGTCTGGGATCATTCATCCCATCTGCTCCCTTCTTAACAGAGATCACATCCTAATGCCTTCCTTAAGCATCTTTCGGGATATTTTCGATAAGAAATTATTGGATTTTACTTACTCAGCATAAAAATTTCTGTAAAAATGCATGGAGATATATTAGCTGACTTTTTTTCACATCAAACTTGTGAACAAAAATCATACATTTCTTTTCCATTAGAAAAATAATTTGTATCAAACAAACTTTTGATGGTTAATATAGTATGATGCTATTCATGATAAATGTCCCTAAAATTAAAGATCACGTTTACATTTTAAGAACATAGCAAACAGATCGAGTACCTTCAATATCTAATAACACAACTTTTAACCTTGTTTAAAAACAAATAGTTTTCCCGGTACTTATTTTATTTTTTTAAAGCTGTAGATTAAGAATATTTTCATTTTTTAATTAGCGTAGAGTGGGGGTAAGCAATTTGAGAAAATTTAACCGGCACAAATTATAATCCCTCTAAGTTTAGATGCAATGTATATGTGGATACTGATGCGAAAAATAACGGTTTAATGCATAGATTACCTCTTAATCCCTGTACACTCTTCATATTTTTACTCTCATACTTGATGGTGAGGGTTTTTTTGGTAAAGTTTTAGGGAGCATGTTTTCGTTTTTAAAGTTTGCAAGTTATTTTTCTTATTGAGTAAGAAGTTATACTCGTAACTGTTTCAACCTTTAAAGTGATGGAATCCACAATTTGAAAGGAATAGTAAAACGATCGATTTAACTTAGCAAGTAGCAGTAGTCTCCTTACATCTCTCCTCAGTCGTGCCTTCTGGGAGGTTGAGATAAGAGACTCTATACTTTTATAAGAGTGATTCTGGGCGTAGTCTTCTCAATGTGTTAAGATGAGGGGAACAATATTGGAATGGGAAATGAGGTTTTAATATTTTACTATTCACCGTATAATTTATGGATGTAAGAGGTAGAATTTACCAAACGTTGATTTTATAATTCTCTTGGTAGTGGTTTGTCGTTTGGGTTTTAGTATCTGTATATGAATGAAACGAGCCTTGATGCAAGTATAAAGGCTTCGTTTCGCAAATTACGAAAACGGCATTTGCTCAGTTTTGAAATAATATTTAGTTATTACCAAACCTTCGAATTCAAAACTCCAGGGCTTTCAAACGTTATATTTCAGTTTCACGAATTCAAAATTTTCGAAGCTTTCCGAAGTTTATCCAATTTTTTTAAATTTTTTTTAGTTGTTTTGATTTTTACTGTGTTTAAATGGTTCAATGTAATATAATAAGGGATGTATAATATTAATTTGAAATTTAAGTGAACACATTATACACAATTTGAGAATATTATTAAATACGAGAGAAAGATTTTTTAAATTAAAAAAAAAAACAGTTATCTTTTACTTACATGTGTTATTCCCAAAAAATCGTACGTTTGATACCTAAAATATTTTTTTTTTAATTTTGAATTATCACAAAAATTGTTATGCCTCAATTGCTGCTAAGACCCTGAGCTTTTCAGTTGCAAAAATTTTAATTTAAATAATAATTTTATGCATTTTGTAATGTTTTGTCATGACGAGTGAAATGTTTTGACCACTCTGTTACATGAATAAGTTTGGATTTTTACACTATTATAAAATTAAAAGAGCTTAAATTTTCCTGAAAATCTTTGCAAATGCTGGGAGGTTTTGAACACTTGCATTTTTTTTTATTTTTATTTGGTATTTTTTAGATATTAGTGTCAAAATAATTTTCAAAACCTATGAAATACAACTGGATAAAAGTTAATTTTATGAGTTTTAACTTATTAAAAAATAATATTCTTATTTCTTTAACTAGTAGAGTTGTTCTAAACTGTAGGCGGGCACTTTTAATACATTTATAAAAATTATTTTACATTGGAATGCAGAAAAAAGTGCCAGTACTGGACAAAGATGTCCAGCATCTGGACATCTTTGTTAGTTGCCAATCCTATCAATTTTTCGGGAAAATATTTGTGTTGGATTTGAGTGTTTCAAATAAATTCAATTACTTTTTTACATTCTCTCTTTATTTTATTTGTAACATCATTGGCTATTTAACAAATATTAAACAAACAAAGTTGACCACTCTTGAATAATTTGTATGGTTCATAGAATTTTATTTCTATGTTTGTAAAATATTCTCACTTGCACACCATCAGAAGAAGATCGAAGAAGAATCCTTATTCAACAAAAACTGGTTTACCAAATAATATTTTTTATAAAAAGAAATATTAATTTATTAATTTTCTTAACACAGTTTGTACCATTTTTTGGGCGGATGACCCACTTACGTATCCCAAAATTTTGTTTGCAACATCAAATACTGCTTGTGAGAAAATTTTATCAAAATAGTGCTTTTTCTGCTTGTATTTCTCCAGCCGTGCCATTATACAGAAACCTTTTTCGTGTTGTGTTAACTCTACAATAAAATAACTTGTTTTTTTAAAACAGGTTATTTCTCAGAAACTTGTATGGCAAATTGAAGCGAATCCAGACTTACAAAACTAGGTTACAAGCATTCGTTGACACAAAGAACTAAAAGAATGTGTAGTGTATGTTTTCTCGAAAAATTTTATTCCCTGTTCTTATAACCTATAAACTGTTTTAAAGTCCCTAAAAGATCAGAGAGATGTTTTGCGATTAATTGGATTTGAATTCGTAATGCTTAGTTAGAAACAGTGTTCTAATAAAGCAAACATGTGTGTTCCTTTCTTTCTGAAAGAAACAATGCATTAATTTAAGCTGACCCAAAATTTCCTTTTATTTAAATTTTTCAGTCAAATTTTTCTGAATAAGCCTAATGGAAGCTGTTTCAAATAGTCTCATAGGGAAATACTTCCTCGATAAAAATTTTAAGTAGTAACTGAGAAAATTGTATACGGTCAGAAAATTATACAGGGTGTTTCAAAATCCGCTTCACGGTTTTTATTTGAAAGCAACGTCTCCTAGGATCATGGAAGTAAAGTGTAACCTAGGTCATGGGGAATTCGTTGAGATGACTGACAGAGCCCCTAGCGGATAAATAAGGAAGTTGACATATTAAATAAAAAACTAAAGGAGATATAAATCTTCAATGAGAAAATTGTGGGCAATATCATCATATACGCGCAGAAAAAAATTCACAACAATATGTTAAATACTCGAGGAGATATAATAGCAAATAAAAATAGCTATCCCTTTTCAGGCCTCAAAAAAGAAACAGTTTGGTTTCTTTGGTTTTTTAGATAAAATTTGTCTCTATTTACCTTAAAGAACGCAAAAACTATACACGACAACGCTCCCACGATAACACAAAAAACTTGCAAATTTGCTACCTTTTTCTTTTGAAGGAAATTTTTTACATATAATTCCAATCAAAAATTAATATTTATTCTTCATGGTTTGACTGTTTATCTTATCTTACTTATCTACTTAAATCTTATTTTACCTAAACTTTTCATTTTATATACTAATTGGCAGACCCACTATTTGTTCTACAATTTTTAATATAAAAGTGAAAAATCTCAGGATATTCAGGATCTAAAATATAAATTTTAAATAAATAAGTTAAGGGCATCTAATTAACTTAATTACAAGTTATGGAAGCAAACAATCCAAACATCCACTTAACTGTAGAGAATATGGTAAAAAGTAATTAAAAAATACCAATAATGTTAATCAATAATCAATGTAATCAATGTTTGAATGGAATCATGTAAGAAAAATGCGATTCTTCAGATATTGAGTTAAAAGTGGTTTTGAAGGTTTAATCTTAAGATTTGTACCGAATTTAACCCTTCTTAAATAAAATCTATTGCAAATGTTTTCTTGATCTTGGTATCACTTTAAGTCTAAAGAAATGAAGAATACCTTTGAACAATAAAAATTGTGGATATTTTGGTCGATTTTCGTGATTTCTTATGGATAGGTGGTACGCTTTAAGGGGAAATATTAAGAGTATAATGTTTCCAAATACTCTAACTAATCCATTAATAGCATCAATACTTTCGTTGTAAAAAGGATCCAGATATTTATAATCCAGGAAAATATGTGTTTTATTTCATTGTGTTATAAAAACTTAAATATTTGTATTAAAGCTTTGGAACCTCAAAACTCATCATTTCCTAAAAGCCAAACTTTTTATGTTCTTATATTAAATATTAATTTAAGTTTGTACTTTTTAAAACACAAAAATAAATCATGTGCATAATTTCTATAGCAATTCAAGCATTAAAGATGGTATAAAAATATGAAACATCAGAAAAATTTTTATTGCCATAAAAACCTTCATGATTCACGACACTTTAAACAAAACGTATTGAAGGTAATTGAGGTATCAGATGAAAAAATTCCAATATTTTCTCGCAAGTTTATGCTTATTTTTTTATAAACAATTTCAACTTGTCAATCCTTCTTCTCACTTAAAAGCTAATGTGATTCAACTTATTCCTCTTTTATATTAAGTGCCATGCATTCACTTCACAGCTTTCATTATGAAATGCATTTTTATATTTCGCATAAATGAACCCTTTGTTTTAAGTTAATGTCAAAGGTTCTAGTGCACAAGGTTGAACGCTTGACAGCTGAATCCATTACAGCAGAAGAAGTGAAGGAAAGCAGAAAATTATCATAACATTTTGTCAATTGAAATGATGAATAAAAGAAATTTGATATGAAAGCTGTGATTTTTGACTCATTAATATGCTTTGATAAAAAAGTTTATATAATTATTCAAATTCTTAATGTATAAATTTCAATTTCTTTTTCATGTCGCTCTTGTTCAAAATATATCAATTCACGTAATTTGGAATACTTTTCTAAATACTTTTAATCGTATATATATAATTTTTGTACGTACTTGTTAAAGTGCACCTAATTATCTTCCGAAGCATTATGCTTTGTTACAAAATGAATGCATTTTTGAAATCATTCAAATGTCTTCCTCAGAGAATTTATTCTTTCCTTTAAAATTAATTCAAACGATCTTGCTTTTTCAATTTTCTCATGGAACGACAATCTAAATTTATGAGTTAAAATTGAAATCATGATAAACTCTCAAAACGCATGAATATTTCAAAAAGAACTTTAATTTCCCTTTTGATGTTTGAAGCATTTTAAGACTTTATATTTGTTGTTAAATTCTATAGACAATTTTAGCCTACTTCTAATTTTAATTAAACATACAATTCAATACCAAGAAAATGTACAGTACTTTTCTGAAACAGTACTATCATATAAACAGATTTTGGAAAATTCTTGTAGCATTAAGCTTTTGTTGATATTATTAAAATTTACTTTTGAAAATCTCTGAAGAATTAAAACCCTTTATGGAAAATACCCACACAACATATGCTTCAAACGAAGGTTGATACATTCATTTACATTCCGCGATTCTAAATCTATTTACATGTGGACATCTAAAAAAGGAAATAATTAACCCTAATTCCTATTTATTTCCATGCTGACATACACTGAGACAATTTAATTGATTTCTTATGTTCGGGCTACTTCAATTACACAAGACAAAGCGTGTAAAAAGAGCCTCGGTCTGTGTATGTCCCCAGACGATGTAAAAGGTCTAATTGAATCTCACTAGCTTGGAAATCCTTTTACTCACAAAAAAGGCTCTGTTATGCTTGGTTCATAAGCATAAACATTTCACCTTTTTGGGTTTTTTCTTGTGCTGTTGTTCTGGTTAAACTCAGACTTTTTTTTTAATGAAGTGGAAAGGTGTGGAGTGTAAATTAAGGTGTGAAGAATGTTGGTATGCAACTTTCATTGGGTTAAAATAATTAATAAAAAGGCTACGTTCCCTTTGCTTATATACTTCCCTTACTTGAATTGAAAAGCAAATGTTAAAACAAATTTAAACTGTTTTTAGGATGTTATTCGATTTTATTAGCTAGATTCTAGTCTTAAATTATCCAGTACATACAACCTACAAGAGCCACTTATTAAGTACTAGTTTAAAGTTATAAGTTTTTTGTTTATAAAACTAGGGAGCTACTGCCCCCTGTTCGCTAACGCTCACCAACCCCCGCACAATGCTAACTCAGATAATTTAGGATCGCTATGCAATGTCACTGATTTACTTTTTTTACATATTAAAAACTTAATTTCGTTAAATTTAAATTTTGAACAGTACCAAAACATTTGGCATTAGTTCGTTTACCATCAAATTTTTTTATTAATTCAACCAAAATAAAAAAGAGCTTCATAAATTTTATCTTTAAAATTCTAATATTCAGTTCTGGTAATAATGGGAAAACTTACAATGTAATTTTTAAAAGCGCATGAAGAATTTCTATTAATTTCAACCCTACTTCGGATAAAATTTATGAAGTTTACAGTCTGAGTTACATTACTATAGCCAATCCTGGATAAGTGAAATAGCTTGGGACCACCATTTTCATTCCCACTTATCCAGGCTCCATTGTAGTTATGTAACGAATGTAACTAGTCTACAATCCACTCTACATACCTTTTATAATATTCTTTACAATAAAAGTTTGCGAAACAATGCATGTCTAATGAATGCAAGTAAAACCAAGTGGTTTATTTGCACAAAATATAATGTTAAAATTTTAAAAAACATACAAATGTTTTGAGGACGCCTGGATCCCCTTCGTCAGTGATGGAAAAACAAGCATGACAAACATTTTACATCACTGACGAAAGGGATACAGGCGTCCTCGAAACATTTAAAATTTGTAACATTATATTTTGTGCAAATAAACCACGTTGTTTTTACTTGCATTCATACGACCTTGCACAGTCTGATTTTTTCGTCAATGTATATCTAAATCACTTTTTAAACACATTAATATATAAATATGCTTTTAATTAAAAAGAAGCATGAAAGTTGTTTTTTAAAAAAATAGTAGTGGGTAGTAGTTTTAACATATAACTACTATTAGAGAGAGAGCTCTACTTAAACTCATCACTTAAAATAATTAGTCTTTAAGGGTTGGACAAAATTCTATTCTAACGTACTACCTGCCGGCAAGTATAAAGCTCTCAAGACAAAATTCGATTACCTTAACTACTTGTAATGATCGAAGGAGTTTCTTGTTGCACTTACGCCATGGAATCTTGAGGTCAGTGACTGCTAATGAAGGAAAATTGCTCATAAAAATGCTCTTCATAAGACAAAGCATTGATACCAAGGAGTTATAATTAAGTTAGGTTAATGAAAATAACTTTTTACGAATGGTGTTGAAACTGTCGTAAGCAAGAATTGTAATAGGAGCAAAAACTACTATTTTTAGTTGTTCAAATACTTGTTGCTTCTATTTGTAGGATCTGGAAGATTTTATTTAAAATCTCAGAAGCAAATAAATTACAATTGGGAAAATATTTTCGGTGCGTGACTGATTTCTACACTGAACAGATTTAAGTCAAATAAAATTTAAGTCTGCAAAATGTAAGCATATTCGCTACTAATAGAACATTATTCAAAACTTTTAGAAAAATGTAAGGAGGATTTCTGAAGTTGTAACGTTTATAAAGAATGTATACTAGAATACATTCTTTTAAAACATTCAGGTGCATCATAAATTTCTGTTTTTAAAGAAAATTAGCTACATTATTAATTAGTACCATAGCAACCAGAACTTGAATAAATCAAAAGTAATTCCCGTAAGGATTGAATAAATCGAGAACCTGTAAATAAACTTCTTCTAATGCTATTATCCTGACATTCTAAATCCTTTTGAAAAATGTGTCACTCAGGTAGACCGCATATTGGGGTTTAAATAAGCATAATCCTTCTAAGACATTTTCGAATGGGTGACGAAATATTTCGTAGAACCATGAATCCGATGAAAGTATGAATTCTGAGAAAATGTCAAAGTAGTGGGAATCCTCATATTTCACCAATGTTTAAAGTTTTTGTCAAAAGGTTACTCTTCTTCGAATATGAAATTATCTGTAAGGGTTATTAAGGTGAGAGTATGGGAGAGAATGTTCTAATCATGATAGAAGAGTAGTTTCGTCACTTGTCTAAAATCGGTATTTGACCTAAAGTCGTTAACACTTCAGTACACGTGCCAACTCACTTAGGCACGTTCCCCGTGTGAACTTTGTTCACTTTATTATTCTAAGCCTGTTTGTAAATTACTAATGTTTAGTACATTATTGGTTTAAGTTAATCCTATAACCCCATGAGGCTATATAAATCAAATAACACTTAAAATCAGCCTTCAATTACTATAATCCTTCAAGTAATTCATAATTACTAGTGTTCGGCACTAGTTAACTAGAACTAGTTGCAACTAGTAGTTAACTACCGATCAACTAGTAGTTAAGTAGTAGTTTAACTACTTTTAGTTTAAAGTAGTTCAACAATTAGTTTAACTACTTTTTTAATCAACTACTAGTTAAAACTACTTTCAAATTTTCAACTACTTGAAAAAAAATTATTTAAAATTTAAAAAGATATTTAAAATTTTTATCAAAGGTAGAGTATTTAAATACCATAACCAGAAATAAAGACCATTTTTGCGCGAAGTATAAACGTTTTTTGTGACATAGATAAGAAAGATGTATTAGAATTTTGCCAAAAAGTAGGTTATGAAATTAAATAGACTAGTTAACTAGTAGTTAACTACTTTGGGAAATAGTTAACTACTAGTTGCAACTAGTCCCAGGAAAAAATAGTTAACTACTAGTTACAACTACAATTTCCCAGACTAGTTAGTAGTTGGTAGTTAACTATTTTTTGACCACTAGTTGCCGAACACTAATAATTACATTATATTATCCAAGTTTTCTGCCGTTGGCCACGATCAGTTTGTTTACTAAACGTGTTGATTGTTTTGATTTTTCCGATTTCGGATTATATTTGGTGTTTAAAAGTGTTACTTACTTACTTATCCTCTTCGCGCCAGCTGGCACATAAGGCCTCGAGTCTCTTTCTCCAAGCACCCCTGTCCTGGGCCAACCCTCTTGCCTCCTCCCATCCATTCAATCTTGCCTTGCACAGATCTTGGTGCATGTATATCTGCCAAGTAAGCCTCGGCCTCCCCCTTTTACGTTTTCCGTCGGGTGCCCAATTAAGTGCGATGTTAGCAGGGCAATTCCGTTCTGAACGAAGGACATGTCCAGTCCATCTCCATCGTCTCTTCAGAATATCTTCTTGAATGGGCGATAATTTTGCCCTTTTTAATAAATCTTTGTTTGATTTGGTGTTAGGCCAGAAAATCTTCAATATAATTCTTAGACATTTGTTCTGGAATATTTCTAATTTTTCTATTTCAGTTTTACGGAGATTCCAACATTCAGCACCATATAAAAGTATGGAGCGAACAGTAGCTTTAAAAACATTTAATTTTGTGTTGATTTTTATATTTGAAGCTCTCCAAAATTCTTGAAGGCTTTTGAAACATATTCTAGCTTTTATGATTCTTTGTTTTATATCTTCGCTGCTACCTCCTTGCTTATTTACTATTGCTCCAAGATATGTGAAGGAATCAACTTCTTCTACTTCTTCAGAATTTATTTTTATCCTATTATTAGATTTTGCATTCATTCTCATGGTTTTTGTTTTATTCTTGTTAATTTGTAGACCAATTTGATTTGCATATTTATTGAATTTTTCGGTTTTCTTTTCAAGATCGATGAACCTAGATGAAATCAAGACTATGTCGTCTGCATAATCGAGATCTTCTAAGGTGGTGTTAAAGTTCCATCTGATCCCTCTTCTCTCATTCTTGGCTGTGTTTGTCATAATCCAATCCATGGCAATAATGAATAAAAATCCGGACAATACACAACACATCCCTGCCTAACTCCTGTTAAAACATCAAAGGAGTCTGTAAGCACTCCATCCACCTCGATGCGTGCTTTACTTCCATCATAGTGTGATCATTAAAGTGTTAAGAGGGGTTAAATGTAGCTATTTTATTAATGTGTTTAGCTGTAAAAGGCTTAAAATTTGTACGGATGGACATTTTCTTCGGCATGAAAATGACGCAGTAATTTTAACGGCAATCTACGAAGTGTGTTGACAACACGTATTGATGTCTTGATTTTCACCAATCAAATCGCCGAAATTATAGCAGGCCGAGTTTGAAGGAAGTCTGAAGGAAGCCGGACCGTATTTTTTTATAGGGAGAGCGGATGTGTCATTTCAAAAACTGTTTTCGGAAATAAATTCCATATACGGATGATAATAATTGGTTAAAGGTACCTTTCTGGAATACTAGTAAGAAGTATCATTTGAAACTTGGCATTATAAATATTATGGGTAATATCGAGTTTCAAACCACAAAAGTTGTTCGGGGGTTAATAATAATTCGGAGATATTTTTTATTTTAAAATTTCAATTAGGAAAATGAAAGAATTTAAAACTTCAATACAGGAATTTCATTGAAATCAATTCAATTAAAACGATTTAATTGAAAAATTTTAGTTTATAAACAATCTTACAGCAATAGATTTTTTAAGTTTTAGAATAATTATTTTATTATATAGGGTGATTCAAAACTCATGGGCAAAAATGATAGAAGGTGTAAACTACCCTAAGACAATTACTACTACCCTAAGAGAGCAAACTACCCTAAGAGCGCGAATATAAGTTACCAAAAGTAATGAAAATAGGTTATTGAGGGCAAACAATTAGGGTTAGAAATAAAACTTCAATAAAAATTATCATGTTTAACTTATTTATAAAAACTGTTTTATGTTTTTATCCTTAAGGGTCCATATCTTTAAAATACGACAATAATAATTTCAACAGTAACAATGGAATTCGTATACAATTTTTTTTTCTGGCGGCTTTAATGTAACCCAAAAGATAAATTAACCATCTTACCAAGTAAATAAACTTTTACAAAGCCTCATACTGGTGGTTTTCCCATTTAAATGCAGGTCTTTCAAGACCATTCGTTGTTTATTCACTCAGAGTCAAGAACAAGTAAAGGCGAACCAGAAAATTCATAAGCACTTCCTTTGAAGTGCTTTCTCCAGCATTTTATAGCTTGACAACTTGCCCCTGGCATTCAGTGATCCATATCGAACGTTTAGGAGAACAAAACCATGTATGGAGAAGATTTGGCCGTACGGAAAATCCCTCTGACAGCTTGTCACTATTGATAACTTTTGGAACAAGGATTTTCTTTCAAGAACTTAACTATAGAAAACATCAAAGACCATCTTTATAAAAAGCATGTAATACAGATCAGTATGGGTCTTGAAAAGAATTGGTTGGTAAGATGAAGAATTGGTGCTTCAAAATTTCATCCAGGTTCTCAAAAGGTGAACTTGCGATCAAAAGCACATGTTCAGGTTTGGGATTGGTCTTGAAAGTTTGAATGAGAAAAAGGTATTTTAGTGGAGTCGCTTATGTCATGTTTCGAAAAATTTTTGGCAAACCTTAGTGAGTTGTATCATTTGACTAGCTGATATGCCCGCCGTTGCTCGGGGGACAAAAGGCTTATCAAACTGTGTGTTAAAATAAATAAGAATTATCGTTTAGATGCAATAGAGTCAGCAGTCTTCCCGCTAGGATTCTTTTTTGATGCCATACCACTTCGTTAAGATGTAAAAAAACCTTTAAAAATACCACCTGTTTAGATTTAATGTGTGAAATCCCCATCCCCGTTTTTAAAGAGTAATTTTTCAAAATAGAAAAAAAAAGTCAGGGGACCTTCTGAACCCCATTATTTTTTTCTCTTTTGTCCTTTTCTCCCTCCATCCATTTCTGCAATTGGTATAAATGTATATTTGAGGCAAATTTCTCCGCCTTCGCTTCACAATAAAGATATATTATTGAACAGCAATGTCTATAGATAAAACTTATTTCCCCCTCATCCCGCTAAATTTTTATAAAATACAAAACAATTAAATATACTACATACTTTTATAAGATGTTAAACAAAATCTTAAAAAACCGGTTTAGAATTAGTGTTTATAACTACTTTTTTAATAATGATAATTTTTTTAAAATCAGGGGGAGACCCCCTGAACCCCCCTTTGCTGATTTATTACCAACTCATTCATTGAAAGAAATTTCAAACATGAAATAAAAGTAAACATCATTTGAATCGACACTGAAAATGCCTGTGATAAAATATTGTTTAATTTGAACTTTGCTGGAAATACTTAAATTTGATTAAATAGAAAAAAGAATAAAATTTTTCAGTGGAACGGTTTTTGGTTATCATAAAAAAAGTATTTAATCACTAAAAATTATTTCCTTATCATATTTTTTTAAAAATTCACCTGTTATAAAACATTTCAAAATAAATATTTCCAACAATAGAGGTTTTGCGTGTCATGGAAAGAGCAATAACCGCAATAAATTTAATATTGAAGGCTAAGCTTAAGAACTTAGAAAAGGGACAAAAAAGGCTCCTTAGAATGCTTTGATTCAGAAAATTCTTTTTCGCAAACCTTCCTGGTTGTGTGAGGAACAACATGCTAAAATTTCATAACAATCACATTAATAATGTGGGTGCTAGGATCCAAAAACTAAAAACGGGAGTGAATATTCAAACCCCCGTGCACCCCCTCCAGAATGGAATATCAAAAAATCCAGAAATTACTTTCTTTGAAATTCTCTCAAGAAGGTATTACCAACAGTTCAATTCGTAATATCGATTTCTCGATATTGTTTTCTTCGAAAATATAAAACTTTGCTTATGCTCAGCAAAAACGGGTTTTTGGAATATTCAGACCTCTTAAAATTCGAATATCCAAAATCTGAAAAATGCCTTTCTAGATATTGTTGCTAGGTACCTTCCTGCGAAATAACAAAGATCTGGGGTCATTTGGGACGCTGCTGGGCTCAAAAACGTCGAAAACGCTCCGAACCCCCCTGTGGGTCAGAAAAAAGATATATCGAAAAATCCCTTCTTAGTGCGCGTATACGCCGTAAGGTCTTCGACCCTACCAAGTTTCGAGTCTTTAGCCCCAGTAGATTTTGCTGTGCGTTGTTAAGTGAGTGTGTGAGTGAGTGGTAAAGCTCTTTTATTATTATAGACTAGCTGATATGCCCGCCGTTGCTCGGGGGATAAAAGGCTTACCAAACTATGTGTTAAAATAAATAAGTATTTTCTACACTGTATTCCTTTCCGAGGCGTCATTTAGGTGCAACTGCCAAAAACCCTTTATAAATACAACCTGTTTAGATTTAATGTGTGAAATCCCCATCCCCGTTTTTAAAGAGTAAGTTTTCAAAATAGAAAAAGTCAGGGGACCCTTCTGAACCCCCCTTATTTTTTCTTTTTAATGCCCTTAGCTCCCTCCATCCATTTCTGCAATTCGTATAAATGCATAATTGATACAAATCTCTCCGCCTTCGCTTCACAATAAAGGTTATTATTGAACACCAATTTCTATAGATAAAACTTATTTCCGTCTCATCAAGCTAAATTTTAAATAAAAAATAATTCAATACACATACTTTTTAAGATGTTAAACAAAACCTTAAAAAACTGTTTAGCTTTAAACTTTTACTTTAAACTGTTTATAACCATTTTTTAATAGTGAGAATTTTTTTCAAATCAGGGGGAGACCCCCTGAACCCCCCTTTATTGATTTATCACCAACTCATTCATTGAAAGAAATTTCAAACATGAAATAAAAGTAAACATCATTTGAATCGACACCAACTATTGATAAAATGCCTCTGATAAAATGTTGTTTAATTTGAACTTTGCTGGAAATACTTAAATTTGATTAAATAGAAAAAAGAATAAAATTTTTCAGTGAACGGTTTTTGGTTATCATAAAAAAATTATTTAATCTTCAAAAATTATTTATTTATCAGAGTTTTAAAAAATTTACCTATTATAAAACATTTTCAAATAAATATTTCCAACAATAGAGGTTTTGCATCACCTGGAAGGAGCAATAACCGTTACCAATTTAAAATTGAAGGCTAAGCATAAGAATTTAGAAAAGAGCCGAAAAATGCTGCTTGGAATGCATTGATTTTAAAAATTATTTTTCGCAAACCTTCCTGGTTGTGTGAAGAACAATATGTTTAAATTTCATAACAATCACATTAATCATGTGGATGCTAGAATGCATGAACTAAAAACGGGAGTAAATATTCAAACCTCCGTGCACCCCCTCCTGAATGGAATATCGAAAAATCCAGAAATTACTTTCTTTGAAATACTCTCAAGAAGGTATTACCAACAGTTCACTTCGTAATATCGATTTCTCGGTACTGTTTTCTTCAAAAATG
This sequence comes from Tetragnatha montana, assembly GCA_963680715.1. Lineage (NCBI taxonomy): Eukaryota > Metazoa > Arthropoda > Arachnida > Araneae > Tetragnathidae > Tetragnatha > Tetragnatha montana. Next base: position 20,966,191 of record OY796681.1, read on the forward strand.
TAAAATTTGGTTTATGCTCAGCAAAAACGGGTTTTTGCAATATTCAGACCCCTTAAAATTCGAATATCCAAAATCTGAAAAATGCCTTTCTAGATATTGTTGCTAGGTTCCTTCCTGCGAAATAACGAAGATCTGGGGTCATTTTGGACGCCGCTGGGCTCAAAAACGTCGAAAACGCTCCAAACCCCCCTGTGGGTCAGAAAAAAGATATTTTGAAAAATCCCTTCTTAGTGCGCGTATACACCATAAGGTCTTCGACCCTACCAAGTTTCGAGTCCTTTGCCCCGGTAGATTTTGCTGTGCGTTGCTGAGTGAGTGGTAAAGCTCTTTTATTATTATAGATTCGTAATGAGGTCTACATTAACGTGGTACCGGGTGTTTTTTTTAATTCCATGAGGGGGTTTGTATGACGTCATGAATGCAAGATGGCCGCGCAGGAAAAAAGCTGTTAATGGCGATCTAGGGATGTTATCGGAATTATTTTTGGACAAAAAGCTCATAAATATATATTTTTATCGAATAGTTGCAGAAATGAGCATCTAAATCGGTTAAAAACAGCGTTTATGACGTCATAACCAAAAAATGGCTATTTTCACAAAAAAGTACAGTATTTTGTCATGTAATACTAGATGCTATTTTCAAAGTGAATGTAATGAAAATATGTTCATAATTAAAATACCAACAATGGAAATTTCATTGGTGGGCACTAAAGGCGGATATGACTTCAGTAATCCAAAATGACTGGCACGTAAAATAAAATTATTTTTTTTCTCCAATATTGTTTAATTGGGAATTATTACACTTATATATATGTTGTAATAAAGTTATTTTAAGGATGAGATAATTCCCAATTAAAAAATTTTGGAGTAAAAAACTTAAAAATTTATTTTACGTGCCAGCCATATTGGATTTTTTACGCCATATCCGCCTTTTTTTTTTACCAAGAATGGAATTTCCATTGTTGGTATTTTAATTATGAACATTTTTTCTTCACATCACGTTGAAAATAGCATCTATTTAAGGTATTACATGTCAAAATACTGTATTTCTGTCTTTCATACCTAATATTTCGATGCTATTTTCAGGAATTTTAAAATTTTTTGTTTAATTTTATCCTCAAAATACCTTTATTACATTTATATAAGTGTATTAATTCCCAATTAAAAGATTTTTGAATAAAAAAATAAAATATTTTTTATGTGTTGTCACGCCAATGAAATTTCTATTGTTCTATTGTTTCATTACATTCATTTTGAAAATAGCATTTATTTAAAGTTTACATGACAAAATACTGTATTTTTTGTGAAAATAGCCATTTTTGGTTGACATCATAAACACCATTTTTAACCAATTTAGATGCTTATTTCTGTAGCTATTCGATAAAAATATATATTTCTGAGCTTTTTGTCCAAAAATAATTCCGATAACATCCCTAGGTCGCCATTTACAGCTTTTTTACTGCGGCGGTCATCTTGCATTCATAACGTCATACAAACCCCCTGCACAGAATTCGGAAAAAATACCCGGTACCACGTTTAATGTAGACGTCATTAGGAATTGAATGATACCACTCACTAAGCTTCTGCCAAAAGTTTTTTTTTACACCATTGGTTTTTGACACAAGCGACTCCCCTATTTTTCTTCAATCAATTATATTGATATTTGTTATGATATTGTTGGCACTACCGACATTAATACAGGTATGGTATGATTTAACTAGCAAGTGGCTTTCACTAATTGTACGGATATACTATACTACTTATAAAGTTTGATCCATAAAAAATTCAGACACCATCCAAGTTTCATTCAGATTATATACCCAGCAATTGTGCCTTTTTTAAACTACTTAATAGCTTTGATAAACTAGACCTATACATAATGGTCATAATAAAAAATTTTTAGGAAAGGTTTTCATAATATTTTCCGTATTCTAGAGTACGTAGAATGTAATATTTTATGTAGGTAGGTTCTGATTCCAAAGTACTATGTCTTACTCTTTCTGTACTCATATCTATGGATATTTGAACATGTAAAAAAACTAAAGCTCAGAAAAAAGTTTTGAAATTTCATAACATTAATTCAATTAGTAATGTTAATTTCAAATATATTAATAATTTTATTAATTAATTAGTGAATTAATTAAATGTGTTTTAAAACAATTGAGTGCCATTGATACACTTTTAAGTTCATTTTATTTGAAAGCCTTTGTTTGTTTTTGGTGTTAACTGTTATTGCGTTCATGTTGTGCTGGATTGTTGAGATGAAACAAGCGAGCTCTGGTTGCTAAGACCGCAAAGAGATCTAAAAAGAACTGTGAGGCAGTTCAGGGGGTTATTGAGCGATAGTGAGCAGAAGGCAGAGCCCCCTATTTACTAAAAAAATGTTAAGAAGTTTAAATTATCTTCAAATTCAGAAAAATGCATTTATCAAAATATTAATGTAGTTATTGTTTCCGACTGTTTCCAATTTAATTACAGAAGCATTCGTAAACAATATAAAGGAAATAAATTAATGGCTTCAAATCAGTTCTTAAATATAAGAATAACAAGGAAAACAAAGTAGTTTTTTATTACGTAGTAAAGAAACTGCCACAATAATTATTTTTAAGCTTCTTCAAGCTGAAATTATTTGAATCCTTGATTGGTATTTTAAATATGAATTTTAGAAAAACAAGTTTGCGACTTATTTATTTAAATTCAATTTTATAAATTGCTTATGCATAATTGACTATAAGGTTGCAATTAATTCAATTAGAAAGAAACGTTTCATCCTGAAAAATGTATAAATCACATTGATCATGTTCTAAAATTTTAAGAAATACTTAAAAAGATCAATTCTCTCTTAAAAACTTAAAATACCTACGGACACTTAATTTTAATGGTAATTTTGAATTATTAGAAAATAAATGGAATTTCAAATTGGTGGTCGTTATTGTACTATTATAAACAAAAGCTATCTAGTTACTAAGGAGTAGTCAGATCTTTGAATATAAAGGTTATGTAAGTATAATAAATTTACTGCTTTTAAATTATCAAATTAAATATTAGAATATCGCTCATTTTCTACTCCTCGAATGATTTTAAGATCAAGTTTTATTTACTTGGTTAGTCATCGAAATTTTGACTACTTAATTTTAATATTAAAAGTCACCATATCTTAACTTTTTATGTACTTTTGATACAATTTTGAGAGTTAAAATACCTCTATACCTACGGACACGTTCTTGATGCGTCTGTAAGTATTACGCGTTTTGAATTGAATTGTTCTAAAGCAAATGCAAGTTATGAAACTGATTCTTAATGCAAGTTAAATTACTCCTGGGTTGTTGTTATACATGGTGTTTCAAAAGTCCGTTTCACGACTTATATTTGGAAACTATATATGTCTCCTAGAGTCTAACGTCTCGAGAGAAAGTATGGTCTACCCTGAGGTAAGTGATTACGAAGAATCCATTGAGAGATGACTAACAATGCCTACAGCGGCGAAATAAAAAATTTCAAAATAACTCATTTTGAAAAAAATTCATGGAAATATCTTGAATATTCGAGGAGATATTACTTAGCATGTGAAAATAGCTCTCTCTTTTTCAGGTCTTAAAAAAGAAAAAAATCACAAATGTGCAAGTTGTTTTTTATTTCTTTTTATTAAATTTTGTCTTTATTTAACTAAAAAACACAAAACTACATAATAACACTGAAACACTAGGACATTTGTGAGCTAATAAAAATTATATTACTTACGCAGGGGTTTTATCCGATTTTCTCAAAACTTGATTTTTGGACTTATTTCCTTTTTCAAACTGACGTTTCAATTACAACGAAGATTTTTTTATTCGATGGATTACATTGGAATACTTTTTTGTTAGGGAAAGAAGCTCTGGGAGGAGATAATAGTTTTACCAGTTACTAAGAGAAATCTAGGCAACTAACTTTCTTCTAACATTTAACTAAATCCAGATGGCCCTGGAGTTTATTAGAGAAAGTGTAAAACCTTCTCTGAGAATAATGAGAGAACTTTAGTAAATGCAATCCGGTCAGCGTTTAACACGAAACCTAAATAAAAGTACTCTTTTATCTGCTAATTAAGTTAAATACCAAGCTTTGTTAAAAAATTGGTTCGAAGCTTTGTGCTAAAATTTGGCCAGTAAAGCATTGCCTTTGGCTATACATTTTCATGTACCTTAAATTAGTGCTGGAAAATAATTGGGCAATGAAATATTATTCAATAATAATACGTATCTTGAAACACTGAAGGTAGTGAAAATAATAGGAGCATTGCCTATATTGGTGCGTTAAATAGATTTGATTTTATAATAAAAGGAGTTATAATCGGGAACATTTCTTGCTCCCTTTTCATATTAGCAAAATGTTACAATAGATATACATCTGATAAGAGCTAGCTTCTAGGAATTCGCAGAAAAATTGCAAATCTCGCTTAATGTTAGACTATATCAACTCTTTGAAAAATAAATATTTTCGTACATCTTACATGAAAAATATGTAAGACTGAACAAGCCAGATAAAAAGCTTATTTGGCCCGATAGACATCCAAATGACTGTAAGTAAATTATAAAAATTACAAGCTAACAGCTTTTTTTTTTGTTGTTGTATTAAATTTATGATTACAAATCTATAGAACTGATAACATTCATACCCTGATTATGATTGTCCTCTGATAAGTTAAAGTATTACGTTTTTCTCAAAATCTTTACTTTTCTATAAGTAATCAAACTGCGGCTTCGTCTTTTCTAAATGGTTTAAACTATTTGAAAGTAGGAGAAAGGTTTTGTTATTACTATGTATCCTATTTAACAAAACGTTATGAAATGTCAATTAACTGAAAAATATACTTTTCTGTTTGCATAACTTGAACGTGATTTTTAGAAATCATGGCAATTAGATTTTAAACTTATCCATCCCCGAAATATTTTTAATTACGTAGTTATCAAGTCAAGCAATCACAGAAGAGCCCTCGTTGGAAAAAGCAACTCTAGCCCTTGAGCGAAAGCGGAACAGCAAAGTCAACGAATAAATGTGAGTCTACTGGGAAAAGGCAAGAGTATAGTATTACCCATGCGAATTCCTTAGTCTTTCGTGTTGTTATATCTCTAATAGCCTAATTTGAATTTGGGAATTCGCCACGGCTGTGTCTTTCTAAGTAGTTTTTTACTATTTTTCTGTAAGATAAATTTAAGTAAATAAAAAGTAAATAAAAGAAAGTAAAAAAAATAAGTAAATAAAAGAAAGGTTCATTAAAATAAATCCATAAAAAACAGGTTTTGTTTTAAACCTCTAAAAGGAATAAGCGCGCTTTTTTACACTAAGTTGTGAATACTTTTTCTTAAAGCTAGTGATGCTCAAACTTTTTGTATCATGGAGATCTTTTAAAAGCAAAGTAATCAAGTGGAATCCAAAAATATTAATGTGTGTAGTTTTTGTTTAAGGGATAATTTCTTGACTAATGATAGATCCCTGAAGAACATTCATTGGGATTAAAAGTCATGGAGAACTTTAGTGTTTATTTAGGAAAACGAGCTTTTAAAAGGGTTTGTCCAGTTCTAACTTGCATTGAAATTTACATAGAAAATATACTAGTAGGCATATTGTTTTGATCTTCTCGGCTCTTTGCTCCGCAAGAACTGTCTCATTATCGAAACTTTCATGGCAAATAAATATTTTATTGGTAATGTGCACGCAAACCCTGGCTATCATTTTCTTAGTTATTGAGTAAAAAATTATTTTTAGAAATAAATCTTCTGGATATCAAAACCTGAAATCGGACTTAGTTAACTAAGTTCATCAAGGTTATATACATACATATCTTAACAATAATTTCACCGATATATTTCCATATTTGGTACATTCCTGCTTCTGAAAATTAATTAATTTCCAGTTTAATAATTATAAAAGCTGAGTTATAGGAGAAAGAAAGGTAGGAGACCTCAGCCGGGTAAAAGTACGTAGCGGTTCTTTTCCCTGTTGGCAACAGTATAAAGAGGAGAAAGTATGATCACATGGACACTTGTATCATAAGCTACCCTTAAAGTTAGTGAAAAAATGACTGCTTTCAAAGTAAATAAAAATGTGGGGTATACTTCCTTTTAAATAACTTGACATCGTTAAAATTTAGTTCAGGTAAATTTAATGGTTGATTCACGGACGACTAGGGAATTAATATATCGGTACGCCTAAGAATACGCTAAGCATAGACAAGATTCGTACTCCGCACCACATGAGAGTTATGATCTACAGCTGATGAATACATATTTAATTATCCCTTTGAACGCTAAGAACCCCTGAAAGGTTGAAAACTAACTTATTGAACTTTCCGGGAAAGTAAAACTGAGTGATTTTCATGTATATTTCAAGAAGATTGAATCTTGTATGGATTGCACTTAAAGAGAGGTGACATGAGATAGGAATCTTCCAATCACAAAGGGCAGTAGTACGCGTTTTTGTAAATTTTTGCCAAAGTTTTCAGGGGGGAGAACTTTTGGTCTCACGTTCTGCAAACTTGTAGCCTCCGCCGCCACGTCGGGTAAATTTTTATTTTCATTGTGATTTTTATCATATTTTTATTTAAGCTATGACTTTACTATTTTGTAGATTGATTTGTGAGTCAATAAACTTACATTCAGTAAATTTTGAGGCTCTGGCTTTTGAATTCTCAATTGTGTAGCCCAAAATTATTTTTTGTGCGTACTCTTAACTTTTTTTGTGCTTACTCCTTTTCCTAAGGTATTGGCTTCAAATACTCTAAACACCTTGCAATTTAAATAGATTTACCTAATTGTTTTTGTTTCTGAAAATACTGTTGTTTATACAGTGTAGGTTTTATTCCCTCTGGTCTATATAAGTTCTCTTTAAACATTTTTTTTAGAAAACATTAAAAAAAAACAGTATTTTTAAAGTTTTACACTTTAGTCTTTGATACTTACTGAATACTTTGATCCTTGCTCAATATTCCTAAAAAAATAAATACTTAACTCACTTAAGAAAGCAAACACAAGCTTCAAAAGCAGATTTCAAAGAAAATCAGTAAATATTCCTGGAAGGTTAATGATAATATTTTTTTTAAAGTTTTTGCTTTAGCTAAGTAAACACACTATTCAATACTCGTATTAGATGTAGTAGTACTAGGCACTGACTGTCTCCAATGTAACTAAAAGTATAGTCAAGTCACCCAGGGAATCGTTTTGTTCTACGGCGTGGTATTCTTTCTTGCTAGAAGCTGAGTGTGTGAACTCCCACGAGAATATTCTGCTTATTTGTTTTTGAACAACAGAAAGCTTTTCATACTTCTATTTTAAAGTCATTGATAAAAATAACTCACCACTCCTATGGAGCCATGTTAAATAAAAAATGCTTCCTTTTTATTACGGTTAAACATTGTTACTTTAATAACTCAAAACAGGGTTAAATGCCAAAAATTGTACTTTTTTTTTATATCCTCAATGAAAATATTTTGACTTATTCTGTGTAAATTGTTGTACTTTAAACAACTACCAATGTTACTTAACGCTTGAACTTTAATGGACAAATAAAATAATCCATATTTTAAAAAGGTTTTTTTTTAATGGCAGGTAATTTTGAACCGTTACAGCTGTAACTTTAGTCCATTAACCCATGTCATGCCGAAGCAGTACTTACTTTGCGTTACCCAGTGGGCACCTGTGAACCGAAGCCACGGAGGTGAAGCACTGTTGCCCACGCCATACACACATTCACACAGGCACAACCCCTTTTTAAAGGGGGGCCACACATTCATCCATCACACACAAGGACAGAAACTAACATCCATGCCTACCGGGGATTCGAACCCCAGGCGTACGGCTTCGCAGTCAGATGCTCTAACCACTAGGCCAGTACGTCGGCTATTTTAAAAAGGTAAAAGTTGAAAAAAATTAAACAAGAAAGTTGGGGTTAAGACCACTTACATGCATAAAGGTTTCAAATGGACAACGAATGCAATTAAATAATTTAGAGGGGAAAAGCTATAAATACGAAACCATTGTAAATTTCACCCACCTAAATTAACCCCAACTAAGGTCCCTTATTGGAGGCATCTCATAAAGAATCGGTCAGTTAGGAGGGAACCTGACGATCATGACTCTCCCGAGGCTGAAGATCCGTTGGAAAAGATTAGCTTCTAAATTAAGTATTAATGAAGTTATTCTGGGTTTTATTATAATCTTCATAATCTTTATCTTAATTGGTTCTTCGTGTTTTGAGTGCTGCTAATTATCATCCGAAATATGCAATGCTGATTACGTACTTCTAATTAAGGAAAGGGGTATTAAAAATAATTTGGAAGGTAACTCCTGTGCTTTAATTTGGCACTTCAACGCGTTAACAGTTTAAAATTAGAACTTGAATTGAAGGTTAAATATCTTAAAGTTTCTAATTAACGGGTTTGCTTTTTATTTGTTTCAAATCTTTTTATAGGTTTACTCGTAGTTTTATAACTGTTATCAAAATATCTTTTAACTTTATTTTTAAGCACTGTTATTGCGATAAAACAGATGCGAAAACGTAAAGTAGTTGAAATTATGTTCAGAAGTTTTTGAGATATTATTGAAACTCCAAACTCTGTCTGTACTAATTTAATCTGTAAATATGTATTCTACTCCAAACAGAACTAAATATGTTTTCTTCCCTATTATTTGTTTACATTCAGTAAATTCTAACTTTTTATAATTAACGATTCAGATTTTCATTTATTCTCTGATTCTTTAGTTTTAAAACAGATAAAGATATAATTATAAAATTATAAATATCCATTTTTGTTGTAAAGAAGACAAAATATTTTCAATAAAAAATGAAAGTAACTGTTAAATAGCTCATCATTCTATAGATATCCATATAAAAATATTTAATTTTTTAATTTTTGTAATTCTTATTATTCCGATGACTGTCGTTAGTAATTATTAGAAAGAATGGCTAAAAATAGAGGAAATAACGGAATTCTGGTACACGTGTTTGGGTTCTTTATTCAAGTAAAAAAGCAATTCTAAAGCTACGAAACGTATTTGTTAAAAATTAGTTTACTTTGAGAGCTATCGACTAGAAATTTAAGACAAAGCTCACTTTATTTCGATAAGTAGGTAACGAATAAATCCATCATTTTCAATCCTAGTAATAAATCATTTTTAAAATTGATTGTGCCTATCCTTTTCTATCATTTATACACATACAATCTCTTGGGATCCATTTCCACATCCGAAAAGAGGCGAATTTATATGGCTTGGTTGAGCTACACGATCACAGCAACCCGTAGAAAATTTCCTCTCGTTCTTTTCAACTATATGAACGAACAGAGAATTGGGTACTTCCATTGGTTCTTGGCACTACTGCGTAGTAGTACATATCTGACGGAGAATTTTCTACGTGTTGCGCTAATACGGTCGTGTCGCGTTTACCGCTACATGTTCACTCAAATTTTCTAACAGTATATTTTTAAGGATTTTTATATCGATATGCACAGACTTTCTATTAATAAAGATATACTCTACAGTTAAGTTTCACATTTCCAGAGAATCAAATTGAAGTAAAGAAAAAGGAAAATTAAAGTATACTGATTTTTTAAAAAAAATATATAATCTGATTCTAGGCTAAATAATATAGAGTGTTTTCAGGTGACGTCACAACCGGTTATTTTCTTTTAACTGTGAACCTTCTGTAGGGCTTTTAACTGTTGCTAAGGCCATTGTTTATCTGTTGCTAAGGCGGTTTTTAGGTATGGGATCACGTGATTGCAAATGCTCCAATAGAAGAATTCCACGGCTAGTCATTTTCTGTAACTGTTAACCTCTGTAGGGCAAAAAACTGTAACATCTTATGTTGCTAAGGCCGTTGTTAGGTCCGAGTCATGTGATTGAAAATGCTCTATAGAGCATTCGCACATGACGTCACTTGGAGGACAAAAACAACGTTGCTAAGGCCGTTGTTAGGGGCGGGAACTAGAAGCATCCAATAGAAGCATTCGCACATGATGTCACTGGCGGGCAAAAACAACGTTGCTAAGGCCGTTGTTAGGCCGAGTCATGTGATTGAAAATGCTCTATTTATGAATTTTTGTCCGTGAATTACAGACTAGTTACCCATTTTGTTGGTGGTAAACCAATAATCTTAAAAGTTTCATACACTGCTATTCAGGATTTTTCTTACATTAATTTTAATCTAATCAACCAATATCCACTGTTTAAAATAACCACTGACTATAGTTAAAAAGTTACTTAACTTTTATAGCTTTACTAGCTGATATGCCCGGCCTTGCACGGGTGGAGTGTATCAATTTATTAAAATTTTCTCAAGTTACATGCCTAATTTTCTGTAACCATAATTACCAATCATCCTGGTAGTTTTTCATATCCCGGTGTTCCCAGTATTTTTTCATATCCCGGTGTTCCCAGTATTTTTTCATATCCCGGTGCCTTTTTCATCTTGGTGTCCCCGGTGCCTTTTCATCTCGGTGTTCCCGGTGCATTTTCATCACCGTGCTCCCTGTGCCTTTTCCCTCCCGGTTCCAACTGTGTAAATATAACCTAACCATCCAGTTCCGGTGTTGCACATTTAATTACGACAGTTACCCAATTATCCATTCTAAGTGAAAAAAATCCATTAAAATTATTACAGACTTTTGAAATCCCAAAATTTGTAAATACCCCCTGTTTAAATTGAAAAAAAAAATCCCGTTAAACTACACCAAAGAAACAAATTATAAGGTTAAATAACAAATTGATCTAGTGTTTCTATCATCAACTTTCTAAAAAAACTGAATGATGTAATCTTTACTTTAACCAGTCTAATTCTTAAAACTTTCTATTTCAACTTAAAGTTTCATGGAAAATGAAGTTTTTAATAAGAAAATACTGTTATAAAGTTTTTTATAAGGGCCGTTTTTAATTTTTTAAATTATTAATAACCTTTTTAAAACATTTAAAACAATTTTAGCCAAGTTTTATCTTTAAATACTTTGTTTTATGTTTAAAATTGTTTTTGTTGTATTATTTGCAACAATGCGAGTTAAACAGATCTTCTTTAGTGGAGAAGTAAGGCGATTTTTACAAAAAGGCCTAAAAGGGGGTGAAGGGGTGGTTTTAGAAATTTGGAAATGATGTCATTGTCTTTCCCCCGTCCCCATACGTATGTGTACCAAGTTTGGTTCGATTCGGACGGGTAGTTTTGGAGAAATTGAGCCAAATCTGTTCCGGACAAACCCAGGCAGGAACCCAGCCAGGCAGGCAGGGACACCTTCATCTATATCTATAAAAGCCAAATACCACTGACTGACTCACTCACTGGTAAGTGACAAACACTCAACACGGAATCTCCGAAACTACTGGACCCAGAGGCTTGAAATTTGACAGAGACGTTCCTCTCAGCTATGCGACGCGCACTAAGAAACGATTTTAAAATCCAACGACTCCTTCCCTGTTTTTCGGCGCTTTTTCTACTCCGTTTTTCCCATTGAAATAGCATTATGCATTGTTGAAATGCATAAATTGCAGTAGGTTTATTTATCTCTTGAGGTTTCGTCTGGACACATTTGTTAAAATATAATTTCAAAAAATTCATAATTTATAACAAATTAAGACGAAAAACACAGTGTAAATTTCTTTTTCAAAATTATAACAAGTTTCAAGAAACATATAAATTGAAATAATTAATTTTGAAACAACATTTTCCTTTATTTGTAATTTTAATTTTTTTCTAAAATAAATATATAGAGCATTCGCACATGACGTCACTTGGAGGACAAAATCAACGTTGCTAAGGCTGTTGTTAGGGGCGGGACATAGAAGTATCCAATAGCAGCATTCGCACATGATGTCACTGGAGGAATAAAACAACGTTGCTAAGGCCGTTGTTAGGCAGAGTCATGTGATTGAAAATGCTCTATTTATGGAAAGGCTAAAATAAATGGTTTCCATGGAAACAGAGCTGAAATTATTTCATTGTTTCATGGGGCATGGTTTACTAGACTTATACATTCACTAAATTTTTATTGTTAAGTACTAGAAAACCGTTTTTACTAAGAAGTTGGGCTATCATGATAAAAAGAAAATGAGATTTATCAAGCATTTTATTATTTTGATAAAAATGTTTTTATTTTTGGAGACGTAGGATCATACAAATAAAAAATGGATTCTTAATAATTTTTGAATATAGATTAAATTAGGTATAGTTAAATATTTTGCTTTAGCGGCGGGAGTTGTTGACTGAATTACACATCGGGATTATTTTTTGATTAAATTAATATCATTTTTAGAAAACGATAGAAATTTCATAAAATACGGTTTGTAACATCCTGTAGGAAATTATTCCCAAGGGGCTCAAAGAGGGTTGTGATTTTTACTTCCTAAAGTGATTTATAAAAAGGTATATAAAAGTGATTGTTCTTTTACAGCCGTAGTTATATGCGGGACGGGGTGAGTTAGGGTATATTTTCACAGTAAGGAACCGGGATGAAAAAGACGACGGGGGTGACGGGATGATAAGTGACTGCTAATCCAGAAAAAGAAAAGACATAAAACTTGATAAACCTGATGATTTCAATTTGATTGTTCTTTACAGCGAAGGTAACAGCCAAATTTAAATGCGGGACGGGATGAGTTAGGGTGTATTTTCACAGTTAGGAACTGGGATGAAAAAGACGACGGGATGATAAGTGACTGCTAATCCAGAAAAAGAAGACATAACTTGAAAAACTTTTTAAAATATTTATGAATTAACTCAACCCGTGCAAGGCCGGGTAAGTCAGCTAGTCTATATCTATAAAAGCCAAATACCACTGACTGACTCACTGGTAAGTGACAAACACTCAACACGAAATCTCCGAAACTACTGGACCCAAAGCTTTGAAATTTGACAGAGACGTTCCTCTCAACTATGCGACGCGCACTAAGAAAGGATTTAAAAATCGAACGACTCCTTCCCTGTTTTTTGGCTCTTTTTCTACTCCGTTTTTCCCATTGAAATAGCATTATGCATTGTTGAAATGCGTAAATTGCAGTAGGTTTATTTCTCTCTTGAGGTTTCGTCTGGCCTCATGTGATAAAATATAATTTCATAATTTATAACAAATTAAGACGAAAAACACAGTGTAAATTTCTATTTCAAAATTATAAAAATTTTCAGGAAACATATAAATTCAAATAATTAATTTTAAAACAACATTTTCCTTTATTTGTAATTTTAATTTTTTTCTAAAATAAATATATTTATGGAAAGGCTAAAATAAATGGTTTCCATGGAAACAGAGCCTGAACTCGTGTTCTACTAGAAGTACTAGAAAACCGTTTTTACTAAGAAGTTGGCTATCATGATAAAAGGAAAATGAGATTTATCAAGCATTTTATTATTTTGATAAAAATGTTTTTATTTTTGGAGATGTAGGATCATTCAAATAAAAATGGATTCTTTATCATTTTTGAATATAAAATAAATTAGGTATAGTTAAATATTTTGATTTGGCGGCGGGAGTTGTTGACTGAATTACACATAGGGATTATTTTTTGATTAAATTAATATCATTTTTGGAAAACGATAGAAACTTCATATTACGGTTTGTAACATCCTGTAGGAAATTATTCCCAAGGGGTTCAAAAAGGGTTGTGATTTTTACTTCCTGAGTTTTTATCAATGGATTTATAAAAACCGAAGCGTAATTTTTGAAAAGGACATCGGAAATTCTTCATAGAAATTTTGTTTAAGATTTTAAACTATAAATTTCAAAAGACTGATGATTTCAATTGGATTGTTCTTTTACAGCCACAGTAAAATGCGGGACGGGATACGTTAGGGTATATTTTCACAGTAAGAAACCGGGATGAAAAAGACGACGGGGACGACGGGATGATAAGTGATTGCTAACCAGGAAAAGAAAAACCATGTAACTCAATAAACCTGATGATTTAAATTGGATTGTTCTTTAACAGCAAAAGTTAAAAGCGGGGCGGGATGAATTAGGGTATATTTTCAAAGTAAGGAACCGGGAAGAAAAACACGACGGGGGTGACGGGATGATAAGTGACTGCTAATCCAGAAAAAGAAAAGACATATAACTTGATAAACCTGATGATTTCAATTTGATTGTTCTTTACAGCGAAGGTAACAGCCAAATTTAAATGCGGGACGGGATGAGTTAGGGTATATTTTTACAGTTAAGAACTGGGATGAAAAAGACGACGGGGACGACGGGATGATAAGTTCCAGAAAAAGAAAAGACATAACTTGAAAAACTTTTTAAAATATTTATGAATTAACTCAACCCGTGCAAGGCCGGGTAAGTCAGCTAGTTATATATAAGTGCCGTTCACATGAGCCACTCTACCTGGGTAAAAGGTTAGAAAAACCGGTTCTACGCAGTTTTATCACACCGCTTCCCCTACGCAAGGGAAAAAGTGCGGAAGTAACCGTGCAAAACTTCACCCTAGGCTAGGGTAGGGGAATAAAGTACTCCGACCAGAGTTTGTTTACAAAAACAATATGGCCTCCTCTTACTACACACACTGCACTTCACGTTAATCATAAAAACCATATTATTACTTACGAAATAAAATATTCTTGATCCTCAATATTCTCAAGGTGTGTTTTGTCTCGTTCAATGTTTATGTTATGATATTTTTAGTTTTAAAAGCTTTTACTATTGCGTTCCGAAATGTTCTGATGAAATCGCTTGCAATAAGTTAATAATGTTTCAGTGATCTTTTTTATGATTGTTCTTCAATTTTATTTTTTACATCATGGTCATCCTTTGAAGGCAGCTAATATATTCATTAGAATAATTTTGTAATACTTCCATGGATTAATTTATTTAATGATCAAAGTATAAACATGACTGGCCGATTCAATATTCCAAGTTTCCAATGTTGGCTTAGTTTTTTATATTTTAATCAAGGTTAGAATATTATTTAACTCCATTATAGTGTTAATTAAAATAAACTTTTATTCATAGTATTTTTATTAAAAATGTGTTTAGAGAAAATTATTCTTATAAAATCTGCGAATATTCTGATTACATTTCTGATGCTTAATTTCTTTCATGTGTGTTGTCCATTTGTTTGTTTCTTTTCATTTATTAGTTTTTTGAAGCATTTGAGTTTTCTTATTTTTCAGTTATTTTTAGATGCTGAGTTTTTTTTATTACGTTCTTAATTGTGTGGAAAGTGGATAAAATTAGTTATATTTATTTTTAATTAGAAAGCCTTTAAAAATTGTTTAAATCTTAGTCTTGTTAAAATTTGAATGTCTCGGGTCCCAGAAAATGGATAGATCATCGTAAAATAGATGGTCTCACGAAGAGAAATAACCCTTCTAAACGTGTTAGAAGCCTTCATACTGGCAAAAATTTCTGAATACTATTTTATATTTACATTTGATATAGTGCTGAACAGTGCCAGTGTTTACTACTTTGTAAATGCAGATGGTGCTTCTTTTTCTTGATTGCTACCTTAATCTGTAAAACAGGCTTTTATTTACCCTAGAAATGCAATAATTATGTTACTCATACTGTTAGGAAGATAGGTTAACATTCTTAGACCTAAACTCCATTGAGTTTTAAAGGTAGCTTTAGTTTTCTGAGGGATTTCATATTCAAATTTCTAAAAATGCATTTTTATCAAATTTTTTTGTGATAATCACTGGTTTCTATTAACTAAATTTTTTGAATTGCTCATGACAGACTGTTGAATCTTTTAATATATGAATTTATACATTTATATAAGAATTATATTTTATATATATTCTTAAAATATTAGTTTGTATTATGAGTCCTATTAAGAATTATGATTAATATATAATTATTTTTAAATATGTCAAAAAGTGTTCCAATTAAGAATTTTTAAGCCTTTTTTTTCTCAATGCGCTGTTATAAAAAAGCATTCAAATAAATAAAGCAATAGTTTGAGTACTACCTACTAAAACTAAATTGACAGTTTTGTAAGAGTTAAAAAAAACTTTTAAAACTGAGATTTTTTAACTTTTAAAATATGGTTTGTCAAACTGCCCCACAATTTAGAATAAAAAATGTTTATAAACATTCTTTTAAATAAAAACTACTTTTTATGCTCTGTTTAATTGCACATTATATATGTATTCAAAATAGGGTACTTTGTTGCCTTCATGCTTCATCTCATTTCTCCTAATTCATTAATAGAAATTCTTAAGCAAAAAATTTACTTAAAGCATGTTCCTAATTCAAAGAAAAAATATTCCTCCCAGGGTTTATTTCCCATAGGAAAGAGCCTCATAAGTCAGAAACATCAACTCGAATAGAGAAAAATGCAAATTTGAGTTGAAAATTTCAGCTTATAGGCTGTTTTATAAATAAATATCTGTAAAATAATTGTTTGATAAATAAGAA
This sequence comes from Tetragnatha montana, assembly GCA_963680715.1. Classification (NCBI taxonomy): domain Eukaryota; kingdom Metazoa; phylum Arthropoda; class Arachnida; order Araneae; family Tetragnathidae; genus Tetragnatha; species Tetragnatha montana. The sequence continues at coordinate 20,982,556 of OY796681.1, forward strand.
AACACTAAAATTTTTGTTTAAAATTATCCCAAAGTCAGAAAAATATCATTCCTCTGCTTCAAATTGTAAGATGATATTTAAAAAACCCTCATTTTTGGGTGAAATGAATAAGAACCCACCCAGTGAGTTAGAAACTAAATTTCTTTTGAAAATACCCTATTCTTTAACAAAGTGACAGATTTTATTATGATCTATTAATACATTTTTGGTTACAAAACTATCCCTAATAAAATTCCTAAATATATTTTTTGGCAGAAAATAAAAAACCTGCCAGAAAACGGATAATAATTAACCATTTAAAAGAAGCTTTTGAACAGGTAATGAAAGACTTAAAGCACAGCTGAATACAGTGAAAATTTGCTAGCCCAAAACCAACTAATTATATAGGTAGGTCAAAACCAACAAATAATTGACTTGATGAATAGGTCATTTGAAAAATTTTGAAAAAGTTTATGTTTTTCTGAAATAAGGATTTTCTATTACAGGATTACCATCTTTTCATTTCCTAGCACTATGGAAACAAATTCCTTGAATTTCTTCAAACATCAGAAATTTAAAATATACTTCTGAGGTTACAGAATTAAATCTTATTCACTTCTAGCCTTCTCTAAGGATTCTCCTCTATTCTAGTCTGTTCATGGCTACAGTTCGCCAGTTCCTAAATTTTAGGACAAGGAAGTCCTTGTCATAAAAATCAGACCATCTGAGTTTGGGTCTTCCTCTAGCTTTATTTCCAAATGGCTTAGACATAATAATTATTTTTGTGGTACATTGGTTTGGCAACCGGAACTTTTAGAATGAAAACCCTTCAGATTTTTATAGAAAAAAAAAGGAACTGGATTTTTAAAATTTGAATAAATTACCTATTAATATAAGTACATATTATGAATGAAATAAAATTATCTTTAAATATCATTATTTCTATAATAAAATAATTGGTACTTTAAATACCGGTCGTTGTATCGGGAGGGTCGTTATAAAGGGGTTCTACTGTATTAGTAGTAAAAAAGAAAAAATGAGAGGGTGTCACTTAAAAATTTACTCTTTGAATTTTTCCTTCATTTTTAAAGGAACCCCATAATTTAATACTCATACTTTATTTTTATTAACCATATAGTTAATTAATTTAAATGCAAAAGTTGTCGGGAATTTCTATCTTCTTTCTCATGTAAATCATTAAAAACAAACAAAGAAACTCCATGATTTGATTATAAACAATAAAAAACGACGCATCAACAAGAATCCCGTTGTCCACGTGTTACCCTCATTTCCCATAATACCTTTCGAATCTCTAAAAGATTGCTCATCACGTGACTCCTTGTCCGGGTAAAACGAGTGTGCATGTGAACGGGGCTAATCAACATTCACCCGGGTAGTCTTCAAAAAATCCTTTCTCCCTACTTCACTACTCTTTTAACTGGGTAAATGGGTTTGGCCATGTGAACGGCACTATAGAGAGACTAGCTGATATGCCCGGCCTTGCACGGGTGGAGTGTATCAATTTATTAAAATTTTCTCAAGTTACATGCCTAATTTTCTGTAACCATAATTACCAATCATCCTGGTAGTTTTTCATATCCCGGTGTTCCCAGTATTTTTTCATATCCCGGTGCCTTTTTCATCTTGGTGTCCCCGGTGCCTTTTCATCTCGGTGTTCCCGGTGCATTTTCATCACCGTGCTCCCTGTGCCTTTTCCCTCCCGGTTCCAACTGTGTAAATCTAACCTAACCATCCAGTTCCGGTGTTGCACATTTAATTACGACAGTTACCCAATTATCCATTCTAAGTGAAAAAAATCCATTAAAATTATTACAGACTTTTGAAATCCCAAAATTTGTAAATACCCCCTGTTTAAATTGAAAAAAAAAATCCCGTTAAACTACACCAAAGAAACAAATTATAAGGTTAAATAACAAATTGATCTAGTGTTTCTATCATCAACTTTCTAAAAAAACTGCATGATGTAATCTTTACTTTAACCAGTCTAATTCTTAAAACTTTCTATTTCAACTTAAAGTTTCATGGAAAATGAAGATTTTAATAAGAAAATACTGTTATAAAGTTTTTTATAAGGGCCGTTTTTAATTTTTTAAATTATTAATAACCTTTTTAAAACATTTAAAACAATTTTAGCCAAGTTTTATCTTTAAATACTTTGTTTTATGTTTAAAATTGTTTTTGTTGTATTATTTGCAACAATGCGAGTTAAACAGATCTTCTTTAGTGGAGAAGTAAGGCGATTTTTACAAAAAGGCCTAAAAGGGGGTGAAGGGGTGGTTTTAGAAATTTGGAAATGATGTCATTGTCTTTCCCCCGTCCCCATACGTATGTGTACCAAGTTTGGTTCGATTCGGACGGGTAGTTTTGGAGAAATTGAGCCAAATCTGTTCCGGACAAACCCAGGCAGGAACCCAGGAACCCAGGGACACCTTCATTATATATAGAGAGATTTAATCCATTTGTTTTATGAAATTTATATTAACTTATTAACTTTAGATTAACTCAAGTTTTGTTTTAAATTACAAAGTATGATTTTAAAAGTTCGAACCAACAGTATAAAAATAGCAGTTAGTAGTTTGTAATATTATATTCCATTGTTCAGCTTAATTTTTCATTACTTATTTTAGAAATACGGGGTAACATAAGGATTCGGGCTTCACACAGACATAAAAGTATTCATCATTTTTAAGTCATCATACTCCCAGAGTTGATATGGTCAAAAACCTTTACTGGTTATTTCATTGTAATTTATTCGTAAATAATGTGATTAGTGGAGTACCTATATTTCGTAATTCTTACTATGACTGTAAAAACTTATTTGCAGTCATCACGACGATACAAAATTTTGATGTCTCCCCTTTTCTAAACCAAAATCTTGGACTGGATTCGCTTGTCAATAATACACCACATCTATTATTAATTTTTAAACTAAAAGGGTCACCAGATATTGAAAAAGAATACAAATCGTTCTCTAAAACCTAGGATAGGAGAAAGAAATTCGGGTTTTTTACCCACCACACAACATTTTTCACAGCAAATGACAAGTATTTTCCGTTGGTTCTAGTTGAACAAGCAATAGAACGAGAAAGAGATTTTTGTGTCGAAAAGAAGAATGCTGTATTTTGAAATATGGACCCCTCTTCGGATAAAAAAAAGAATAATCTATTTTTATTTGGAGTGTGGAATGTTTATTTCATTCGGTTCGAGTTACACTAGTGGTTCCGAAAATAGAAAGAGGGGATGGTATGGCTGTAGGGTGACTTATTATATTTACTGTAACTATGAGCAAATTTTCGAATTCAAACAATAAATCATTCCGTATACAGACGAGAATTGACAATTTCATTCAATTCAACATTACTCGGAGGGGGATGTCAGGACGATTCATGTTTTTAAATGAAAGTGGAGCAGAACGGATCATTTCAAGATGGCCATGACCCGTTTTAAACAGATCATTGAATTTTAAGATCCTCTTTTATTTGAAAATATCTCGGAAGGAAACAGCTCCATTAAATTCTAAGAAATTCTGTTTTTGGATTCTTTTTCATCACGTGCTGTTTGCTTCGAGTGTAAATAAATTTTTGACACATGCTATTCGTATTTGCTTTGCTAGTTAAGTAAACGTGAGGCACATTTCAGAAAGCGGGTTTGAATGTAAGAAAGTGTTGGGTTGCTTACGATGTGGATTGAGATGAAAATATTTCATTTTACATTTATACACGTCCGGATATATCAATGTTAGTTTTCGTTATTGGAATCCATGATATTAATATCATATTGCATTTCACTAGTCAAGCTGTCCTTTTATAAATTTTAGTATTTCAATGTTTAGGTTAAATTATTTTTTTTGTTGTATACAAGCTTAAAAACTCTTTACAAAGGTATTCAAAATAAGCAGTTTTTACCCTATTAACTGTAAATCATATTGTGTTCTTAATCTTAACTTAAAATGTTATTTCAATATTTTAAGTGCTAAGGATTACTGTGCATAAAGATAATAAATAAATTACTTATATTCTCTTTAAAGTATAAGATACACCTAAAAACCTACTTGACGCCATTCGAGCCTTATCATATTATTGGTCTTAATTTATGTTAGAACCATAATAGATTTTATTCTTCGTCTCCTCCATGCTATCATTTGGTTGGAAAAATGAAATGCAAATAGGATTCTTAAAATAAACAAAATGGCATTCGAAAATCACGAACAGTATATTTAAAGGTATATTAAAATTTATGGTGTTGGTGTAAGCTCCAGGGTTATTTACTCTACTGATGATGTTTGGATAATCTTAGTTCGGAGATCCGAGAGTTGTTGCAATAAGATAAAGAAATCAAATCAAGTTAAATCGGTCTCTAGTGCATCATATTCTAGACTTAAGTCACCGGTAAGGACACTCTTATATCTCTAGAGGCGGTTAAGATAATAGAAGGGATGAAGTAAGAACTAGTTATTTATTCCAGCCAATGATATATTTTGTTGGTTTTCAGGCTTCAAATTTCTTACTTTAAAAAAAAAAAACTGTTTCAGGAGAAGAAAGATAGTTTATTGCGTTGCTAAATGTCTCGAAGCAAATTCTCCAGACTTTTTGCATAATTTGAGTAAAATATTTAGTTACTAAAATAGTAGTTTTATCCTAAAATAAGGTATACGTAGTTAGTTTAATAAACAAAAGGTCTCCTCAGTTTATGGTTATTTTTAGAAAGTTATGTCTATAGAGAAAAGTTTACTCCATGTACCTACTCCATAAAAAGCACCTAAAAACTAAGGCACCTAAAGCACTGCTCAAATAATTTTTCTGTTCCGATAAAAATGCTAGGGAAACTTAAAAATATTTTGTTTTAACCTTTTAAACGCCGCAATTCAAATTTCAAATTAAAGGTTCGGATTTTTGGCTTAAATGGCTTGTTTCATCATTACTAAAACCAATCTTGACGTTTTTTGGCAGAAAAAAAATCCTAAGTGTGATTTTGAGGATGTTCCCATTTGGGAACATCGGCGTTTGGAGTGAAGTTTTTAGGGGGATTTCCAAAAGGCATTTATTTCAAAATGAATTCAAGTAAAACTACTGAAATAGGTTTCTACTCAATAATTTTGAACATTTTTATGATCTTGGACTATTTCTTCATATTTAATTCCCATGGTTGGACGATTGGGTAAAATTTTATAGATTTTCATAAGAAAAAATTTACATATTTATTACAGGCGTGACACTTTTCCGTATATTTTTATTGCACAATGGGTAATTTTTCGGTATAAAAATACGAAAGAATGTTCCCATGCGTTTCAAAGCTAAACAGTTATCTTTCTGAGTGAAAAATTAGTTTTAATTACTGTTGTATCCGAATATCTAGCATAAAATCCCTGAATTGCATTCAAATTTAATTAGCTTTCAAAAGTGATAATCATAACTATCTTCATTGATTTGTTAAATCTGCGTTTCTCATGGAAGATTCCAAACTAAACAACATATCCCTTACATCCAACTTACGTTAGAAGAGTGTTTTTAGATATACACACTTTTCATTATTTTCAAAATTCTTCAAATTTATACCTAAAATTTTTATGTAAAAAAGAGCACTTGAACAAAATAAGTATTCAAGTCCTCAGAAGTACTCCAAATATGCCCTTTGTATAACCCATAATAATAATTTCTGAAAATTAATCGGTCAGGGAGTTAGAAAAATATGCAAAAGTAGGAATCTGCTATACAGATTTGGCATTTATTCCTCCATAAATCAGGTGAAAAAAATTAAAATTATAGATTTAGAAATTTAAAACATCGTGATTAACCTGTTTAGATCCTTTGAGACAGAAAAAGTTCAAAAAATTGAAAAAAATAAGAAATAACTTGAATTTTTACATGTTATAAAAATCCCTTCAAAAACTATACCCCAAACGCCGATGTTCCCATTTGGGAACATATACGTTGAACTGGTAATTACTCTCCAAAATTGGAATATGGAGCTATTCTGCCAAGCCAATTGAAAAGATGTGTACTTAAGCTACCTAAACACAGCATAATTATTTAAAACAAAATTTATTTAAATTTATCATAAATTGAAACTTGTGCAACTTTTGGAAGAGCCAAAAATCTGTTATTTTGATATAAATTCCACAAAAAGGATCAAATTGCACGTGAAAAACTTTTGCATATAAAATAACTTCATATCTTTGAGTTTCTTACTACCAAGTATCAAATTCCTGCATGAAAAATTAAGTAGTGAAAAAATTCCCTAAAGTGATGTTCCCATTTGGGAACATCGGCAGGTAAAAGGTTAAAGACATAACTATTTAACATCAAGAACTCTTTTAATCAGTTTTCTTGGTTTTTTTAACGTAAGACAATAGCATGTTTTTTTTTTTTTCAAATGTTAGTCATTCAGATTTTGTTTCTTATGCATTTATGTTTTTATTTCAACACAATTCATAAAAACCTAAGCTAAAAATTACTATGTAGTTTATTTGTAATTATACAAACGGCTTCAAGGAGTTTTACAGACATTCCAGTTGATAAGTTTATTTTGCTGTTAATGTTTTTATGAGCAGCTAATCCAAATAACAACTTTTTTAGTTCTCATCTAAAATAAACACAAATATTTAGTTATTTATAAAAATCAATCCTTTATTTATTTCAATGAAAGTTTCTAAGTACATTCGACCATCTCGAAAAAAGGCGGGGGAGCTTTCAAGAGAAAATTAATGGTTTATGTTGACCGACAATGCAAGGATTAAATAGAATTTTAGCTTTCAGTTAAAATCTCTATTTGCTTCTCATTATAATAAAAAGAAGTTTTACATTCATAAAAGGTACTATTTTTAAGGTAAAAAAGAAGACTTTAAAATTTGGATTTCTTATTGTTCTTAAATGAAGGCCCCCCATTAAAAACGATTTTAAAAGATCATAGAAAACATCATTATTGTAGAATTAAAAAGCAATGATCCAGAGTAACTTGACTTATTTAATTAGTCACTATATTTTTTTAATTAAAAACTATCATAGGGGAAGTTTTAAATTTTTAAACAGGACTGGTGATGTACAAAGTAGGGAAACCTGTATAAAAGGGTGTTATGTAAAGAATTTTAATCATACTGGCATATGGTGGAAAAATAGTGTTATTTTATAACTATTTTTAAAATTAAAAAATAATTTAATACTTCTTTCCGAAATAAAAAAGTTTTTAAGAAATAATTGCTAATTTTAAAAAGTGTTATAATTTGATTGTAATTTCAAGATTAAAATAAGGACTAGAGAAAGAGGATATTAACATTGATATTCTGAATATTAATATTTAGGATGGCAATTATTTAGATATTTTAAATGCATGTGGGTACGTATCTCTTATAACTTATATATAGATCGTGTGTCATCTGATATTTGTGTATATACCTCATCAAACATAAACAAAATATATTCTGCACGTTTAAATAAACAGCTGACCATTTTGCCATTTTGACCATTTTGATATGTTGTATATAGAAATCGCTCAAATATTAAAATGCTTGACAACTGGATGGATTTTAATACCTTTCACCCAACAAAATAAGGTATGGGATAGGTATTAAAAACTTTTAAGGAAAATTTATGAATCCACTCGTGAAAAGCTGGACAATGGACTTATCAGCTAATTTCTTATATTAAAGATAATGATTTTTAAATTATGTTTTCTTAGTCTGATTGTATTCTTCTTTAAATATTTTTTGCTTTTTAAACTTATCAAAAATGCAATTCATTATCAAACTCAATTTTATATTTTCAATCTTACTTTGTAATAATCATTCTATTTTCCCCATTTGTCTCAGAAATTAGGCAAAAATATTACGTTAAATTTATGGAATATTCAGTAGAGGATTGACTACATGGATTAAACTGTGACTTAATGACTCATTTCCATTTTATTTTATAATTTGTCTCAGATTTTCAAGATTTCGCTTTTATGCTTTAAACTACGCAGAAATATAATCTCAATTTAAAGGGGGGTTACCAATTTTTACCGTAATGAAACTTTGGTCTTTGAAAGAGGAAATAAATCCAACAACTTTTTCAATTCTTTGAAAGTTTTGAAAGTTTTGACATTTTTTCGATTGACGGGCAGTACGTATACTACAGATAATTTTGAAATTCATTTACAAATTTGGTATAAAAAAATAAAATTTCTATAATTTTTAGTTTTTTTTTTTCTTAACACTAAAATTTCAAATATCCTTTTTAATAAAAAAGAAAGAAAAAACAATAGGTCATAAATCCCCCCAAAATTATGAAAATTAAATAATATACAACAATAATACAATTTAAGAATTTTAAAGATGTTTGAGGAATTTTTGTCTTAAAAATTTGCAGCCCGTGATATTTTTTACTTATTAAAAATTAAACCACTTTCAACCGACCACAATCAGTAAAATAATAAATAAATTCACACTTCTTAAGTTTTAAAAGTTCATATTTTCCTACATTAATGTGATGAAGGAAAATACTCCTATCCAGTCAACAAGTCATAGCAGCAATCAATTAACTTGTTATCTTCGTATCTGAATTTGGATCTTACTTTCCCATCTTCTCAATTCAACAATTTCACCGAAGTTTAGGGGGGGGGGTCAATCCCGAAATTAAAGGGGGTGCGCATGCGTGCGTCCCCCGTCAACAACACTCGGCCCTATCCAGAGAAAAGCCATTCCCGTTCTTCCTCTGTGCCGGATAAGTCCGGGATCGCTTTCTCCTGGAGTTTTGCCGGGCTTTTTCTCTTGGAAGTTCCCTTTTTTTTTGGATACTTTGGATGGAGGTGAGTGAGAGGTGTATTGATTTGTGTTGAAGAAAGAACAGTTTGAGGTTGAAAGTTTTAAAAAAAAATGTTTGAAAGGAAAGTTTTAGTGGAAGTTTTTTAGTCATGAAGAATTTATAAGAAGAGAGAAACTTTATTTTTTACGCGAAATTTTATAGGAATCAAATTTTGTAAAAGTTCCAGAAGTAGATAAAAACAATTTGTTTAATTAATATGAATAAAAAACGAAGCAGATGTCTTATTTTATTAAGATAGATTTCCATTCACTTAAATTTTGTTAGTTCTTTTTATATATTCCATTTTAATTCCATTCCATGATAATTTTTAAAAGTAATTTAATGAATATCTGAATGGTTCTTTAAAAACGTTGTAATACCTATTTGGGATAGCTTAAATATTTTCTGTTATCATTTTCAAAACTTAGAATGTAATTCTTTACCTTGTTCGCTTAATCTTAAAGTAATTATGCAATAAATAAATAATAAGTTAATATTAATAAATCATTAATGTCTGTGCTGATTGCGGTAAGCCACAAAAAAGTGTTTGGCAAAATTTTTTCGTATAGATAAAAGAAAGGCGCCTTTTTTATTTTTACTAAGACGGAATAGAGGAAATTAATCCACTGGTAATTAAAAAGTAATGAAATATTACTTTTACCTTCTTTCTAAAGATTTAATCGTGATTCATTCAGATTTTATTGTGTAACATATTTATCACATAATCTCCTTCTTAGTTTATTATACCTACTCATATCCTATAAATTTTTAAGAAAATTTAAGAAACTTTATTAATGAATCTTTTGACCTTTTAAATCCAGATAGATTTACTAATTTAGTTTCATTTTGGGAAAAAGGTGATAAGTAAAAATCCAAAAAGTGAAGATTTTTCACTTTTTCTAAATTTTTGAATGAAATATTCATTAATCTAAAATTGGCCTGTACAATTTTAACGGTAATGGGGCCCAAATTATACCAACTTTATTTTTCGCGGGCCCAAAAAATAGTGTGCACCGTTATCGAGGGGCCAAAATGTCAATTGCCATTTATTGTTATCGCTTGTCAAAAATTGAAGTTTTAAACAATTGAGTAATAGATATTTGCTATATCCCACATATGTTTAAAAAACTTATACTGAAAATTTTACATTGTAATTTCAAATAAAATTTTATGGCTTCGAAAAGTCACAATTTAACTGAAATAATTAACAAAACGTAATAGATGAAAAAGGCATACTGCGTACTTCCCACTTATGAAAGATTAATTTCTATGTCTTCCTTTGTAATTTGTTTTGACACGTTCTGAATCAGAACGATATATTTACCTCACCCTGTATAATAGTACATTTGGTAAAATATTTGCCCCCTTTAATAGCTATCAAGAAAAAGTGAAAATTTCAAGTTTATCTCGTGAGAAGACCTTATCACACACGTGGCTAAAAAGTCGTCGTCTTCTCTTTAGCATAAACACATTCTCTGAATTTCTACTTAACTTTAAAAAGTCGAGATCTTTTTCCAATCTACAGCTTACTTCTCCAAACACCGGCTTTTGAAATAATACCTACCTCACGTCAAAACCTTAAGTACATATTCATGAGTTTTCCTTCCGATGCACAATAACTACCCTCACTGAATCATTCCATCTTTCTTAGGGGGATCTATCATCTCATTTTTTTTATCTGGGAAGATTTTATGGATTACCCTATTCCAGCGAGACGAGCGTGAGCTGAATCTCGCTCAAAAGACACTGCATTTCGGGCAAATTTTTCTCGGGCTTTTACGTTTTCATTCAAAGAGAGGGGTTCTAAAAATAGTTTCATCCCGGAACGGTTCAAAGAATGGGCGTTTTAGTGTAGGTCCTTTTGAAATTATCGTGTTATAATAGTTGAAATTCGGGTTGAATTGCTATGCTTTATTTTGATTTATTAATAAAAATTACTTACTTTAAAATTATGTACTGGAGCTTTGTATTCCTCACCCACAAACTTTTTTATATTACGTTAATCGAAAACCGAATTCTGCCAAAAAAAATTCCTAAAAAAAAGACGACATTTTTTAACCTAATATGAATACATGGAGGGGTTCTAAGGAGGTGGTCATCCTCCAGGAGCAAACATCTAGCTACGGGCCTGACAATGTGTAAACTGACTCTCTATTTAGAGGATAATTCTGTATATACGCCACTGAGATTTGATAGTAGATAATTTACAATTAAGCCAGAGAATCAACTGTAGGGCTTAAGTGAAGGTAATGTGGCCAACAATGTCTTGACTGCGCAAAACGATATAACTTTTAAAGTGGTTTTGTTAGGTTAAGTAAGTGCTCATTAATATAATCATACTGCAGTTTGAGCAATGTAGAAACATAGAACATAGAAATAGTATGAAATCTGGTGTTAATTTTTTAAAATTAAATGAATGATTGGTAGGATATAAAAATGACCTAGAAACATGTATATCATAATTATCTAATACTAGCTGATATGCCCGGCCTTGCACGGGTGGAGTGTATCAATTTATTAAAATTTTCTCAAGTTACATGCCTAATTTTCTGTAACCATAATTACCAATCATCCTGGTAGTTTTTCATATCCCGGTGTTCCCAGTATTTTTTCATATCCCGGTGTTCCCAGTATTTTTTCATATCCCGGTGCCTTTTTCATCTTGGTGTCCCCGGTGCCTTTTCATCTCGGTGTTCCCGGTGCATTTTCATCACCGTGCTCCCTGTGTCTTTTCCCTCCCGGTTCCAACTGTGTAAATCTAACCTAACCATCCAGTTCCGGTGTTGCACATTTAATTACGACAGTTACCCAATTATCCATTCTAAGTGAAAAAAATCCATTAAAATTATTACAGACTTTTGAAATCCCAAAATTTGTAAATACCCCCTGTTTAAATTGAAAAAAAAATCCCGTTAAACTACACCAAAGAAACAAATTATAAGGTTAAATAACAAATTGATCTAGTGTTTCTATCATCAACTTTCTAAAAAAACTGCATGATGTAATCTTTACTTTAACCAGTCTAATTCTTAAAACTTTCTATTTCAACTTAAAGTTTCATGGAAAATGAAGTTTTTAATAAGAAAATACTGTTATAAAGTTTTTTATAAGGGCCGTTTTTAATTTTTTAAATTATTAATAACCTTTTTAAAACATTTAAAACAATTTTAGCCAAGTTTTATCTTTAAATACTTTGTTTTATGTTTAAAATTGTTTTTGTTGTATTATTTGCAACAATGCGAGTTAAACAGATCTTCTTTAGTGGAGAAGTAAGGCGATTTTTACAAAAAGGCCTAAAAGGGGGTGAAGGGGGGGTTTTAGAAATTTGGAAATGATGTCATTGTCTTTCCCCCTTCCCCATACGTATGTGTACCAAGTTTGGTTCGATTCGGATGGGTAGTTTTGGAGAAATTGAGCCAAATCTGTTCCGGACAAACCCAGGCAGGAACCCAGGAACCCAGGCAGGAACCCAGGGACACCTTCATTATATATAGAGAGATTACTTTTTGATTTTTTAAAATTTTTTTGGATATTTTTTTAAATTAAAAAAATTAAACTTTCCGCTGATCGATTTTTAATCTGTTATTATTGAGGTCATTACAGAGTAAAAAACCGTTGAAAAAATCGAATGTTTCAATTTTTATCAGATTTGACCCTTTTTTGAGTAGATTTACTGGACTATATGGTAATACATTTAATTATTGCCCAACTAGTCTGAATTTCAAAGGGGGGTTGTTACCCCCACTTACGCCCCTACCAAAGAGCTGCTGACCTATGTAATATTACGGAGTTATATTCCGAGTAGTTAAGGTTAAATTACGATTAAAGGCAAGAAGATGGAGTTTCCAGCGTCGACACAAGGTCCTATCTTTTGTACTATAATCATGTTATTACTGCCTTTACTGTCAAAAGCAACAAGAAATGTATCTCGAATAGATCTAGCTGCGAAATTGTGGGTGGTAAGGATTCATTGTAAAAAAAAAGCGATGAATAGCTTTTATACTTAGAAAATCAGGTCGACTCAATAACGTGGTTTCAGGTGATATTGTGTTTGATAAATGGACCAATTCTCAGGAAACCGGCGTGTTTCCTGAGAATTATTTCTGGAGATGCTTATTGTTCTACCACGTGCCAACATATTGTTATAAAACTAAAGAAAATTATCTTCTAAAATACATAAGGTAGCAAAGATACTTATTTTTATTATCATTAAACGATTTTATGAGACTTTCTCTGGGTCACTTTTCTAAATGGAATATTGTAACTTTACTTTTTAGCACTTCCCGACAAGAAACATGGTGTAATCCCCATGACGATGCAGTATTAAATTATGATCTAATTATTTACCCAATAATTAAGTTAGTTAATGAGTATTTTAATTATATGAAAAATTCGAATATAAGACCTTTCCAAAAGGAATATGCCCCCACAAAACTTTTACAATAGGTACTGTGTGTATTATAGATACCACATACCCAAGGTTAGTAGAGAGAGAAGGTTGGCTCATCCGTGACGTCACTGCTTGGAAAGGGGGTGCTCTGCCAATTACAGCGGTGATTCACAGCTGTACGAGCATTGCCATTGGCAGAGCACCCCCTTTACAAGCAGTGACGTCACGGATGAGCCAACCTTCTCTCTCTACTAACCTTGCTACATACCTATTGCTTTCAATCACCAAGACTAGAAATGTGTATTTCGAACGCCCATTTGGGATTCTTGTGTACTCATACTCAGTTCAAAAAATTCTAACAATGGACCCATTCAAAAAAGTTAAACGATTTTTTTTAGGTCATTATTTTGAATTTTATTGTTCACGACATTATAACATTTTCTTAAACCCAAAAAACACCATAGGCACCACCAAGGAACAAACGTTGTATATTTGAGGGAAAAAGCATAAGTCGTAGTGTTATACTCGTTAATGCAAGAAAAAGTTCGAACCCATTAAAAATTATTTTAATTCAGCATTTTACAAAAATTTAGGTGGCTCAAGAAATTTCTAGTTTCCTATCTAGAGCACAGCACTAAGAAACAGACGTTTTCATGGAGTAATTTCTTGTTTCCTACGTCATTAATGATTCGGATCACCACTAAGCCTTGAAAACAACCTACCCCAAACAACACAAACGTTCAAGATTCGTCCATTAGAAATGATAGCTTCTTTTCTGAAAAATTCGAGGCATTTGGCCTAGTAGCACATCTCATACCAAATATGTCAAGTTTGCGTAACTGAAACTAGAAACAGTGACGTAACTAAGAGTTCACTCATGCGGGGGGTTACACCTACCAGTCAACCACTCCAACATATTACTCCCTTCAAAAAATTCTTATAATATAGGTACCATGTACTATATTATACTAGAATCATGGATCTACAAGTTAAATAAATAGATTAAAATAATTTTTTATAAATGTTATTTTGGAAGTTATAAATGTTAAGGGAAAACGGGGTGATTTGATAAAAGTGGCCTATTGATACACTTTTAATATCTAAAAAACTATTACGATTATTTAGGTCAAATTTTTATAACAGTTACCATTACATGCATAAACATTACATCTGAAAATGTTAAAACTCTGCAGTAAGTCAATAAATTTTAATTTAAAAAAAAAAAATTTCATTTCAAATTTTCTTAAGTAAATTTTTAAGTAAAATGTAAAATTGACCTGACACTATTCTACTTTGAATACAGAGATCTGTAAATTCCTAAAGCAAGTTCAATCTTGTTACCAATATGGGATATACACACTATTTAAATTTTAAATAACCTATGCCTATTTTCTAGTGCTTGGGCCCCTCTTTTGTGAAGGAGGACATCGAGAAAGTGTGTATATAGTTCGGGACATATTGTTGGGTACTTCCGAAAAACTGTGATAATGAAGCTCTGCTCTGAAGTCTTGGATATTATACACAAAATTTTTATTTAAGTGCACCGAGATACAAATCATAGGCTGTAAGTAATCTAAAACATAACGTAAAAAATACAGGTTCGGGGATACCTTAGAAAAGTTTAGCTCCCCAAAACAAAAGTATGGTTACGGCCCTGATATCATGTAAAGTAATTTTACATTTTTTTTTTTTTTTATATTGAGGTGCCGCAAAAAAGTTCGATTTCACTAAAGGGTGCTGCGACAGGGAACATTTTGGGAACCCCCGATGTATACGTTTGGGACACTCGTGATCATGGAATCTTTAAATAAAGCAGTCAGGTCATCAGTGGCGTAACTAGAGTTGACTCATGGGGGGTGTTACTCCGACCAGTCAACCCCTCCAAAATATTACTCCCATTTAAAAAATGCCTCATAATATAAGTATAATATAAACAACTTTTTTTGGCAAAACTGCCGAAGGGAAAACTTCATCTAAGAGGCTTAATTTTCAATACAGTATAGCAGTATAACAGACGTAAAAATTTTAGAGGGGGGTCTGGGGGTTCTCCCCCAGAAATTAAAAAAAAAATTGTCTCTCAATGTAGTGTTTAAACTCATTTTGAAGCCCTTTGGGTTAGTTCCTACAAGAACAGTTCCTTGTGAACCGCCTTCCTTGTAAAGGGAATTTTTTTTCCCAGTTTTTCATGTTTTAGAAACCGTCGATGTAATGGGGGGGGGTTACAACCCCAATAACCCCCCCCCCCCTAGTTACGCCTATGCAGGTCATTAAATTAAAGTAACAATTTAAAAAACTGTTTCCATTTGTTTCTTAGAAATTATGAAAATGGGGCAAAATTCTGATTATTTTTTAAGCATGTTCAAATTATTTTATTTTCAAATGTAAGAAAAAAACTTCTTTGAAAACCAAACCTCATTAAAATTAAAGACATTATTATATAGCTCTTAATTGATTTAGTTTTATAAAACAATACAAAATTAAATAGAAAAGGTTTAGCTTAGAACATAATTGAACAAAAACAAAGTTTTAAAATTCCATGAAATATTAAATAATTTAAAAAAGTTTTTCCATTGAAACGTTTCAAAATACGACCAAAACACGTTCTGAATAAAATTATTATTTTTGGTTTTTCACTCAATTTTAAATAGTATAACTAAAGTACGGTTACTTTCTAATAAGATTCTACCATGATTTCAGTTCAAATCGGAATTTAATTGGCGGAATTCTTGGAAATGTATAATATTTAATATATTTTTCTGGTCGATATTTTAAGCTTTCTATTTTCGGAATTTCACTACCGGAAAAGTATTAAATTGAAAGTATTTCTCCTAATTAAACAAGACTTATAGAAAATCTAATCCTAAGTGCGGAAAATGTTTCCTTTTTAAGGGAAATAAATTGTTATAGAATATTTTTCCCATCTTGTTCTTTTTAAAAAAAAGTGTGTAATTTGCTTATTGTTATTACGTCTTCCTAAGTAGCTTAAAAATTTTAATTACCAGAATTTTTAACAGAAAAGCATTTAAATACTTGATTCTGAACTTTATTTACTTTGCTCATTAATGAGTTTATGAATAATCTCTGCCAATCTCGTTATTTTTAAATGTTGTTCCGAATCTAACTTTAATAATAATAATAATAACTTTATTTACTGCACTAAAATTTTTTTACAGAAACACAAGGAAAAAAACATTTGACGCCAAGGGGAAATTTGACAATTCCCGTTCAGGCGACAGAGAATGTATTTTACATTAAATACAAAAAAATGAAAAAAAAATTATAACTTAAGAAAATGAGTAAATAAATAATGGCAATAAGCTGGATAACTGATTATAAATAGATTGCTTCAATTGAGGGAAAAATATGAATCCAAGTCGTCAATATTTATTATGAAGTCAAGTAGTTTTCTTTTAAAAGTTGAGTATTTAGTAATAGTAATTCAATTTAGAGGTAAACTGTTATATAATTTAGGTGCAAGATAATAGAAACTTTTAGAAAATATATCTTTGGAAAATTTTGGTATCTGATAGCTTGCAGTTGATCTATAGTATTGTAACTTCTATTACGCAAGTTACACAAAGATTTATGTCGAAAAAGGTGAAGTAAAATACGGAAATATGCATTGTGTCGAATTGGAAGTAATCTAAGGGTTCTAAAATTATTTGGACAGGGTTGAGGATTAAGAAGAATTTTAAATATTTTGTTTTGGATTGAGATAATTGGAAGGAGATTGGACTTGTATTCACCCCCCCCCCAAACGATAGCACCGTAATTAAATAAGGAATAAAACCATGCAAAATATAAAGTTTTTAAAAATGATAAACCAATTTTATTTTTAAGGTGGTAAAATTTTACCAAAACAAAACGTAACTTTTTCCCCTTTTCGTTTATATGAGTTTTCCATTTAAGATTAGCATCAATATGCAAACCTAAATACTTAAAACTTAAAACAGATTGCAGAGTGTGACATTGACAGGTGTTGAAATTTCTGTTACAGGATAATGTGTGATACTTTATATTTAAGTTAGACTCAGATTGTCTTAAATTAAAGTGAATAAGTTTAACCGAATAAAAACTTCTCTTACCGAAGATTTTTGTTATAATTGCATATATTGTCTTGTTTTTAATAAAACCATTCCATGATTTAGGCTTATATAATATCTATTTTCTTTCTACAATAGTCATAAAGTCACTCTTGAGTTCATAGAAAGTTAAAATGTTTCGATAAACAAAATTTCAATCATATTAATGATAGTTTTCTTTAGATGTTCTTCCTTGATGAATAGATTGTCAGTAATTGAATCGTCAGTTTGAAAAAGGAATTAAGTCCAAACCCCAAGTTTTGCGAAAATTGAAAAAAAAAATTATAAGCAGAAGAATATTGTATAACCACCACAACCACCAAATTTTTACTGAAAATTCCAGACCTTATTGAGAATGTAAAACAATCAATGAAAGAAATATAAGTAGTATTAAAAATATTGTAGAGTTGAAAAAAATTTGATGAACCCATTCCCTTTTTCAAACTTAGAATGAAAAGAAAGGGAGTAATATGAAAAAATCTTAAAACCATTTAATTGACAATTAAGTCATATTCCTGCATAGTTTACAGCAGCGTTTCTCAACCGGGGTTCCGCGGAACCATGGGGTTCCGCGAGGCCTCCTCAAGGGTTCCGCGAGAAATTCGAAAAAGGTGTTAAAAAAATAAAAGATACAAGATCCCCCCGAAATTCGGATTAAGGGTACCAGAATGAGTAAAAACCCTGTGTTTTAAGTTCAAATTTCGAAAGGGAGGACCCCCCAGACCCCCGTTTTTGTACTTTAAACTCTTAAAGTACAAAAAGAACTTAAAACTCTTAAAGAACTCTTAAAGTACTTAAGTTCAGCAAAAGGAGAATCCTACATAAAAATATATTAAAAAGGTACATTAAACTTATTAAGTATGCAAAAGATGGGCTTAGAGATAATTTTAGATTCCTCCCCGATGCAAAAATCTAGCTTTGGGCCTGATAATTACTTAATTTCCTTAGAGGATATTTGGGCCCCTCCCGAAAGAAATTTTTCTTGAAAATACCTCGAGTATGTAGTTGGCCCCCTGCTGTTTGATAGTTAATGCGGCCCTCGGGCTGGAAAGTTTGGAGACCCCTGTTTTAAGATACAGTGGGGGGGGCAGGGGTAAGGCCTTCCAATGGTTAAAATGTCCAATAGCCGTTAAAAAGGATTATCCAAATATTCAAAGAAAAACAAATAAAATACTATTGCAGATTGCAGTTTTCCACATCATATATGTGTGAACCAACCTTTTCTTGTTTAAAAAACATAAAAAGTAAAGAAAGAAATAGTCTTCTTTCTATTGAAGACGAGATTCGGGTATGCCTATCGAAAATAAGACCCAGAATTGAAAATATATGTGCCAAAAACAGACTCAAATTATCACATTAATTAATATTTAATAATTGTTTTGTCTTTTTTAAACTTGCTAAAATTGTTTAAATACTTAAAAACCTTACAACTGTATTCTAATGATTCTAATAAATAAATATAGTATGATTTCTTCGTTACTTATTTTCCGTTTTATGTAATAATTTAAAAAATAGTAAGAAAAATGTTGTTACATGGACGCTAGGTTTCCGCGGAACTTGGGCATTGTCGAAAGGGTTCCGTGGGAGTAAAAAAATAAGACAAATAAAACTATCAAGTATAATGCAACTGAGTCATTAAGTAAGTATCGATGGAGTAAGTAAATATCTGTGGATAAAAAAAGGTAAAAATACTTTTAAATTAAATGCAAATTTTATTTTGACTTAGTTTGCAGCACAAATAACAAGAAAGAAACACAAATCATTTTAAATTTCAAATTAAATACAAAAATACAATGAATGGACATCGATTTCGTAAGTTCAAGGGGCTATAACTGCCTCTAGGGGTCTAGTTATTTTTTCCTTCTTCGCACACATATGTAGAGCGAAGCTTGGAGAATTTTCTTTAGTACAAAAATTATAAATTTGTCATTTTTTGTACTTATTCCCTTTTTTAAACTGGCAATTTAATTTCTCTCCGGCATTTTCAGAACTAATGCCTAACTTACATAAAATTTGTTTAAACTGTGTTTTAATTTTAAATTACAAAATTTAATTAAAACACTGAATTTATTTTGTTTAAATTTTGAACTTAATAGAAATATAGACAGCTTCAAAAGATTTACTTAATTTCAATAGAATGAAATAACATTAGGTACTGTAAATCTGTGTTTTTATTACTAATATTTCAGTAAATATTTTGAAAATTTTAATTTTAATTATCCTGGTTTTTAAATATGTCAATACGGACCAAGGTCACGCCAAATTGGGCGATATTTTGCCAATGTTTTCAAACAGTGAAGATTGTTGTTTAGTAATCACCAAACAATAAGTAACATCATATAATTTACGCCGTTTCCGACTAAACTGCGCCTTTACCCTCTAATTAAAACAGGTGTCGAAATAACTCTAACATAGCCATCTCTCCTAGAATTCAATAAAAAAGTCTTTCGGGTTTAAGGACCGTGGTCTGTTGATAAAAGCGGACGTTTCGTCTGCAACTACGGCAGACATCATCAGCAAGACTGCGTTGCCGAAAGAATGGAAAAATTGAAGAAAGCCAGGCTGACGAATGTCACGTGATGCATCCAGAGGAAAAGATTATCATTGGTCAACGTCACAAAGAGGCTTGATTCTCGATTTCCGCAGGTCGGGGTGCCAAATCCGTGGAATTGATAGCCCTTCCTCTTTACGATTAAAATTATTCCGATGTTCGTGGATTTCAATAGCTTCTCTCACGAGTCGGGCTTGGAAATGTGTCGATCTAGTTCTAGACAAAACATCAGTGTTATCAAACTTAATTATATGGTTTTGAGATAAAGCATGCTCAGCGATAGTTGATTTGTCAGGTTGTAAAAGAGGGCAATGTCTCTTGTGTTCAGATATCCTAGTTTTGATGGCTCGTTTAGTGGTACCGATATAAATTATTTAATAATTATACAAATTATTACCGCCGTTTTTATTGAATTCTGAATCTGACAGTGTAAGCCTACACTATTTTACATCTCTCCTAGGTATAATCCGAACCATCCATGCTTTGGAACATCAGCAATGACTCCTCCGACATGGACCCCGATGAGCTGTACTCCTCCTTGGAGGCGATGGGCCCTGGTGTCCAGATCTTCCTAGTGGTGCTGTACAGCTGCACGGCTATGGCGGCCCTGGGGGGCAACGGGGCAGCCATCGCCGTACTCCTCTTGGGCAAGCGGCGGTCCCTCCGATTGTTCCTGGTCAACCTCGCGCTCTCTGACGTCACCATGGCCCTCTTCTCCATCCCTTTCACCTACACAGACTTCGTGCTAGGGAGGTGGATCTTCCTCCCCGAGTTCTGTCCCGTGGTACAGTTCGTACAGCACGCGTCGGTGTCGGTGTCAGTGTATACGCTCACTGTCGTCGGTCTTGACAGGTAGGTGTCTTGTTGAGATTTTCCGCTAGAACAGATCAATTATAACATTAAAGGTCGGTTTAGGTTTTTATATCCCCCGGTTTAATGGTACAAAAGACTGCTTGAGGGCACTAGTTGTCAATTATCAAACAAAAGGAAGGCCTTTCTCGCACGGGAGTGCGGTGTAAACAGTGGCGGATCCAGGGGGTGGCACTCTGGAAAGTGCCCCCCTTGGACCCAAAATATCACTCATAAGTACGAAAAAAAGTCCCAAAAAGTACTCAAAATGAGTTAAAACCCTACTTTAACAAGTCAAATTTCAAAATTTTTTCTGGGGGAGGACCCCCATACCCCCCAGCGGTACAAAATAGGATCTTGAGTGATACTTTTTAAAAAATCCCCAAAATTTTGACATTTTTCTCAAAAGGTAACGGTGATGGTCTGAAAAAGTCCCCCCCCCCTTCGGATTCGGAGCCGTGCTGGATCCGCGCCTGGGTGTAAACCACTAAACCACACAAAAAGCTCCCCATCCCCACCCTTTTTTCATGTTCTACGAGACGAACTTGTTGAAACACCCTGTATTTACAAAATAAGTTCTGACTGAGTATTATCTTCCTTTCAAAATTCCTTTCCAAACTGTTATTGATTAAAACTAATGTGACTTTTAAGAACTTTAAAGCAGCTCAAAGCTGTTGGAGTCTAAGATATAATCCACTGGAAAACATGCACAATTTGTGTAGAATATATTTCTTAAGAAATCATACACACACAATCTCTCCCAAACTTCAGTAGTTTGTTCAAAATTCGTAGAAAACTCTTCGCAGGCTTAGGCTTTTCTTGTTTAACAACTTCCCTATTTGTCCAGGAATAATTTCCGAGCATTGTGGGTTGATCAGTACGAAATATGCCACAGATGGTTTGGTGTTTGATTACTTATTAAAATCCGAATAGTCATACGTTGAAGCAGATTTAGAAGTCAACTTTAAAGATTTAACTCCTGTCTTAAAATGAAAAGCGAGTGAGAGGGAATGATTGAAACGGGGTCCGTTATCGATGTAAAGTCAACAACATGTGTTATGAAACACCTATTTTAACGATTAAACTCTATAAACTAAGTACTATTTTATGGTTGAGGAAGTACGGTTTTTACAATTTTGTTAAGGTGTTGGTTAACGTATAAAGTCATTTTATCTATTGTTTTGACTTGTCTGAAATACCTAAATGATAATTATTATTAATGTAATCTTAGTTAATCTTTTTGAAAAATGAAAATTTTTTAGGCAGGTAAAAATGAATTGCTAAATAAGATCTTCTGTTTTTTAAGTATCTTATCTAAATCGTATATATGTTACGGGCAATGTGAATGATTGGGCATTATTAATAATGCCCGTTGTGGATTATTATTACGGCCATTATTAATAATGCCCGATTTATCACATTGCTCGTAACATATGTTCCATAAAATAATAAAGAACGAAGTATTTTAACCCTTTCAGTCCTGACCGTCCCAAATCCTACATAGGATTTAATAGGGCGGCTTAGGACTGAACTGTGTAATTGTTAAGTTTTGTGAATAATAATTTTAAAATAATTGATGAAAATAATATAATATTACGAACGTGTTTTTTCAATTTTCTTTCTTTTGGTCTAATTTTTTGCTTAGAACAGAAATTATTTTTTACCCTATCAACCACTGTGTATATTGACATAATATGTTTTTAAACTTTCGAGTGTATTTTTACAAACGCAGTTCTAACACTAATGTCTATTTTTGAAAAGAAAACAATGTTAGTAATTTCTAGTCTCTACCAATCCTTGTTTTCTAAAGTCAAAAGCGTAAGGTGCTGGGTTATTAATAATATCACTACAGAGTACACTAACTGCAAGTTAAAAAAAAGGTAATTTATCCTACAATGAATATATGACAAAATAATTAGATTGAATTTCCTGACTTATAGGAGTAAAGACAATGCCATCTTGTGACAAGTGCAATATAATTTTATTAACCTACCCTACAGATATTTTCATCAATTACATTTTTAGCAAAAAGATCAATTAACCTGATTACTCTTGTTTTGAGACTAGGGTTTAGGCTCGAAGACTTGACAATACATTTCTAACAAAAGGCTTTGGGCGAGGCTAAACTGGATCTGTTAACGTGGTAACTGTGTTATATCTATATAACACAGTTAACAGATCCAGTTTAGCCTTGCTTTGGGTAATCACATTTATAAATAGGATAAACAAATGCAAATAATAGATAGAAATCACGGGGAAAAAATGTGTGTAATATCTATGATATATGAATTATATCTATGTAAATGAGGAGATTTCTGCCTAGTTAAGACATAAGAGCTTATTCAAGGTGCTTTTTATTCTCGTATGAATGATAGAAAATCATTGTATCATAATTATTTTAGATTTATTCCAACAAAATGTCATTCATCTTTTGTTAGTATATCAACATTAAGGTGAAATGAAGATTAATTAAAAAAGAGGAGAGTTTGGTAAAATTCAAACTCGATATTTGTTAATAAGTGATTGATTATACATAGAACTTTAAAACAATAAAGAAATGTTCTGTAAGGTATCAGATAATTTATTTTATTTTCAACTACAGTAAAACCTGGATAAGTGGAACTTCTCGGCACCTTAATTTTCATTCAACTTACATTTATACAATATACGGGGGGCGAGCAGACACTTGCGTTACCCCCTTGGGATCCGTTCATTTGTCTAACACTCAACTGCTCGACGTTCATTTGCCCGAAAATTCTCCATCCTTCCTCCCCATCAAAAGTTTTACCGAAGTTCATTTCTCTAAAATTTTTAAAAATAGCCATATTTTCACTTTCACTGATAAGTCGGTTAATACTAATATAATTTTCCCAATAATTACTTTGAAAAATAATTTTAACTAGTTGAACAGTGGAGCTGAACGATTTAACACATAATAACAAGTCGAGAGCTTGCTCTAAAAATGAAACAACTTCCCCTTATCATTAGGTATTATTTTTTATCATTTTAAATGTTTGAGGATATTTTTAGCCGTTTATGTTTGAGGACAAATTAACCACTCCTTTGCTAATTACTTTGAATGTAGTTTTAATTTAATGGTCTGTGAAAGTGACTAATAAATTCTTCCACATCTAGATAGTTTAACAACCAAATCCTTTAAGTTTAATAAAAGGCTAATTTTAATTAATAAAGTTAAATAAAAGGTAAACCAATAAAGTAACTATTAACTTTTTTTTTAAGTTACAGCTTCGGAAAATTTTAGAATTAGTATAATTGTGGTTTAATTGCTTTTTCTATCCATGAAAAACTATAATTTCAAAACCTGACTGAAGAGCGATAAATAAAAAGTGTGTATCACATAGTTTTAACTCTTCAAACCGTTTCAAAGTCAAACATGTACGACATAAAAATTTTAAGTTGTTTTACCGTTATCCAATGTATAAAATATGAAAATACAGTGTGTTATCAATTTGTTTTCAAAATTCATTTAAAATAAATTATAAGGAACTTCTAAAACATTTCTTCTTCCCCTTAAATTCAACGGAATATATCAAATGAAATTCCTCTAAAAGGTAAAGGTTCATGTGGGAAAATACACAAGGAGCAACAATAGGCTATTTTTTTAGTTTCTAAAACAACCCCTTAATTTTTTTTCTCCCTTTGTACTTATATAGTATTTTTTCTCTTGTAAAAAATTCTACTTAGCTCATTGTTAAGGAAAAAAAAGCAATAACCCAAAATACAGTGTTTAAAAGAAACATTAATCTAAAGTCAATTTTTTTAATTCTATAAGTCGGAAATTTTAAGTTTCAGAATATTATATAATGTTACAATTAGAAACACACAAAAAAATAACGTTTCTGTTGAGTATAGTCTGCCTAAACTGCACAATCAGATTCCTTTCGTGAAGTACTTAGTTGCGCCCGCCCAATTTAATCAAAAACGTTTTTTACACTCCACGAAAGGAATCTGGCTATGCAGAATTTTAGGAGGACTTGTTTAAACACCCTGTATACTTCCAGTAGGAAATTTATAGTGTTTACATACGTAATTCAAAAAATTAAGGTAAGCAGACACTTCAGCATTTCCCTTATCTTTTAGCTGAATAGAAAGAAATCAGTACTATTTTAATCCCATGGATATTTTTTTCTTTACCATTCCAATCAACACTTACTTAAAACACTTGAATATTTCAAGTTTTAAAATTTATTTATATGAAAACAAAAATGTACAAAAACCTAAGAAAAAACCAGAATATGATTTGTCAAGGGGACAACAGAAAGTCCCCTTACCTCTTCATTTGAATCCCGGTTACTTCAATGCAATATTTTCAACAAATGCATACCTTACTTTCCTAATGAAAGAATACTAAGTGTCGGTTGGAAAGTAATGATATGCGTTTCATACTTTTCCGTAAAACAAATTAGCACCCACGCGAAAAATATTAGCAGCGATTCACTCCGCGACGTGTTATTTTTACTCCCCCGGCAGATTAGGGCAGCGACAGCTCATCTGAACTCTCACTTTTTTGTTTCATGCGGCGATTACCCACTTTTTCGTACATGAAAACAAATGACTGAAATGGCGCCAATAAATTAAGAGAGCCATGGTGCAGCAGCATCCCGCCGGGAAAGCAAGGGTGATTGTGGCCAAGGTGCCACCACCTGCCGCGCTCAGACGAAAAATCGGGAGCAGCTGCAAAAGACGGATGCGAAACGAGGGGTCAGCTACAGAGAAAATCCCTGTCTCCTCTCGCGATTAGGATTGACCTCTTTTCCTTTCTTTCGAGATGTTCCTTTTTGTGAAGTCAATGACTGGAAATAAAAACGAACTAAGTGACAAAATGTATTAAAAAGTGGTTTTTCCGTAATTGTTTATATACACATCGTTACCACCACGCCAAAAACTCGAATCTGCTCTTCACATAACAGATTCGTGTTTATGGCGTGGTGGTAACGATAATTTTAATGTTGATTTTCCATAAGAATATATCGTTACCACCACGCCAAAAACACGAATCTTTTATGTATAAGAATAGCAGATTCGTGTTTTTTGGCGTGGTGGTAACGATATATTTTAATGTTGATTTTCCATAAGAACATATCGTGACCACCACGCCAAAAACACGAATCTTCTATGTATAAGAATAGCAGATTCGTGTTTTAGGCGTGGTGATAACGATATGTAAATACCAGTTCATCTTAGGGACTTTGTACGAACCACCGTTTATGGTTGTGGTGAGAAGGTTATTGACAATGGCAGATAGATTTGTTTTTCGGGTCTAACTCACAGTTTCTTTATTTTTGGCACTAATATCGTTTTATTCAACTGTGAATCAAATATACTATTTTGTTTACCTCAAAACATTGTTTGTACAATCGAAGATAGTGTATGTTTTTCATAAACACTTTCTGTTTAGAGCAAAAAAATTCTTCTCGAAAGATCGTATCATCTTGAAACCCTTTAAGAAGAGGTATTTTGTTTACACTTTTCAGTTGAGAAATAGAAGAGCAAGTACTTCTAGGTATTTTTTTGGACCGAAGTTGGGTCTTTTTTTTGACTTGATAGCTTATTTCACTATTTCTTTCCCAATGCACTTGTTAGCACAATCATAGACAAAAGTTACAATAAGATGATAAAAACATTCTCTTTTACAAATCTGGGAGGAACCTAGACAATAACCCATTAGGTAGAAGTCATTTCTAAATTTTCTTTCCTAAACTTTTAACCTTTCAGCAATTAATAATTTATTTTAGGGCAATTCATAAGAATCCTCAAGCTGAGTGAATATTACTCTGCTAAGCGGAGAATAATGCGCAATTGCGCTAATCCCAGTCATTACCAAATAGTTAGTAGTATTAGAAATAAGGTTCAATAAGCAGCAATATCTTTAATAAGGTTTAGTGTTTACGCCAAACAAAGTTATACCGGAAGGAGGAATATTTTTAATATTAATTTGTTTGCTTCAATGTTTTGAAATGAAGTTACAGTCTCAAATTCAGAAAAAATTTCTTCTTGCAAATGTAAGCATTTCTTTAATGGTTGTGCCCCGAGGGCACTCAAGGAGCACGAGTTTATTATAACGGATTGTGCTAATGCTTTTCAAAAATAATATATTTGACTAATACATACAACAAACTGAATGGGTACTGCATGCAAAAACTACAACTTGAGAAATAAAAACCAAACTATTATCTTAGCCTAATTGAATTTTTAACATTTAGGAGCTTCCTCACTTTAAAAGTTGTAAGGCATTTTGGCGATGTCCCCTTACGATGCAAAAGAGCATTTAGCACCAACTGATAACGCTCGTAATGAGGCATCCAAGAAAAACTTCAAATGCCTTTCCCTCTTTAAAAAAAGTTTGCTTATGCGTTAAAGAGATAATTTTCAAAAAAAGATGGGGTTTCTTTTGGTTGTGTTGTAGTGTTGTTGAAATACAGAATATGAAAATTAATGCCGCTGCATAATTATTCAAATCCAAGTTTTTATTTGGTGGAGTACTATTGCTCTTACTTCACGTTAAGTGGGCAACAAAATACTATGAATGTTTTTTCTAAACAATTATGAAGAATTTTGTTTCCTTGTACATTTTTGTTGCGGAAAACTGCCATTTTTTTTAAACAAGAACAACAAGAATTAAAATAAAGGATATAACTTTATACCATTAGTATATTTCAGGAGGTTGGTGAGCAATAGTAAGCAAGAGGCAAAGCCCAAAATAATATTTTTTTGTATATGATTTTGATTCATTTGCTTCGATTTTGTCTTTCTCATAAAAATACTAAGGGGGAAATGTTGACATTTTATAAATTCATTATTTCTAAGGCCTAAAAAATTTTCTAAAATTAAAAAGAAAAATAATTTTAAAAGCAGAATTTCAACCATATCGGTGACAATCATCTCAGAGGCGTCATGTTTCTGTGGTATTTGTCACTTTTAACTAGCATTGTATACATCGAAATTTAAAAATAAAAACTATTTCATCACAGCAAAGAAATCAACTTTAATGGCTTTTCAAATCCCCCAATCCTTGAAAACGCATTTTTTCGTACATGGTATTTCAAACAAGCCCTCCTCTTTATCCAAAAACTCATCCTCAGAACGCTCCCAAATATTGAATCAGCACACATACTTATCGAATGGTATTCAGTTCCTCTTGCGGTAGCAGTAAATCCTCAGAACTGAACTCAAAGCCTCTACACGCAAGAATACACCGTGAATATCAATTCAAAGCCGAGATAAGGCTGTGTATTGTTAGCTGGGTACCTGAACAATGCTTTAATGGCAAAACAAACAGCCGGTGTTTGCTCAGGAGAGACGAAGTCACATTGTGGGCGTGCCATGATTCCGAATGGAGAAATCAACTGGATATGTTGGAAGAATAATGAATGGGGTACGAAAAATTTTAAGTGAGATTCCATCGTTTTATGGTGTGAGTGGTGCAATAGTAAATGATTCGTAAAAGCTTTTGATATTTTTCTTAAGTTTATCGAATGATAGTCCTGTGGTTGACTTCTAGGAAAACGCGTCTTACTTAGTCAATTTTTCTTTGATTGAGTTCGTTAGGGTAGGGGGCAAATAACAAAGTAAAAACTGTGAAGCGAAAGAAAAGAGTGAATGAATAGGACTGGTTGTTTTTTTGCTAAATTGAAAACCAACCTCCATTAGGGTGTACCTTAAGCTCCCTGTGTAAAACCTTTCTCTAAATTAAAAATACACCTATATGCAAAATTTGAGGCATTTTTTGAGCTTTTTATACGGATTTTTTAAATTTTCATAGAACTGAATACCTTTTTATACAGAAATGCATATTTTTAAAGTATGACCCCTTGAAAAACACCCGAGTGCAGATTAGCAAATATTTAGTGATATTTATCTTTTTTGGCGTAATTTCTGATTAATTCAAATATCCCCATGCAAAAGGGTTATTATTATAATAATGAACGAGCCATTTTTTGCTCTTTAGTTTCAATGTTTTCTAACTGGATCGAAATTAATAATAACATTAACAGGGGTGTCTCAATTTGACTCTTCTTCAACCATCTCAAATTGTGAAAAAGTCATATGATAATTATTTTTAAAACATTAGTTGATTTATTCCAATAAATTATGAGAGGACAATTTTCAAACCTCTAGGTTTTATTTATTTATTTATTTTTTCAAATTCGACTAAAATTAACTGGAAAATGAACTTAGTAGTAAAAGTATTTTAAAAATGAAGAGGGTTTTTATGTCAATAAAGTTGATACACATCTGTTCTAATATTTTTAGGTTTCTAAATACTTTCTATGAACAATCTTAACCTGAAGAATGGAGAAAGCAAATTTCATTCCTCTGAAAAACTGCATCCCTTGTATAATTATACACGCTTAAAGTGTTTTCTAACTGACATTTAGATCGATTCAATCTCTTCATCGATTGGTTGAATTCAAACAGACGCCCACGGGGATTGGTGCTTCCAATCCATTTCCAATATCCGAATTAGCAACTTCGACTTCTACTCCTCATTCGACTTAACAAAGGAAAACGCACAGATCTGCTTAATAACGCTTTTCGTTCGTATCTGGACCCCGTTTTATTGTTGCAGATGTCGCATCGCCGGGAATAAAAGATAATTTTTTTTATCCGCTTCTATTACAAGTCTACTGGATTAGTTCTAGAGGCCAAAAGATAAAACTTTTAATGAGATTATGGATTGCCTCTTTAATTCTAGGGACATGTGAATGAAATTGCATGGATAAACTAGCGTCCCATGATCAATTTTACAAGAGGATTATTCATTCATTATACAGGATCGTTAGCCTTGAATTTCAGTGAACATAAAGTTTATTCGATAAAGACAGGAAAAGTCTGATTGCTTGCATTGTGATGCTAAATTTTGATCCTGTGATAATCTGTATATGTATGTATGAGCTACTAGTCTAAAGTATTATAGAAGGACAGGGCATATGTTCCTAGTTATTTGGTTAGGTATACCTATCATGTTTATAACCTATACCATGTTATACCTATAACATGTTATACCTATCATATCTACTAATTTTCTTACAGAATTGAGTCAACGAGACAGCTATTTTGGTCTTTCTAAATATTTTTCTTCATTCTGTAACTCACAGTGGTTCCTAAATTGAGTGTCGTGAAGGGATGTCGGTGGTATTGCAAAGAATGTAAGATATAATATAAAACATTTTACAAACAATTATCCAGTTTTATACCTAAAGTTTTAGTAAATTAAATAGTAAAAACCGCTACATTAACACATGATCCAAATTTTAACCATTCAAGAATTTGTCGAAATCGAGATTTAACGAAATCCTTCTAACAACTTCTAATATGATGTGAAATTACCACAAATTCTATATAAAACTGTAAAAACTAATCTTAAGATTGTATCAAATTTGACTAGATCACGATCAGCTTCCAGCGCTTCCCCGGTTTGCAACTCACGCTTCGCCAGTGCTGCAGAGATCAGCAAGCTCCAGCTTGTGATCAAGGGGCAAATTTCTTGGTAGACACAAAATTCAGCTTTTTTTTAATTTTTTTCTTCAAAAAGATCATATAACCAAAGGATCTTAAAGCTTAAAAACCTATGCAGTTTTTAAAAAAGTATCGCGTGGTTTTTCCATCTTGATGAAACAAATTTTTTAAAAAAAAATTCAATATTTTCTTAAGTCATATGCTTTATTTAGAAAACTGGGTCAATTTTTAAATACAGGTGGCCTTTTATTCAGGAAAATATTTTTTAGTCTTGTGTGGGAAAATTCTCCAACAAAAAAGTGATGTATTTGAATAAACACATAAATAATAATAATTATTGCTTATGTGCCATGAGAAGGTTCTAATTCTCCATAGGGGTCCCTCGACATGAAAAAGTTTGGGAACCCTTGTTCTAGGAGACTCAAAATGGTTTTTTATAATGTTTTTTGATCGGAAATGGATGTGTTGTTTGTTTTATTGCTTTTTTTTCTTTTAGATTTCGTTTGCGTTCCAATGGAATTATTTATTGCTTAAACAGAAAAAAAATCGATGTTTGGGTGTGTAAATGAAATGAAGATTGAAGTAGATAAATTATTTAATATTTTTCTCAGAATTGTTAATGTTTAAACGATTTCCGAGCGGTTATATTAGCAGCGCGCGTCGCGCGTTTTCTGTAAAAAAGAATGAAAGTGGGCTTTGTACCATAAATGTTTAATATATCTTTTTGAATAAGTTTCTTGGGATAAAATCTTTTCATTTTAGGATATTTTTTTCCCAGAAAAGTTTATCTCATGGTGTGTAAATGCTAATTATTTACAAGTTACTTGTTTTATAAAATTTTTCATGAAAATGGAGAGATAATGTTTTAAATTTTTTTAGCATGGACTTCAAAGGTGTTCCTTCCATCATATGCCGAAAATTAGATGCTTTGGACCACAATTTTAATTTCTGTGATTTTTTTCCGAAGTTCGACTTAGACGCGCAAAGTGCCCGTCTCCATGGGAAGTTGTTCTACTTGTGCGCCGTCCCGTGAGAGCAGTTCGGTGGCTGATACGCCCGTCGCGAAAGGGTTAATTTAAAAATTTTCCAGTTTTTAATCATAAAGAAAATCAGTTTCCATTTATAAAATTAAATTTTTCCTATGATGTTGAACCTTGAAAATTATTTCAAAATGAAAATGGAATAAAAATTCTAATGTCAAACCTTTTATTGGTTTCGCCAAATTTTTAGCTCCTTTTTTTCTCAATGGATATCAACCTGTACCCCTACACCTGCTTTGATTAGGACGCAAATTTAAGATTTCATTTTTCTACAGAGTAAAATTTGCAGAAGTATCTACGTCCCAGAGGGGGGGTTGCACTTTTCATAAGATTTGTATCATTTATGAATTAAAATTTTAGAATATTCGCAAGAAAAAAGTTCAAAGTTTTGTACATTCTCTTTTTTCAGAACATCTAAACTAATTAGACCATTCTTTTATGATGGTAATATAGGCATTATGATTTATGCATAGTAACAAAACATTATAAAACATAAACAACAAAAGTAATTTGTAAAGTAATTAAGAATATTATGAGCTAAATTTTAAATATTTTTTAAACTTCAAAACCCGAAATAATAAAAAAATATACTTTTATTATTTTAATTTTTGAATAAATTTTTCGCCATACCAGATAAATAAATAACAACTGCAAAACCTTTAAAACCTTTTTAATACAAGATAAGAAGACTAATAATAAAAGTAAAAAGTAATTTTATGCATCATTAAAATCTAAATAATGAATTTATTATCATGCTACTAATGAAGTAGTGTAATTTTTCGAAAGAAATTTATTATTTTTATCTCATTATAATGTTTACGCTACGATAAGATATAATGTAAAATCAGAACCCTTCCAAGAGTAAAATATAATTTACGATCAGTAAAAAAATAAACAATGTTTTAGTATTTAGTTTAATCAGAAACACTATACAATGAGTACTTTATTATTTGATACTATAATATTGGGGAAGCTTGTGTTTTGGGAATATTTAATTATTAATTGTGTTTGTAACTTTTCATTAAATTCATTGCTTTCTCAAATCTCAAAAAAGCATGCTTATTAATGATTCACCAGTTCATGAGAATTCAAACAGAACTAATATCGTTGTAACTAAGAGAAGAAAGCATTAAAATTTAAACTAAAAGTAAATTACTATTTCATAATCATAAAGTGGAATTAATCTAGTAATTGGAACTAATTTTTTTGTTCTCTTTTCTTATTCAATCATACCAAATCAATAAAGGATATTTAAATTAGCTACTGAGGCACGCAAAACCTTTCAAATTCATATTCTTCAGCCTTCTTTTCCTTAATGTATTTATTCGTTTTATACCCTACTAGTAATGTAGTAGTGGAATTAATCTGTGATCAACTTGTACAGTTGTTGATGCCTGAAAGTAAGGCTTTGAAAGACTTTATATTAAACATATTTGTGTGTTATATATAACATTTTTAGTAGTTTCTCGATATAAACATTTGTGCAAAGTCAAACAGTGAGAGTAAATCCCAGTAATAATCCTGAACATCTAAAGATATACCACCGAATATATTCCGTTTTAAGGTGCCCGAAGTCCCTTTCTATTTCCTTTCCCGTGATTCCGCACAGGAAAAATTCAGATATCCTGACGCATTTTTACAAGATAGATTTGTTTTCCAGGGTGATCTCCCAGCCAACCCATATCCAACCATATCTTATGTCTATTAGTTGATGGAAACGCGCGACTTAAGAATTCCTGTGGGCAAATCCGACATTCTTTCAGTACTCTCCTGAAAAGAAAACCCAAGTTTCTTGGAAAGAAGGGGTTTTGTTTCTTCAGTTCTCGTTCACTTCTCTCTGAGGACTTAAATGCTTTCCGGATAAACTGTTGCAATGGTCCTATTTCCGTTGCTTAATTCCCTCATAAGAGATGCTAGGATTAGCTTTATAACTGTAGAATCCATTACAAATTCGTACTTTTATTGATTTTGTTGCTGTCTTGGGGTTCAACAAATGAATTTACTTCGATTAAGGATGTGCAATTCTTTTAGAACTGGAGTTAAAGTTCATTTTTAGAGTATAAGGAAACGGACATGTTAGGTCTAGCCCCCCTTGGGAACATCAATTTTCAGACTAAACTGGCCGTTACGAACTAGTGTTTACGGGAACTAATAGTTGACATAAAATATGTTCTTACAAGTGTTTTGGAACATTTGGTGTGTCAGTATAATTAATTACATCAGCTTCTCTAGAGCAAAGTTACTATACCGAGTAGTTTGATAAGCATTTTAATTAGAAAAGTGCATTTATGTTAATACTATAAATCATGCTTGTTTTCAAATATTCATGTCTTTTTAATTTGTTAATAATAATTCGTTAAAACAGATAATGGAAAAGAAAACAAATTATTTCATGCACGAATATTATATACTTAATATTGGTTATATTTGTACAAAAATTAGAAAAAATAATTAAATGAAAACTGTCTTAAAGTCCCCACCTTCCCTTACTCTAAATTTTGCTGAAGGTAATGTTGCTGCTACAGTTGTTTTGCCGTTTGACATTACTCCAATTTTAAATGAGTCTGGAATTGAAGTTTTTATTTACTTATTTCAAGTTGATCCATTCTTCCCAATTAAGCGAAAGAACTCATGAAATCGAAGGGAAACTATATATTTCATAACCATAGATCCTGACTGAATAACTCTGTGAGACTATTCATAACTAGCAGAACGAGGTTTTCTTAAATTAACTTCAGTTTTTCTTATAAAAAATGTAGTAAGAATTTCGAAATGATTGTGCAACTAGTAGTAATCATGACAAGTGACGTTGTTACCGGGAAAAAAGACAACTTTTATACTGAGTTTACAACTGAAAACCTTTAATACAAATCATGAAAATTTCCAGGGCCTGAATATTTAATATTTATTGAACTGGTTTCCGGGGGAACAGAGCTCCTAAATAAATCCCCGAATCAGCAAGACCACAATGAAAACACAAAACCAAACCCATGGCTTTGTTTTTCAGACTTTCATAGACCGTATCGGGAAAATATTACAATGCCTCAATATCAGGCTTATATTTCAACCAAGCAATCAAATCTGTTCCCTCCTCAATATAATTCTGGGTTCTTGTGGGACGTTCTACATCGGAACCACCAGTCGTTCAATTAACACCAGAACCACCGAACACAAGAGGCATTGTCACCTATTCTAACCGGAGAAGTCGGCAGTTGCTGAGCACGTACTAGCTAATGGGGACCATAAATTTGACACCATTGATTTGACCTCACCGAAATCCTAGCGAATACCACCTATCAATTTATAAGGGAAACTGTTGAAATTTTCAAACATCGAAATAATTTTAATAGGAAAGAGTAAAGGCTTGCCGTTCCAAGCTTATGGCACCTGGCTCTTATGAAATGCAGAATCAAGCCATTTCAACAATGATACATATAGTAAGTTTCTTTTTTTTTAAATCTCGTTTTCACTTCCAGTGTTAACGTAACGCATTATTCGATTGTGGGGCGTATTTATTACAGGGGTTCGCTATTTTCTTATTTTTCCTGACAAGGGGGAGGGCGGAGTATGAGTGAGTTTCTTGCATAAATAATCTCAAAATTCAACCAAAAATAAAATTCACTAAAAAATGGAACTAGGAAAAAAATTTTAAGCATTTTTCAGAAGGAAAGTTCTAATTACATGTTAAGTGTTAACGAAGATCAATGAATCTCAAAAATCTAAGTTTTGCTAAAGATTTTGTACAAAAATAAACAAAAGGGGGTCGGGTAGTTTTCTTACGTAATTATGAGGGGGTTTCTTATCTTTGCTGACAAGGAGGGAGGGGGAGGTCAAAAATGACCAAAAATATGCTTACGTAATATTTGAATTGCCCCTGTAATTGCTAATGAATGTTAGTTGTCCGAAGTAGAGGGCGAAACGTTCGAATATAATATTCTTAGAGCCACGGCCTATAATCCCGGAAACTGGCTCAATAATGCAAAACCCATTTATTCCTTTGCCACCAACCCTCAGAGATGTTATGCAATGAGATAAGGTTTTAAAAATCGCTATCTAACTTTCCTTTGCTAAAAAATACTGCTTTCTCAATCTTTATTCCTGATATTAGCTTTTCGGTTCTGTAAAATTTACTCCAATGAATAATAAAATACCAGTTAAATTTAAACAAATTCTGACCATAATTGCTTTATATAGATGAAAACCTATTTCGATAAAAAAAAACTCTCAACAAAACTTCTTTATCCTAATTCCAACAACGGAAAAAACAAAACTATCAACTTGATAACGTTTAGATCTAAAATTCCTAATCGTTTGTGAAATGCTGATTTATTCATGTAATCATTAAAAAAAGAACTTTCAGTATCGAAAGTTAACTCCATTTATAAACATATTCTGTGTATCGAGCTGGGCACATCTGTTCCCCTTTTCTTCTCAGAAAGACCTTAATCGTTTTCGACGAGACTGGGCCGATAAAAAAAGTAGAAAGTTCATTAAATCCTTCCAAAGATTTTGTCTAAACAAAGCATAAGTCAAACGCTCCTTACACAGGAAGTTATTGAATAAACATTTCCCAATGTTTTCCTTCTCAGGTGATTGTTTGGATTGCCGTGACTTCATTTTTTAAGTAAAAGCTATTAAACTCTGTAATGAGTTTGATCCTTTTCTGATTTCTGAAGCTCTGCTGATAGAGCCAGTTTTAAACTTTAATGAAGTGATAATGTTTTATTTTCTAAATAAGGCATCAGAAGTTAACTGTTATTCTTGGTATTTTTTTTATTTGTTGCAAGTACAAATATTAATTAAGATTTTTGAAATAATGTTTTGAGTTTCAACGAAATATGTATGAAATATATTTTTTTGAAAATATACAACTAAAAATCATCCATTACACATAGAAATATTTCTAGATTAAAATGCAGCTCAATTTTTCAAAGGACAATTATCCCTTTGAAATTGCACTATTTTTTGTGCTTTACTATTACTATTTTAAGAAGTTTTAAGCATTTTTATATCTAAAAGCAAACATAAAAGGTTTAAAAAATATTAGTTAAAACCAGTGACAAAATCACTCTTGTAGCATTAATCACTGTATTAATGTGCCCCAAGCAATGTATCACACTGCCCTTCATGTGGAGCACATTGATACATAACTAATTTTTTACGTAAGCCTTTATCAAACATAAATGACGGTAATTCATGCTTCTATTTTTTCTAATATTTTTTAAGTTATTTATTCTAATATTTTTAGGGATAACATTTTTTCTTATTCATTTTCCCAATCATGGAAAAATGTATCCTTTTAATGAAAGACGTCAATGTGGATTTTTTAATGAAATGCTTTTATGTTTTTACTCTTCATAAAGAATTTATTATAGTTAGTATATTATTTTGATGTATATGCTATCCACTTAAAATCATTCAGACAGAACAAACATCAGAGGGAAATGTGTAGGTGTTTTCAATTCAATCTTTTTTATTAAATTTGTAGAAAACTAAAAAGAAACATATTTGTTGATTCCACAATAAGTTAATAGAAGTAGAAAAGGAAAGAATCCCAACAATTTAAATTTTTAAAAAAGTTGTTTTTGGAAAACTTCTTTGCTAAGAAGTTTAGATGAACTCTGTTTATGAAGATGCGAAAATGGTAATGAGGGTTAATCTCAGAAAAAAGGAAAGGATTAATAGAAAATAAAATATTGTTTTCAATTGGAACTTGGCCTCTAATTGGCCTTTAGAGCTCAGAGATAAAGTTTCCGATTTTATCTAAACAAAATAAAATACACTAACATGGCAGAGAATATAAAATATTGAATGCTATCTCTCTATATTAAAAAAAAGTAACAGTGACCGCCGCGGCCGCCGCCGCCGCCGCTGCTTTTGAAAATTTTATTTTTGAACACTTTGAACTCTCACGACGCAAATACTATTCCACGGAAATTTGTGAAATTTTAAACATTTCTAGACAAATGTATGAGGATCGTTTTCGTTCTAAAAGCTAATTGATGAGATAATTAGTTCTAAAGTTATTTAATGTCAAAGTCGAAAATTATTTTTTTCTACTGCGAGTTCGCCCCCAGCAAAATCTATTAGCAGCAGAAATATGATTTTTTGCAGACACATACTCTTAGATGTGCAGTTTTGCACCACGTCGCCCTTTTTTCGAATTTCGAATTAGTTTTAGAGTAATTAAGTTTTAAAGTTTCGAAAATTTTGGCGATTTTTCTGTTTTTTCGTTATAAAAGCAAAACTAATCACAGTAGAACTATGATATTTTAAAGGCACATAGAAATAATTTTTATAAAAATATTGGCTTTATGTTTTTTCAAAAATTCTAATTAGTTTTAGAATTATTAAGATTCAAAGTTTCAATTTTTTCTTCTCTTTCTCGCCGTTCACTAGAGAAACAGACGAGTTTTATGCGTGTTTTATGATGAGTCTGATTTCTTTTATTTTCAACAATGCTTTTTTCTACAAAGTGGTTGATGGTTATTAGTAGACTTGCTGAATATTTTTTTAACATTTCAATTAAATTATTGATAAGCAAGAGAGATGTATTTTCGGTATTACAAGAGGCTTAATTAAGCCGAGAAAAGGCTTCTGCTGGATTGTTGAGATGAACAAGCGAGCTCTGCTCGCTAAGATCGCGAAGCGATCTGAGAAGAACTGCGAAGCAGTTAAGAGGGTTGGTGAGCGATAGCTCACTATGTGTGATTTCTTTTATTTTCAATTTAAGTTAGGAAAGTAATATTTCAGCAATAGTTTTTTTCGGGATGATTTGGATTAAATTATTTATTAGCAAGAGTAGTTTCGGTCGTAAAGGAGCATTAATTAAGCCGACCAGCGGGGTGATTGGTAAGATGGAACAAGCGAGCTTTGCTCGCTGAGATCGCGAAGCGATCTAAAAAGAACTGCGAAGCAGTTCCGAGGGTTGGTGAGCGATAGCGAGCAGGGGGCAGGCCCCCTAGTGTAATATAAAAAAACTGAAAAATGTAGATTTTTTTTTTTTTTTTTTTTTTTTTGCGTACAATATCTTTTGGCACTCTTAATTTCCTACATACACATTTTTAAATTTGCATTTAACATAGAAACAAGAGTAAAAGTTAATAATACTATAATGTACTATAATGTGTTAAGATGCCATGAATTATATTTGACTAAATATAAGTTAATTGGAACAAAGTGGATAAGTGCAACTACGTTTCGGCGTAATCCCACTTTGACCTTAAATTGCCATCTTGATATTCCAGATTTAATTTTAAAATGTTTTATATACTAAGATTGATAAATTATCCTCTGAACCATATGCATTTTTATTTTGAAATAAATATATTTATGGCCAGATAAAATTTTTCAAAACTTCATTTTATCTGTTTCACTCCCCCCGAGGTCAGCGGCAAGCAAACATAAATGCTCTCAATAAATTTCAATGACTGTGTAATATAGTATCCCAATAGTGTATGACCTTTTTCTCCACAAACAAAGAAATGGGCTTGAGATAAAAGTTTATGATGGAATAAATCGAATATTAGGTTGTGAATAAATTGGTTGACAGAAGATTGACTTAAAAGTAATTTTTTTTAAAAATTCTGGAATGTAATCACCAATACAAAATCTTATATTCCATTTGCAAATTCACCTCGGTGGCTTTGGTCCACAGGGTAAAAACAAAGAAAGTACTGATTACGGTATTTCTGTTGGTTAATGAACTCTGTTGCAACTGTAACTGTTCAAATAACTGCCATTGGAAAAAAAATCTTAAGTATGCAAATATAATCAGGAAATCGTAGAGCATTATGAGCAATTTTCTAAGTTTTATTCTGAGAGAAAATTACTTACAGACCAAGAAAGTGACAGTTCTATTTATTTTAAATAAAATACACCAGTTAATTTTCTGCATGGTTTATTTTTAAAATTAGGAGTAAAAAGATTTCTTAGAAATTATTTAGTTAAAAAAATATTATACTCATTCTTTACTCGGTTTCTAAATTATTAAAGCTATTCATTTGTTAGGGAAGTAATGCATATCAAATCTTAATTAGAGGCATTTTCTTTTTGATTTATTTGCATACCTTACCGTTTCAAAAACTATTTTTATAAGCTGAAATGTTTTTTCTTGTGATTCAGATCTAAATTTATAAGGGTTATACGTAAAATGAAATTAGGGAGGCGACCATTATTCATTTTTCATTTTATTTTAAACAGTAGGTAACTATTTTTAAAACCCAACTTTTAAGAAAATCTTTGCCAAGAAGTTTAGATGATCTCTGTTTATGAAGATGCAAAAAAGGTAATGAGGGTTAATCTCAGAAAAAGGAAGGGATTAATAGAAAATAAAATATTCTTTGCAATTGTAACTTGGCCTCTAATTGGCCTTTAGAGCTCAGACATTAAGATTCAGATTTTATCTAAACATAATAAAATGCACTGATTTTTTAAATTGTATAGAGATATGGTTTCTTAACAAATTTGATACTTTCAGTGAGTGATTGAGGAAATGACCAACCCTATTCAACATGAAATTCGGAAAATTAAAAGTTATTAATTTTTTTCTCTTTTAAAAGTTATTGGCCATCCTTTAAACACATGGTCATAAATATTACAAATATTGATGCCTTTTTAATCTTGTAAAATTTGGGAAAAGAAATTCTTTTCCCTGAAAGCCTGCTTCACGACTTTTTCATTCTTATTGGATTTCTTCGCAGCATATTCAATACCTTCTCGATCTGACTCCGAACGAAAATTCCTCCCTTGAAACAGCCAGTTGAGCCGTGAACGCAGAATTTCGACTGTAATTTCTTAGAGCCATCTTGGAGCAAATGGTACCGGGGATGAATTCAGATTCTGACACGTTTTGTCGAAGAAATAGCAGATCCAACTTGGTTCGTTCTTTTTTAAAACTTCCTCGATGGTGGTTTAGAATACAAAAGTTTCCAAATTCTTAAGTTAAAAGTCCCATCAAATACCTTTTTAGATATTACTTTTACATACATGATTTCTGTTTAACATCAATAAACAGATAAGGAACATAAAAACTTTCAAAAGCAATTAATGAAAAGTTTTTCCCTAAGTTATACTCTAGTAATATGGTTTTTGTTTAAACATTAGGGTATTTGTATTTTTAACATTATTCATCACAATGGAAAAGTAAAATTGTTCAAATACTTTAAAAAACAAGAAATAAGAAAAATAATTAGAATTTTATCTTTGCAAATTAGCATCCTGTATACAAATGTTTCACTGAGAATTTACTTTGTTGGAACAAAGATAGTATTTTTACATGCAGATTCATCAAGTCCTAACTCTTATTAGAAAATTATTGCACAGTAGTTGTATTTGCACCATTATAGCAAAGTGTTTCTATGTAGTAAAATGCTTTAACTTTCATTCATGTTTTTAATTAATGTTAGAAATAGTTTAAGCTGAAATCAGGCCAAAGTTTCATATTGTAAATATTTCTGAACTATTACGGATTTGGTTTACATACAAAACGTTGAAAAGGTATCTATTGGGGCTATACTGACACAATTCAATAATACTAACTTCAAATAAGGCCAGTGCACTTGGAAAAGAGTCATAAGCACCTCCAAAGGCTCCAAATAGTATGAACTATTAATAGTTCATAAAAGAATTTCCCTGTTTAGAAAAATATGCTCCAAAAAGTATTTTTTTTAAAAAACATTAGGCCTTTATTGTATCATTTCCTTAAAATTTACAAGGATTTTGGTGTTTTCTAATGGTTTTTAAGCATTTTTTGGAACTTTATTCTTCGTTGTATACTTCAAGTGTACCTGAACTAGAAGAGTGTGTGAAACACTTGAGTAGACAGTATCGTTTTTCAATAGTTTTTACTTCAGCGAAATTTACCTTGTAGTGTTTTCTTCTTATGCCAAAATTCTTAAAAATTGTTCGATGTAGTGCTTTCGTTAACTGAAGAGAATTGTTCATTCTTTTTTGTATTATTTTCTTTGAAACCAGCGAGTAAAGTAAAGAGTTTAGAAACTTTCTTATTATGAATTAATTGTTTTCTTATGTTCAGAGGGAATGGTTAAATTTATGTGCTAAAATATTAAGCTTTGTAATTTCTTCTAATTTATGAGAATATATCAGCAACAAGCAGTATAACTCAAGAAGCAAGATGGCGTTTTTGCTCCCTAAATCTGAGTTCATGTTATAGCTGGGTTTGTGCAGATTATTTAGTAGATTAGTAAACAAACCATTTGATCCTTCTTTACTCCCTCGGTTGTTTTTATGACCGCGCTTGCTATACCTATCTATTTATTTTTAAATAACTTTGTATGAGTGATGGCACAAATTTTCGGTAGAATTTAAAAACCATCAGTCTTGCAAGGTCCATGACTGAGAGTTTTAAAGCTCGAAGTGCAATGGCTAAATTTAACTTTCTATTTTATTGTTAGAACTGAATGTATAATCTCAGAGACATAAATAAGCCCTCTGAATAACATCACCCTCTGAAAAATACTGAATTAATTAATACGATCCATCTGATCATAAAATTCAATTAATTCAACGCTTTCCCCAATTCTTAACATCATCAAGTTTGAGAAACTTCTTTTTCAAAAATATATTCTAAACCTTAATTTTAATAAATGCTGAGATAAGTTTTAAAAAATATCTTTGTTTTAAATCGTTTAGAAATTTTTTTGACATAAATGAACTGGTTAAATTTAGGTTATTTATTGTACTTTTTCCAACTATTTTTAACTAATATTTTTGAAAATACAGTTCGTTCTTGGTTACCGTTAAAATTGCTTACAGAACTAACTATTCAAGGCGAGGCGATGTTTCCAAGTCCCTGATTTGATAATGTGTTTATCAACTGCCCTTCAGTATAGATTAAAACGCTTCAAAATAACTTCATGTACGATACATATAAGATTTAACTTTTAACCTTCAAAAATATTTGTTATTTTTGTTTTATGCCGCTAAAAGATTGAATTCTGACAAATGTTTTTTTTACAAAATTTAGAAATACACATGACTACAGTATAAGCAGTTGGCGATCTCAAGCACTTGATTAAGTAAAGTTAGAAAGTAGTTAAAAAGTAGTTACCTCCAACTGATTTCTTAAAAAGCTGCTGTGAGATATTCTTCTACAAAATTAGAATATGGACCTTTTTAATATGTATCAACGTTCCTTGGTTTTAATAAATAGTTTCTCAAATTAAAATTTACAGACTTACTGTAGGGCTTAACGGTTTCATGTGTAATGTTTATGAATGTTAAGGAAACTTTTAGGTAAAAAGTGACCTAAATAACCTTGATTGTTTTTGAGATACTAAAGTTGTATCAAAGTTCCTCGCGTGTATGAATTTCCCTGTTTTCCCCTAACTAAGAAAAACACTCGATGAAAAGTCCCATTAAATTCAATATTGAGGATGATTTTATTTTAACAAATAAAATAGACAGCAAAATATAAATAAACCAAATTCTAGTCGGAAGGGGGCGAATAATAATAGGTGTTCTAAACTTAAAATGATTGGCTTGATAGCTTATTTAGATTTTGGCGCAAGATTCATAGGAGATCGTAGAGCAAGAAACAAGATGAAGAATGTTTTATATTAGTTTTACCTTTATGCATTTTCTCAATTTTGGTTCATGCAACGGGTTTTATAAAGGGCAAGAGTATCGATGTATAACACTTTCAATCCCAGCCGCCCCAAGTTTTCCATATAATTCAATGGTAATCTCGGGCAGTTTAGGATTGAAAGGGTTAAAGCAAACACATGCCTCAACTTTTCTTTAGAGACCACAAAAAGAGGAGTGCAATAAAATTGAAATGCTCGCTGTAGAAACTATTTTCACGCAGTCTGCTGGAAAATTGAAAGTCATTATCGTGAAAGGTTTCAAGAGTGGATATAAAGAAGTGAGTCTACTTTATGAAAACAAGCTCTTGTCTTCAGGTAAAAGTAATGTTCGGCACTAGTTAACTAGAACTAGTTGCAACTAGTAGTTAACTACTGATCAACTAGTAGTTAACTAATAGTTTAACTACTTTTCGTTTAAACTAGTTCAACTATTAGTTGAACTACTTTTTTTAATAACTACTAGTTGAAACTACTTTCAAAATTTCAACTACTTTCAAAAAAATTCTTGTTAAAATTTTTATCAAAATGTAGAAAAAATTGTGCTGTAACAAATTTAATGAAGATGGTAGAGTACTCAAAATACCATAACCAGAATTAAAGGCCCTTTTTGCGCGTTTTTTGTGATATAGATAAGAAAGATGTATTAGAATTTGGGCAAAAAATAGGTTATGAAATTAAATAGACTAGTTAACTAGTAGTTAACTACTTTGGGAAACAGTTAACTACTAGTTGTAACTAGTCCCAGGAAAAAATAGTTAACTACTAGTTGCAACTAGATTTTCCCAGACTAGTTAGTAGTTGGTAGTTAACTATTTTTTGACCACTAGTTGCCGAACACTAGG
Organism: Tetragnatha montana; assembly: GCA_963680715.1. Taxonomy (NCBI): domain Eukaryota; kingdom Metazoa; phylum Arthropoda; class Arachnida; order Araneae; family Tetragnathidae; genus Tetragnatha; species Tetragnatha montana. Next base: position 21,026,173 of record OY796681.1, read on the forward strand.
TAAATGTATTAAGCACCTAGAAAAGATGTGTCTCATATAAATGGGAGAGTAAATGAGCTGTTGCTGTCAGAACGGTTATGCGGAAAATTACGAGGTGGTGTATGTTGGAGCGAATTTGTTCCAACATTTTATTAATCGATGACGTTTTTAAAGGTAAAAAAAAAATCATGATTTAAAGTAAGTTTTGAAAAAATCGTAGTCAAAGATCGTTGAATTTTATCTTAAAGGAACTTTTTTTAAATCCGTTTTTATGACAGTATCAATCTGAAAACTCTATCCCTTTAACTTTTTTATTTTTTTTTTTTAGGTTCTCGTCAATTTATAGACACTTTTCGTATTCGTCATAGTTTCCATTAAGAAAATTAAAGATACTTAGACATTTTCAAAAGTTTTAATTTAACCGAGGAGCGGTAAAACAGCACATGTCCAAAATCAAATATTTGAAATAATTTTTAAATGTTTGATTATTATTGTCTATATTGCCATAGTTGCATTTTAAAGATTGATCAACCCTCAAATATCATACTTGCAAGCCCCATCAGCATAACCAGCAGTTTTTTTAAGTTTAAAAAGAACTTTAAGTGTAAATAAAGTTTTACAAAAATTGCTTTTCACGGAATAGAAATTTTAGTCGAAACATAAGCTTTTTATTACATCAGATTTTGTAAAACATCTGAAACAGAACGTGGGTGTTCATATGTAACGTTCTGAGGATTTTAAGTTGAAAATTGCACTTGAAAATAAGAAAAAAAATCTTACATTCTTTAATGCTCTTGTAGAATTTAAGATTGATATGCATTATGCAACCCTTGTTAAATAAGAATGTCATGTGTCAACAATATTAAACCACCAGAGTGCGCTGTGAACCACATCTTTCAAGTATATTAAGACGCTGACTGCTGTTAGTACTACTTGCTTTTTCTCATATTTAAGTTAACTTTTAACTCCGTTATGCTTTTTTTATACTTCTATAATAAAATATATTATTCTAAATATGGCATAGTACTCTCATTTCAACAAAGATGGCATCTCTGCGAATGAGCGGCAAATATTATTAAATTGTATCCTCAAATAAGAATCATAAAACCGTTATTATCTAATAATATTACTTACTTAGTAAACCAAATTAAATATACACTATGAAACTTCTATGATATCTGGATTACCCATTTCAAAGTTATCACAAGGATAGTTCTTAAACCCCCTAAATATCAGTTATGTTAAAACAATTTCGTTTTAAAATTGTGAGATAAAAATGTTAAGCTTGCGAAACAGGGTCTGCTAATGGGAAAACATAAGATAAGAACCAACTTTTTTTTTCGTTTTTTTTTAAAAAAAAGACTTTCTCAGAAAGTTTTTAAGTAGCGTTTCGGCAAAAGGAGGAAAGAAGTAGTTATTAACATTGAACGGTTTTGCATTTTAAAAACGGATAGATAAAACGAAGTTTCCTTTTTTTTTTTAAGGTTTTTCGATACAAAGATTATTTATTAGTTTCCAGCTTATCATGCTCGAAATTGAAGTTTCTTTCTATGCAAGTGAAGTAAAAAACTTTTGTATAAAGTAACTCTTCTTTCAAACTTATCTATGTTATTCAGTTAGAAATAAATCCTTTTCTTATTATTCTAATTCGATTGCATTATGACTTGACATAATGCAATCAAACTGATATTATATTATACTACAGATTGAATTTCCTTTAGCCTTACGATGTAGTGAATCTAGAGTGTTTGGAAATACAGAAGGCATCGTTAATTAAATTCACGATTAAAATTATTCAGGTTGTACTATCTGAAATTATGCAGCAACAAACTTAAAAATATCATAGGACTTATTAAAACGAAGAATAGAAGTACTTAGTAAGGGATTTGATCTGTTCTCTGAATTCCCGGTGTGTTTCTTCTTCGTTTCACCTTGCACACGCATTTTTGCGATTTTCACCCGTTAAAAGCCATTTGCGTCATTTGAGTCCCTTTGTTCTTTAAATATTTTTGTTGGCTAATTACTCTTTGTTTGTTGCATATTGTTTTCAGATAAGATTTTCTCTGTATGAATTATTTCACAGTCGAGGTAAAACAAGTAATTATTATTCCTGGTTAATCTATGTGAAACAAATAAATGATTTCAAAATACACTAAAACTTTTATATCTACTTTGTGTTACCTTTTGAAACCATTCGAGCTATTCATACTACTAATTTACAAGAAGGAACGTGTGCAAGTAGAATCCCTGAACATGACAGTACACTTCAGCAGATTGCTGAACTGAAAGATATTAGTTTACAAATATCACTTCACCTATCTTGGTTTATTAGCGTTTACACCCACTGCTCGGTTTTCAGTTCGTGAGTAATTAGTTCACAAGTGTGTTGCATGCGCGTCATTAATTATTGTCGTGGATTAATCTCTGGAAATTCTGGTTGAATGGCCTCGCCATAGACATGACAATCAACCGATCGCTTTATTTCACATTGTGCGTTCGAAACAAGAGATAAAGGTTCTTGTGGGGAGCATTATACTAGTGTGATTTTTTGGAAATCTTTATTTTATTTCTCTTTTTTAAAAGCCATAAGGTCAGGTGGGGTGAAATGGTTATAGCGGGGTAAAATGGATATAGGTATTTTAACAGTTTATATTTATAAAAATTTAGTTCTTTTTGGCTATATGATATTTTTTGAGCCTCAATAAAAATCAACATGCCAAAAAAACATTAAGTACATTTTATAAATATAAAATTTTGAAATGCCTATAACCATTATACCCCTGTCGATCCTATCCAAATGTAGTAAAAAAAAAAACATTTTTTTTTTTTAAAGGATGTAATTTTCAAGTTCATATTCAATGCGAATGTCAATGTTATCTATGCTTGCTAATGCAAGTTGTAATATAAAATTAGAAAAATTGTAATTAAAATATATTTTAATGAAGGTGTTTAAAGTAAATTCTTGCTTTTCCTGCCTTAGCCCTTATGAATTTTTTCCGGTTTTTTTTTTAGGAATCGTTTTTATTTACTACTAGCTGATATGCCCGGCCTTGCACGGGTGGAGTGTATCAATTTATTTTTTTAAAGTTTTCTCAAGTTACATGTCTAATTTTCTGTAACCGTAATTCCCAATAATCCCGGTATTCCCGGTATTTTTTCATATCCCGGTGTTCCAGGTATTTTCTCATATCCCGGTGTTCCCGGTATTTTTCCATATCCCGGTGTTCCTGATATTTTTTCATATCCCGGTGTTCCCGGTGCCTTTTCCCTCCCGGTTCCAACTGTGTAAATCTAACCTAATCCATCCAGTTCCGGTGTTGCACATTTTATTACGACAGTTACCAAATTATCAATCTAAGTGAAAAAAATCAATTAAAATTATTACAGACATTTGAAATCCCTAAATTTTTAAATACCGCCTGTTTAAATTGAAAAAAAATCCCGCTAAACTACCCCAGAGAAACAAATTATAAGGTTAAATAACAATGGACTCTAACCGTCTGACGTCACACGGAACCAACACGTGACCTACTGAGCTTGCGATTGGTTACCACAGATACTACACTAGTAGATCTACTAGTGTAGTATCTGTGGTAACCAATTGCAAGCTCAGTTGTAGGTCACGTGTTGGTTCCGTGAAGTCTCGAACCAGATAGGCGGTTAGAGTCCATTGATCTAGTTTTGCTATCATCAACTTTCTAAAAAAAACCTGCAAACTTTACTTTCATTATTACTTTAACCATGGAAAATGGAACATGGAAAACATGGACTTTAACATGGAACTTTAACATGGAAAATTAAGTCTTAAATAAGAAAATACTGTCATAAAGTTTTTTATAAGGACCATTTTTAATTTTTTAAATTATTTATAACCTTTTTAAAACAATTTTAGTCCGGTTTTATCTTTAAATACTTTGTTTTACGTGTAAAATTGTTTTTGTTGTATTATTTGCAACAATGCGAGTTAAACAGATCTTCTTTAGTGGAGAAGTAAGGAGATTTTTACAAAAAGGCCTAAAAAGGGGGTGAAGGGGAGGTTTTAGACATTTGAAACTGGTTCCATTGCTTTCCCCCCCCGTCCGGATACGTATGTGTACCAAGTTTGGTTTGATTCGGACTGGTAGTCTAGGAGAAATTGCGCCAAAGCTGATCCGTACACACCCAGGAACCCAGGCACCCAGGAACCCAGGCAGGCAGCCACACCTCTATTATATATATATGGATTTACAATTTTACTATTTCCTTTACTATTTTTTGACGTATTGTGAATTTTTTCTATGCTAGATTAGGTTGTAGAAGTGTTTATAGATTAATTAACGTAATTAAAAAACACGATGAGGCCATGTTGTAAAACTTTTACAGGTTTATTGAGGGGATATCCTTTTTTACTCTTATAAATACATCAAGACTAGTCTTCAAATATTTTATTTCCTGATAACACAATGACTAGGATATATAAACAGAATCAATGTGGTTGAATGTAAAATATCCTGGAAAATCATGAATAATACAGATATTCACATTTACAAGTTAGGATATATACTTTCTTCCAATAAAAGCTCACTCATCTTCACTCCATTTCCATCTTTTTCATTCTCTCTCTCTCTCTCTCTCTCTCTCTCTCTCTCTCTCTCTCTCTCTCTCTCTCTCTCTCTCTCTCTCTCCTCTCTCTCTCTCTCTCTCTCTCTCTCTCTCTCTCTCTCTCTCTCTCTCTCTCTCTCTCTCTCTCTCTCTCTCTCTCTCTCTCTCTCTCTCTCTCTCTCTCTCTCTCTCTCCATATTGACATATTGACCCTAAATAATCTTCAATAAAAATATGTTTTACTAGGTTTACCGAGTCTTTTATCAAGACGGCCCCGACTCCCCTCTGCCAGTTTCCCTGCGTGGAGTGCATAAAAATGTCAAAAGTACTTCTTCTGCAGAAATGTGTAGTACATCTACGACCCATAGTTTTAGAGGTAATTGCGACCGAAAATGAATGATATAACGGTGTACACACAAAAAAAAAAACGTTTATGGGAAAACAACAAGAACATAGGTATTTGCATAAAATTTTACAAACTGTGATGCTAAAATATCTACTGCAGATGTGACTTCACATTTTTCTAAAAGAAAAGAGCTATGGGTCTTAGAGGTGCAGTTTTTTGGGCGTTATGTACTCCGCACAAGGAATCTGGCTATGCCAAGTATGGATGATCTCTAGGATGAAACACTGCATATTTCCCATTTCCACTTCGTAAGGTATGGGCGAGATCCCTGTTTGGTTTGTTCTTAAGAGGAGGTGGAGATTTTACGAAGTGGAATTTGAAAATATGCTATTGTAAGTGACCTATGTTGCTTGTGTTGCAGGTACTACGCCATCGTGTACCCTCTGAGCGAGCGCTGGACCAAGAAGCACGGGCGGCTGGTCATCGGTCTCATCTGGTCAGTCTCGGTGCTGCTGTCCAGCTTCCAGCTCGTGCACGGCAAGGCGGAGAAGTTCGAAGTGGGCGGACAGGAGGTCTACGACTGCAACGAGATCTGGGGAGAAGTAGAAGGAAAGGTAATACCACTGAATAACATGGTAACCACAGTGAACAAGTAGAAGCATACCGCTCTCCCAGTCGAGAGAAACGGGTCGCGTATAGTCAGACCGCCACGAGAAAACTTCGATAGAAAAACAAACGTTAAAAAGAAGGTAAAAAGCTGCCTCACAAAACGTTTTTTCAGCTTTATAAATTACCATCGACCCCAAAAATTCAGTGGAATAATTCGTTTCCATAACAACCACCACAATATTGTTCGACGTCAAAAGTTTTTCTCGTGGCTGTCGGACTATAGTTTTAATTGACGAGCTAAATACTTTAGGAGCGAAAATAGGGGAGAAAGCAGGGGGTGTACTACTTTAAAAAAATTTTTAACCTTCGTTTTATCCCAGTTAGCACAGCACAAAAACACCGCCTAATATCGTTCTTTCAATATTAGCCTTTATCAAAACGGTCTCTGAAATATTAGCTAATAATATTGCACCAAAATTAAATTAAATTAAAAAGTATTTTGGTGGCAAATATCCTTTATCCGACATTATTTTTTTAAAAAGGAACAAAATATGCCATTTCATTTTTTAGGTTTATTTTATCCATATAGTGATGTTTAGAATGTTTTAACCTTGTTTTCAAAGATAAAAGATGTCACACAAAATATCCGACATTTACCGATATTCGTAATTTTGTCCAACATTTCTATAACATTGATCATCTATGTTCTTTTACTATAGATATGAGAAGTTGGTCATTAAGAACACAGTTATACAAAAAGTCCTAAAAGAAAATGTTGATAATTATTTACTTGAACTAAAAAAATATTATGTGTATATTCGACTTGAATATAAATCCAGTTTTCTTCCTATCTGCACAAAACTTGGTATACATAGCTTAGAAAAACCCAAAATTCAACCAAAGGTGTTTCAAGCCCCTAAAATGACCCTTTGACCAACACTTCACCTTTTTAGATATCAGGCAGAATGTTCTGTTAAAGAGCTTTAACATTCAGTTTACTATTTAAATGAATTTATTTTATTACCTTTTCCAAAAGCTGTAAATAAAAATTTCTAGATTTAAATTGCCAATCTACTAATAAAGACATTACATTTAAACGAAACACATAGGGTTACATTGTATAGTAAAGTAATCATTCTATAGTAAAGGTTTATGCTGAACAATTAAATCTCTGATTTTCCCAAATTGAAAGTAATATTAACATTACGATAAATTGAACAGCTGATACGGTACATTAGAGGATTTACGAAAACCCATCAAACACAGGAAACATTAAAAGTGAGACAGAACGGTGTGCACAAATTTCAACAGCAGTAAATATCCTGTAATAACTTTAATCTCGGTAGCGTAATCACACCATATGTAAAGTTTAAATAATGGCACACATTACATTAGTCTTGACCTTTATTTGACAATTGCGTGTACTATAGCAAACGTTCTATTAATGTAATAACCTCCTGTATGAAACTAGTGTTTGATCGGGAAAGCAATCAGATATCTAATTTTAGGTATAGTTAGGGGATAAATTAAGCTTTCGTGATTTCTCTGAAGTGAAATTGAAACATTTCAATTGTTTAAATTTTACCCTTCTGATATTATTGCACTTCAGATAAGCCGGTGACACCTTAATCCTTTTCTTGTTTCTATTAAAAAACTATTTTCAATCAAATATTGCCTAAGTGTTAAGCACTTATTTGAACCTAAAAATTATTTTTCTAATTCATTTGATTTAAAACATGTGCGTGTCATTTTTATTCCCTTTCAAAAAAGGTGGAATTCATGTCCTTGGACAGCGTTCTCTTGGGATTAATCCAGGCTTTTAACTCGTCCAAAAATACTTCCATCCAGGATATTATTAGATATTTAGTTAATTTGTCACTACTGAAAAGATTTTTACACCTATCTATAATAATTGATAAAACTATTTTTCTTCCTTTTAAATCGTATCTTGAACTCCTATTTAAAAGATTGTTATCTTCTTTCTTTCATGTTTTCTAATAGTTACTCTCCGCCATTTTTTCAAAGTTCAAACACAATAAAAACTGCAATTATTTCAAAGCTAAAAATATTGCATCTTACATTGTTACAAAAAATGAAATTCTAAATGTAGAACAAATTTAATTTTTATTAAAAAAATTTTGGTGGGTAAAAAAATCTTGGCCGTCCTTTATCTTAGTCAGCGGTATCCAACTTGAAGAGGTTATTGGACCATTACCTAAAATATAAATTTGCAGCTGAAAGGACCACTAAAAAACTTTGAATTATCTTAGACTTTAAATGTAAGTTCCGTCTTCTACCCGTAATTTCAGATTCATTGAATGATCGAAAATGTATTGCTTTAGATATTTCTATTTATCAGCCACCTTTTCTACTAAGAAATCGTTAAATTCTAGTTTTGTACGCCTGTTTTAGACATAACGATGAGTACAAGGCTAATCCGGCCCAGGTCCAAGAAGGACCCATTCGGAGGTCAGGAAACTGAGACGCCGCAACAGCAACCCAACACAGCCCGATGAGAACCACGGGAAAGGCATACTACGGTCTCCGCGGGGTGATACACGGGGAATCGAGACCCCCGACCACCCCACTCCCAGCCCTTGAGACTACAAAGTTTCGAAGCGGCCGAGACGTGGTAAATTACTTTTCCCTTAGGTTGTGGAGAGTCTCCATGTACGGAGAACCCCCCAGTCACCCGTGGGTCGCCTGTTTTAGACATAAGAAATGTTCTTTGGAAAATCACGAAATATAAAATTATTGGAAAGTAGTGATCTGGCAACCGTGTTTGAAATGTATGGGCGATGATAAATAAAGTGAAATACCGTATGAGCGGGGTGCCATCAAATCCCACTATCTGATTTTGACACGTGCAGAAACAAAACTATATAACTCGCTTCATTGGAGTCTCCAAAACAAATAGAGGGAAGGGGCGGGTAAAAATGGGTTCTTAAACAGGAAAACTTTGTATAAGGTTATTTCTACACATTTCAGAGCAATGCAAATTAGAAATTTTCAAAAAAATATCTATTTCAAATTTTTTCGCGGAGCACCTGGTAATGCTTCGCGGAGCATAGTTTGGGAACCGCTGGTTTAAGTCATGATGTTTTAACACATTTATTTCAAGAACTGTACTTAATTACGTCTCTTCAGTTACGTTTCTTAAATTACGTAACTTCATAAGAAACTTGCTTTTCTTACGTTCTTAACTTTTGCTCAACCCTTTCGGAGAACCACGGGATACTCATCAGAATGTATTTCATCACCCCATCTCTTTCAACTCGCGCTGTTTTAAATATATATTTTTGCTCTTCATCTAATAGCATTGCTCCACTGCATTTTTTGCTCCCTAGAATCCTTTTGCTCTGCATTATCTCTTTGCTCAGCAACTTTTTTCTCCGTAGTATCCCTTTGCTTTTCAGCACCCTTTTGCTCCTTAGCACTTCTTTGCTCTCCATCATCCCTTTGCTTTACAGCATTCTTTTGCTCCTTAATATCCCTTTGCTTTTCAGCGTCTCTTTTCTCCACATCATCTTTTTGCTTCTTAACCATGTCCTTTGCTCTTCATCATCTCTTTGCTTCTTGAGCCTCTCTGCTCTTAAGCAATTATTTGCTCTGCGAGTGTTTGTTTATTAGCAATTTTAATTTAGATGCATTTTGATTCACGTTTATTTTGTACACCCCTGATTGCTTTTAGAAGCGTAGCACCTCACCACCGATTGGGAACCACTGTTCTAATTAAAAAGGCTTGGGTACCCATGCTTTAACACTGTGTAGACAAACACTGCAGGGTCCTTTTGCTTTTGTCTTTCAGGTGTATACTTCGGTGGTGTTCTGTGTGACGTTTTTAATTCCAATGTTGATATTGAGCTACGCTTACGGAAGTATAGGATGCAAGATGTGGTCCCATAAAGTACCAGGAAATGCAGATCCTTCCAGAGATAGGCAGCAAATAGCCGCCAAAATGAAGGTAAGTAGGTTACGGCCTCATCTAAATCAAGAAATGTATTGTTGATTTTACTGTTTGGAATTGTGACTTCACCAAAAGTCACCAAACCAAATTTGCAACCTCCAAATCAAACTGTCTGAAAGAAGTTTAGTACCTACAGATATCTCAGCAGTTTTCCTTATGTTACCTCCACCTAGTCGCGTCATGTTTGCCATTCCACCTTGTATTCGAAACACGTACCCCTATCTTTTCAGTATACAATTTTCTCGCCCATTTACAATTGTTTTTATTCTAGCAAGCCATACGCAATAATGTTAAAAGTGTGAAAGACATTTAGTAAAAAAATAAACCCAAAAAATACTTTATTTAATTTTAATTAAGTAAAAGAATTCAAAAAATGAAAGTTAATTTTTCTTGTCCCTTTGGATTGATTGGTATTAAAGATAAAAACAAAGGTAGTTAGTGATCCTACCTGGAATATTAGGTGAAAATAACGCTAAAAGTAAGAGATAACAAAGGAAAATTGACAATACCTACTATCCAAAATGAGACCTTTTCTAAATCATACCAACATTTGAATCACATCAATGGTGACGGACAAAAACCTATCATAGAATATTTGTTAATCCCAATTTCCGCAACCCATCACTTTTAAACTTTCCACGAATAGTTTGAAGTTTTGCAGGAAATTCAGTTGCATTTCAAAATATTTAAATTGATAACTAATTCAAAATGACGACCATAATTATAACATGTCATGACGGGTAATATTGTTATGAACTCTGAAATTCCCCTCCTAAACCAAATCAGAATACTATTTATAAGCTAAAAGCGTTCTCTCTTATGAACTTAAAATAACATAATTATGTTCTCATGGTCCCTCAACTACTATCTTTACTTGAATGTCGATACTGAGGTAAGTATGAAAGCATAGGAGAAGGCAAATTACCGCTTGAAGACCCCTTACAATAAATTGCATGAGTCTCCTAGTTAGATCGGGCTATACGATGCATCTTTACCTCCATCTAAAAGCTTTCTCACCCAGACATTTTTGTGATGAACTATCGAAAATACTTTTGACTCTTGGAACTCGTCTTGTAAAGTTCATGTTCCAAAGATAGTCAGAGAAGACGAAAGTCTTATTTTACATAATCGTTTATTCTCATTTTAACTTATTGTTTTTCAACTTTTTACTTCTTGTAATTTCTTTAAAAAATTGTATTAATATTCTTTCGACATTTCTTGAGACCTAAAAATCATTTAACAATTTATTTTACACTTAATTTGATACAGAAAACACCCTGTTAACTCTCTTCCACTATAAATATTTCAATAAATATTAGATATGTGAATAGAAAATCCAGTTGATGAAATTATCCTCACGAAATTTACATTGTTCAAAAGGAGGGCTGCACCCCCTTCTCGATAACGCTCTCTAACCCCCATAACTTTTCTTTGAAATTCTCTTTACTATTTCGTATTCAAAATTATGTTAATCCAACATGGTAACTTACTTTGAAAACATTTTAATAATAAAACATTTAAAATATTAGAAAAATGTACAAAATTGATTAAATATTATGATACAAATTTAAATAAAAGGTGTCGAAAAGGTATTAAAATAAGCACGTGCATAGAAGTTCTTTGAAACACTAAAATGCAATTATTTTTAGAAAATTTTATTTTAAGTGTATTTTAGAGCTTTTCTCGACATTGGTGTATGTGTTGCGGGCAATGTGATAAATACTAATTGATAAATGCCATTGAATTTATTACATATTGCCCGCCTCAACTTCGGTCATTATTAATAATGCCCGATTTATCACTTTGCCCTTAACATATGTATTGATAAGCTTTTATAAAACGCCACAGATAAAAATAAAATAAATACACATACAATTTAGAAATAATGAAAAACGGAGTTATAATTTCAAGTTAAATAATAAAATATTAATAGAATTTTAAATAATTAAAATCGTAAGAAAACAAACAGAAAATTAGTAAAAATTCTTGAAAGAGGACTTTAAAAAAAAAAACATATTTTAACGAAATTCAATGTTTCACGCCACAGGTACGGGGTCTAGCGTTAGACTGACCACCTAACCGGGACATATGCCTTGCACCCCAGGGCCCCACGGTCAAGAAAACGAAGATGGGCATCGTAGGCCTAGGCCTACTACGGTTGTTGTGCCAATGAGTTAAGTTTGAAGTGTACAATAAAACAGACTTTAAATTATATTTAAATTAATTATTTTCGGGCAAGCATACCTGTCGGGTAACTGATTGTCGGGATTTCGAACCAGACCCATAAATAAATTTAAAGGCCCATATCCTACAACTAGAAAATTTATGGACAAGCCCCGGATAGTATTTACAAGAGTATATAAATGATGTTTAGCAAAATAATGAGATCAAGGTCTAAGGTTTTTCTAAGTATGCAGTTGCAGAAAACTTCTGGACAATTTTCTGATAAATTCTAGACGTTGAATATAACCAAAAAGAGCAAATAAACCTTTCAATTAAATTTTGGCAAACTTCGTTTTCATGTTTTTAAGGTGAGGTTTGATTTCTTTATAAATTATACGGTAAACATAACTTAAAAGGCAATTTATTTCAATGAATTCTTGTGCTTCTATTCTACCATACATAGTTAATCTCAACTTAACGAAAAAACCGGGACCAAGATAGAATTTTTATTTTCATATTCGTGTTTTGGCTAAATTTACATATATTTTGACGTTTTCATAAATTTTACTACTGTTGCACAGTGCATTAAATAGCAGAGAAACATTGGAGAGGATTTTCATTGCAGTCCCATATTGGTAATTTTAACAACGCAATTGCTTAAAAATTGGAATATTTTTTTAAAACCTCGGAGTTTATCTGAAGCTCTTGAAGAATCAGGGTATTTTAATACCATAATTATGTTTCATTTGGACCTGTAGGTAATTAAAAGTTGTTTACTAGAAATTTTCAGACAACAAATTTTTTTATTAGAATAAAGGGATAATTAGATAGAAAATAGAAGCCTAAGTTTTAACATTTTAATTTATAGCCTTCTTAAAAGGATAAATGTACTCTTCTGAGAATAATGATTTCAAGAATTTCTATTACATTATTAAAAAAAACAGGAAGCCCTGACAGTTAAAAAAATATCAAAGCGAAAGTTTTAAAATTTTGCGAAGAATGGTAAAACAACGCTTTGATGTGAAATATTTTAACTACTGAATATTATTTTCAAGGGAACTTATTTTTTAAAATTGTGCCAACATTGGTTCTAGTTCTCAGTTTGGTTTTATTTGGTAACTTTTTCTTTTTGATGCAGTTTTAGAGAATTTTATAAAGTACTCCTTGATTTCCGAGAAATATTTCTAGTGAAGTCTTTTTAATTTAGAAATATTTTTATGAAGATTTCTTTAAAAGTTACTACGTGAAAATTCGGCACTATTCTGAAAATATTTGCAATGGACGAGTTTTTCTAACGCGTGAACAATCGATTGTACAAGTAAATCAATTTGGATATTTGAATGAAAAACTCTTCTTTGAATGTAAATACAGGTGTGATTATTAAATAAGTTACCTTGTTTGAAACCTTGTAGCGCTGGTTTTAGTAGACGGATGTCAATAAAATTTGGTATTTTTGTAAAATGGGCCATGTGAAATCGAAATACGCATTCAAAATAAGTTCGATTTTTTACCGACAGATTTAAGCGTTTTTCGCTTGTGAAATTTTTTAGTTCTATAACATACAAGAAGAACATATACTATACTTTACTACTAGATTAAAGAAACATACCATACTAGAAGAGGTGTCTAAGGATTAAGTTTAACACATAGGAAAAAAGTAATGAACCAAATGCCATGGTATTCAATATTTTATTAAAAAGAAACCGTTGAAGCATAAAACTGAAGCTAAATCCCATCTATATTCATAACTACCCATCGCCTCGGTTTTGCTTCTAATAATTAAATCTTTAACAAATTTTTTTCCTTTGTGCTTAAACTTAATCCTAAACACCTATACTAGTTTTTTATTTCCCATGGTCTATAATCTATATCACGTAAATACCAAATTCAATCCACATCTATCCACTAGAGCATTCGCTACAAGCTTTCAAACAGGGTAACTTATTTTATAAGTGGATATAAGTGGAAAAAATAATTTGAATTCCGATTATTTTCTGCTCATTATAGTTTCAGGAGTACCTAATTCGTTTTCCTTATACATGGATAATCGTAAAGTTATGAATTCCATCTTTGGTTATCGTCTTGATCTTGTGTGATGTCACATCCTCTAAATGGTATCTCTAGTATTTGGGGTACATTCAAGAATTTCTATTTGAAATGGTAGGAGGGTCTCTGAGGTTTGATTGCCCACATCAACCATTATTGAATAAGAAGTTATTACTGATTGTAGATGAATTTTCGGTTTCATTATACAATAGGATGCCACTTGTTTTTTTTTGTTTGTTATACTGGATAGTGGATTCTAATGGCCAACAATAGTGGCACCCTGTTGTATAATAGCACCGAATTTTCTTTTCCATTTCAAGCGTGAGCTTTGTTTTATAAACTTGATCTGATGCATTTTTTTCTCGTAATTTGAAATTTGAAAAGAATAAGGCGGTAAATTAAACAATTAACTGTTTCATTAAAAAAATACATAATAACTAAAAAAGCACTCTTTAAACTTTAGTGTCCTTTCAGTTTTTGAAAGATGTACCTAATATTTGAATTCAGAGACAACATAAAAGAATTAAGTGGCTTAATATATGTTTCTTTCTCACAGGCAATATTATAATATTTAGACTGATATATTTCAGCATAAAAATTATTCAAATCCATTCCAAATGAAAAGCACCTATGAATGAATTTCACGCATAAAAAGTTTTTATGTTGTGGTAATGGTAAATTCACTTTGTAACACATAAATCAATATTCCCCCATCTTATGAACTGTGACCACGGAGAATAAAAGGAGCCATTAAGTTTATTCATTTTTCAACGCTTCGTAAAAGGTTCCAAACTTCATACTAAAGTGGCAATACATCATATTTTTAGTTCAAAATGTTTCTTGATTTTTCTAAAGCATAAAACTTTATGCAAGGGAAAATGTAACCCCGCAACTTTCTAGAACTTTTATCAATTTTCTCGATTTCCAATAAAAATCAAAAGATGGTTTTATTATAACTAACGTGTAAAAAAATCTTTTAGTACAAAATGTATTGGGAGGGGGCACGTTTTTCTTAAACCTTATTAGTTTGACATTTAAAACTTGAAAACCTTTTCTAATTAAAATTAAAATATAATAAACTCTTAACAAATAATTCTATCAAAATTCAAAGTAGAAAAACTAGTATGTATCAACGAAGAATAAAATTCCACCAAATATTTTTACAAAACTAAATATCATGAAAATAACCTGTCATAAAAATTAATTTACTGAGAAAATATACCATCCACGTAATTACCAGCTTTCTTCATTGAAATACCCCATTTTAAGTGCTCTCAAAAATTAAAACAATTATATTAGTTACTTTTAAAAAAACTTATTACTTAATTCACTTTTTGGACATACTCTCGTATTTGTATTCGATATCATTTGTTTTTATTTTACACTACACGGAAAAAATTTGAAGGTAGAGTCATAAAAAAAATACTTTTAACTCTAAATTAGAACTAGTCTTTTCGAAAGAAAAAAATTAAACTTTGATTTTCTTAAATTGCAAACTATCTCCCCGATAACTCTGAAATTTTAAACGTATCTGTATTCCCACAGCAAGTGATTCTTGAACAAACCTCCAAGAAGGGCCATGGTTAAATCAAAAACATTGTTTAATCATGACTCGCTCTACTCCAGGCAAGGCGCTTTTGACAACATCTCACCTATCTCGGCAAAATGAATGTCATCTCCTCAGTTTCTAAGCATATCAAAGAGATCTTAATTAGTTCCAAACCCACCAAGGGTAACAAAAAGGACACAAAGCGCATCATGCATGCAAAGTAGCATTTTCACAGTAACCACCTACGCTTTATAAATTTTTCAGTTGTGCAAATGTGCTGTTAAGATCACTGAGGAATTCATGTGATATTTCTTACTTAAATGGGAGAGCTGAGGAAACCGTTCATTCCTTAATTGGTACTTAAGCAATGGATTATTGCTTGGAAATATTAGCATTAATCTTCCTTTCCCCGACGCCATTTATTACCATATACTCTATTACTCTGATTATGAGAGCGAAATTGATGCAATAGGGTTAATAAAGTAGAAATTCCACTGCTTATATCCTATATATACTTTGGGAGCTTTAATAACTAGATCAATACTGATTATTTTTCAAAGTTACTGTTCTAATAATATGGATTTCCTTTATCTAAATATAAAATTTACGGATGCTAATGAATTATGGTTTCATTGATTATAACCATATCAAACTGCTTTGGGAAATTATTGTTAGGATATGATTACAATAATTTTTAAAGAATCCTCAGGGGCTATTCACAAATCTTGTCACACATTTGAAAGACAAAGGAGGTCTTGTGTGTGTTAAATAATGAGACAAGTGAAAAGACCGACATTTATGTTATAAAAACGTTCAAAAAATTTTCAATGCTCTTACAATGCTAAAACAGACATTTCTTTTGCTTTTCATTACATAAAAAATATTTACTGATTTTCAAGTAACGAAGAAGATGAAGTAATATTTCACAAAAAAGTCGAACTAATTTGAGTTCAAAAGTGCATCATCACAATGGGAGAGGAGGGGTCTCCAGTGACTTTATGACAACTGGAGACATGGGAAGGAAAGGCTGTAACTAAAAATAGTGTGACGTAATTTGTGGCTCTCGATTTCAATATCGATATTGGATTGATATCGATATATCGCCCAGTCCTAATTTTATCTTATACATTTTCGGAGCTTTTTGGAAATCGTCATTTTTCAATTTAAAGTCATTTATACAGGGTGTTTCAAAAGTCAGTTTCACGGCTTTTATTTGGAACCAACGTCTCCTAGGGTTCTGGAAGTAAGGTCTACCCCTAGGTAAGTGACCCTGGAGAATCCATTGAAAGGACATACAGCGCCCCTGGCGGCGAAATACAAAAATTAAAAAAATTAATTAAAAAACTAAAGGAGATAGAGCAAACACCTCAGTGAGAGTATTGTTGCTACTGTTAAAAGTAACTCACTGAAAAAAATTTCATGAAACTATCGTGAATATTCGCGGAGATATTAACATGTGGAAATAGCCGTTTTTTGGGCTTCAGAAAAGGAAAAGTTCGGAAATTTGCAAGTTTTTCAGAGTTATTATGTAGTTTTGTATCTTTTTAGTTAAATGAAGTAAAATTTTAATCAAAAAATCAAAAAAACTTGCAAATTTTTGAACTTTTTCCTTTTTGATGACTGAAAAAGTGCTATTTTCACATGCTAATATCTCCGCGAATATTCACGATATTTTCATGAAATTTTTTTAGTGAGTTACTTATAACAGTGGCAACAATACACTCACTGAGGTATTTGCTCTATCTCCTTTAGTTTTTTAATTAATTTTTTTAACTTTTTTATTTTGCCGCTTGGGGCGCTGTATGTCCTTTCAATGGATTCTCCAAGGTCACTTACCTAGGGGTTAGACCTTACTTCCAGGACCCTAGGATACCTTGGTTTCAAATAAAAGCCGTGAAACGGACTTTTGAAACACCCTGTATATATCAATTGATATATACAGGGTTGATTGATTGTTTTGCCTCTTTTCATTTAGGAAAATGTTTTATAGTTGCCCATATAAGCCTTAAATCTAGAAATTTTTCAAAAAAAAAAAAAAAAATACTTTTAGTCGAAAATAAAAAAAAGGTGCACATTTCACACCTTTTCTGTACCATTTGTAATAGAAAGGTTAAAAGAGTTAAGGTGGTTAAAAACTTTAAGTTACGTAATGGGTAAGATTTTTTTTTTTTTTTTTTAATTTCTATTAGTCCAAGCTTTTTGTCCAGTCTGTAAGTAGCATGACGTTTATCGAGGGATGGTATTTATCAAATTCAAAGAAACTGATTTAGTTTTCTTACAGGTTGTTAAAATGATGGCCATTGTGGTAGCCCTGTTCGCTATGTCCTGGCTCCCTATCCAGATATTCGGTCTGATGGTGTGGTTCACCCCGGATCTCGTAATGCCTGCTCGAGACGAGGACTTCCCGGTATTTACTGCGTTTTTCCTGAGCTGCCATTGGCTCGCAATGGCCAACAGCTTCGCCAATCCGATCGTCTACTGCTTCATGAGTGACAACTTTCGAGTAAGTGGGAGGAGCAGTTATATTTGATGTCTCGCAAAAAAAAAAATTACGGAAGAAAAAATTATCGACAACAGGGACTATGGTTACTCTGAAAGAAAAATGTACAGCGCTTGTTTTTGTAAATTTAATAATGAAAATGATGTAAGGCTGTATGGTACTTTAAGCAGCGTTTCCCCCTTTTCCAAATTTGCATGAGACCAATAGGACGAATCAAGATGAGACAAATCAAAGCATGTCGCTTTTTTCTCTTAGTCTTAGTGATTTGTCAAACGGGTCTTGACGGATTGCCGCAACGCAACATGTAGAAAAATTGCAAATGGACTCTACACTGGCCGAATTCATTTCCGCCGGTCAGGTTAGCGGGAATACGGTCTTGAAAGGTACCCAGCAACATTTAGGGAACTTTTTACTTTAGTATTGAGACTTTTTATGTCTTTCTGAGTACCAAATAAAAGTCATTGGAGTGAAGGATTATATTCTTCCTAGCTAGATCCATAACTTGAGGACCTTCGACATGACGAATTTCAAAATTTAATTAAAAAGTAATTTTTAAATCGTATTTTTAGTTCAATTTTATACTCTTAGCGTTAGTCTCACAGAAAAAATAAAAAAGCTTTACTTAGGTCACGGCTTACTAGATACTATACAGGCTAGCCGAGTTTTGAACAATGAAAATCATTTGACAACTTTTCTCGCTTGGATCGCCACAAGTCCTACCTATATCACCCACCGCCTTCAACACTGTGGATATGCTTTGCCAGTTTGTCAAGTATTGCCATCTGGATTTTTAATGATTTCCGTACTCGGCTAGCCTGTATAGTATCTAGTAAGCCGTGCTTAGGTATAAATTTTTCTCAATTATTTCTCTTTATACCCCAATGAGCGATGGACATAACGCATAGTGTCTTTTGTTCTAATGGTTCTACGTGCATGTTTCATGAAAATGGTATAAAATTAATTTTTTTTTAATTGCCTTTCGTTTTTCCAGACTGACCTTCGCCAACTGCTGTCGTGCGACCGCGACCGAGCGAGACCGGAGCGCCATGCGTCCACGCTCATGACCGGCTCCTCCCACCTGAAAGGGGCCAACATGCCACTCAGGGTGCTCAAGGCCTCCGAAGAACGGAAGCTCAAGAACCTCGTGCTCCAGGAGAAAACATGGACCACCGAGAACATCGAGAAAACCCCCGTCTCCATCACTTGAACAAGACGGCTTTCGTCCTCGTTTACCCCATTCAGCACAGAATTCCTTTACAGTGCAAATAACGTGAGAAGTTTTGTGGAGAAGCATTTTATTTAAATGTTTATCAAGCAATTTTCTGGAAAAAGAATCGGAGAGAAATGCGAACTGGCGGTGCCCATATCCGTTTTTGTCTTGGGGTGTTAATTACTTAGCTTCTGTCCAGGCCAACCCAACGCTGCCCCTCCAAGCAAACTCGTTACAAATTTATTGACTTGGGGGGAATAAAGGCAGACTTTAAGGGACTTAAATCTCTTACTGGAAAATAATTGTTATTGATGTTTTCTGAATATAATGAATATAAATCGCCAGAGTAGAGGAATCAGTGGAATGAAGAAAATGGAAAATCAAGTTCTGAGCTTACAAAGAGGAAGCCACAGAAAGACGAGCTTTAAAAAGTGTTGTATGGTTTTCTTTTATACAATAGCTGTTTCTTCGTGACACTTCAAAAGGTTGGAAATTCTCAAGTGGGGAAGGCAAGCATGACTATTTTACTGTAGTACTCGTATAAGAATGTTATGAGTACAGAGTATATTTTTCCCGGCTTAAATAAAAGCCAGTTTCATAAGTGTGTTAGGTATACCCAAACTATCAAATACTCCACCCTCGAAGAAAACGATGAGTCTTTAAATGAACGCTCTATGAAAATAATATCAAGAAGACTATTTTAATATTGTTATGCAGATATTCCGTGTATCACCTGGAAAACATAATCAATCCTGTGTATCAAGGGACAATTTGTGGGTGGAACTATAAAAATACTCATAGAACTATAACGTAATGAAACCCAATTTTAATGAAAATCCACGATTTAACTTTGTCTCTAAACAATGTAAATATCGATATTTATAAAGGGGAAATTTTATCATTTTATTTTAAATGTAAATATCTATTGAACAGTCTACAATACCCGTATTGGACTGGACTTATCTCAAGAAAACTTTCATGAAATCCTAAATAATAAAACAGCGATGCCTGTTGTTTCTGACGCTGAAAATCAACTGTCCTCCAATGGACCGAAACAGTCACAAATAGCCCATAGTGCAGCTGATGTATGACGTCAATCCCAACCTACCCTCTTACAATGTATAACTACTCTATTATAAGTTTGAATTGCATATCATTTCTGTAGTTGCCCTTGTATGTAAGACTGCGTTAAAGAGAGCATACATGTAACATTATTTTATTAGATATTTTTGGATGTTCAATAAATGTCTAAATAAGGTTTCCCGGACGAGTTACAGACAACTATGGATCCGTAACTAATATACACTCGTTAATTTCTATCCATGGTGGACGGAAGATGGACGTGATTATAACCTCTTCGGGAGTGACATTTGCATGAGTTCTAGTGGTATTAAAGATAATTATGAGATTATTTATGGTTGAATGGAACTTTGACGACTTTTAGACGTCTCTTGTGTTATGTGGGTTGTAATGCATGCCCTATTCAAGTTTCAATTTTGAAAAATGTGTATAAATACATATTTTCACTTGTTAAAACATTTGTAGTTTGTAAATACTTAATGTAACAAATATTTTTTTTTACATCAGAATGAAAAATTATGAACTGCATAACATTATCTTGTATACAACAGGCATGCGCATCTTTAAAAGTGATGCGAGCCAAAATATGTCATTATTATAATACTTGACGCGGTTCAAAATTTTTCAGTGGACCGATCTCGTGGGGATCAATTGAAATTCCTTATTGTTTACTCAAGACAACGAAAGAAATTACAGGATTAATAATTGGATAATAGAAAAATAGAATCTCTGCAGTATAATTTCATGCAAGTTTCTATATTTTTGACCGCTATAGATTTTCACAATACTTTTTAACTGTCTTTTCACTTATTTGCCTTTGTGATCAATTATGTAATTTGATAAAGTTTTCCGTAGGCAAATTCTGCTACAAATCCATACAGGCTGTGCTGATATAAGATAGATATATACATTTAAGTTTATGTAATAAAGTAATTATTAAATCATTATCAATGTAAAACATGCTGTTTGGCTACTGACTATTTTTGTCATATCCTTTTAACGCACATTTAAAGTTCATGTCTATACTCAAAACTGTGATGTTTTAGATTGTGTGGGAATAAGTTACAATAGTGAACAAGGGGTGGTCATAATAAAACGACCCTATTTTAAAATTATCTTCCAGACGAAACTATTGTTTAAAAAAATCTTACATTTTTAAAGAGGGATGATATTTTGGAAGGATGTGAATTTTTTAAACAAAAAAAAACAGTTAATTTTCCCCTTCATAGATGGAGCTTAACCTAAATTTTTGCCTTGGTTTACGGACTGTCACCAGAAGTCTAAAAGGTAAATATTTATTCAAACTATCAAATCAGACACTTAAAAAATTGTAACAATCCCTCAAAAAGATCGCAATTTTGTTGAGCAAATGGATAGTTATAATTTATTTTTTCTTTAGTGTCTGATTTGATAGTTTGAATATACATTTACCTTCTAGACGGGGACGGCTCGAAATCAAAAGCAAAAGTTTAAAATAATAATTGTTATTTTTGTTTCAAAGAATTACCATCCCTTAAAATGCCCTCTTTAAAATTACCAATATTTTCGTCTGTAGATAATTTTAGAAAAGATTCTTTATTTTATGACCACCAAAAGTTGCACCATTCAAATCATCAGTTGTTATTTAATAATGTGTAAAAATAATTTAATGAAAATTAAAATATGAGTGACCACTATCCCAACGATTTTATGTGAATATTTTCTGTATAAATGTTTAAAAATGTTCAAATAATAATTGTAAATGACTGTATAAAAATAAAACATATTTAAAAACACTCACTTGTCTTTACATAATTATTTCAGTTTGTGGTGTGTTTTCTTTATTAGTAGTTAAAAAAAATTATATTTACCTAAATATTTGATTGAACAAGGTATGTAAAATTTATACATTTAAATTTTCTAAAAAGCTATACCTAGTTCTTTTTCATCCATGGAATTGAATTCTACAAAAAAAATTTATACACCTCCAGTATCAAAAGTCTACGTAGTTACTTCCTCTGGGAATTGACGGACACCTTCAAAAATGTGTCTTTAGTCTTAAGGTCGTAGTAGCTTCAGCGTTAAAATATATTATTTTTGCATTTCATTCATAGCTATTTTCTGAAAGGGGGCGTGACGAAAATTATGATTGAAAAGGGGGTCGCCAATACTGAAAGTTTGAGAAGCACTGCTCTTTAGTCTATTTGAGCCCACGGCTAAAAATTTCTTATAGGATGTTACAAACGGTGTCCTTTTGAAATGTTTCATCGTTTTTTAAATACTATAGTAAATTTTAACCATCGCAAATAATTCTGGGTGAAAAATTCAGTCAACAACACACATAAAAGAAAAGTATTCAACACACATTATCTTCTAATTTATTTTAAATTAAGATCTGATGAAAAATACATCTCTTTAACCAAAAACGTAAAACAAAATAAAAGACATGATTAATCACATTAAAAGTAAGTGTTTAAATACATTGATTGTTTGTTTGATTGCCAACTTCTTTAAAAACTACTTCAAACAGTAAAAACGACTATAGAGTATTTTCAATCACATGACTCGGACCTAACAACGGCCTTAGCAACAGAAGTGTTACAGTTTTTTGCCCTATAGAGGTTAACAGATATGACTAGCCGTGAAATTCTTCTATTGGAGCATTTGCAATCACGTGATCCCATACCTAAAAACCGCCTTAGCAACAGATAAACAACGACCATAACAACAGTTAAAAGCCCTACAGTAGTTACACAGTTAAAAGAAAATAACCGGTTGTGACGTCACCTGAAAACACTCTATTCAGAAAAAAAATCTAATGAAACTAATAATTTAGTAAGAAACAAAGAAATAATTTCTGCTCTGTTTCCTTGGAAATTATTTTATCTTTGCTATTCCATAAAAATAATTTCATAATTTTAGAGAAATCTGGAATTCTAAATGAAGGAAAAACATGCTTCAAAATATAGTTTGATGACTGATAATTGTTTTAATTTTTAAATAGAAATTTATACGATTTTTACAGGGAAAATGTTTTAAATGATACTTTAATAAATACGCCATCTAAAGAGAGTAAGCTACACAGTTTCAATGTACATACTTTTAATGGGTTAAAACCTAGACAAAAAAGGCAAAAAAAAATAGGGAGGAGCAGTTTGTTTTTAAAATCCTTTCTCTGTCAGTGGTATTTGGATATAGATTTCCACAATTCAAAGTTTGAAATACCTTCCCATTAATATTAATATAAGTATAAAAAAAAACCTTTTAAAAGTACTATTATAAGGCGTCTTATAAGAAAAATTATTATATTCCATTATTGATTATTTACTTATTTTTTTAATTGTAAGGAGTTTTAGTATAATAAACGTATGAAACTACTACTCTCATTGTCATTCCAAACAACACTGTTTTATTTTATAAGTATATAACCATCACAACAAATGCGAAAATTCATAGCCTGTAACAGTTGAGTAAATTACTATTTCTAAACTTCCCTCTTGAAATTCCTATTCCATTACTAAACGAATATGCACCCAATTTATAAGCTGGCAATGGTATTTGTTCCAAAGACGACCAACAAATATCTTTATAAATTAATTACCTGTTCCTACTTATGGCAGAATCTTAGGACCCTAACTCACCCATTGACATTTTCTTTTTCAGTTAATAGAATTCCTCTTCTAATTTACACTTTACACCAGCAACTAATAACATCTTTGAGGACGCTTAATCTTTATTAGGCTGCAACTTTTCCAGCCTAACGTCTTCTGCCTCTTGGCTAACAAATCTGCAAAGCTCCGCGAAGTTATTAATAAGCAGCTACAAGAGGAATTTGTAATTAATTTACAGAACACTCATAAATCATGTAAAAACAATTAACACGGAGACACCATCACTTACGGTCTTTGCATATTTACTGATCGCGTGAATGAATCTTCATGACTGATTAGTAAACCTGTATTAACCGCTCAACTTAACAAATAACAATGTATCGCCCTTCAATCAGGTAATAAACACCACCTTTGCCAAAAGGGAACACATATATAATACTTATAAATGTACTGATTATAATGGTTGGATTCTTTTTAAGAAGTGGGTTCTTTTTCTAAGATGAATATCATTTGATAAATATTTATGGATGACTCAACCCAACCGTGAAGCCAAAGGAATTCCAAATGGTGATCAAATCCTTCTGCATCATTCGTCTTGGAGCGTTTGAGCTATGGATATTTATGAATGTTTCACAGAAGTAAAGGTATAAAAATATCAATAAGTGAGTATTCATTTGATTCTTACTCAAAAAGGAGGTGAGTGCTTTGAACACAAACCTCTAAGAAAAAAGGAATAATTTTACTTTACTAATTAAATTAATTTTCCTTTAAACAATGATGACATATTTATATATCTGCAATGACAACTTTTGATTTGGATTTTCCTGAACTTTAAGGGAAATTTTCTTAATCCTGATATGACTTCAAATTTTAAAGGTTTGAGATGACACAAATGTATGGCTTAAAGTTTGTTTTTACTGTCTTTTCACAATACGCGTCAAGTTCTTTAAGACATCAAACATAAGATTATGAGCCCTTTTAAGAGAGAAAATAATTTTCCAGATGCTAACTAAATCTTCAAAGTTTTCTTACTCTTTATCCCAAGTGTATTTACGATTGAGTAAATGGGTATCCTCATAAGATGTTTTGAAGAACAAAGCATCTTTTAATTAGAGCAGCACAGAAAACCATTCATTCTTTGAAGCTCATTAATTGGAACATAAAAAGTTCCCCTCTTACTTTTTTAATGCTTCTAATTAGTTGTTGTAAAGTACGTAAAACAAATAGTGCAACATTTTGACAAATCTTGCACACACAAAAATAACTTTTTATGCACTTTTGTCGTTTTTCCTTACATCTGGGTATATTTCATATCCCCTCTTAAATAAAGTGTGGCTTTAATAGGTAATAATTTTTTAAAAAGGATAATTCGTAGTTTGTGATTGATTAATATGTCATTCCTTTGGGTATTAAAACACAAAACAACTCACTTAAATCCTCAATTTTTTAATAAAATCAAAACAATTTCATTGATTTCTTAGCTGGAGATGTTATATGATTCACTTCTCATACTTACTCTCATAAACAATAGAAAATTCCTGTAACACTCCAAGAACTTTTAATTTAGTAGGTCAGCATTGAGTGATGCGTATCAGGGTGCTTTGAAATGTGCGTATGCGTGTCCCCATTGACTTTACCCCCCCCCCAATAATTTTTAGAGCCTAGATCAGGGTTGGCGAACCTTTTTGCGTGTCTGGGTGTCACTTTCACTGTTTCTATTCTATACCAAAAATGAAAAAAGTGAAAAGTATTATTCGTAGACTGATAATTTTACCCAAGAAAACAATAATTATCCTGTACGTCTGGGTAGGAAAAATAATAAAAATTATTACGAGTGTAAGAGGTACTTTCCAAACAATTTTAGGAATTATTCCTCAAGACGAACTTTTAACGCATTTTTCATGATATATATCTCTTATTTTATCTTATAATCATGATGAATTATTTTTAAAGTTCTGTGTAAATTTTTACGAGTAGGGGGTTTGAATAGAGTATATAACCGCTGTATCCTTAAAAAAATTTTTTTTTTTCCAAATGGTGGATACTTGGATTTTCAATCCTCGATCTATTAAATGCCGAGAGGAGTATACTTGCATGGCGTTACTCATAAGGCACCTGTGAGCCGAAGCCAAACGGCTCCGTTTACATGTGCCAATAAGTCAGTACCCCAGAGTCTAAAAGTTTTTCTGAGAAGATTGTTAAATTCTTTATAATGGGAATTAATTCGAAAAATTCAAAATGTGCGTATTGGCAAAGCTTGAATATCTTTTGGGGTTGGTTAACTGCTATAATATTTGTATTGATTCCACGCATTTGAGGAATTAGATCTTGTCATACAGATTTTTCTATAAATCGAATCAGTTTATTCTGATACTGACATTTTTTTTCGTACCTACGAGCATAACCAACCAGTATAAATATGCATTTCAAGTGGGAAGGGGCATTGGTAATTAGTTTTTAATTAAGTTTGACTTAAAGCCTACGTTAAGCAATTTTTTCCAAAAATCCAAAAATACAGAACTATTTTTCATCTTAATAAGTGTGGACAGCTGCCTCTAACTCCACTTGGCCATTTACCTACGTATATACCATTTATTACTAAGTTCGTCCTAACCATGTTGTGCGTCTCCCACCAAGGTTTTACTACATTCAGACTACAAAAACCTTCACAAACATTTTTAGTTCTACTGTCGCTTACAGAAGAAATAAAATTATTTTTATGGTAAAAAATAGAAATCATTGTTCCGGGACAGTTGAAATATTACGTAAGCACCTTAAGTGGGAGATGGTTTGCTCTTAGCTTATTTTTCCTGACAGGGGGTATGAGTGATGCTTATGTAAGATGTTACAAACACTTAATTTTCGAAAATCTCTTGTTTTTTGAAAATTAATTTTAAAATTCAACCAAAATAAATTTTACACAAAAAAAATTTAACTAGGGGAAAAAAATTCAAGCATTTGGACTTCACAAGGAAAATTTTGACAATAGGTTAAGTGTTCATGGAGCGCAATGAATTTCTGGAATCTAGGCACTGATGAACCTTTTGTACAAAAAAAACATAGGGGGGTCAGGCAATTTCTTACGTAATTATGAAGGGGGTGTTGCTTATCTTTGTTGACAAGGGGGGAGGGGTCAAAAATTACCAAAAACATGCTTACGTAATATTTGAACGGCCCCTCCTTAAAATTTACTTAAGTCAATTCACAGACAAATCTGTCAAATAAATGCTACCATTTCCTTCTAAAATACAACATTGAAAAGAAGCTAGGAGCTTCAAAAGAAATTTTAAATAACCTTCATTTTTTTCTTTTATTTCTTATTTTTCAAGTACACAGTAAAACATATCATAATGAACTAAAAAAGTACTCCCTAATTAGTATCAAACAGTAGAAATAAGCGAACACATTGGAACACATTGCATCACCCTACCAACATATGAATTCTTTAGCCCAAACAATAGGGTTTCCAAACATTTCTTCACCTTAACTCTTCATATTTATTTCCCAATTAACCCTCAAAAACCGCATACTTATCGCTCATTACACCTCACACAATCTCAGAACGACCGCAAAATGGGAAAAACAAGCTTTTCTCACTAAAAGCAACGAACTTGCCCTACTTAGGTCCATTTCTCACACGATTCATTAGGAAGTGAAAGGCATTCCCACCTTATGAGGGCGCCCACATAGCACTACGCCCTTTAAACACAAGACTTCGTTTCCGAGACGCTAGAGACAAACAATGTCTACCGTCTGCTTCATTCCACTACTGGTGGGACTGGTCTACGTCTCTGAAGTGTCCAGCCAAGACGGCGACAGTCTTACAGGTATCCCTGTCTTCATTATTCTCATTTTGAGAGGGCTTTTTTATGGCTTACTGTAGTTTTATTTAGGTTTTATCGAAGGAAAAGGATAGATATTTATTTTCTCCTTTATCAAAGACGCTTGAGTCGCTTCATAAATATTAACTCTGGTTAGGTAATAAATTTATAAATTACGGAGATTTTAAAAATAGTATAACTTTTAACATTATTTTAGGTTTTAACGGCCTATAAATGATGGTTGCAATGATTGTGGTTCTGATTTTATTGATTTCTAATTTTACTTAATATTTTAAAAAAAAAACATGCATTTTTTTCTGTAGCTCTATAACCAGTTTTATTTTCCAGACACAATTTTTACACACACTGTTACTAACCTCACGATCCATCAATGTAAATTAACGGTGATCATGGAGATATATATTTTTCCCTTCTGGCACACTCAGATATTTCATATCTTGCAAAAATATTCAAATTAAGTTTCAATATGAATAAACTCCCTCGTTGTTGATGGATATTACTTTTAGGTAAAAGAACCTCAATCCCTAAGGAATAGTATATGAAATACAATATCTTCAAATAAAGTGGGGAATTTTGACGACACGTGCGTGAAGAATCTTCCTCCTATAAATACACTCGTGTCCAAAAATTAAGGATAGTTTTATTTTTTAGGAATAATGACCCAAATCTTTTCTTTATCTATGAAATTCATGCCATAGGATCTTCTAGAAGTGGAAATATGTGATCCGGAATCAAATTATCCTAACAATAGTTTAATAGAGGTAGAGTCTCTCCATTAATAATGGAGTTCCGTACTTATTTGGAACGGTAGAAGAAACATTCATGTGAGAGTCATTTAGCAAATAATTCAAAAAGTAAGTAAAAGGATATTATATTCCAGAACTCCATGCACGATTTTAAGTGCTGGGATTAACTGAGAAGTATGATTTTTTAGGATTTAAGTAACCTCCTCAATGTTCATTTTGGGCAGATTCGTGGGTGATAACCATATTTTTTGAAGCTCTCATTTGTATTTGTTTCGAATTATGTCTGGGTACCCTGAAAATTACAATATAAGAATTTGTGTCGGTTTTCCCCAAAAATCAAATCATCCACAATTTTTGTACTTATTATCCATATAAATTGATGTTTTATTTATCTTACTTAAGTTAAGGGCAACGATTCTCTAACTAAGGGATTCAGAATTAATTTACCTCTGTGTTATCCTCTACCATTCCCTTGGACATATTGGATTGTGGTAGTCTCAAAGAAATCCCTCATCGGTATTCCCTCAATCATTGCTCATAACTCAATTTTACGCTTACTAAAAACTGAATGAACCTTCCACCCATACCGTAAAAAGGATAATGGAGCAAAATGCAATCGTTTGATCTAAATGAACGCTTGATTTCCAAGATTTTCATACAGAGGTGAGATTATGAAAATTTAAATCTATTCTTGAGAAAAGCTACGTAATGTCTGATTTCTCTCATTGCTTTTCCAATAATGCTTCTAGACTTAACGAGATGACCATCGATTGGAGGTTTGTGTGTGTGGGAAACCCCATTTCTAATTACATGCATGATGATTCCTTGGCACTATAAAACTCATACATTATTCAATCGTGCTTTGCTTGGGATAGAGCGCCCAAAGATTATTTTATCGAAAGAGTTTACTGGGATTGGTAGTTTCAAATGAATTAATGTTTTTTTTTTTTTTATAATATCTCTGTCGCTGAATTTGTTCTCTTGTGCACAAAAATTTATAAAAATTAGATCACATGATGTTTGCGACAGGTCCTATATAAATCTTAAATAAATTTTTATGGATTTTAGTTTCAAATCCATGTAAATTGTAAATCAGTACCGTAAAACGAGGTGAATCGGAACACTTAGTTTTTGCTTTTAACTCTCTTGCAAGTTACTGTCATGGTGAATTAACCCTTGGATTTATATTTTAAGGACTAGGGGTCTACCACCCCCCTGCTCGCTATCGCTTACCAACCCTTGTTACTGCTACGCATCTCTTTACAGATTGCTTCGCGATCTGAGCTTGTTATATTTCACTACTCTCTCATACGAACCCTCTCACAAACACACAACAACCCTCACACGAAAAAATAGTTTATTTTTCTTATCACTAATTCATTAGAACTCATTTCCCAAAAGTTATGGGTTAGTTAAATTACTGTTAGAAAAGTTATTGGTTTTAATTTGATAGAAGGATTTGTTATGGAGATAAAAAAAGGAAGCGGAAAACAAAAAGTTATCTAATATTCAAAAAATGGGCTTAGATAAAGAATCACTTTTATGTGAGATAAGTTTTAGTTTGTAAGTGGATTAGTGGTCTAATATTATAGTTATCTGAGGCATAAAAATGTATTCTAATTAAAGATTGCTTATCAAGCTAATTAAAGCTGGAATCCAAGCAAAATATAAAAGTTTTTAAAAACTTATTATCCATATAATAGGTTTTAATTTAGTGAAAAACAAGAAAAAAAGATGCAATGCAATGCTATATTTAAAATTTGTTATAGA
Source organism: Tetragnatha montana (assembly GCA_963680715.1). NCBI lineage: Eukaryota > Metazoa > Arthropoda > Arachnida > Araneae > Tetragnathidae > Tetragnatha > Tetragnatha montana. The sequence continues at coordinate 21,056,151 of OY796681.1, forward strand.
AGATGTATTATCTGTAGATGTATGATAGTGTACACGTTTCAAGGGCGAAATCAGGGCAGGCCGATATGGGGGTGAAGCACCCCTAAAGTTATATACCACACAGAAGTTTATTAATTTTGTATGATTTAATAAGAATTATTTCCTATTTCTTTATTAATCTCCTTACTTTTATGAAAAAGGGTGAAAAAATACGTTTTTAAAGTTAAATGAATGAATAAAGTTTAATGAAAATAACTTCGTTTTTGAAAAGTTTGGGATTTCAGCCCCCAACACAACAAAATTACAGAATAAGACAAATATTACGTGTTGGTATTCACCCCTCATCTATATTGATGTCTAATCAAATTTCTGCGAGGTGAATCGGAACACTATTAAAATTAATAAAGAAGAGTAAAAAATTCTCCAAACATTTGTTTCATATTGTCAACACATATTGTGTTTGCTCAAAGAACAAGACCGAATATCACAATTAAAAAATTTAACCAAAAAAAAAATTTTTTTATAACTTATGAAAGATGATCAAATTTTCAATATACAGATTGATGCATAACTCTACATATCCAAAAATTGAATTTCATTATGCTACCTCTTAAACAACGATACTATTACATTTTTACTCTTCTCATCAATAAAATGTTGTTAAAGAATCAAGTTCACTCTTTCAAAATAACCTTCACATGCTTAGTAAACATGGGATAAAAGAAAAAGTATGAGCTCCCATTAAACCCCTGATAACAAAATCCCCTAAACATATTTTCCCTAACCCACAGTTATAGTAATACTTCTCACCCCTTCCCATAGAATCAGAATTGTTTCATTTTCCGATAAACTTGTGGTACAGAATTCAATTACTGTATTTGTGTGCCCAGGGCTCTTAGAACGGTAACCCGAATCTCTAAAAATAGAATGTTTTTATTCTTTTGTAAGGAATCAACATCGATTGATCATCACGAAAAGAACGAGTTTCGGATAAGTTTACTGTCTTCTATTTTTATTTGAATCAGTTGAGAACATGTCAAGGAAAGCCCCTAAAGTTGTTCTGAGAAGCACGTTTGTTTATGTTACCTACTTTTGTGAAGCGAAAAAGAGAGGTTCCATCGAAATTCTCTTCTTGCAAATACTTTCAGTAAACAACACTGGTGTTGAAAATTAAGAAAAATTGCACAGTTGTTCGATTTTCTTAAGATCTACTGGCAGATTTCGATGAAATTTGGTATGAACATAGGTTGATATAATACCTACAAAACAATCATCCAAAAATTATTATACACACATACGAATTTGTCGTATTTTAACAACGACACTTGTTCGCCGTTGTTTTTCCCATGAAAAGTTAAAATATGTTCATGTTCAATATCCAAAAAGTAAGTTTCCAAAGCTATAAAAAATGAATAGATACTTTATTTAAGAGTTTTTCTTGGGAATATTTAGGCAAAAAAAAAAGATTTTTTGTTTCGCTATTTTTCAGTTCCAATTTTTTTTTAGTAAATAAATACAGACAAAACTCTCTAACCTTAGTACCCAACCTCCTTCAACAATGTTTCTCGAACGCTTAACATTGCTAGAGAATGGATCCCACACGAACGACTATCATGTTGCAAGAATATGATTGAATTATATCCAACGTCTTAACTAACGAGGAAAGCTGAAGGACCTCTACCACCCTTATAGAACACTTCCGAATGCTCTGGAATGTCCAATTTGAGGAAACGGAATTCCTCGGCAACCACCACATTTCAGAGACGGAATTGGCAGGAAAGCCAATTACTGAGGAAATGTCCCATCTTAAATGTCAGATAAGTGGCCCTACTTTCACCTCACAGAAGGATCTTCAGCCTTCCTTACTTAAAGGAGTTTTATTCTACTAAGTTAGGATGACTTTGTCTAACCTAGCGTGTATAGAATACGAAGATTAACAAGAGATTACTGTTTACGATTCATGAGTGCCATAGTGTCTTTAAGAATTGAGTTCTGGTTGATTAAGGTAACTGTGCATATTCGTATCACTTTTTAAAATATATAATCGAAATTCTTTATTCAATTGTATGCATTCAATGCAACAAAATTTTTGTTAAAGATTTTAACTAATTTTATTCAAAATTTTAACAAAAGTTGTAAATACCAAAACTGACCGAATTTGAGTGTAATGTCTATAGTTTCATTAGCATATGTAAAAAAAGACAAGTTATAGTAGCTGAAAGTACAGTTTCGTGACTAAATAGATTTTTTCTACTTTAAGATTAAAAAGTTATCATCTATTAAAAACTTTTTGAGTTCATCAGTGTATAGTAGAAATACTTATCTACTAGTTACTACAACATTTTCAACCGCAAAAAAATTCTAGTTTTATTCTTTTTTTTTGTTGACATAGAAATACTAAAAGCATATTTTCTTAAACTACATTCACTTGCAGTTAAATTCACAAAGCAAAAACTTCTAAACCGTAAACTAATAGTGAGAAATGACACTATACCGGGGGTCTACTCTTAAAGTGAACCAATAGAGCTAACTTCTAAATCGTTCGTCATAGATGAAAACTTCTAATAGCAAAAATCTTCTTAGTTAAGTGTAAAGAATCATGCTTGACGGGTTTTTTAGTCAAAAAACATTTTACGTAAAAAATTCGATAGTTAAATTTTTACATGGTCTTCTGGTCGGATGAATAATACTTAGTAGAAAAAATATTCATTATCAAACGAGAAAGTTCCATACTCCAACGATAAGAATTGATCGAGTAATACCACTTTGAATTTCGTGATTTTGGAAGCAAAAGCTCTTCTCTAAATCTTAGTTTGAGGGACCATCTCCAAAGGGAAAAATATTTTATAACTGGTTTCCATGATGACTGTTTTTACTGTTGTAGGTTTGGAGATATTTTTAATCTGTAGTAAAGTTGTGTGTGACATCAGGTTGTTAAAAAAGCCCAATACCTTTATAGTGCTGTCCTTTAAAAACAACCCACTGTTTCATATTTTCTTCATTAAAAGCTTAATAAAAAGGATAATTAAATCGAACAAAAAACTGTACTAGCGGCTCACCCTCCCTAACATTTTAGTGCTAAGAATTTTTAATTCCAACTATCCATCAGAAATTGGCAGCCAATTAAGTAAGAATTTGAAAAAAAAACACTTTTTCCTAGAAGGACTCTAATTGGCGGACTGAGCTAAAACTTTAATATTTTATTCTCATAGTAATGGGATAGCATAAAAAAGCGCGAAAAATGCTCTAAAGTCTTTATAACATACATTTTTACAAAATCTGTAAATCTGAAGCACATTTTTTGTCAAAAATCTACATTTTCTCAGCTTGTTTGAAAAATAAGTAAATAAACCGTTCTTTGACCAGTTTTTACACCCCTGACACTCTAAAGGGCATAGAAGGATAGGGTATATGAGATGGTAAAATTATTTTAATTATTTAATTAAAAAATCTCAATGGGTTGTTTTTAGGGTACAATTTGGAGTGGGTTGTTTTTAAAGGACAGCACTATATATCTCTGCAAATTAATTCTCATTGTAGGAGCATGAAACTTCTTTGTTCGACGTATAATGTAATGAATATTTATATCAATAAATAGGATTCATAGGACTAGAATTTTATGTAAAAATTTAACTTTCGTATTTTTATGTAAAAATTTTTTGACCAAAAACCATTAAACATGATGGCTTACTTTATTTGAAAATTTTTGGTATTGGAAGTATATGCATCTATAACGAACGGTTTAGAAGTTAACTATAGTTTCATTTTAAGAGTGGACAATCTATATTTAAAATTAAGGAATATTCACAATCAGCTAGGAAAAATTATTTCATAATTTTTAGTCCGTTTTAAAAACGTGGTTTTTAAACGTTTTTATTAATTAGTTATTTTATACTTTTTTGTTCTTGTGTTTGAAATTTGCAATCGTTTTGTGATATTGACAGTTATGGACGAAATTTCTTACATGAACAAAAATATCACAATATTTACCTTTCAAACATTGAAAATAGATTCAGTGTTTTCAGATTATTAACTTTTAGGGTTGATATTTTGTTACTGTAACTCAGTGGTTCCCAAACTATTTTGCTCGTGGAACTCCCCAATTTGTTGCCAATGTTCGCGGAACCCTGAATATTTTTTAATCAACGACTTTTCAAAATGTAATATCTGATATTAAATGAAACAAGCCAACTTAATGTTAAAAAAGTTGTGATTAAGCGAGTTCCAAGAACCATCAGGGGGGTCCGGGGGTCCTCCCCCAGAAAATGTTTAGAAATTTGACTATAAAAAGAGGGTTTTAACTTGTTTTGGTACACCTAATCCGAAATTCGGACATACATTTTTAAGAATTTAATACATGTTTTTGGTAGGATTTGCATTTTGATGAACTTCATATAAAAAAAAACATTTTCTTTAAGGAAATAAAATTTGTCACGCGGAACCCCTAAATTTTTTCGTGGAATCCCAGGATTCCACGGAACCCACTTTGGGAAACACTGCTGTAACTTATCACTCCTATACTAAACCGTCTATGGAACCTAAAGGTAAAACTTCTAATGAAGAATGCTAATGGTAAAGTTCGCTATGTTTTCCAACCCACCCCATGTACTACAGACAGAAGTTATATCAAAATGTCACTTGTATCTTGTATCTCTTGGCTTCTAGACCACTAATTTAATGGTCCCTTAAATTTTACCCTTTACCGTTATGATAGGAATTTATCTATAGATATAGATTTTACACTAATTTCAAATGTGCTAAATGAAATTATTTCCATGGAATTGTTAAATAACGGATATCATTCAATTCTTGAGAGGTGTCGGAATCAGTATTAAATTAAAGAATCAGAATCATCAAATCAAATATACGTATTTATAGCTTCTAGAAATCCAATTACAACTCAATAGTGTTCGGCAACTAGTGGTCAAAAAGTAGTTAACTACCAACTACTAACTAGTCTGGGAAAATCTAGTTGCAACTAGTAGTTAACTATTTTTTCCTGGGACTAGTTGCAACTAGTAGTTAACTATTTCCCAAAGTAGTTAACTAGTCTATTTAATTTCATAACCTATTTTTTGCCCAAATTCTAATACATACATCTTTCTTATCTATATCACAAAAAACTTTATGCTTCGCTCAAAACGGTGCTTTATTTCTGGTTATGGTATTTGAGTACTCTACCATGACATTGTAGTTATAAATAGCAGTGTAATTTTTGTATATTTTGATAAAAATTTTAAATATTTTTGAAATTTTAAACAAAATTTTTTTTTGAAGTAGTTGAAAATTTGAAAGTAGTTTCAACTAGTACTTATTAAAAAAAGTAGTTTAACTACTAGTTCAACTAGTTCAAACCAAAAGTAGTTAAACTACTAGTTAACTAATAGTTGATCGGTAGTTAACTACTAGTTGCAACTAGTTCTAGTTAACTAGTGCCGAACACTACAACTCAACTACCATCAATTCCAAGAAAGCAACTTGCGTATAGCGAGTTCCATTAATTTTTTTACCACGAAATAAGAAACCATAATCGATTTCAATAAAACAGATGAACTACTTAGCAGGTTATTTCACTTGGCAACACTTAATGGCAAAAACTTAACCCAATTTCTTTTAAATTGTTCGTTAGAGTACAGTGGTTAGAGGATTGATTGAAGGAGATGTCTTCTTGAACAACACTGAAGGTTTAGTCGGATACCAGTTAGCACAGCTTGGTAGTATTCTGCGGAGAAAATACAAAAGAACGCTCTCTGCTGCCACAGAAATGTCCGTAATTAAAGAATTCTTTTCTTTTTATTATTCTGATCTTCTGCGGTAATTAGAATTCCAGGAGTGAAGAAAGAGGGAAATTTACCCACTGCGATATTAATCTTGTTTGGGCAGAGTGTGAAGATTAATTTGTGGATATGTTTGTAAAAACAAAACCATGACTCGGGGATTAAAAAAAAATATATGAGAACATTAGGATTAATTTAGGCGTGAAGGAATAAAATCTGAGTAGTTTTATCTGAAAGTGGCTCACGATATTTATTTCAAACATCTTGTTACAAAAAAAGGTAAACAAACGTTTGAATACCCCTTTTTTGAAATTTTTTGCCTTTTTGCAAATTACTGATTTACCTAGAAATCAATAGGTAAACAAAATAGTTCTTTAATTAAGATTGATTTCCTTAAGATAGGGAGCATACTTAGGCATGTATAAGTTTATATAGGGAGCTTAAATTAGTTTACTCATTAAAAAGGCTATGTAGATAGATTTATATCTGAAAATTTAAATGTTTTTAAGAGGAGAAAACTTTTTGGGGGGCTTTAGATAATCTTGAACATGAAATTTTTCGTTAAGTTTTATTAGAGCATTTAGTATGCTTACTGAAGGGAATGAGGAGAAGTAGTTAATCAAAAAGCAAAATAATTTTTTTCGAATATATAATTCCATTTAATTTCTATAATTTCAAGTTTAATTTGTGTTTAAGTTGATTTAAAAAGATTGATGCTCATTTCCTTAGTAAAAGCTTCATAAAAAATGGTGCAACTGTTGATACTTGGGCTATAGCACGCTTCTGGTAAAAAAGTTATATTCAAATAAATAAAGTAACTTAATTTGTTATTCAAGGCTTTTCACTTGTCTTTATCTATTCAAATGTTTTTTCTTCTTCCTCTTGGCTCAAGCGTCCTATCATCATGGCTGTGTCCTCCTCATGGGGATATTTCAGCCACGGTGTAAAAGAAATGTAAACAGTTCGTTGAAATGGGAAATGGTTCGAATAAATATAATTATCAGTTAATTTTAGAGAGGAAAAAATATCAAACTTAAACACGATATTTCTTTCTTGCTGTAAAAAAGTTTTGAAAATTTTAAAATATTAAACGGTAAAAAGTCGTTAAACTATCCCCACTCTCTATTAATTTAATTAGCACTGTTGATTTAATCTTTTTTTTTTCAAAACAACACACGTTTTTATATGAAAACTATATTCATTAAGCTCAACGTTAAGTAACTTAAGTATATCAATTTTGTAAGGTAAACCCAATCAGCATACTTCTTCATTCATAATAAAAAGAAAAAATTTCAAACCCCAAGAAACATGATAAATATTAGGTATATTAGAGCGATAGGAATTTTTAATTTCTTTACTATTACTTTCTATTTTACTTCTTCCAAATATGTATAAACAATTCTACAAAAGTATAACTCAATAAAAGTTATAATTGATTATATTACTATTTATTTTTTTTTAATTTCATAATAAATTTATTTTTTTAGCTATCTTTGACAAAGGATTACTTACTTTTTTTCCAGATGATGATATTCCATTTATTGACCCGTCTGAAAATTCTGGATACTTCGAAGGAGATATTTTGGAAGATTTTCAGGTACATTACTTAAAATTACTTCCATGAATTTACTTGTATAAAAAATGAAGGTTTACATGGCCGGAATCGATAACAAAAGATGAGACTTCCGGGCTGGAGGGCCGTGGTCTTGAAGATTGGATAGAACTGTACGTTTCCAACCTCTGCTTTGAAGGTCATCATCAGCACGGTAAAAAATTACTTAAAGACTATATGGAGTCTCTTCTTCAGTAAGAGAATACTTTTCATGTTTTCAGGAACCTGATATTCCCAAGTGTTCTCCAATTCTATACGTTTTAAGTTACTTTGAATCGTTTTGCGTGCGTGTGAGAGAGGAAAAAATATCTCTCGCCAATTGGATATTGGCGGTGCTGAAAACGAGCGGTCAAAGCTGTAGAAATGCAAAGTCCAGTTGGGATCATTCTGTCAAGTAGTTTGGGTGCAACGCGAGTTTTGGTGCAAATATGTGTTAGTTTTCTACTATTTTGTGTTATTTCATGCTGTTTTTAAACATTGTGAACTACTTATTTTATCTCTTTTTGGAGGATGCCCATACTTGCACCACATTATTCATTATCCCTTTTTGGAAGCTTTTGGTTAATTGTAATTTTCGATTCAAAATACTTGATATTAACCCTTCTTTTCTTCTTTAGTAAACTTTTCATACTGAAGCTAAAAAAAGCTGAAAATCTAGAATTTTTCAAATAAAAGACACTTTAAGTCTAAAACAAAAGAAGGTGCCTACAATGTACACCTTTTCCTCTATATTAATTTTATTACATTGCTCTTTAAATTGGATGGAAATTTATAACTGTATTTCTCTTCTAAGAGCAATTGCATTGTTGACATTTAATCGCTGTGTCTGCTTATTAAATTAAAACGATGTTATAAGTCCCTTACTTTTAAGAACTTTTTATAAAATGATCTTGATAGTTAAAACTAGATGAAACCAGTTACTTGTAACTGTCGCAATTCAGAATTGTATTAAAATAGATTCATTGTAATTCAATGCTGTTAACATATTGTTACAAATCCAAATGTCACGCTAAAAAGAATGAAATTGATTGGAATTATAATGATACGACCTGCACATAAATTTTGAAGGAAATAAACCCAAGAGCTAAGGCATATACTCAAATATCCAAAACTTTTAACGGAGATTTCATGAGTGAAATGAATATTCATAAATGCACATCTTATGAGGTATTGGCATAACGATATTGCCCTTTATTGTTTACCTTTAACGTGTTTTCAATGCCTGCATTTTTAATGGAGATCAAGTTGAGTTCAAATATTATCCTATATAAATATCCCTTAAGCTATGCTATTAATTACATGTAAATTAGTTATGGTAGATAAGCTTTAAATATTTAAAAGAAACGTTTTACAGCAATTGATTATGTATTAAAGAAAAAGCCATATTTTAGTATGTCAAAAAATAAGTTTCAAAGTAATGAAGTATAAAAGGCAGTCAAAAAAATATGCTTCTATGTCTTAAGAATTTTTTAAAGATTATATAACTTAGATCAAAAAGCATCAGACTTTTAACGAGAAACTAATCTGAGTTAGAAGGAATGAAGGGTTTGTTTTGCAAAATATCAAATTAATAAAGAAACATGTGTTTTTTATGTAAAAAAAGGATAGTTTTACTTTCATGTTTTAGGAATGTCTTAATGTGATAAATTTATTAATATCGATGATTTATGAACTTTTTCTTTTAAAAATGACGGCTTATGTTCTAATATGGGCTTTGGTCATAAAATCCAAAACAAACTTTCTTGGAATGTTTTTTTCATCCTATCATTCTGAATAGTTATTTTGTTCAAAATAATAAATATAAAGTTATGGGTTTTTAAAAATAAAAATATTTTCCCCTTATTATAGACAGCTCAAAAAATTATTCAATCTTTCAAAAAAAAACATCTTTGCACATTTGAATATACATCTCACATAAAAAAAATATTGAAGTTTCCTGATTTCTATAATGCCATCAGTTATCTAAGATTGTTTATTTTATATTAGTTAATATTAAAAAATTCTGAGTAGAAAATAATACGGTGAATAGAAATACGTGTAAATTGAAACTTTTACCTCATTATAATTTTTTAAGAACAGTTATGAAGTATCCTAAATACATCCAAGAACTGAAATATACTAGATCACATTACAACCATAACTGCCATAGATATTGATGAGAAAAATAAACATCCCACACAGGTTTATAAGTACTCTACCTTTTTGTTGTTGTATATCTGGTTTGCATTACGGCGTATTATTCTCAGAGATGCTTCTTCTATTGTTCGTATTTGCTATTAAGAATATTCCTTTTCCCCCAGATGTGCCCTAGGATAAAAATCCCTTATCATCTCTCTGATCAAAACTCTTGTTATATAGGGGACGAGCATAGAGACGAGACAAGCTTCAACCTATGGCATAGTTCTTGTACTAGAAAGAGGCGCTAAATTTTTATAAAGAATTTTTCTGAATTTTTCACGTAATCTTGTAATTAAAATTTAGTCCTCTATAAAAATTCCCCCCCCCCCTTTCAACTTTTTTGAACTCCGAATATTCCAACTCGTTAAAGATTTTGAGGCAAAATTTCATCGAAAATGTAACGAAAAATACATATACAATACAAAAATAAATAATTGTAACATGTAAAATATTTTAATCAAAGCAATATTAGTTTAAATTTAGTACTTAATTTAAAATTTTCAAAACAGAACAAACACAAATCACTATTTTTGTTGAGTTATTGTTTATAATTCATTGTTTTGAATTTCTGTAGTGATCATTAACTTGAATATTTTTTACAAATGAATGAATAAATCAAATACGTAGAACTACAAAAATATACTAGTTGTTAAAGTTTTAGATATTTGATAAAGTAGGAAGAATTGAGATAGTTACAAAGAAGAGTTGAGATAGTTACAAAGCATACGAAATATAATTTTTTTTTCGTGTAAAAACTCATTCGTACTTCTTAGTAACATACAAACAATCCTATAGAATGATAGATCAACAAAGTAAGCGTAGTATAAAGCCAACGTAAAATTTAAACTATTTATTTTCGTTGTTTAAGCTTGAAATATAATCTGTTTTGACTTGTTTTGTATTGTTTGGTTGTTGTATTTTTGTATTTTGTGTACATGGATTTGTGTACATGCACTAGGCATAATAAAAAAATAACATATTTATTATTTCCTACGGAAAGAACTAAAATAACAGACTTTCTTTGAAAAATTTGAGAATTAGTTTTTCTTCTCATACTTACATGTGATTTTTTTATTTCGAATAATTTGCGAAGAATGCAATAATGATACTTTGTAGAATTATAAAGTATTAATAATATCCTAATATTGTTTATTGATTACGACAAATGCTTTGAGAAAACTTCCCTGAAAAATAATGGTCTGATGATTAAATACGATTGGAGGACAAATACAAAAACAGTTGCTTTTGAAAAACTCTCAACAAATCCTAGAAATCCCTATTTGCTTGGTTACCGTTTTGAAAATCTCTTAAGAACGAAGAAAGTCAAAATGCGTCTTAATAAAACTGGGGGAAAACCTGGATTTTTATCCATTATGAGGAAAAGAAACATTCTTGTGTTTGTGTTTTAGTTTAAAGGAGAAATTCTTTAACTTGTACTTTTGCAATCCGCATATTAACTGTAGTTTAAGCGGCGAAACTCTCAAAAGAAGTGTACAGTTTAAATAACGTAATGAAGAAAAAATGAAATCTGGAAAAGGAGCATTTAGGTATATTCTATTGACGTTTCGTAAGATACTTTTCAATCTGTTAGGAGGAATTCGAGTAGGAAAAATGTTAAAAGTTATGAGATTCTAGCGGTAGTTTGAAGCATGATTAGGATAAAAGTGAACCAAGTAGTTTCGTATCCCTTTCATATGAAGAACAACACTTTAGAATCATAATTATTAGAACATTGTTGGGAAAAATGGCATAAATGTGTCTCTAGAAACACCCCCATTCAAATTATAAGGTATATAGAAACAAAATTATAACAAAGATTCAATTAGACTAGACTTAAACCATGGATTTTATTTTGACTGGTTTTAGACATATTTCAAGTATTGCAGTTTCTTTAATTTAACGCCGTCTTATAGTCCGATCTCAAATGAAGTCCAATTCCCTTTTATTTCCTAAAAATCTTTAGTTAATTATTAGTTCCCAGAAATTCTAGAAACATAACCGTCATTAATTTATTTCCAATTTAGGAACTTTCAGATATCCAAAAAACATTTACACAAAAATGAAATCTCATTACTACAGGAAAACTAATAAGGGTTCAACCACAGATATTTTACTGCTTATAAAAAATTTGCTATTACAGATTCGAAGTGCTTTGACAGATGATAAATATCTCTGGCCAAATGGAATCATACCCTACATTATATCAGATGACTACGGTAAGTATGTTCTCAGAGGAACATTTTTAAAACAATTTCTTTTCTTTTCCTCTACACAATTTCAATACGTTTGAATTAAACTAAAATCTGCAAGATTATTATAAAATATAATATTTCATTTTTATTTCTCATTTTATCGGTACAAATTTATCTCTCTCGTATAAATTTTTCAATTTTTCTTTCCTTCTACAAAACTCATATATTTTTCCTTTCTGAAAAATCAAAGTATTTCAAATATATTACATATATTACAAATATATACATATTAAGTTTTTGAATGCTTGGAGTCCTTTTTATAATTTGAATGTTTAAAAGAGAAAAATTATTTGGAGTAAATATATTCAAAATTAAATCTTAAAGATAATGAAAATATAAAGAATCTTAAAACATTTTCGAGTAAGAATTATAAACTTTTAAAGAATTCGAAATTCAGAAAAACACTGCATTTCTCCAATTCCAGGAAAAGGATTTAAAAAGGAAAGTATTTTACATTTGGTAAATAAAAGTAAATAATGAACATCATTAGAAAAAAATATTTGTTACCAAGGGAACAAACTCGACCTATAGAAAAAAAACTAATACTAAATACATAAATATAGAATGTAATAATAAAACCCCTTTAAATCCAAAATAACACAACAAAGAAAAAAAGAAAAACAAGATAAAATTAAATATACTTAGTAAAAAATATTAAAATAGTCATAATTTAATTAAACTTTGGAAAAAATCTTTAAGTTGTTAAAACAATAATCGGGTGCGGTTTTTGTTCATTTAAAATAGTACCTTACTGAACTAGGTTTTAAACATAGCTCAAATCTACTAGATAACAATGTATTTGCTCATTTTTTAAGTGAAGTTGCTTTTCTTTAATCCCCAGGAGAGAGCTCAAAGATTTTTCTCGTTTTGGAGCAGTCAAAAATAGGGAGGGGGGTTTAAGTTTTATTTTGTACGTATGTTTACTTCCGATATTGAAGAGTAATTTTGCTTCTTTCTTAGTGTTATTTTTTAGAAAATAATATTTTGACAAATTGATATAGGTAGATTGATTGGTAGGTAGATACATTTCTATTTCAAATATGATCAGATGAAAAAAAAACTGAAATAAATCAGCAATTCACCAAATATATTTGTAATAATCTCATCAATATGTCTCAAATCTAATGAACAATTTCACATGCGCAAAAATAAAAGCATAGCACATAAATAATAAAAAAAAATTTATTTCCATAAACCCCGATTTTAGAGCAGGCTATAATTATAAAAATATATTAGCCTCCTTATCCTTAAACAGATTTGAAACCCCTTAAAAGTTAATCTATAGATTACCTAGATATTCTGTAGAATAACTAATTTTCCACTTTAGCTGTAACATAATATTCAATAACATAATGCTCAAATAACTCGTGGCGTCGTACAGTTCAACTCGTCTATAAGGCTTAACACCTTTAAATGGGTTTTTGTACTCTCGTCTAGCGAAAATTCTGCATTACTTATTCATATCATGGCCCTATAAACCTACGATATTTCATATTTTATCAGCCTTCCTTTCCTTCATCTTAAAAGAATTTCTCAAAGAAATCTATCAACTTCTTCATTTTCAGTTGATTGAGGTTGAAGTCACGGGAATACCAAGCCAAAAATGTCAATCATCAAGCAACAGTAGCACTGATCCGGAAATACAGGTTCTTAAATATTTAGTCCTTAACAGGCATTTGGATTATCAAAAATTCATGGTTTGAAATCTCTTAGGGACACCTTACTGTAACTTACTAATAACTCGTAAGATTTTCTTTTCACTGAGGTATTATAACGTAGATAACGTTATTGGTTAATTAAATTAATTTCAAATTACCTACTAGTATAGAAAATTGTGTTAAAAAATTGGTCTTTAGTGATAATTCATAAAACTTTTTGGAGGTGTATACTCCTATTTTAATTTTTACATCTTCACTACTCAGACGTTTGGTATATGAGAAACAGTGTTTTTGCGTGAAATTGTTAGATAAATCCATGAATGATATGTTTCACTTTTTTTATATTTTTTGTTATAAATTGGAAAAAGTGGAAGTGGCACGCCTGAGCTTTCCCCCCAAATAGTGGCACTCTTTTTAAAGGGTTGGCCATCCCTGCTTTAATGAGTCGATTCATCAATCTATTCCATTGACCTTTCCCATTCATCTCGGTCAAAGCAACCGCAAACAAAGTGGATATAATGCCCTCCAATAAACCCCTCTTTGATCTTCCGTACACACGAAAGGGTACCTATCTAACAACACACATTCCAATGATACAAATAACCACCATAATCAACTCACTGATAAATGAACTAGCATTTTCAATTCGTCCGTCGCCAATCTATCGCTGCCAATATCCCAGAGACAAACTGCCTCCCATTCAATTAGGCAGGAGTTCACTGACATTTTGTCTTTTGTTCTGCCACCAAAGCCCCTATTCGTTCCTGACATTGAAAGGGCCTGCTCGCATTAGAACATCGGTTTGAGAGCATTGCAACAATTGGAAGAGTTATTGGGCAACAGAGCTCTGGGGAGAGACTTTCAAGCCTTTGTTTTGGTTCAGTACAGATACTATATAGTTGGAGCTGTGGCCTGATGTTGGACTACCTGTAGTGCGGTTAACAACAGAGCTGGTTACTAATTTTAGAATGATATAAAGCATTTCTACTAATCATATTGATACTTCATTATTAACAGTGAGTGGTAGAAGAAAATAATACAATTACTGAATCACAACCTTTGAGATATTTAGGAAATTCCTGTCATGTATTTGATGACGAAAAATGAGGAGGTAATTGAAATTTTCTCTCCTTAATAGATATTGTTTCCGTCTGTTCAATAAATTAAGGAATTTTTAAATAAGGATAATATGGAGAGATATATAAAACTAGAGAAAAGAATCTTTTTAGATAATCGCATGGTTGTGTTATAAAAAATTTTTGTCTTACGATTGTCTATAAAAAAATATTTATTCAGTTTTAAACGAGTTAAATATGTAAGAATCTTTAACAAAAAGAGGGAAAACGTCTCGTAATTTTCACTCCCTAAAATAAAATAAACAATTATTAACTTGCTACCATCTAAAAGTGACAAGGGTTTTTATATTTATTGAAACTGTATTTACACAAAATATAAATGATTTAACCACGTGATCTTATCTAAAATAAAACACATAAAATGAAAATGTACCAAAAGGACTATTAAAACAAAAAGTTTTGAAAGGAAAGTTTTAATATTGTATATGACATGTTATATTCTTGTTTTAAGAACTTTTCAAATTAACAAAGGACCATTATTATGAATGGAGAAGAAGAAATGGATACTTTTTATGAAATTAAAACCATCTTTACTTCTAAAATTAGATTGAAATATTTTATGAACCATTTTTACACCATTTTAAGTGTTTTAAAAAACATATAATGCATATATGGAATGTTTTTTTTAATAAATGTCCCTCTAATTGAAATACTAACTACCAATATACGACCCTACCGTAGCGTAAAGGGATATTAGATTACTTTCTTTCCCTTTTTGCCTAGAAAAAAGTTTATAAACTATCAAAAATCGCTTTTATCCTGCTACAGAATTCATGTGAATATCATTCATACTTATGGCATGTTACAACAATAAACTATCCCTTTTTTCCATTTACATAACCTCTTTTAAAGGCAGCTGTTTTCGTTACTATTACAATGAAGAGCATATTTCATGAATATCGGTTTCGTATCATTACATTTTTTATTTCCAGCCATTGCGTTCGATTTTTCCTACGCAGTGCCGCCTTCAGTAATATCCGGTGAAAGCTCAGAACAAGCCTGAGGGTAGGCTCAGAATATTATCGAGTAAACAACACAAAACCTTCCCTTTTCTCGTTCTTGTGCTAGTTTAATATGTAAGATTCGCGTCGTTCCTTTACTCGTGATTGCTGCTGTAGAATTTTGCGATGGAAAGGAATTTTCTATGGTGTTTTAATAAGTTATAGGTAAGCGCAGTGGAATAATCTCATATATAGTTAAGAGTTCAAGTTTAATGAACAAAATTATTGAGCATTAATCAGTTAAATAACGATAATTTTAACTGAAAATACAAAGAAACTTTTTCCCCTCTAAGAATGAGGGAATTGCATAGGTGAGGGATTTGCTTAATTTTACACTTTTTTGATACGTTATAGTATAAAACTCTCAAATATCAGATTTTAAAGTACTAAAATATGATTTAAATAACTTAAAATTCAATTTTATTTTTGCCAAAACACTAGTAAAGTCATGTGATCAAAAAACGGGATTTGACGTCACAGCGCCGTCGAAACTAGTGAATTGTTGAAAATAAAAGAAATCAGACTTATCATAAAACCAAAACACGCGGTTTTGATAAAACTCG
Organism: Tetragnatha montana; assembly: GCA_963680715.1. Taxonomy (NCBI): domain Eukaryota; kingdom Metazoa; phylum Arthropoda; class Arachnida; order Araneae; family Tetragnathidae; genus Tetragnatha; species Tetragnatha montana. The sequence continues at coordinate 21,072,307 of OY796681.1, forward strand.
TCTGTTTCTCTAGTGAACGGCCAGAAAAAGAAAAAATTAAAACTTTGAATCCTAATAATTCCAAAACCAATTAATATTTTTTGAAAAACAAAACGCCAATCTTTTTATAAAAAATATTTGTATGTGTCTTTAAAATATCATAGTTTTTTAGTTAAAACTTTATGAAGAAATGCAGAATGAAGCAAGCTAAGCATACAATAACATAGCGGGTCCAAGTGGGTCCAAGCGCTGTGACGTCACACAGCAGCCATAACGAAATTACTGTTTTTCCCGCCAATACTGGAAACGAGATTTTAAAAATTAATATCTTGGGGAATAGTTTTCCGATTTCAATAATTTTTACGTCATTTTTCATGGATTTTCATCCTCTATCATAATAAAATTAAAACAAAAAACGTGCAATTCCCTCATTATGAAAATATAATATTTATCTACTTTTTTATAATATTTTAAGGGTTGACACTTTTTTTCGTACCTTACAGAGCTGTCTTTTGAATGAGATCCACGGAGAAAAAAATATATTTGAGTGCCACTGAGCTAAACTAACAGTTTCCTGAAAAGATTAACTACTAAATACCTACTACTATTTGAAATGCTGCAACAGAAAAGGAAATTGTGTAATTTTAAAAGTGTTAGTTTTGGAATAAATTTCAAGAAATAATAGAAAAAGAAAAAAGCGCCTTCAAAATTTTAAAATGCAAATATAAATGTTGTTGGTTTTATTATTTTTATCTACTTTTACCTGTTATGGTAACATAGTGGGAATAAAAAAAAAATCAAGGGGGATTTTTGAGGGAGTACCTATAGGTCGTTGGACCTTCAAACTCCAGTATAACTAGCCTCACTGGGTGAGGCAATGAGCTGAACTGTTACAGAACGTGTGAATTGAAAGTCACAGTCAGCTGAGGAGTGGCTAGCTTGATGCTAACGCCCTCTTGATTTCCCCAAGTAACCTTGGTACTCATTTTATCGACCCCGGAGGGATGAAGGGCTGAGTCTGCCTTACCCGTGGACCGGGATTTGAACCCCGGGCCTGTGGTGTGGGAGCGCAAAGCGCTTCCTCTATGCCACCGGGCTTCAAGTGGGAATAACCTTAATGATAAAACCATTTAATTATAATGTGGGGAGGCTGTGTTTTGTAGAAAAAATCTTCAAGAACCGTATTCGTAACTCTCGTCCTTTTTTCTTTTTAATTTTATAATTTAATGAACAATGTGTAACTTATCGAATTAGTTCCATCCAGAAAGCCAGTATGCTAAAACAGCAAATTCCCCTCAACAGTCTTGCAAATATGCAAAGCGGTCACAAATTAAGATTATTACTTCAATGCTTACTATTTTCAGATAAAAGGGGACGAGTCCTGCTAGCTCGAGCCATTCAGCGGTTTCATAACAACACCTGTGTTCGGTTTGTTCCGAGGACAGTACAAACTGATTACATCTACATAACTCCTGAAGGAGGGTGAGTGGAGAGCTAATGTGGAAAATAATTGCTGGATTATTACAATTATAGTTCTTAATTGGAATATTAAGATTTGGCGTTAATCTTCCTGTGTTTTCCTGTTATGTCTTTTACAGATGCGCATCTTACATCGGTCGTATCGGAGGCGTGCAAGGCATTTCTCTGGGGAAAGGCTGCTACTCCGTGGGTATCATGCAGCACGAACTCATGCACAGCATAGGGTTTGTGCACGAACAGAACCGCCCCGACAGGGACGACTACATCGAAATCCTATGGGACAATGTCAAAGATGGTAATTTTTGATGAACTTGACCTTTTCTCATATATCTCTCTTTTTATTTATGAAATTCAGTGGACTTCGGTTCCGGTGTAACGCGATTAGTGGTCGTTTTCTTCCAAATCTGTCTAAGTTTTAATGTATGGTAAAGCGAGATAGTCACGTTTACACTTTACAAGCTTAGTTGCACCATTTAACGCATTATTGGCGTTGAAGCACTCAAGCCAAAAGGGCTTTCAATTTCCAGTAGAGCTGACTGTTTAGTTTAGTTTGGAGCAGATTAAAGTTAGTAACTTTTAAAAGTCAACATTTAAAGTTAGTAATAGCATTAAATATAAGATAAAAGGGGTTTTGGTACTACAAACTTTAACTCGCTTTTATAGAGATGTAAAGGACTGGTACCGAGCAGTAGGTGCCCAAAAGGGGTAGAGAGAAACCGTAAACTCTTGAGAATGCAATGATAGAGAAAAGGTATAGCAAATTCTCGTTAACGTAGCAAATAATCCTATAATCGTTAATGTACTCGTAACTATATAAACTTAATCAGTGAAAAATTATAGAATATAAGTTGGGTGAAAGAGGAAGAAAGAGCTAAGAGCCCTTTAAGGATAAATTTATAATAATTTGCGAGAAATTCTAAGGGCAAATAATCCTTATAATTGTTATTGTACTCGTAACTGTATATAAACTTAACCAGTGAAAAATTATAGAATATAAGGTGGGTGAAGAGAGAGAGAGAGAGAGAGAGAGAGAGAGAGAGAGAGAGAGAGAGAGAGAGAGAGAGAGAGAGAGAGAGAGAGAGAGAGAGAGAGAGAGAGAGAGAGAGAGAGAGAGAGAGAGAGAGCTAAGAGCCCGTTAAGGATAAGTTTATAATAATTTGCGAGAAATTCTAATGGCAGAGTGCAGAACCATTAACTATCGTCATTGTTCATTTATTGGATATTTCATTTAAGTATAAGGACATTTTGAATTTATGAAATAACTAACTTAAATGAAAAATTAAATTGAAGTGCTTGTCATGTAGAATTTAAACTACTTGGTGAATACGAAGTTGAAGAAACTACACAACCTTCCCAATTTTCCATGAAACTTCACCGACTTCATTTAAAAACCACATCTATACCCCTGAAGCACTGTTAACTCGTATGTACCCTAAATAAAATCGATAGCTACACGCTCTGGCTATAATTAGAATATGGTTTGGGGGGCTTGGATGAAGTTTAATAAAGCTCAAGGAAGTGTTCAAATATTTGAGTTGACAGCGAATTACATTCACAGCTTTCTTGGAGTGACCATGCTAGAATTCACATTCTTAAAAAGTTGACAGCCATGAAATAGGGTGGGGCCCGGAGACTTTTATTGTATTTACGAAATGATGTGTAAAGAAGATTGCAGTAATTAAAACATCGTAAAGTTTACGAGGAGAGGTTGTAAAACATGCTCAGACTTGGAGTATAATGTAAAAGGTTTTGTTTTAGAGGGTTCTGAATACTTGAAAAGATGGTTTCTTTAAGACATTTAAGAGTATCCTGTTCAAAGTTTAAGTATTATAAAGGTGATACATAAATCTTTAATGAATTTTAAATAAGTAAACTTAAACTCCTCTTTTGAAGGTAAACTTTAATCGTTGATAAAATATTTTACATCGTTGTTGGTTTATTTATGAGAATGTCTTTTTTTACACCTGGGTAAGATGAAAAATATTTGAATTGAAGTCATCAGTCTTAGAGTTACTCACAAAATATAAAATCTTTTCCATTTAATTCGATATGGGAATTTTTAATTCTCAATTGTTTCAACTGTTTCAATTACTAAGGTAGTTATATTAAGAATAGGTTTAATTAACCGGTTTGTTATGTTTAAAAAAAATCATATTTATGCCAAATAAATCGATCCATCCATCGATAAATTTCGAACTCCTAAAATATATAACGTATAGTCTGACCGCCACGAGAAAAACTTTAGTACATAAAACTTTAGTAACAATATTGCGGCGATTTTTATAGAAACGGGTTATTTGCCCGACAATTTTGGGGGGATGATGGTAATTCAAAAATGCTGAAAACATTTTGTGCAAAATCTGTAATCTTTAGATGCAAACTTCTTTTAAAAGTTTTGTTTTTCAGTCAAAGTTTTTCTCGAGGCGGTCGGACTGTATTTTCTTCTTTTACAAAAAAATACAGCTTTAAGCTTAAATGGTTTTGAAAATCTTTCCTCAATTGTGAAATCCTATTTTATTTATTTTTTTCAACTTTAAACTCATTAGAAATATTTAACAACTATAAAAGCTATTAAACACTTAAAATAGCTTCAGACTATTTTATACGTTAAATTTTCAAATGTAATCAATCTCACGCTTCGCTAACAAAGTGAACATTAAAAAATTCCTTTCTGAGAAAATCCATTTCCTTATTTTTCTCTCTTTTCCACTTTTTTCCTTTGCTAAAATGAGGCCTCTTAGGGGCCAGAACACACTAAAGAGAATAAGCAGAATTCTAGGGGCTTTTCGCAAATTACATCACATAATTTTCGGGGAGGAGGTTCACCCTTCTCTCCTTCTATATTTCCAGATTTTAAACTTCTATGACTCATCTCCTTTCTTTTGATGATCCTTTTGTAAAAACTTTAACATTGAATCTATAAAGTAAAAAGGCACATAGTTGTAAAAATTTCAAAAACAAATTCACATCTGTTTGTGAATGCACATATATATTTCTATACAGTATATGTTTCAGCAAGACCGCTCAAACTCTGCACAACCAGATACATTGCGTGCAGAACAGGATAAAAAATGCCCAAAGAACTGTACCTCTCCAACCCTTAGTTTTCACGAAAATTTCAACAAAAAAATGTATGGCGTCATATCCGATTTACGCAAAAAAAGTAATAAAAAAGAGAATAGGTATTTGCAAATGTTTACTGACTAAGATGGTTAAAAATGTCCAATACGTATATCGAGGCATGCATGCGCGCGTCGTGGAATTTTTTTATCAGGTATTACGTCATTTTCTCAAAGAACATTAGTCGGAGATGCTAAATCAGCAGACTTATTGAAACACCCTGTATATTTTTGGCTCATATCATATAGGTTTGAATGAATCATCCCTCCGTTACAAGTAAAAGGGACTCTCCTCCCTTTATCGTGTGAGGCAATGTATGAGTGGTCCCTTTCTATTGATTCTATTGGGTGAATACTCGGAAGGATAAAGAATTTTTTTTTCCTTTTTTCAGCTATAAATCAGTTTTCAATCTGCGGGGCATTATAAAGCTATCAATCACTGATTTAATTATTGGAACGCTTTAAATCTGTGTACCCTAATCTTAAGAGGAAAAGCAGCTATGTATCATCAAAGCTGGATTTAAGTTAGCACTATTAAGACGTGTTAGGGAAATGTGAAAGCAGTGCAATCCATTCTGAATAAAAGAATTGAATTTAACTCCACTTTGGAAATTTTACTTTTATATATCATGGAAGGGGTTAAATAAAACTTTAAAAAATAGTGGTTGTCATTATTGTGCTTAAATTTAACTGAACTTCCTTCAGCGAAATTCATGCTCAGTCCTTTTGGCAATGCATCGATGACCTGATGCCGATCTTCGCTGAGAGTTACTTCTTTTCAAACTTCTTCATTATATTCGATCTAGAATAGTTTAAAAATGGAATTTAATAGTGCTAATGGGGCTGTAGATTTTTTTTAAATAGATATTAAATAGATTATTTAAATATATGATTCAATATAGGCCATTGGAAAATAGTTAAAAACTATCAGATTGGATCTTGGGTAGTTCTATCACGACCACTTAGTAGATCTATCACTCAAATGACGTTGGCTGGAGGCTATTCTACTAGTCCAGGTACCTCAAACCCAATGAAAAAGTTTCAGCGCATGCTTTAATCTATTTCAGAAGCTTTTTCAAAAGGTTTTAAGCATTTAAGTAACCTTTAAATTGTTATTGCTTCCTGAAGTCATCACTGATGTCTGAATGCCCTAGCCGTATTCTCACTTCGACCACATAGATCTAAGTGACCAAAGACGCCACTAATATGACGTGACTGGAGGCCGGTCTGAAACTCCTACGCTTAAATTTCAATAAAAGGGTTTTAGCGCATGAAGGAGCGTGTCCTTCAGCATGCTCAGAAACTATCTCCATTCCAATTTATTTAGGTGATCTCAAAAGGTGTCTTCCCCTTGGAGCCCGACTGGATCCGAGCCTACTTCCAACAACGTTACATTTCACTTGTGTAGCACTCTGGCCATTTAGATCCCGGTGGTCGTGGTTCAATGTGACACGTTACAAGATAGTAAAACAAACTGTTTTCTGTAATCAGGTCAAGTGATCATCTTTGCGTTGTTTGGTTACACATGGGAAAGCGTGTCCTGTCTTCTTTCTTTCTTTCTGTGTTTTTGAGCCTGCACTTGTCGTTTCGCAGGTCACCGAGGTAACTTCGTGAAGTTGGACTGGTACACCCTGCGACAGCTGAACGAGTCCTACGACTACTCGTCCATCCTGCACTACGGCCGCTTCGCCTTCAGCAGAGATCCGCGCCGGAAGCCCACCATGGTGCCCAAGAAGAAGAGAGCACGCATAGGGCAGCGCAAGGACTTCAGCGCCGGCGATGTGCGCAAAATCAACAAGCTCTACAACTGTAGGGAGCGATTTCCAGACTTAGATCAATGAAACCACAATACTCATTACTAGTGTTCGGCACTAGTTAACTAGAACTAGTTGCAACTAGTAGTTATCTACCAATCAACTAATAGTTAACTAGTAGTTTAACTACTTTTAGTTTAAAGTAGTTAAACTATTAGTTTAACTACTTTTTTAATTAACTACTAGTTAAAACTACTTTCAAATTTTCAACTAGTACTTCAAAAAAAAATTATTTAAAATTTAAAAAGATATTTAAAATTGTTATCAAAAGTAGAGTACTCAAATACCATAACCAGAAATTAAGACCATTTTTGCGCGAAGTATGAATGTTTTTTGTGATATAGATAAGAAAGATGTATTAGAATTTCTCCAAAAAGTAGGTTATGAAATTAAATAGACTAGTTAACTAGTAGTTAACTACTTTGGGAAATAGTTAACTACTAGTTGCAACTAGTCCCATGAAAAAATAATTAACTACTAGTTACAACTACAATTTCCCAGACTAGTTGGTAGTTAACTATTTTTTACCACTAGTTGCCGATCACTCTACTCATCTCTCAAATGTTCAGTAAATTAAAATTGCAGTGTAAAGGATACGGAGAGTACTTTTTCGAATCGTGGGACTTCCGCATCTTCACCTTTGTCATATATTATCATACTGTTGCTGCACTGTGATTTTCCCTGTATTATCTTCACTGTTGTTGTATTTGCATACCATACTTCATTTCTTCAGATAATTCACAGTTCCAGGTAGCCCGCAAAAAAAATGAGAAACCTTTATAAACTTCATGAAAAGTAATACCCATATATCCCATACTATCTAAAAATCCACAAAATGGATTAAGTATATTTTATAATAATTTATTAAAGTTGCTTCATAATTACAAAATTTCTTCTTAAGAAAAAAATTAGGCTACTGGGAATTGATTTACTGATTCTACAAAGTATTTTCTATAAATAAAATAACTATTACCAAATATAACTAACTTTTTTAACCTAAACTATTCAGGCTAACTGTGAAAAGAACAAGGAACGTAATTAAAAACTTTAAACTGAAGCCTAGAATAGTGATAATAATAAGAATAATATACTCCTGTTCATAAAAAATGCAACACCAAGAAGGAATTGTCCGATCAACATGAAATTTTCAGGGTATGTTCATTATGGTTTTCTATTTAAATTGATGCAAATTCAGAGTTATAGCGCATGCGTGAGACGAGCAGCGCCTTTTCAATCACTAATTTAGTTGTATGTATGGGGGGCTGTAACGGGTGGTTAAGAAGTTGTAAGAAGGTTGTCTGCCGCTGATTATTTTGTCATTAGAAGTCATTATACCCCTTATACCTTAACGGATTCCATATGAGCATTTAACAGTGCTTGATCGAGGATCAATGATTGGCTTTCTTGAAGGGTGTTTTCACACAGTGTTACTGCTGCTCAGATAAAGGCCAATAGGACAATAGTGATATGGGTGTGAAAGCAGAGGTCCCAAGATGGTCAGGCGAGTTGAAAATCAGGGGCTGAACGCCTCATTGTCATGTCAACACGGGATCAAAGAGACTTCATTCGCATGACAGTGCCGGATCACTCAGCGACTTTTCGACATCGTTCAAACTGCCAAAACACTGCTACAGGTCTATCATTGTCTGCTCCAACAGTTAATTGGTGGTTGCTCCACCGAATTCCACGAATTATCGTTCTTTTTTAAAGAGCTCCATTGATGGAATTCCATCAGTGCATAAAGCTACCATGGGGTCATCAAAAATTTTTTTTCGCGCTATTAATAGCAACAAATGGCCTTTTTAAACGAATCCAATTTCAATTTTCATCAACATGACACCCACATCGGCTTTTGGCGCTATATTATAAAACGCCATCTTTGGAGAGTTTTATCTTGCGTCATACCGCACGAACGCCCAGCGTTATGAGATGGAGCACTATTGAGTATCATGGGCAACCTTATGAGATAAGAAATGAAGGTGATCTTAACAGCCACAAATGCTTTAAAAAAATTTTGGAGCCAAAAATTATACCCTACCTTTGAAGCATTCCTGAAGCTGTATTTGATCAGGACAAACCTTGGACACTTGTTTTTTGGAATGTCCCGAACTTCCATTTTATCCATCAAAAGCAGTTTCTCTTTCAGCAAATTTCTTCACCCAATATTTCACCTATGGAACTTGACTGAAATTTCGTTGATTAGTCCTCATGCTCAAAATTCTTGTTCTGTTGCCAACTTTGGCAAACTTTGGGTTTCAGAAGAATCTTTGATGAAAATCTCCTCCTCAGGCAAAAAAGCAATATGTTTGATTTAATGACGTGTCGGATAGAGGCTCTCATTGTAACGCGTATAGACTACATAAAACACTGATTTTCGATATTTAGTTTTGTTCCTTTGTTCTGAAAATTTAATCGTTTATTTGCACCTACAAAGGTCACCAGCTGTGTAAATTTCATCAAAATCTAACAAGTCCTTCATGGTGTTGCATTTTTTATGAACAGGAGTATAGTTTTATAGTATCAGGATTATTTTTTACATTTAATTAATTAAAAAAGATATAAATTTAAACGGAAACCTTGAAGAAAAAAGTATTTTAATTATTCATAGAGTCCATTCTTCTCACCTAAATTTTTCAAGCATATTTTGTTTGTTAATAATACACCAAAATACGACATCTATTCTAGAAATAGATTCAGTAGAGTCGATATTATAGACTCACTAGTGTGAAGGGAGACCCTCCTTAGCACTTTCTGCGAAACTCATGTTATGTAAAAATAACCCCTATTTGTTGACGCTGTTTTCAGTAGTTGCTCAAAAGATTTTTCAACAGGAGATCAAAAGAAAATATACTGTACTTTTCAAAAGTATGGGAAAAATGCTAAAAAATCCAGATATTTTATTCAATGATAAGGATACTTTGTTGTGTCACAACATTTGTCAACCTATACCTGAAAATTATGCTAGAAGTTTTCAAAAAATATATATTTTTTTACATTTATTGCTAGAGTATACCTATGTAATATTGATGAAATTAAGATTTTCTCTCATAAATCTGACCCAGATTGACTATTTCTATAACTATAAAAGAGCAAACCACACACAATATTAAGAATATCTTTTTTTATATGTTATGGTTAAAGGGATAAATACTGTTGTAATAATCAGTAATAATCGGTTGTCATAATTAATGGCCGCTTTTTTGTTAAAATGATAAATGAACCAAATTAATCATTTCACCGATTAATGTGATATATTTCAACAAGTTTAGTTTGAAATTTTCATTCCACATGCGTAATACTTTTCCTCGTCAGCATAGGCAGATTTATGAATGTGTCGCTTACCAGACCGATCCGCTTATTCCATATTATTATTACAATAAAATAGCATTGTGAAATGAGCTTTGAAAAATTATTTATTTAAGTGCCGGAATTAAATGATGAATTGGATTAAATACTGAAATGAATTTTTAAAAAGCTATAGTAAATAAATAATGGCTTTGACCAGTCCTTGTAAAAGTAAGTAATTTTGGTAAATAGCAAAATTGGTGGTACAACCCTCGTGTCCAAAAATTAAGGATAATTTGATATTTTCGGAATAATGACACAAATTTTAGTTGATAAATTACATAAACAACTAATAACTGTAATTTTTATAGAGGGATTGAAGGTAACATCCAATGTTGTACTACATTTGACCATTACATTTTCGTTAACGCACTTAAAAAATATTTTCGGGTCATGAGGATATTACAAACATCTGAATAGTTTATTAATAACCCTAAAAAATTAAAAAGTGCAAGAATGAAGACTGGGAGCTAAAAAATAAAATCGAAAAAGTGATCAAAGGTACACCATACACCTGTTTAACTTTTATTTGTCTTAGAGTTTATCTGGTTTATCTGTCTTAGAAAAATTAAAATGTTATTTTTGTCCGAAGGTACAAGAGTCTCCCCTATCATAAAATAATAGTAGTAATTATGTACTACCGTATGTCAGATCTACAAAAATATTTTGATTGATAAATTCTTGTTAAAAAGTAATAATACAGCATTTATCAATAATAAAATTCATATTGTTTTCAATGTGTTTCTTTTCAGTAGTATATTACATTAAAGAAAATATAATGAAACAAATAAAGCAACCCATTCGTTGTACTGATGTTGTACTGAGTATTATAGAATTTATACTGTAGTAATATAATGTTAAGATATTTTATGTACGTGTAGAAAGAAATCAAAATTAAGGAAGTCCTCAATATTTCCAAAAATAAAATTCAAGAAAAATGTAATTGAACGTAAATAATAAATTTTCAAAGCTGTTACTCTAAATTTAAAATATGGGAGGAAATGGAGTGATTTGATACAGCAAAATTCAAACCCAATTTTAGTAGGAAAAAAAAGGTTGATTGGGACATTTTTTTTCTAAAAATGTCTAAAAAGACTCAATTTTATGAAATCAACTAGAACAAAAATATAAGCCTGATGAAAATTAAAATAATGACGACTTTTGTGAAAATTCTATTTTGTACCCACGTGCAAAGAAGTGTGATACCTTGCTTGCGGCACATTGATTTAGTGATTAATTTGCTCAAAAATAGTAGGTCAATAACAAAAATTTAGGAAAATAATCAATATTATTGTATTGAGAGATAAATATTTGTCGTAAGTTAATCTCTCAGCTGATGTTATTCTATAAATCAGGGATGGGCAACCTGAGGCACGCGTGCCACAGTATGGTGCACGGCGGCGATAAAGCACGCAAGACATTGAAAAATTCGGAAAAATAATAATGTCTAACGTCATCAACGCGTTTTCAATGCTCTGGCCATCTTCCCTCGTCCGACAAGGTGGGGCTAGGTGGAGCCATCTTAAGACTAATTTGTTTAAAGGTTTTTCATACGATTTCATTCATTATTTCAGTTAAACTATCGTAAGATTTGCTTTGGATTGAAATTAATGGTTGAAGATGGATCCTAAATTCAACATCTCGAGATTTTTCCCCATAACTAAACAAAAAATGAAACCAAGCAAAAAAATAAAGATTTTTAAAGGACATACTTTATTTTAAAAGCGGTAAAACTTGGCCAAATAAAACCTGTTTTCCAATTTATTAATTAGTTTGCTATTTGCGATTGTTACGATTTGAAATGTAGTGTGAAGGTAAAATTTAAACTAAACAAGAGAATTAAAGTAACAAAGAATTTATTAACAGCTGAACGTATTACGACTGCCACATTGGAACAGCTCGAAGAGGGGTCTGGCCTGAGGGGAGAGGCCTGAGGAAAAGAGGTGCACGTGTCTCTGAACCGAAACCTAAACTAATGGCTGTGATTGGTTCAGAAATCACGGCGGGCGTGGAGCTTAGGTGATCCGGGAATATCTCAGGGAGTCCTGAAGGGCACTCGGCCACTTCTTCGAAATATCTCCGAGAGGCCTGCTACAAGATTGAAATGAATTAGTAAAGTAATCTTAAATATTTAATGAAACTCAATGATTGAAGATTATATGGCAGCTACTATACCAAACATTCTATTACGGAAAAAGTGTATCGCCATTTTTGATTACTTGAGTTTATTTCGGAATGTCTTAAGGTGAATTATTTAGTTTTAATCAAATTTGGAGTTAGAACATTTGTATTAAACCATCTTTCTGTTTCAATTAAATCAGATTCAGTTCAAATAAATGGTTCATTTGTGTTGGAGCACGAGTACAGTAAAACAGTATCAATGGCATAAGTGAACATTTTTTCAAAACGTTCCAATTTATATAAATCAGTAATAAAAATTAAGAAGAAAAGGCCAAAAATAAATTCCTGAGGCACTCCATAAATTTGTTGGACTGTTATCGAATTAGGCCATGCTTTAAACTGTCTTAGTTCTATCTTTTAAATATGATAATATCAAATTATTGTAACCAATATTTAGAAGAGCTTAAAACTTAATTAAAACTTTAAAAAAATGTTACGCTGATGAAAATATTATGCTAATGAAAAGCTATGAAGTAATTGACTAATTGCTAATGTAAAGCTATTAATAGGAAACTATCCAATTTACAACCAACTAATTAGAAAAGTTGTTATGTCAAGAGGAAGTCAAAGCCTCTCCACCGTTTAGAGCATGAAAATCACACCAAATCCTATGCCTGAGAATGTAACATAACATAACGTTAAACGTTTATAAAGTTCTGCTGAAGCGTTTCATGGTTAAAACATTTTGACTGTAATTAAAGTAATTTTTTTTAATTAAAGATCGCTTTTTTACTTAATTCGAAAAAAAAATGTCAACTTATACTGCTTTTAGAAAGAAATAAGTAAAGCTCTTAAAAGTACTTAGTTTAAATAAATTTCCATGCTACTTATTTTCAATGCTCGAACAGAGTTAATTACCCTGGAGACTCATTTATCAAATTTATTCAAACCCAGTTTGTTTTATCATTATTTATCCTTTCTTTACTCACATCGTATCATCTTTAAGATCCTTTAGAACAGATAATGTTAACTAAGGTTCTGTAGAACACTTGCTTATATTTATTACTGCGCTTCACAAGTAGTATAGTACTTTATTTTATTATTAACACATTTATTATTATTATTTTTATTTATTGTGAGGTATTTTGTTTGTATTTATATTCCTAATGTACTTTCTAATTCTTATTTCTAATCATTTGATCATGTAAAAATTTCTCAGTTTTTAGGTCCTTAAAAACCTTTTATTTATTTTTTAAAATTTGCATCATGTTTAAAAATGTAATCTTAGAATATCTTTATGTTTTACAAAGTAATTTGAATTGTCTGATTGTTTGAAAATTTACATTCTCAATATTAACATTGATCGTTAATCCTTTATACTTCAAATCCATGTTTAAAAAGTGAATATACATTAAAAATTAGTTAAAAAAGGAAGTTAAATTTTACCATTCCACATGCCCACAAGCCCCTGCTTTCCCTGTTATAATATTTAAAAACATAATAAAGCATCTTGATTATTTTAAAACCTGATCTAATAAGTATTTTTTAATTTAAGTTAATATAAAACTAATGAATGCTATTTTGGCGTATTTAATTTTTTTTTCTTTTGTTTTGTTATAAGTTAAAAACTCATAAACCTGGAAATCTGTGAACTCATGGACGAGCTGTGGCTCCTTTGGGATGTATTTACAATTGTCTTTTTTCTTTTTTTAATTTTGTGTAAACTATTGTGATTCTTCTTTAAATTTTGTAATTTTGTTTTTGTGTTTAATAAAGATAAAGAAAGATAAAGATTAATTAAATACGTTCATAGAGTAAAGTGGATCATTTGCAATCAGTGTGAATTCTAAAAGACTGGTCGTATTCCTTACCTAATCAAATCAACCCATGCATTCTGATCTTACATTCCTTTTTCATGCTACAACCTGTTCTCTTAATAAAGCTTAAGTAAATTACAAAAGGAGAGTTTTGAAAATACTTCCATTTTAAATAGGAAATTGATAAGGTAAACGCAGAAAAAGCGGGCTGGAACTTACGAGAAAAGAACTTCCCAAATGCAATTACAGAACTCCAAAACGATCTCGGTAACGAACTATCGTTTTATGAGAAAACGGAGCAAAAAAAACCTATGGAGCGAACATAAAGTTGCCCTGAAAAATAATGTAATTATTCTCAAAGGATCGTGTATAGGGGCTGATGTACTTCAACAATTTTGGCACATTATAAAAACTGCAATACTATCCAGGACAGGAAAAAAATGTCCTTAATTTCATTTTTCCATAAATGACGGAGCATTTTCAGTTTCTTAATTGAAACTTGCACTTTTTTATCTTTTTGGGTGGAAATTGGTTTCCGGTGCATATCGAGATTTTCTTCTGCGGTTTCTTGTGTCTTGTTAAGTAGTGGAGCCTACTGGATAGCCTTTTATAAGATTATAATAAAGTTATCAGGTAGTTAATGATTGTTGATAACCTAAAAAAAATCTTAATAAGAACCCTAAAGTACAGCATTTTCTAATAGTAAGAAGCACTTTATGTGAAGATGAATAATGATTATCCAAGTAAAACAACTTTTAATATTTTTTAATACTCCCGCAGCCTCTGTTACTCTTGTTTTTTTTAATTTCCGGGAGGAAGTTTGATTTAACCCCTTAAAACTTAAAATGATGATTTATCAAATCCTAGTCTAATAAATGCATTTTCCATAGCAATTTCACGCCTATTTGTTTTTGTTAGCCATTTTAGAAAGATCTGCATTTGCTGATCTCCAAGGAAGAAAATGAAATGAAATAAGTAAGGAAAAATAACTGTTTTAAAATTCTAGATTACTTGTTTAATTTATTTCATATAAAATAGAATCAAATCACCAGGGAAAATTACTTCCAGGCCCTTACTACCTTACTCAACAACCACACTAGTCAATTGTCTGTTTAAATGGTAGCAATAAATCAATTAATATGTTGTTCATTAAACCGTGAAAGTTAAGGGAAATACGTTTAAGTTCATTCGGTTAGTCATTTACACCTTTTAAAACACCCATCTGGCTTTAATTATTCAGACGGGTACTAATTAGAAACTCGTATCCGAGGAGAAGCTACAAGAGGGTTATATAATTTCAAGCGCTCCAGTATGGAGGGTTTTGTTTCGATGATTAAAGTAAGACTCCGTTTAATTTTATTTTATACAATTTATCTCTAACTACATTCATTATGGAAATAACGAGGGGAAAATAGTAAAACAAGTTTCAATGAACTGTAAAACGCAATAATAAACTGAAACAAAATTAAATCCTTAATACAATAGCTACTTTAAAGGCTTTTCGGGAATTCTGATAAAAACCATAGTTTCCATGAGTTGTTTACTCGTATTATTCCATTGCAAAACTTTAAAGTTCCAGTATGTTTCTTTTAGCCTGAAAACTGTGAATTTCAATTTTTTAAATTTTTAAGGTTTTTATGTTTTGTTTTCAGGGCCCGACTTACAAGTTTGGGGGCCCAGGGAAAAAGACCCATTTGGGGGCCCCCGACATGTCGGTTAATAAAACTTAAATTTATTTTACTTAAAATAACAAATTCAATCATCAATCAACCAAGAGTAAACACTGTCGTAAAAATTGTTAAAACTTTATAAGCTTAGAAGTTTATTTTACACTTATTTCACATTTTCTTAGCTTTTTAAGCATTTTGGAGGCCCCTTTAAAATGGGGGCCCTGGGCAAGTGCCCCGAATGACCTCCCAGAAATTAAGCACTGATGTATGTTGTAACAAGTTACAGACTGTATTTGATTTTCTTCTAAATCTATTCTATTTTAACTTTTTGTTGTAATCGGTGTAATTTTGGTTAACCCAAGTTTTGGTCACAATTTAATAGAAAATTAGCCTCAATTTAATATTATGGTTTTGATTATTATCATTAAGCTACAATAGTCAACGTAAAAAATTACACAATTTGATTAAAAAGAAATAAGAATAATATGATTTTTGCTAAGAGTCACTGACCAATATGCCCGAGTTTAAAAATAAAACTATCGCTCAATTCTACAGGAGGAAAGAAAATATTATTAAACGAATTTTTAATTATTGTCCATGTTTCAAAAGGTTTCTTCAACTTCAGTGTTGAAACTGCTTTTAAAAACTGATATAAAGGTTTTATACAGGATTAGGCAGACAGATTAGCGAATGAACTTAATTGCAATGTCCATAGATGAAAATACTATATGAAATTATATAAAATGCCCGTGCAGATATATTATTTCCGTTCTTCAGTCTTATGAAAATAAGCAACAACCTTTCATTTGGTTTCGTTCACAGTAGTTTCATTAAAGCTTTCTTCGTGCGATTATATTCGTTGATTTCCCCAGGTGAATCATTGAAACTAATTGGAAAGCTCAGTTTTCAAGGCATCCAGTTCAATACATCTATAATAGCACGAAAATTCCAAACTAATGATGTAATGTGCTAATATATAGGAATTGGAGCTACTTCTAATGACGTGTTTGGAGTTGCGTATTAAAACAGGCCCGTATACCCTTCAAAAATTCAACTTTTTCTACAGATGTATTATAGATAATATCATAAGTACCTATGTAAGGTGTTTCAAAAGTCCGTTTCACGACTTTTATTTGGAACCTACGTCTCATAGGGCCATGGAAATAAAGTGCTCCCCTAGGTAATAAGAGGGACCTTGCTGAATCCATTGAGACGGCCTACAGCGTCCCTAGCGGTGAAATAAGAAAGTTTAAATAAATTAATTAAAAATCTAAAGGAGGTAGGAATGATCGAGAAAATTGTTTGAATGAAAATCATAACAAACGCGTAGAAAAAGATTTATGGAAATATCTTTAACATTCGCGATGAGATATTAGGAAGTGAATTTTAACACTTTTTCAGGCCTCAAAAAAGAAAAGTTCGCATTCGCAACTTTCCAAATTTGATTTTTCAATTAAAATGTTTCTTTATTGATCTAAAAAACAAAACTAACCTACATAATAAGACTGAAAAACTGGCAAATCTTTTTCTTTTTTTAGGCCTGAAAAAGTGCTATTTTCAATGCTAATATCTCCTCGAATATGTAAGATATTTTCATGAAGTTTCACGATATGTAAAAAAAAATATTTTTGAAAGTTTTTGTTTCTCCTTAAGTTTTATAATTAATTTTTTAACTTTCTTACTTCGCCGCTAAAGGCGCTATAATCCATCTCAATGGATTTACTGTGAATTTTTTCAGAATTTTCGGATAATATCTTGAGGTGCCGCAATATATAATTATTTGCAAGTGTGTGCTCATTGCGCCACATGTCACACACACTTACAACAAGTCAGGGCCGTAACCAGTACTTTTGTTTCGGGGGGGGGGGTTGACTCCAATATTTTCTGAGGTACCTCCTTACGGGTACTTATTTATACGTTAAGTTTTAGATGGCAACAATGTATTGAAATTTTGATGCACTAAATTTAAAAATTGTATGAACAATATGAATTCCAAGTAAAAGGGTGGCTGGGGGTCCTCCCCCAGAAAAATTTTGGGAAATTTGCCCCTCAAAAGAGTGTTTTAGCTCATTTTGAGACCTCTTAGATTATACCCAAAGAGCACCACTTATTGTAAGCGGCCGAATTTTCAAGGTAAAAAGAAGGTATATTGCAATAAATGGCAAAATGTTGAGGGAGTTTTTGGGTTTCTACTCCAGAAAAATTTTTGAATTTTGCCCCTAAAAGTGGCATTTTAACTCATTTTGAAACACTTTAGGTTACATCAAAGAGAATCACTCTGTTAATAATTTTGTTGGTAGATGGAGCCACAGTAAAACGGCCAGGTGGCGCTACTGTTGATTTATCTGTATATATATCTTGTTATGTTGATTTTTGTTCAAGTTTGATTCAGTTTGTTTTTAAAATGTAACGTGTGAAACTCGGAATAAACGAGGTGTTTTTACCTTTTGGTGTTTTCTCTGGAGTCCCCCTGCACAGGCCAGTATTTGAAGATGTGGTAGTGAGTTGCAATTAGGTTAGCTTGAGTTTAAGGTTAGTAAACATTTTTTTGGTGTCAGAAGTGGGGTCGAGTTGATTTAGTTGTGACTTGTTGTTGTGTTTAGTATAGTTGGATTGAAATTATTGGTATTGAATTAGAATTGACTTGTTGTTTAGATTGCTGGTGAAATTTGTGTATTTTGGTAATTGTTGTGCAGTGTTTATAGGTTATTGCATTAGTTTGTAGCGGGTTCGTGTAGTGGGGATCAGGATTGATTTTGAATTGTGTGTTTACGGGGAATTCTGGTTAGTTAAGTAGTTTGTTGTAGCGACTTTTGTGTTGTATAGTTCATAGTGTTGTTTTGTGTAGTTGACTTGGATTAGTCTTCGTGTAGTATTTGGGTTAGGCGTAGAACTTGGATTAGTCTTCGTGTAGTATTTGGGTTAGGCTTCGCGTAGAACTTGGATTAGTTTTCGCGTAGTATTGGGGTTAGGCTTCGTGTAGTATTTGGGTTAGTCTTCAAGTTGTTGTTTAGTCTTCAAGTAGTTGTTTAGTCTTCAAGAAGTTGCGGTTTAGACTTTTGTGTTGGTATGGTTCAGACGTTGAGTTAGTTTGTTGAGACTTCGTGTAGGGTAGGTTAGGCTTAGTCGTAGTATTGGACTTTAAGGTGTGTTTGTTGAAACTTAGGTGATCAGTTGAGGTTTGTGTTTCAAGTTGTTGGTTGAAGTAGTGACCTTTATAATTATGGCTACATCCATAAATTTTTTGAGAAGAGACGAATTGATAAGGTTAGCCTTGGAGTTAGGGATAACGTTAAGAGCTAACAAAATGATCGAGATAAGAAACGAAATTTTGGAAAGTGATGTGCTTAAAAAATGTACTGAGGGTCTTGAGAGTATTATTGAATCGGTAAAGCAGCTTGTGGAGGATGAAAGGAAAGAAAAGGCTGATGAAAGGAAAGAAAAGGCTGATAAAATAGCTTTGGAAAAGAGTAGATTGGAGATCGAGAAACTGAAAGCTTCTCCGATCAATCCTGAAGTTGAGAAATTAAGGCTGCAACAGATAGAAAAGGAATTGGAGCTGGAGACACTACGTAGGGACAAACCACTGTTATCAAACCAGGGACCGGTGGTAGATGTGCTAGAAACCTTGATTAAAAGTGTTAGAACACTTAGCATTCCCGTACCAGCAAAAGCAGAGTCGTTTCATTTGTTTTTTCAATCCCTTGAGAAAGCATTTGAAATTAAAAATGTACCCAACGATCTCAAATCTGAAATTCTTCTTAACGTTTTGGGGGAAAGGGCTAATCATGTGATGACTCACATAAGCGCGGAAGATTTAAAGGATTATGATAAATTGAAATCTCTAGTGCTCAAAGAATTTCAAACAACACCGCAAGACTGCATAAATCACTTTCGCAAGGTAGTTAAGTCCCCTTCAGAAAGTTATGTTCAATTTGCCTCAAGATTGGGGGCAATCTTTGATTATTATTGTCAATTGAGAGGAGTTAAGACTTTTGATTCTCTATGCGATTTGATCGTCTCGGATAGAATATTCATGTCTTTAGACAAAGACTTAACTAGTCATATCGGAACTAAACAAGGAGAGTCATATTTTAAACCACAAGAAATGGCACGTGAATGTGATATATTTTTGTCTACTAAGCGATCAAGGATCGACAATGATTGCAATACAAGGGGTTCAAATGTTAAAGCTAGGTGGGAAGAAACTAAACCTAGAAACCCTAATTTTCGGTATAACAAGAATGTATCAAATGTGTATGTATCGGGTATAAAGGTGCATGGTTGTATCTTGTGTAAAACAAATCAAAATCACTTGCTGAATTGCTGTCCTACTTTTAAGGCTTTGTCAACATACGAGCGATTTGAAGTTGTTAGGCAGAACAAGCTATGCTTTAAGTGTTTGTCTGCTGAGTGTTACGTAAAAAAATGTAATGCTAAAAATTGCTTTTGTGGGAAACCACATAATAACTTGCTTCATTTTCCAAAGACAACCAAGACTTGTCTAAAGGGTGAGGGTAACAAACCCAATGTTGACACGAGTGAAACAACTCAGTGTAATTCCTCAGTTTCCAAACCTACCAAGATACCATCAGTGTTGTTACTAACTTGTACTGTATATGCTAGCGGAGTAGATGAACCAAATTTAAGTAAAATGGTACGTATTTTGGGTGATAACGGTTCAGAGAGAAGTTGGTGTACTAAATCCTTAGTTAACACCTTAAATCTAAAATCTATTAGAGAAGAGAGGTTAACTGTGTTTTCCTTTGGCTCAACAAAGCCATCTGAAAAATTGTACGATGTAGTGGAGTTGAAACTAACTAGTAGGTATAACTCAAATCAATTTATTTGGGTTGAAGTTTTGGTAGCTGAAACAATTACTGCTGCACACGTTTCTCTTCCTAATGCGGAAGTGCAAAAAATTGTGCAGTCCAAGGGTTTGGATTTGGCTGATTGCTGTGAGAGCAATATTGAGGTACTAATTGGAGCCGATGTATTTTGGCAGATTGTTGAATCTTCTTTTGGTAAAATAAACCAAACCTTAACTTGTGTACCAACAATTTTTGGAGTTGCGTTACAAGGAAGTCTTAAGGCTCAGGATCATAAAGTTAATATGCCAGGATTCACAAATTGTTTTGTAGCTCCTACAGATGTTCAAGTATTGTGGGAATTGGATAGCTTGGGAATCAAAGAAAAGGAAGGTATGAATATTGCTGAAAAAACACTAACGGATGAGTTTGAGAAAAATTTGAAATTCGTGGATGGAAGGTACGAGACGGATTTGTTGTGGAAGTTAGCTCCTGAGGAATTGGGAAATAATTACCAGTTGGCTAAAAGGCAATTCGATGAGTTAGAAAAGGAGTTTTCAAAAAATAATTGGATTGCTGATGAGTATGCGGAAATAATAAATAGCCAAAAGTTAAGTGGAATTATTGAGGAATGTGGCAGAGATGAGCAGGAGTATTTTATGCCACACAGAGCGGTAGTGAGAGAGGACAAGGAGACAACTAAAGTTCGGATAGTCTTCAATTGTAGTTCCAAGTCTAAGAATAATCTTTCACTAAACGAGTGCTTGGAAACAGGCCCAAACTTAAATCCCAATATCCTAGATGTGATTTTAAGTTTCAGAAGTCACAAGGTCGTATTTAATGGTGATATAGAGAAAGCATTCCTGATGATAAGAATTTCGGAAAAGGACAGGAAGTTTTTGAAATTTCTTTGGTTCGCGGATAGTCCTAGTAGAGATTACAAATTTATGAGAATGAACAGATTACCGTTTGGTTGTAAAAGTTCACCTTTCATTTTGAGTGCCACGATAAAATATCATATTAGAAAATTTGAGAAGAGTAAGCCGCAAGTATTCAAAATGTTAGATACATCGCTTTACGTAGATGATTTATTTTTTGGTGGAAATACTGTTAGCGAGGCGTTTGAGTTGTCATCCGATGCTGCTGTAATCCTAAAACAAGGTGGATTCAATTTAAGGAAATTGAGATCCAATAGTAGGGAGTTAGAAAAATTATGGATCGAAAATGGACTTTGTAAGGGTGAGACCAAAGGAGTTAAACCTTTAAAGGTCTTAGGGTTAAATTGGAACCCTTTAGAAGACGAGTTATCGCTAGAGTTAAACGATTTAAGCGATTCCTGGAAAACTTTGAGGCCTAGTAAAAGAAGTGTTTTACAGACGGCAGCAAAAATCTTTGATCCTCTTGGATTAATTGCACCATTTTTGATACGGGTAAAATTGTTGTTACAGGAAATTTGGGAGAAAGCATGTGAGTGGGACGAGGATTTGCCAGAGGACTTATGGCAAAGGTGGATCAATTGGTGTGGAGAAATCGAGAAATTGGTAAATATAAAGATCCCAAGAAATTGCTTCCTGGATTGTAAGGATGTGCAAATAGAGGTAAATGTGTTTTGCGACGCTTCTCCAAACGCTTATGGAGCAGTTGTATATTTTAGATATACTGAAGTAAGCGGCAATTATAAGGTGTCCTTTATAATGTCAAAAAGTAGAGTTGCACCCCTAAAGAAGTTGACATTGCCAAGGTTGGAACTTATGGCCATGGTGATAGGTGCTAGAGTAGGTAGTTACCTTAAGAATGTTTTCAAGGATAAAATAAGTAAAATAGTGTTCTGGAGTGATTCGTGTATCGCGTTACATTGGGTAAAGGGGAGTGCAAAGCGATGGAAAGAGTTTGTGTCGAATAGAGTAGTTGAAGTACAGGAAAGAACAAGTCCTAGTGACTGGTACTATTGCCCTTCGAGTGATAACCCTGCCGATCTGCTGACTAGAGGGTTGGCAGCGGAAAAACTGATAAATTGTGACAAATGGTGGGAAGGCCCAATTTGGTTAAGAAATGAAAATCAGGGTTGGCCTGAACAGATGATTAGTGGGTTATCAAGTGTAGACAGCGAGGAGGTGGTAAGAGAGAGAAAAAAGGAATCTGTTAATACCTTTTTAGTTAAATTGGAGTCAGATGATAACCTTTGGGACCGATTTTCAGACTGGAATAGACTAAAAAGAGTAGTTGCTTGGTGGTTGAGGTTCATCGGAAATGCGAAGGGAAACAAGATCTCAACTCCTTTTTTGCAGTGGTGTGAATTAAGACACGCGCATGATGTTATTATTAAAGTAGTTCAAAGGAGTACGTACAAAGATGAAATAGATGCCTTAGAGAGATCTAAAGTAGTAAAGAAAAGTTCATTAAATTCGTTGAACCCGTTTTTGGACAGTAAAGGTTTATTACGGGTTGGAGGACGATTACGGAATGCAGATTTGGAAGAGACTGTAAAACATCAGCTCATATTGCCAAAAAACCACCCTGTTACAGTGTTGTTGATTAAATTTTACCATCATGATTACAAGCATGCAGGGATACAGTTAATTAATTCTGCTATGAAACAGAAGTATTGGATTATGGGGGCAAAATCAGCAATACGTAAAGAACTAAGAAAATGTGTTATTTGTGCCCGATTTTCCTCTGAGCTCTCAAAACAGATTATGGCAGACTTGCCTTCTGCGAGAGTAAACCCAGGAAGAGCGTTTCTTAGGATCGGTACTGATTATGCAGGACCATTTCTAATCACCCCTCGGCGTGGTAGAGGAATCAAGCCAGTAAAAATGTACGTATGTGTATACGTTTGTTTCACTACGAAAGCGGTACATTTTGAATTGGCAAGTGATCTTACTGCGCAGGCGTGTATAGCGGCACTTAAGAGATTCATAGCCAGGCGAGGGAAGCCAATTGAAATATTTAGTGATTGCGGCACGAACTTTGTTGGTGCGAAAAACTACTTACAAGCCAGTGAAGTAGAGGCAATTGGCAGTTATGTGGGTAATGAAGAAATAAAATGGTCAATGATCGTGCCGTCAGCCCCCCATTTCGGTGGCTTATGGGAGGCTGCTGTAAAATCTATGAAACACCATTTAAGGCGTGTGATTGGATCTCAGATTCTCACACAAGAAGAGTTTTACACATGTTTAACCGAGATAGAGGCAATACTTAACTCGAGACCGTTGGTTGCTGCCTCGGAGGACCCAGGTGACTTTTCCATCATATCACCTGGTCACTTCCTCATAGGCACAGAAATGAAGAGAATTCCCGAACCTGATGAGCAGAAATTAACTTTACGTGAGAGGTGGAAGTTAATATCACAGATTTCCCAGTCGTTTTGGAAGTCATGGTCCAAAGACTACTTAACTCAGTTGCAAGTGCGAACAAAGTGGAAGTATCCAAGTGTTGATTTGAAGGTAAACGATCTAGTATTAATCAAAGAGGATAACTTGCCACCACTGAAGTGGAAACTGGCAAGAGTGATTAATACTTTTAAAGGAGCGGACAATAAAGTGAGAACTGTGACTTTGAGAACGGCTACAGGAGAATTTAAAAGACCAATTCACAAATTGGTCAGACTTCCAGTGGATGATTAATTTGTTTTTATTTTTTGTGTGAGATATTGTTATATCTAATTGATTTATTTACTTTCAGCTAATTCTTGATTTCAGCTGTATGACGGAGTCATGGGGGCCGAATGTTAATAATTTTGTTGGTAGATGGAGCCACAGTAAAACGGCCAGGTGGCGCTACTGTTGATTTATCTGTATATATATCTTGTTATGTTGATTTTTGTTCAAGTTTGATTCAGTTTGTTTTTAAAATGTAACGTGTGAAACTCGGAATAAACGAGGTGTTTTTACCTTTTGGTGTTTTCTCTGGAGTCCCCCTGCACAGGCCAGTATTTGAAGATGTGGTAGTGAGTTGCAATTAGGTTAGCTTGAGTTTAAGGTTAGTAAACACACTCCTTGTAAATCACACAAGTTTGAAGGAAAAACCGTACTTAATAGATTTCAAAATTTTGAGGGGGTTTGGGGCGTCCTCCCTCAGAAAAATTTTGGAAATTTTACCGTTTAAAGTAGGGTTTTGACTCATTTTGAGACCCTTTGGGTTATACCCGAAGAGGATTGCTCCTTGTGAGACATAATTTTCAAGAAAAATAACAGTATAAAAATTGATGTCAAAATTTCGGGGGGGGGTTGAACCCCTAAACCCCCCCCTTGGATACGGCCCTGCAACAAGTAATTATACACTGATCAGTGACCTAAAATCAATTTATTCAAACAATTTGGATAGGAGGACCTAGTGTAGTGGCCCGCTCCAGCTGGTCCACTACAAAACCTTGTGGTGGCGACATCTAGGAAATAAAAACTTATTGAATATAACCTTCACATGTTCTTAATCTCAATCCCAACAACATATATAATTAATTCCATTTGATTTTCATTCAGGTATAACTTTTAAAAGTTCAATGAAGCAAGAGTTGCTTCAGATTAATTTTTAAACCTTTTCTGCATGATGATGGAAATTGCCATTCCAACATTTATAGTGAAAAAAAATTTATTCAAAACATGTGTATACTGTAAATTGGTTATTGTGATTTCTTGAATATTTTTTATAACTAATCAACTAATTTGTGTGTATTTTTGTTCACTGAAAAAGAAAAATCATGCTCAGAAGGGTTAAAATCTGCATAAATTTCAGTTGGTACTTTGTTCTTCTATATCTTAAAAGTTTTCACTTTAAATTTTTTTTTTTGATGCGAAAAAAAGTTAAAAAAAAACACAAAAAAGTGCTTGGATGTTCAACTATGCTCTTTCACATTATCCAATAAAAAAAAAGGATTTCGAAATACAAAATAAAGTTTTGGCAGTTTTTTCGCATTTTTTTGTGGTTTTTTTGACTTTTTTCGTAATAAAAAAAATTGAAGAGAAAACTTTTAAGATAATTTTAAAGATCATATTAAACCACAAAATTTGAGACTGCAATTAAATTTTTACCAATATTGGTTCTTCTACAAATTGAATTTTTCAATAATTTTTTTGGGGTGTCGCTCCATTTTTCACTCCCCAAATCCTATGTGATTCTGACTCGTCTAGGTGTCTACTATCCCCCCTAGAAGTGTGACCCAACATTTATGGGACACCCTCTATTATTAACTGAAATAAATTTAATAAAAATTAAACACAATTGAGTCTTTAAATATTTTATTTCACTGCTGAAACTTCAAAGTAAATTAAAATATTAAACAAAAATCTTTTTTTTTAACTAATCAATACTGAGAAAGCAAGCCAATTTATTCTGAACAAGGAAAAAATTATGTTCCTATGTTTTGGCGTTTCAGTGTAAATTTCATAAACAACATCCCAGCATATCCCAGCTCAATAAATTTAGCTCAAAAATGAATACAATATATGACACCAAAAAAGAATGTTTATGCTATGAATGCTTAAGAAACAGTACATTACCGCAGTTTCTAATAGATAAATTCTACTCATCGACGCCAACTGGTAAGATTTATCTATTAAGATTTTTTTTTAGCCATAGCACAAATGGTTTACCAAGGCTTGGAAAAGGGTGTATTACGGGGGTATATTATTTTTCAAATAAGCGTTTTAAATAAAATATCTTATTTTTATATTAATTATGATTAACTTGTATATAAATCAGTTGGTTTTCTTGTATGTTTACCCTAATAAGTTTACTTAATTACCTAATAAGCATGGTTCATTGATTGTTGCCAAGTGCACCACTTTCATTTTCATGACAACTTTGGGTTCTTTAAGTTAATAGGTTCCAAAAGTTTATTCGGTTCAATTCCGTTAACTGTCCCGTTAAATATCGCCAAGGTATTTTTGACGAATAATATTTAAATATCATCAAATTTTTATAGTTTTCATTAATATAACTGAATATTTTAATCGATTGTTTGCAATTTTTGGGGATGTTTCTAATATTTGGCATCTGAAACACCTTGGCGATGTTTAACGAGTCAAATAACGGAATTGAACCGTTTATTTTTATATAATAAATAAAAGAGAATCAATCAACCTATTGGACACAAGCTCATACAATCGAAATATTTCGTCTCTTTTACCCTTAATTTTACTTGACAGAGGCACGTCGATATCTCCTCCATCAATACTTTGCCAAACCTCTACCGAAGAACGACTCCTGGACCAAAGACTGGAGATCTGTGACACAGAGAGATTACACTTTCCGAACTGATCTTTGGGCGCCCAATCTCCCTGAGTTCCATCCCGATGAGCGGTTCACTGACTATGTGTGCAGGAAATGGTGCCACAGAGACCACAAAGATTCCTTACCTCGTAAGAACAAAAACATATTATTTACATTAATAGATTTTTTTTAGAACTTCGTTTTATTTTCCTTTGAGTCCGGCTCTACAAGTAAATTTTTTATAAATGTAAATCGTAGGGATCTTTATCCTTTACTTTTATCAGTGACAGTCCTTCCGTAATCTTTTTGATCAGTGAATTACTTTAGAACTTAAATTCTACTCCCTGTGAAATAACAATAAAGTAATGGGTGAAATAAGTATAAAACTTATATATGTATAATTAAAAACGTAGCCTTCTTCTCTTGAAAGAGAGAAAATAAGGGTAAAAAAATAATAATATTGAGAACAATTATTTTTCACCTGATCTTTCAATCAAATCGCATTTTCGGTAACAGATGGGTATTCATTTATTTTCATTCAAACAGGGTAGCATTAGATTTACTGCTATCTAAACCCTAATAATAGCTTTATATCTAATTTTTTCCTCGCATAGCTGGTGCCTACACAGCCCAAACAATGCCTGATCTCTTCAACGAGCCGCGGAAAGCTGCCTACGGACCCCCTCGCACTTGCGACACTTCCTACAGAGCCGACTACGACTGGAAGGACGACTATCGACCTCAAGGCGTCTTCTCCGGATGGTGCTTGAAAGGAGAACCGCCCGACTTCCTAGACTGCGACAGGAACTGATATGGCATTGCTTTCGGCAATAAAGGAGATAATTTAAAAAATTTAAACGATTTATTTATCCTTACATAGGTAGGGGTCTGGTTTGAAATCCAGACAATCAGTTGCCCGACAAATACGTTTGCCCGACATCATCATCATCATCGTCGTCGTCAATGCGAAACAACGGGAAGGAAGGAGAATTGTCGGGCAATTGAACGTCGGGCTGTTGAGTGTCAGGCAAATGAACGGATCCCACAAGTAGTTTACGAATGGTCTAAGTTTATTACATAATCAGCCTAAATATTTTTAAACACAGCATTTCCGAATACTTCCAAGACAGTGGATGCTCATGGATTAATTGGTTCTCCTGACGGACCGGCCTTACTACACCACTGGTCCAATGGTGTAGTAAGGCCGATCCGTCAGGAGAACCGTGAATCCATGAGCATAAACTATTTTATTTATTTATTTTTTTTTTTTGAAGGAAATGTGTTTTTGTAAAAGCCTTTATTTATACCCCTTGTATTCGTACAAAACTATAAAGCGTAAAAGTGATTCCTAAACTGTGCGCCGCGGTGTGCTAGGGCGCCCTGGATATCTTTTCAGAGGCACCAAGAACTCCCCAAAAATTGTAGCCTAGAAAGATTTAGGTACTATTAAAGTTCATAACCATATAATTTTATTTTCAATGTTTAGTTCGCCAAAATTTTCATGGGGCAAACAGAGCCTGATTTCAAGGAGGGCCATTCGGAGCACTTGCCCATGCATGGCCCCCATTTCAAAGGGGTCCCCAAAATACTTAAGAAGCTAAGAAAATGTGAAATAATAGTGTAAAATAAACTAACTAAACTTATAAAAATTTTGAACGAACAATTTTTCGTAGTGGTTTAAACATTTGGTTTGGTATTTTTGTTTAAAAATGATTGATTTTGTTATTTTAAGTCAAATAAATTTTAGTTTCATTTTAAGACATATCGGGGGCCCCGAATGGGTCTTTTGCCCTGTGCCCCCAAACTTGTAAATTTCAATCATCTTTTAATTTTTTTTTTCCAAAATCATTTTGCAATATTCCTTTTGGTACTCTAGCAAACATATCACTTGTTTCATTGGCATTTCTGATTGGGTTTAAAAATGTTTTTCCCACCATTTTCACTAATCTTTAACTTTTCTTGCGTTTCAAACACATCTTCTAGATATTTCTTTAGAAAAAGGAATACCAATAGTTGAGTTCGGAAAAAATTTTACTATAGTTTTGTCATCATTAGGTATTACTAAAAGAAATTTCACTTTTTCACATGTGTTATACTGATTAGCTCCCCTTTCATTCAAAACTGAGTTTCTATGGCTGGTTTTAAGCAGGAATTTAAGAAAATGAAACATTTATTCAGCTTATTAGTTGTTAGATTCATTACTTTTTTTTAAAAGGGTGCCGCAGGCAGTGGCGGATCCAGGGGGGGGGGCCTGGGGGCCATGCCCCCCCCCCCCGAGAAACCCTAACAAATAGCTTAAAAAACACTTTCTTAATGCTAAAATTCAAAAAAATTTCTGGGGGAGAACCCCCAATCCCCCTTTAATATTTTGACATGTGACATCTGTTTTAGAGTGTTTTTCCCATGAAAATTCTTCCGCTTAAAAGAAGCTGTTCTCTTTTGGGAAGTTTTAAAATAGATGAATACTATAGTTTGAAAGGGCGCATGTGCAAACATTTTCTGGGAGAGGACCCCCAGTCCTTTTCAAAATTTGGCATCTATTTATAATTTCATCCTTGAAAATTCTGTGGTTCATGCTTTCAAAATGAGCTGAAACTTTATTTTTAGAGGCAAATGTTCAAAATTTTTCTTGGGGATTACCTCCTAGACCCCCTATTAATTTCTCATGGTTACTTATTTAATGTTTTCTACTTGAATTTGTTTCTCTCCTCTCCTTTTAGGAGTACAAGAAGTTGCTCTCTGTAGGAGTTATCCAATGGGTACCAAATGTACAAAAATGAGTAAAAAAACTTCTGTTGGAAGCCAAATTTCACAAAATTTTCTGGGGAAGGACCCCCAGAACCCCCCTTTTGCTTTCGAGCTAGCATTATCTGATGAAACCTTTATAACTTTAACAAAGTTTCGTATTTTATTTATGTTATACTCGGAAAATTGGGAGCCAAACACCTCGCGAAACATAAGTATTGTTATGCCCCTACCAAAAAGGTTTCGCCCCCCCCCCACTTTCTAAAACAATGGCACGGGCCCTGGATATCCTCTAAGTTACTATAAACCCCTAAAAAGCTGCTTAAAAGCAAGCATTCTTCAAAAAAAATTTCTGAGGCACTGAAAATTTCGAATGTAATACCCTCCGACTCTGACATGGCCCCCCCGAAAATCTGGTCTGGATCCGCCCTTGGCCGCAGGAAGATCAAAATCGAGGTCGAGGGAAGGAGGAGGAGGTCCAAAGGAAATAAATGTTTATTTTATATGATGAGTTTTCACCCTTATGGAAGGCACGGGTACCCATGCCACTCCCGTACGCATTTACAACGTAGAAGCCCTGTGGCCGTAGAGGAAGCGCTTCGCGCTCCCACACCACACAGGCCCGGGGTTCAAATCCCGGTCCACGGGCACGGCAGACTCAGCCCTTCATCCCTCCGGGGTCGATAAAATGAGTACCAAGGTCACTTGGGGAAATCAAGAGGGGGGTTAGCATCAAGCTAGCCACTCCTCAGCTGACCGTGACTTTCAGTCACACGGTACAGCTCAGCTCAAGCCTCACCCATCAGTGAGGCTAGTTATACTGGAGTTTGAAGGTCCAACGACCTAGGTACTCCCTCAAATACCCCCCTTGATTTTGATTTACAACGTATACCCTCATCCAAACAACTGCTTCTGTTTTCATCTTCTGCAACTTTCAAAAGACTCACACACATTACGCAAATAAAGTCAAAATAGACCATACGTTGCTCTCCTTGAGACGCAACTTCTAATTGTTTTCCTCAAGCTTTTTCCCTCTGTTGTGAAATCCTGCAAAATTTCGAGGACAATGAACGTCGATGTTCTTTCTCACCTCTATGTTTTCACCTACCATTCAGAGCGCGAATTTGGTCAGTTTCCAAGTTAGCTCTAGCAGAAGAGAAGATAAAGAACCCAACCATTACATTCTAAGTGGCAAGATTCTCTTTCCTTGATGGTATAGAAGAAATACATAGTAGTCGAAATCACGGCACGGCAGTTAAATCAGTGGCACGCGAAGATACTGAAAAATTTGAGAAAATAATAATTATTACTTCATCAGGTTTCAATGCTCCGTTCATGCTCTCTTACTTATAGTTTTCTGAAAATTTTTACGATTTCATTCATGATTTTGTAAAAAATCTTAAGTGGGTAATTCCACGTCAAATCAATACATTTTTTGGCATCATATCATCTTGGATTTTCTTGAAATAAGGTTTCACATGTTCTACGTGGAATGACCCAAACGTAAAAGTTCATGTGGGTCAAATCTCTTTATAGGAGCCTATCCAAACAAGTAAGAATATTCGAATTATTTAAAATTAATTTAGAACAGTGGCGAATCCAGTAGGGGGGGCTGTGGGGCTGCAGCCCCCCCCCAGAACCAAGACGTTCAAGTTTTGGTATAGTTAAAAATTGCAATAACGTTTTATTTTTTTAAAAAATTTTGGTAGTAGGTATTATTTTAGGGAGCCTGATTTCCTTTTCCGAGATATTTTTTAGCAGAATCATTATTGTTCAGGGTCTGTAATAGCGGCTTTACACCAGCGATTTGCGACAAATTTTGACAACCGCGATTCGAAAGAACCCACGAAAACTGTCGCTATTGCAGCAAATCGCGTGGTGTTAAACCGCCATCCCATAACCCTAGTCATTAGGTAGGGTTTTTTTTCAAAACATTTATATAGTTAGGTTTTTTTCGACGGTTTTATGTTTCTGAGGGCGCTGATTACGAATATGAAATTTGTCCCATTGGGAAGGTCGTCTTCATATTCAAAAATCGTAACATTTTTCGATTTCTTGCTTATATTTCAAAAACTACAAGTTTCTCGATCATAATCTCAATTACAGAGTAGAAGTAAACAAAATTTCACTGCTTAAATTTGATTTTCTGAAGAGTGGTTCTGCCGCTAGAGTGTCCTGAAGAACGGCGATTTTTTCGTCTTTATACGCAAAAAAAAGTAAAAAACATGAGCTTCTACCGCTACCCTCTACAAAGTGAAGTTACCATGCCATGGGCCAGAGGCGTATATAGGGGGGTTAAAGGAAGGGAAGGGGCCCAGCCTCCCCTTCGAAAGTCGGACTAAGTGGATAAAAACGAGTTAATTGCTGTTTTTAAGGGTCAAATTTTCAAAAATTTTATGGGGGAGGAACCCCCAGACCCCCTTTTTACTTGGATTTCTATACTGCCCACAGATTTTTTACGTCCGAATTTTCAAACTTATTTCATATCAGTTTTAAGTCTCAAGACAGCTTAAGCTTAACAGTACTAGTTTTAAAGATATTATTTTTTAAAAATTTATATCCCAGGGAGGACCTACTTTAAATTGAATATTCCATCTAACCGCCCTCACCCACAAAATTGCATTAATCCGCCACTGAACCCGAACTAAATTGGCAAAAATTTGAGGGGTTTTTTTTGCATTTTTTGATGTGAAGGTGACCTAAATAAATTTGAAATTTCCATAATTTAATTTATGAATTTAAAAATTGATTAAATTTCCGAATATTTTATTATGGTGTTGATATAAATATTAATGAAGTGCAGGACAAATTAAGCCAAAAGGAGCCGATAATTACAAATTTTGTTGTAATGATTTCAAAATTAAAATTTTAATATTGATCATGTAAGTAAAAATTAAAAAAAAAATTCTGTAAAAAATGCGTACGTTATTTATTATTGATAGGTTTTTAAGGTCACAGTTTCTTTGCAGTATATTTTAGTACCATATAAAAAGTCTATATAATAGGAGTTACGACATTTGAAACTCAGCCCCCCCCCAGACAAAAATCCTGGATTCGCCACTGATTTAGAACCAAATTTATTAGATACCTTAAAAACTTGTATGATTCTCTTTTCATTGAGGTTCCATTTCCTGTAGTTTTGAGGTTTTGAAATAGGAAGTGCAACACTTGTGGAAATTCAAGATTTTGACTATTGGAAATCATTGATTGGGTTTTAAAACGCATTTCTTCAAAATTTTAGATTTTTTCGGTAGTTAGTTTTTTTAATTAATTTTCAAAAATTACGCTCGCTACTGCTTTCGCCCGAATCTTCAACAACGGATTTAACCAAGACCAGTGGCGTAACTAGCGTAACTAGAGTTGACTCATGGGGGGTGTTACTCCAACCAGTCAACCCCTCCAACACATAACTCCCTTTTAAAAAATGTCTCATAATATAGGTATAATATAAACTTTTTTTTACAAAAGTTCCAAAGGGAAAATTTCAACGAAGAGGCTTTACTATCAAGGGAAAAACACAGTATAACAGACGTAAAATATTTATAGGGGGGTTCTCCCCCATAAATTTTTAAAAAATTCGTCTCTCAATGTAGTGTTTAAATTCATTTTGAGGCCCTTTGGGTTAATTCCTAAAAGAACAGTTTCTTGTGAACCGCCTTTCTTGTAAAGGGAAATTTTTTCAGTTTTTCATGTTTTAGAAACCATCGATGAAATGGAGAGGGGAGGTTACAACCCGAATAACCCCCCCTTACGCCTACGACCAAGACCCTATAGAGGGTCTTGGTCGCACCGAAGACAGTTTTGACGTCATGCCCTTCTGCGCATTGTAGTTTTTAATTTTTTAAAAATTAACAAATGATCAGATTTCGAAAAAAAAATTCTAAAAATATTTTTTAAAGAAGCTCTATCGAAATAAATTAAATTTGAAAATTTGTTGCATTCCCCATTCTAGTTATTATCAAAACTAGTGTTGCAAAATGCATTAAAAGTCTGTTCTATGGGACAATTCCAAAAATTTTCCGATGGAGTACCCCTTTATTACTGTAAAATTTCCACTATCCAGACTTTTTGAAATTGAAATTGAGGTAACTAGAGACGTTTGCGGACCTTTTACGGTCGCTTTGTCTTCTTCTTCCATTTAATTTTTTAAAGCTTATTACAATTTCATTTCTCTGTGAGTTAGGCTAAGACTTAAAGATGTTTATTAGGAATGTTCCGATAATTTGAAACTCTCTTTTTGACTTTTGTGCTCTTATGGCTAATTCCTTTACATCTAATACTTCATTATCTTTAACTTGAAGATTTGCTCTTAATCTTTTCCTCTCCTGGGAATGTTTGCCACATAAGGAAATTATGTGCTCTATGGACTCGGAGACGTGACAGCTGGAGCACAGGGGAGAGGCAACTAGGTTGAATCTGTGCAACAGGCTGTTAGTCGGAAGCATTTTGGAGAAGAATCTTGTTAGAATGACGTCCATTTCCCGGTTTTTTGACCATTTAAAATTAATAGGATCTTTAAGGTATTGAAAATCGTCGCAATATTTTGTGATGGTCCATTCATCTTTTGTTTGCCTCAAATAAAATTCCTTAGCCTCTCTCATAACATCGCTTGGAGAAATCCACTTCAAGGCTTTAGAGCCCCCGCTTGCATCTCCCGCCAGTCTGTCTGCGGCTTCGTTTTCCCTGATTCCAACATGACTGGGAGTCCAGACCAGGAGTAATTCTTTGGTTTTTTTTTCAGCATCATGTATTGCTTTATTCAGCTGGAGAATAACTGCTGCAGACTTGATGGTAACTTTGGAAAGTGCTGATAGTACTGATCTGCTATCAGTGAGGATGATGACATTTTCCCCCTCTCCAATAAGATTCTCGACTGCGAAGAGCAAAGCTAAAGCTTCGGCTGTGAAAATACTATTAACGTTTGATACTCTTCTGAGAAAACAGGCCTTATTTTTAAAACTAATCCCCGCAGCTGTGGTTTTTGATTTAGTTTTAGATGCGTCTGTTGCTATGATATTCCAGTTGTGTCTGTACTGTTTAATAAATTCTTCGTATAGAAATATGGTTTCTTGTGGAATCGTTGAGTTTTGGAAAGGTAAATTAGCGATGTGGAAGTTAGCTTTACAATATCTATGGGACCGTTGGAGATGCTGGATCAATTCTTGGTGGTCAACCCTCAAGGAGGAAAGTAGAGCACAAACGTCTCCCATGTTTTTCATGTTGCCTTTGGGGTTCATATCCGTGTCCGCTAGCTTGTCTATCATCTTCGGGTAGAGGGTTGATTCTTCTTTTAAGGCAAAGTGTTTTATATAAAATTTAGTAGTTAAGTAATTTTGGCGTATTTGAATTGAAGGTTGGTTTGTAACTTTCTTGAGTACCGGGATAGGGGTCCACCTTTGTAAACCAGCCGCCACTCTGAGGGCTTCGTTATAAATCGGCTCCAGCCGAGCTCTCGATGATTGACACGCAGAGGTAGTGACGCTGCTGCCATATTCAATGATGCTGCGGATGACTTGGTTAACAATTTGAATTAGGATTTCGGTGCGGGCACCCCATTTATGACTTGATATTGCCTTAATGGCATTAATTTTTTTGAAGCATTTTCCTTTTAGATAGTTGAAGTGCTTATGGAAGGTTAAGTTCTGAGAAAAATATATGCCGAGGATCTTTATGTCTCTAATTATTGGAATCGGTGAATTATTTATGAAGACGTTGACATTCTCTGTGTTTGCTTTCCGTGAAAAATTTATCATGGAGCATTTCTCCGGCATAATTTCAAGCCTGTTGTATTGGCACCATTTCTTAAGTCGGTCTAGGGCTACTTGAATTTTCTTTATTGCTTGTTTTTCAGATTTGTCCTTTGCATATATTATTATGTCGTCTGCATATGTTATACATTTTACCTCCTCGCCGACTGCTTCATGTAGGTCAGTCATGTATAAGGAAAAGAGACACGGGGAGAGCACACTCCCCTGTGGGATTCCTTTGCTGTTTGTTATCCCTCTTGAAATGATATTCCTCCACTTGACTTTAACTGTCCGGTTGGAAATGAGATTGTGGATGAATTTCCACGTTTTTCCAGGTATCCCGAGGTCCAGACACTTGTGAATGAGACCATCCTGCCAGACGGTATCATAAGCCTTGTGGATGTCGAGAGTGACAAGAAATACATGTTCTGAAGAACTTCTCCACTCCATGAGATCCTCGTACATAATTTTCAAAGCCGTTTGGCAATCTCTGAAAGGCATAAAGCCAAATTGGTTCCTGCTAAAAAGATTATTGGTTAGTGCAAAGTCCATTAATCTCTTGAGAAGCATTCTTTCTACTATTTTACAAGGAACAGACGTGAGGGAGATAGGACGATATGATTCCTTCCTTTGAGGCTGTTTTCCTGGCTTGCATATTGGGGCTATCACTGAAACTTTCCATGAATCTGGGATATTTCCTTCCCTCCACTGGTTGTTGAAGATTTGTAAAATTTTTTCTTTGTTTGGTTGAGACAGATTCTGAAAAACTCTAACGGTAATACCGTCTTCTCCTGGGGCTTTTGCCCTTGTTGCAGCTATCGCTTCTACAAACTCGGTCACGGTGAAGTTCGCCTCCATCGCTTCGGTACCAATTCCAAAACCAGTAGAGCTGAAATCGAGGGGAATTCCTTCAGAGTTTTCCTCACCTGCTATGAACCGCTCGAAAAGGGCGCCTTGTTCAATAGGGTCAAAAATATCATTTCCTTGATCGTCAACCAGAACCATATAACTGGTGTGGTGTGTTTGGTTTTTTCCTTTTCTATCATTTATTGCCTTTATAATTCTGTATATTCTTCCTGATTTTCCAGCCTCACTACACGTGGATTCCCAGAAAACGTTTTTCGCCTTCCTTATCACCTTTCTAAGTTTTGACGCTGTCCGTTTGTACCTCAGCCATTCTTCTAGTGACATGTGCTTTCTTGCCTCCTTGAAAAAGTGTCTTTTTTGCCAGAGCAGTTTACTACATTCGGAGTTCCACCATGGGGGAAGGGATGCCTCTTTCATGATTTGTTTTTCCCTACATTTTGTAAAACTTGTTTGACACTCGTCTAGGAAGGTGTCATAGCTTATTATATCTTGTTGATTTAGAGCCTTGTTTATCTCGCACTTAAAGTTTTCCCAGTGGCATCTATATCGTATGGTTCCACTAAGGTTGGTATCCCATCTTCTCCATTTTATTAGGACTGGAAAATGATCCGAGTCGTGTAAATCGTCCAATACATCCACCTCCAGTTCCGGAAAGATGTCCGGAGAACACATTGTGAGGTCGAGTAAGGAAGAGGAGTTGTATGTACAATGAGTTGGAGTTTTGGTATTTAAAATACACACGTTGTTTTCAGTAATCCATTCTACAAGGGTCTCTGACCCTGGTGAATCCTTGGACGCTCCCCAGTTCTTGTGATGGACATTGAAGTCCCCTGTAATTATGAAAGGTTCTTTGAGGCTTTTCATCACTCCGTTCAGCCAGTCTTTGTTAAATTTGCCACGCGGAGAGTAAATATTTACAATTGATAAGTTATGCCCTTTTACCTTTGTTGATATTATTTGGCATTCGTTTGAGCTGGGTGGTAAATCAGTTTGAAGTACCTTGAATGGTAGCTTGTTTTCGATAGCTATGGCCAAGCCGCCGCCCTGGGCCACTTCTCTGTCCAACCTAAAAATATTCTTTGACTGTATATTGAAATCCATGTGAGGTTTTAAAAAGGTTTCCTGTAAATTAATAATCGAAGTCTCCCTAAAGGGGTTCTTCAGTAGCCAATGTCTCTTGTTACTTATGCCACGACAGTTCCACTGTATTAGTGAGAAAGTGAATTTTGAACATAAAAATTTGACTGACTTTGTCTTAAGCATCCCCGATAGGAAAGAGTTCCTTAGAAACAGATATTAAAAAGGAATTGGCTTATTCCTAGAACCTAAAAACAAAAGACACGGGGTCGATCATCCTCTAGATTCCCCCTGATTAAAGGCGAACGGATTTGCCTTTAAGTTAGCAGGGGATATCACATGCTCATTTCGGTACTGCTCCAGTGTTTTCTTGCCTTCGTTGACATTGATTTCCGGTTTTTGGCCCCTTTGTTTTTTAGATTTTTGCGGCGAGTCTCTTGACGCATCTAAATTGATCGATATCTGCTTGCTGATTTCTGTGCAGACCTCTGTCATGATCTTAGTACTCAATTCCTTGAAAGTCTCAGCGACCATTGCTGACATTTGGGCCGCAAAAGACTGTAAAATCACAGAGAATTGTTTTTCTTGTGCTGTCAACATTCCAGTGACCAGCTCTATTTTTTTCTCTTGGGCTTCTAGCTTGTCATTTAGAAAAGCTTTTAATTCTTCAGTTTTGATTGATGAGTTTGGTTCTGAGCTGCTTACAATTTTCGCATATGTACTTTTGTCACTTCTGAATTTTTTTCTAGCTTCTGCAAAGGTGAGACCGTTTAGACTTTTGAATTTCAGGAATTCACATTCCTTTTTGTAGAATTCGCATTCTTTGTCGGTTGCTGGATGGTTGCTACTATTACAAAGTGCACACTTCATTGGACCCTGGCATTTGTCGTCATCGTGGGTTAATCCGCAATCTTTACACAATTGTGGGCTTTTGCAGAACTTAGTGGGATGACTATATTTGAAGCATTTTGTACACTGTCTTGGTTTGTCCCAAAATGGTTTAGCTTCAATGATTTCTAACCACATCCTGACATATTTCGGGACAAATCTTCCGAAAATTGTGATCAAGACCGTTTCGCTGGGCTCTGTTGTCTTGTTGACTCGCTTCGTAAATCTTCGAATACTTTGAACTTTAAAATCGTTTTCTGCTTCCAACTCTTCTTTAATTTCTTCTAGGGTATTTTCTTTTGATACATCATATAGCAGGAATCTTGTCGTATTACTTTCAGATTGGATCGTTGCATTAACTTTGTATCCGATTATGTTATTTATTCTAGTTAACTCAGCAGCAGTTTTCCCATTTGGAGTTATCACGAGGATTTTCCCGTCCTTTGCATGTACGAGTTCTTGTATATTCTTTGGGTTTGATATGTTTCTGAACGAGTTTTTTATTTCCTTGGGGTTTCTTGGTATCTTTCCCTGGGAGGGACTGAACACAATCACGAAGATGTTAGTTCTATTTCTTATTCCATATTCAATTTGTTCGTTAACGGTGTAGTTACTCATGAAAATATTCGCTTTTCCATCGTCCATTCTCTCCTCGGAGTTCAACTCGGCCTCTGGCGGGGAACCGCCCCCAGGCATTCCCATCCTTAGGCTTAGCACTAACCTGCACCAGTTTCAGCTAATTTTTTCTGCCTATTTGTTTTACCCTAGACTATCAGTTGGTTTTCTTATCCAAAAACTTCAAACAAAACGTTATTCAATTCACAATACAAATTTCAGCACGTCAAAGCAGGTACGTAAACAAAAAACCATTAGAAAATATGTTCGAAATTTAACAGTTCAAAATCCCGCCATCTACATTCACGAAATTCCACTATCCAGACTTTGGTCACCCCTGTTTTAGAATAAATAATTTTAAAAGAAATATACGCAGCATCATAACTACATAAATATTTTTTAAAATTTATTTTCAACTTTTTTTTTGTCTTAGAATTCGCTTTCAGATCAAATGAAATTAATTATAATTAGTACTACATTTTTTCATTGGTGATTTTTTTCTATGTGTCGAATTTTGATCCCACTGAATTAGATATCCCTCATGCGTTATGCATTCAGCATTCAGTTAAACAACTATTTTCAAAAAACTACTTGTTGAAGTCACAAAATTCGGCGCAAGTTTAGAGTTGCGTATGCTTGGCGAGTTTTGGCTGTTTAGCGGCACATTTAGAAGCCAAATCATTCACTTAACTAACATGAGTTAGGGTTACCATAATAGTGATCTGTAACGCTAAAAACTTGGCGCATACGCAAGTCTAAACTTGCGCCCGTAAACTACCTTTTATTTTGAAATACATTTTGGTACTTAGGATAAACTTGGCGCATAGCTTCTAGTTTTATGCTAAATCGCCAAAAATAAAGCTCCATTAAAATTAAAACATTTCAACTAGAAGTGTAAAATAAAATGAAATTTAACATTTTACATCAAAGGAAATGACGTTACTTTAAGTTCATAGAGTTCAGAGGCCTTTCCTTTTTAGCTATAGGGAATTTTTCGAACTTCGTAGGGATATTTCGTTGGAACCTGAAGGGAATTTTCGTTTTGTTCTCAAATTCGTTTCAGCTACCGCTTTGGTTTCAGCTGCTGATCGAGAGCCATTGATCACCAAAACAACTCTCCCGACTCCACTACCACTCCATCTGTTGTTGTTGTTTATAAACAAGCATGTCGTACGTATTTAAAGCTAAAGAGTTTTTCGGATATTAACCAACATTTTTGATGGAGCCTATACGATTTCGAGTTCGGAGTTACCCTCCTGGACGGACTGGACATATTTCTGTTGCATATGAAAAATTCATTTATGTGTGGGGTGGATACAAGGTATGAAAGCATTTAATCAATAACCAATTAAACTCTGAATTCTCCATCAGATTATAATTGATGGAGAATTTAGAGTTTATCATGTTAATGAATGTTTAAATTCAAATTCCTGGTGTATCTGTATCGTTTTATAAAATTCGTTTTATGCCTCGTCTTCAACAGTTGACTGTTACTTTAAATGCCTAAAATGCATGTCAATCCTGAATTCCCTCTTTTAGAGCAAAAACCTTTGTTATCACATAATTTGACTTCTATTTTTAGTATATCATGCTCCTTCAGTTATGCCATGTTGTAATAATTCATTTTAGATGTGTTTGTAAATAAAAATAAACTAAAACCAAACCTTTTTAGTAACTGCATGATTTAACCACATTACACAAAAAACACACATAATCAGCACATTGTTAAATGTTAAACTGAATTTAATGAAGAACTGCAAAATGAACTGAAAATTTTACCAGAAAGGAAATCATTTTTATTTTTAAAGTAAATAAACTTGTCTGTATCTTACTGTTTTTTCTTTCAGGAAAATCCCGGTAGCTTTACAAACACATATTTCCAAGGATCTGAAGTATGGGTCTACAATTGTGTCACAGAAGAATGGTATGATTTCCTGCCTATTTATTAGGGATCGACCGATGGCATATTTTTGGCCGATGGGCCGATGACGATTGTTTGAAAAATTCCATCTGCAGGCCGATGGTCCTTCAATGGCCCATTGCCGATGTTAAAGGCCGATGGCAAAAATTGCATTAAATAATTTGAAACTTTTACTTTTTGCAGGAAAAGGTAAAATCTGTATTAAAAACACGGAAATGAATTTTTTTTGCTTCTGAAATTGAATAGGGTTTTACTTTGAATCTGAATTATTTTATTATTTCAATAAGGGAATGAATGTTCCAATAAATTAAAAATTATCACCTCTGAAGTAAAATTTATAAAAATGCATTTTTATAAAATAAATATGCTACTAAATAATTAATTTTTATCAATTACAATAAAATAGGAAAAGTAACTGACTTCGGGGCCGTAATAAGATTTTTGTTTCGGGGGAAGGGTGATTCAACATTTTTCTGAGGTACCTCCTTACGAGCACTTTAGTACGTTGTGACGACTTAACACATATTTAAATTCTGGTGAACTAAATCCCAAAAGTTTTGGAAGCAATGTGAATCCAAAGTAAAATTTTGGGGGTCTGGGTGATTCCCCCCAGAAAATGTTTGAAAATTTGGCCCTCAAAATAGAGTTTCAGCTCATTTTTAGACCCTTTACAACCAAAGAGTAACTGCTCATTGTAAGCGGAAGAATTATCAAGGAGAAATAATATAGTATAATAATCGGTGAAGTTTCGAGGGGGTATTGGGTTCTTACTGTAGAAAAATTTTGGAATTTCGTCCCTAAAAGTGGTGTTTTAATTCATTCTTAGACTTCTTTAGGTTATATCAAAGAAGACCTCTCCTTCTAAGTCGCAAAATTTTCATGGAAAAACCGTACATTATGGATTTTTAAAAAATTGAGAAGGGGTTGGGGTCCTCCCCCAGAAAAAATTGAAATTTTTACCCTTAAAAGTAGGGTTTTGACTCATTTTGAGACCCTTTGGGTGACACCCAGAGAGTATCGCCCATTGTAAGACATTT
This sequence comes from Tetragnatha montana, assembly GCA_963680715.1. NCBI lineage: Eukaryota > Metazoa > Arthropoda > Arachnida > Araneae > Tetragnathidae > Tetragnatha > Tetragnatha montana. The sequence continues at coordinate 21,113,566 of OY796681.1, forward strand.
AATTTTCTAAGGAAAAAACAGTATGAAAATTAATAACAAGATTTCGGGGGATTGAATCCCTAACCCCCTGACTTGCTTCATTGGGAAGGCTTGCCTAAGACTCGCAGGCAAAATCTAAAAAGCTTTGTAAAAAGACGCCCGATAATCTCATAATATGGACTAAAATTGGAAAATTTGGTACTTACGTATTATCCCGTCGACCGTGACGCTTAATCCGAAAACGTTATCAAATCCCATTGACTTTACTATTACTGTGCTGCTGAATTAGCCGGCTGCTGATACGTAAGTACCGAAAATTCAATAGGATAGTTACCTTCATTCAAAGACTGGGAAAATATTAGTTTCTGGCCAAAATTGTCCGTTTTAGAACATACAGGTCCAATTTCTGTAACTAAATTTGGAGCAGAATCGCGCTTATATTTTTCGGTTTTTTACAAAAAACATCGGCATTTAGATGTTTTTTTCGGCCAATGGGCCGATTGTTTTACAAGTTAACATCGACCGCCGATGCCAAGGCCGATGGCTATTTTTTTAAACAATCGACGCCGATGCATCGGTCGATCCCTACTATTTATTTCATTTTAACATTAATATTTGAGAATGCAGTGAAGTATCTTAAGTCTTAAAAGTTCCTTCTAAACACATTTATTTTTTGCTCTAACCTTGTCAGTGCAATGGTTATAATTTTGAATACTGCTTAATATTAAGCTGTCTTGAAGAAAGCCAGATTTAGATTTGATGTATATTATTAAGTTACTTAGAATATATCTTTTTCTTTAAAAGACTAACAAAAATTGGTACTTGCATATTATCCTGTCAATCATGCCACTGAAATCAAAGAGCATTGCCAAATATATATAGACTGTGCCGCTGAATCTGACAGTTGATGGGATAATACGCAAGAACCCAAAAATTAAACTAAACTAAGCTAAACTCAATGGCGCAACAGCCCTAGTGGGCCAAGGCCTATGATGCCCATCTTTGTTCTCTTGACCCTGAGGGGCGAGGCATATGTCCCAGTTAGGTGGTCAGTCTAACGCAAGAACCCCAGTGTTTAGTTCCCAAGCATGCTTGGTCCACATGTTTTCGACCCACTGAAGGGATGAAAGGTTGAGTCGACCTTACCCAGTCCGGGACCCTGGAATCAAAACCCGGACCTGTGGTGTGGAAGCACAATGCACTACCACTATGCCACCGGGCACTAAATAATTAAAGCACCATAACTTCTTTCCCGTAACACTTGTATTTCTCAACATGTGAATCTATTGTTAAAAAAAATTTTGTTAAAATATTATAACATTTCTTTGTTGTTAAAGGCACCTAAAATATGCTGCTTCTGGCTTTCATCCTCCTGGTATGTCTGGTTCCACTGCTGTTGTCATAAATGACTGTATGTATTTGTTTGGAGGGTATGGCTATAATGGAGAAGGTTGCACAAATTGTTTGTACAAACTTGACCTAACCACATTCATGTGGGAAGAGTTGAGCCCAAACGGGTGTGTTCCTATTCCTGTTGACAAGATGATTGGATGGACACATGACAATAAGTAAGTATGTTTCAGGATTTTATTTTGACATGATATAAGATATGAAATTTAAATAAGCATTACCCGATGATGTAATAAAAACACTCCGGACTGTCTAGCCATGGTCGATGATTAAAATTAAAAAAATCAAGTGCTTCGTCCGTTACTCCGACAGACATCACCAGTGTATTAAACAGCAGCGTGCTAGCAAAGGTTATATCTGGAGATCTTTTCATTTTGCCTGCTAGGTGGAGTTGCAGGCTAGGATGGTGATGTCTGTCAGAGTAGTTGATGAAACGTTAAATTTTAATTTTAATCATAGACCATGGCTAGACAGCCCAGACAGTTTTTATTACATGGATTCCCACTGTGAAGGATTTTGCATTTATATTACCCGGTTAGTTTATCATACCTAGAAACAGGGCTGGACGTGGACATATAAAAAGAGGGGTGCCAGAACAGGAACCTTATGTAGGATGGTTTAAAGTCAAAACATGCGTAACACAACTTTACACTTTACATTCTGTTAACCCTAGTTAAAATATAATTTTGTCACTAAAGTTTTAAGCTTTTTCTACAAAAAGGTAAAAAAAACAAGCCAATTTCGTTGAAAATCTTAAACACAGGATCATTCCTCAAACTCGTGGTGTATTTCCTCAAACAATATTAAATATTTAGTGATTTTTTAACTACAGACGGGAAGCAGCAGCCCAGTTACCTGAATTGTATCATTACTTCTCTCAAGTATGTACTTAAAAAAATTACTTTGCATAAAAGATTTGTGTAAAAATACTAGTAAGCCAGACACACTAGCTTATAACTAACATATAGAAAAAAATACATATAGTATTTAAATATTGTAATTTTATTCTAAAGAAAAATTCAGTCTCCTGCAGTCTTAAATCAAGCCCTATCTAAAGACATAAATCATATCTAGATTATATTTTTATGTAAGCTGATTTCTGTATTTAACTTTCAAAAAAGTATGTTTTGGAAATCCAATGAAAACAGATTAAATTTCTGGAAAAAGCATTATAAATGAAGGGAATTATTTGTTTTTTCTCATATTAAGTACTTCTCTTAACAGGTAGTATTAGTATTTTTAAAATTTTTGCATGTCTTTCAGATTTTATATATTTGGAGGATTTGGAAATCCTGATAGTGGACCTAATCATGATTTCCAGTTTGTGTTTTATCATCTTCTATGGGTAAGCAGTATTTAAAATGAAATAACTGATTTTAAAAGTAAATTTATAAATTCATGCTTATTTTTTCAATAATTTTGCTTCAATCTAAATTTATACTCTCGCTTCTGTATTCTATGCTTCTATATTTTTTCTAGTCCATCTCTATTTGAAAGTTTGATTTTGGTACAAATATCATTGCTTTGCATTATCAGATAATACTTCATTGTTTCAAATTTTTTTGTTAAATTAAAAATTGTCTTTTTATTTTATTTTTAATTAATCGTTTTAGCAGTTCCCATATTATGTACGATAGTACATAAGTTTCTGTGTTCAGTATTTGCCAAAGTATATAAGTATATTGTGTGATTCTTTTCAACATCCTATACAAATGCTATTTAATTTTTTCAAAGGCACTGGTTATTTCCACGAAAGTAACAACTTAACTCTACTCTAATCTCGCTATTTCTGTACAATTACAAGTTGAATTAAAGCAAAGTGCTTTAAAGCCTGGAATCGAACCGGGGACCATTACATTACTAGACACACACTATACCACTAGGCCATCAGAGCTGATGACAGGATTGATAAATGACATAATTTTAATGTTTTAAAACACGTATTAACAAACTCCTATCCTATTACTGCGCATGCTTCTTTCGTGGAAATAAAAATTTCTTTTTTTAAAACTTGTTCTATATTTGAATGGGTGGCTGGAAAAACATTGCATGTCTTTTTTTTAACAAAGGTTTTTCTTTGTTAAAAAAAAAGACATGCAACGTTTTTCAGCCACCCATCGTTTGTTGCTATAAAATACTTACTACTAATTCTAATCTTTAAATACTATAAATTGACATAACCTTTTTATTGAAAAAATTTAATATAAATAATAACTTAAGAAAACTCCAAAACTAAAAGAATACCAGGTCATATTAGTGGTTTTAATTATTAAAGATTATTTTTTTTACAAAACTTAATTTAACAACTTTTTTAGCGTGGCTGGACTAATCAATTCTTTGTGTATGACCCAGATACAAACCAGTGGAATAGACCATCTTGTACCGTGAGTATAAGCAAACTGAAATGACTTTGACATTTTTGGATTGAGACAGTTTTCTATCTCATTCTATAGAAATATAAGTAGTAATAGAATTTTTCCTATATTTTATGGATTCATTTGTGCCTAGGAAAATTAAACTAAACATTCATTCCTAATGGCCCCTTTATAAATTGTTTTGCAGAATTACAAATAGTGTTGTGAAGTGGTTTTAATAGACCTTGGTTCATTTATGTGTTTTTGTACAAACTATATGCTTAGTCCTCCATTGTGGAGGACTCATCAGCCCTAAAAAAACCTTGATTGAACACCTTAAGTTTTACTCTCTGCTGTGCCCGTCCCAGGCACAGATCCAGCATGGCTCCGAGGGGAGGGCACTTTTTGCTGATCACCATTACCTTCACCTTCCGATAGTCCAAATGATGTTATTTTTCTAAAGAGTATTTCTCAAAATCCCCCAGAAGTAATTTGCTTTGCCCCTCCCCGAGTTTGTTCAGAATTATAATTCCTGGAAACTATTTTTATTAAACTATCATTGCAATCAGAATTTATCACCATACTGCACAGTGTTAAGTTTTTTCAGACAAACAACAACATATAGCACTGGGATTGTTTTTTTGGTTTGGGAATTGGACCCTAAATAACTCATTTTTGATCAACTCAAATGCTAGATTAACATATAACTGAAGTCAAAAATTCTTTCAAATGTTTGCTAGTTTTTATTTAAAATTGTGCCTTCCTTACACCAAAATAAGCTTAATTTTTTTTTTCACTCTTAATATCACAAAGAGTGGGTAGTCTGATGGTCCTTCCTTAGTAACAAAAACAGAACTTGCCATTTCTGGATAAATATCTGTATCAAAAATTTAAAAAATCAGGTAAATTATTTTAATTCTTTAACACATAAAATTAAATTCTGTAGTTTAATTTTCGAGGTTGGAAAATTCTGGGCAACTGACACTTCTTTCTGCCCCTAATTATGCCATGGCAATGTCTACAAATTTTAATATCAAAGCTTTTGTATTATTTGAAGATGATTTGAAATCAGAGAAGTGAGCTAAAATTTGAAAATCATTTTTCCAATTCAAAGTTATTTAGGGAGTCTGGATGCAAAAGTTTTTTGTCGGTTTGTGCTTTAAAATTTTAGAATTTACTTTTCCAAAATTTAAGAAAAAGACAAAAGGATGAATAATTTCAAAAGTTTGTAGAAACTTTTTGAATGACCTTTGACCTGGACCTTACTCCTAAACTATAAAACAAGTAAAGAAAGGATAAAGGAGAGAGAAGGAAATGGGAAAACAAAGAATAAAGGTGAGAGCAAGAGCCAGAAAAAAAATATTTTTTATTGAATGACTGAGAATATTTTATATCCTTGGGAGAGTACTGTACCCTTCTAGACAAAAAAGGGGAAAGGAGAAAAATCAGGATGTAAAAAAGAGAAATAAAAGGGAAAAAAAGAAAATTTTGAACTACCAAAAAAGTTCAAATAACCCAGGTAAAATCCTCCCTGGAGTAAAAAAAAATAAAAGAAAGTGTGAAGGAGATACACAAAGAAGGAAAAAAGTGCATTTTAAATGTCCCTTTCTTTTTCTTTTTACTCTCTTTCTGCTTTTTCTCTCCTTTTCCCTTTTTTTGGGCACAAGGGGGCACTTTCTGGAGTGCCCCCCTAGGATCTGTGCATGGCCCTGTTGAAAACGAAATGCCCACAACCTGAGAGCTTCATCTCCATATTATCTCCTAGGCTGTGCTAGCCTTCAGTCTTGTATCATGCTAAATATCTGTATTGAAAAGAAGGCTATTAAACTAATTTCTATTTAGGGTGTTTTGCCCAGTGCCAGGGCTGCTCATGCTGCTGCAGTCATGAAGGGAAAAGTGTACATATTCGGAGGACGGCATGGCATGTACCGCATGAATGACCTGCACTGTCTAGACATGGAGACAATGCATTGGAGTGGAGAGTAAGCATTTTATGATTACTTAATTCAAAAATGCTTCCTTTATTTAAAAGTCTTCTTAAATTGAGAAAATGTCATACATACAGCAACAGCCTAAAGTTGAGTTATAGGATGTGAAAACCGCCCAATGGCATAGTGGTAGCACTTCAAGCTCCCATGCCTCAGGTCCAGATATAAATCCCTTCATTGTGTCTAAAAACTGAGAATCAAGCATGCTTGGAAACTTAACCCTGGAGGTCTTGAGTTTACCAGGATATGCCTATGCACCCTAGACTCTTAGTCACAAAAATAAATATGGGCACAGTAAACCTTGGTTCACAAAGGCTGTTGCACCAATGGGTTTAGTTTTATAGGATGTGAAATTTTGCTTGAGAATACTCTCAGATTATATTTTTCATCAGAAAAGCCACGTTTTTAAAAGGGTTATTACTCAGTTGTGATTTGAGTGTAGATAGCTTATTTTATATACGTACATTTTAATGCTTTTATTATTTCAAAGATAATATCTTGTGTGAGTAAAATAAAGTTTACCATTTTATCCTGTATTATTAGAATGACTCCCAAGTCTCCTGTTCCTGAAGGGAGGTCATGGCACAGTTTAACTGCTCTGGCAGAAACTTACCTAGTTCTCTACGGAGGATTTAGCCAAAATAATATTGCCTTAAGTAAGAAAGTGTGTTTTGCTTTATAGAAAATGCCTATTTACTGTCTTTCTATACTCGATTGCAACGTTTCTTGAACCCAGTACGTCACAAATGCGGAAGGAGAAATCAGTAAACACAAAGCCTATTGTGTTGATAGGAGGAGTTTCGGTACGCAAATCGTGATTGAAAAGCACTATAAATACATGGTTTTAACAAAATAATCATATTTTTAAATTGACGTTCTTTATTTCACTCAAAATTCAGACTCCGTGATTGGATTTACTTTGTTTATTAGTGACTTCGTAGGGTCAACTTAAGTTGCAACCTAGTATAGTACTAACAGATATCACAGAAAATTATTATTTGGTAAACTTCTATAAATGACCACCCACATTATCATCCCATTTTTCAAGGCACCAATTTCCCCCTCGATGTACTCTTAGATACCAGTTTCTTCGACTATTCTTAACATCTAATTTTTTTTTACATCTTTTTTACCAGATTAACTAAAGTAAAATTAAATGGATATACAGGAATATGTAATATTTATAACATTTTTTCTCCCCAAACTGTTTTTAAACAAACAATTCATTTTACATTTGCTAAACCAGAAAGCTTCCCAGTTTATTCATGAGAAAAGACACTTCATGTTGGCAATATTTCAGTAATTTAATATATAATATTATGTTGGCAATATTCCATATATTGATGGACTTAATCATCAATGTTGACACTAGTGCAATTTTTGTTTTAGACTTGCTGCAAGACTAAACTGACCTGTAAAATTTTTTAAGCATAAATGGAAATTTTTATAAAACTTTACATGGTACAGTGGAAGCTCTTATAGCGTAATTAATCCGTACTGAGTTTTTTGTCGCTATAAGAGCAAACTTCGAGTGATACGCTCGAGTGTAGAATATCACTCGTTTAAAAGCAATAAACTCGTTAAGCTAAACTATCAATTTTGATGCTTTTCGGGAAGGTGGACTCGATTCCCTCAATGATGTATTTTTAGTAGACTAATTTATAAAGTCTGGAGGAAATCTCAACTTGAAAACGATATCATTAGGATTTAGAACACAGTTCGAATCATCCAACTGATCTTTCCTCACTTTAAACAATTATTTCTTATTTTATGAAGTCTTGATACTTCCAATTTCATGTTATATTACCTTATTTTTGCTTTTATTTTAATTTATATAAAGTTTAAGATCAATATTTTACAGAGTATAAATATTTGCTTTTTAAATTTTGATTTTGATATTAATTTATTGCATAGCTTAGCTTCCTTAGAAAGGTCTGATGCTTAACAAAATTTATTACATCAATTTCACCTGCATCTGCATGCAATTTAAAAAAATTATGTCTTAAATGTAATAAAAAAAATTGGAAATAAAGAAAGATAAATGAATACGCTAATAAATTTAAAGTCTAAAATCAACAAGGACATTAGGTAGCGAAAGGTTTCGTTTGGGATTGTAGCCGGTTACCCCGGTCGAAAGCAAGTGAGAAGAAGATGTGATCGTTACTTGGTGCTGTTTGTCATACTCTGATATTTGTTTATTGGCTAATTCTGGTGTGACGCACACAAACCGATCCAGAAAAGTATTCGATAAGCTGAATCGATTTGAAGATTAGTCTTTATATAAGCAGAGTATTAGAGAAAGAGAGTATTTTTATAAGAGCAGGTCGCTATAAGAGCTTCCACTGTAATATTGTTTTTCAAATTTTTAATGAGACATGATAGTTTTCAGTATTGATGAGTAGCTCCCATGTTTTAAAGTCACTTATAAATTTATGCTTGAGGTAGTGGTTATGTGATATTTTTTATACTTGCAATTTTATCTTTATCGATACCTGTATGATTATCAATTAAAATATTTTAGGTGACTGTTGGTTATTCAACACTGACACTGAAATTTGGCAACAGGTGGAACTACCATATCAAAAGCCTCGAGTTTGGCACTGTGCATGCCGCAATAATTTTAACGAAGTCGTTATTTATGGAGGATGCAAATCAAATATTCTAGACCTGGCTCGAGCACCAGTAAGTTAATACATGATTGGTTTCTTTCATAGAATAAAACATTTCATATATTTATGATGGAATTTTTTTTAGGATCAAGCCACTGACATTATTGTTATAAGAATTACTCCAAAGTCATTATTCAGGTAGATATAGCTCTTCCATATAAAGTTATTTCATTAATAAACTAAATATTTTTAAATTTTGTAATGATTTTCCTTAAGAGAGATATTCTGGCATTTTCCACCTCAAATTGAGCCTTGGTTTTCATAAAAACTTCAATCTGGACTAGTTTTTTTCACAGATGATTCAATTAAAACTTCATTTACAGGTTAGCTTGTGATAAAGTTTTGGAATATCCAGGACTTGTTAGTAGATGGAAATGGCTTCCACATAGTATTGAAACATTATTACACTTAAGATTAGGAAGTATGTATTCAAGAAACCTGGATGGATCATGAGAGTTCCTATGGCAAATTTATTAAAACTAACCATGACTGTACAAATTGACATTTTCATCTGCAAGTTTTATGTATAACTTTTTTATTACCTTTTATGTGTCTTTCAAAATTCCCTTGAAAATAAATAAATATTGGAACAAGTTGATTTATGTGATTAATAATAAACTTTGTAGTACAATAATAAAGCCTTAAGTCATACACTATTCAGGTGTGCCTCGGGCTTCAACTCAAAATCCTGGAAAAAATTTTACTGTAGCGAACCTTTTAGTCATAATCCAAAGTTTAAAATGTTTCGAGACTTAAAAAAAAGTTTAATTTTTCTTGTTTTTTTAAAGTATTTTCCCCATAAAACAGACTTGCTTTTTGATGAGCAACTGAAGAGGAATGTCTAATAAGAGCTTTAGTAACATCTGAGGCATGATTATTAGAATTATTACATGCTTTGCACATGCTGAATCTGGTTTATCTATTTTTTGCATCATACCTTTAATTTTCCTTTAAATGGTCCTTAATTCTCCAGCAATCCCATCTAAACTCGGGCCTCTTCAGATTCAGTCTATTGAAATGGATTTTGACCCATGTGGCAAAGGAAAGGTGTTTAGTAAGCAAAATACATAACTAATTTTATTTGTAACATTGGTTACTTGAGCTTTGTAAGAACAAAATTAACATTAATGAATAAAATTTGCAATTATATATTCAAATAACATGCAATTTTTTCCAAAATTCCAGTTTTATTTATAAAGCAGTAGACAGTTTCTAAACCTGATAAAACCTTCATTTATTTGAATTATTAAGTTAAAGTATAGTAAATATTAGAAGCTATTCTGTTTAGGGTTACAGGTATTTCCCTTTTTAAAAAACTTTGTTCTTACATAATTTCTTTAAAAGTATAACTTTGAAGAAATTGAGAACTGACTGAAGGCTTAAAATTATATTATGTACATTTACTAACAAATTTTATGAAAATATATATGAATCAATAAAATCATCATCCTGATGATGAAACCGAATGTTGACTCTGGATTTTAAAAAGCAAGTATTGTGGAATGCATATCTTAGAGCTTAAGGTTGTGCTAAACCTACTTCCAAAAAAGAGTAGCTATACAATGATTCTTTCAATTGTATTGCAATAAAAATGAACAATAAATTTGATCAATAGGTATTATTAAGTCAAAAAATACTTGAAGAAACTGACATTGGTTAATCCAGGTTCCAGTTAATAGAATTTTAGATAATCAAGATTCAATGGTATTTTCTAAACATTTGACCATGGGTGGATAAGTGCTTGAACATGTGTTTTTTTAAATGAATTTTCTGCTTGAAACCACTTCCACAGATTTCACACTTGAAAGGGTTTTCACCAGTATGCTTCAAAAGATGAGTTTTCAAATTCCATGAATAGGGAGTGGTGTAAGAACAAAGGGTGCACTTGTACTGCTTTACAGGAAAAGGGAGACCTGAAAATTGAATAGTACAATCATATTAACTATCACATGAAGTTCAAGAAAATTAAAAAAAGAACTTAATTATTATTAGAATATTTTCAGCTCTTTAGAAACTATGGACAAATTTAGATGGTTTTATTGCATAATGTTTGATTAGTTCAATTTTTAAAAGTGCATTAATATAGACTTCAGGACATTATTTTTAATTCAGAAACAAGATTTATTATGCAATGCTTAATCCTAAAGTAGATGTTTATAATAAGATGCAGAAATTCAAAATCCAATTTATGTAAGTGCAACATTTTATTATAAGATACCCCCCCCCCAAAAAAAAAAAAAACTTTATTGTAATAGGAAAGCTTTTGTTACCAATACCAAAGTCACAAAAACAGTTTTTCACCTGTAAAAAAGTTATAGTTATGTTCCCCTCAATGATATGTCTAAAAATTAAAACAACTTCTGACTCCAAATATTAAATGCAATATTTTAGTTTAACGTTTTATGCTTATTAGAATCAATAAATTTTAAGTTTTTTGCACTAGTTAGAAAATTATATTAAATTGTTTTTGATTAATAGGTAAAAATAGAAATAAATAAAACCCTTCTACAAACATGTATTAATGTAACAACTCAATACACATTATAATACCATTTTTATCAAATACAACAAGTCCGAGGGATGTAAATTATTTTATTATTAGGTAAACTCTGTTTTGAAAATTTTATATTTATACTGAGAATGCTCATTTTTTACACTAAGGAGAAGGAAATTATACTCGATTACCTATGAAAAAAATAATGAGATTTGTACACATGGCAATAGGATAAAAACAGGTAGAATCCAACTGTGTTAAGTTTGGGAAACTTTATATGTGCACAAAAAAAATCCTCTCACAGTAAATTTTTCACCTCCCCAAGCAGCACAAACATTCAAGACATGTCCAATTTTTGTCATGTATGGCCAAATTCCGTTTATTTTTAGTTGCAGTTACGTAAACTTGACGTATTTGGTATGAGTTGAACTACTAGGGTCCAAAAATCCTCTTCTCTCCCTGTAACACACTGTACACATTTTCTAAAACTCAAGAAAACTTATTATCCTGTTCTGAATTCAATAGTATATGGGACACCATATGCCGCTTGAGGCTTCCTTTTATTGGATAACTTTTGTCACACTCTGGACACTGATATCTTTTCATTCCAGTGTGCTTTGCTAAATGGCCTTCAAAATTTGCCTTATTAATAGTAGAATAGTTACAATACATGCATCGATGAAACTTCATTTTTCTCAAGGTGGAGGAAAATCCCATATCACCCGTAAAGGAGACAACTGAAAAAAAAAATCAATGAAGCATTAAGTTCAAAAAAATGTATTATTAAAGAACTAAAATTGATTTCAAGATTTTTCATTTGGACATAAGGAAAACAATATTCACATTATGAATACTTTTTCCAGACTATTTTTTTCCTTTTAAAAAAGTTTTATCAGACTTAAAATTCATGAGGGCTCAGTCATGGCACAGTAAAATGCAAGATCCATCATAACCACAAAAAAAAAATCACCTTGAAATACCATAACACCATTTTGAATTGACAGGTCTGGTTCAATTTTGTAAACAAAAAGGTTTAATCTGCATTCAACGATTAAAACTTAGTTAAGAAGACTCATTTATTTTCATAGCAAAGGCCTACTACGCCCTTGATTTTGAAACTTGTAGAAAATCCACTTCCCATTGTTTAAGATGTTAAAAAATATTTAGAAAATTATTAAAAATATCTTCCGGGTTAGAGTGCCGTGGTGGAATGTTTTTGTGGAAGATTTTGGACGTATCGTCCACAACTACAGTGTATATCGTCAGCTGGTAAAAATTTAACTGAATAGCTGAAACCAACAACTTTGAAGCAGAAAAACAAACACGACAGCATCTATATGTTCAAGCGCCAATGGATATTTTAGAGGACGACTATCATTGCTTAAAGTTGCAAAGTGGTCAGGTTTCGGCTATTCAGTCTAAAATTTTTATCAGCTGACGATATCACCAGACTTTTTTTTTTTTTATTCATTTACATATATATACAGGACCAAAAAACAAAAGAAGAGAAAAAATAATTGTACACTTCGGGGATTTACATCCCTTAAGAGTGATGGATGAAACGTCCAAAATCTTTAACATTCGACCACGGCACTCTAACCCAGAAGATAATTTTATTAATTGTGATTCTGGGCATATAAGCCTTCACACTATCTCATTTAGAACAATTATTTTTTCCTCCAAAAATATACTAATGAAATCATTTTTGAAATTTTCACACTAGGTCTATTTTTAAAATTTTATCCATTAGAAGAATGTGTGATTTGGAATGGGAAAGGGAGTTGTTCCCTATATAATTAATAATAGGTATATGTATTAATCTGCTATTTTGTTGTCTACCATATTAAAAAAAGTCCAGTAAAAAAATCACAAAATTTATTAAACTGGAAAAAACACAATAATAATCAATCCACAATCATTAATGTTAGAAAGGTGAGTTTTAATTTAAAAAAATCAATTTACTGTTGTATTTCACATATAATTTCTAAACAATAAGCCAGAACAGACACTATTTAAGGACACAACCAACTTCATAAGATATGACAATATAAGGCATAATATTTGCCACTTAAATGTAATTTAAAAACAATCTAATCAACAATAGCAAACAGTCAAATTTCCATATATTGAAATTGCCACAAGTAACCTATTTCGTATCTTTTCTGTGACCAGATTTTTTTAATAATTATTTATATCTATCTATTTAGAGTTTGAAGTAGTAGGGAAATGGTAAACCTTACAAAAAGCAGGCCCCAGTTAAGGAAAAATCTAAGAAAATACAGCTAACATATATTATATTATGTACATATATTCTAAGATGTGTGTGTGCAATATGTGCATACATGAGCAGGCCGCATATATTTTTTGTTAAATAATAATACTAATACAACTCTTAGAGCTTCTTATATTGAAAGTTTAAAAAAAACTATAAAAACAATGCAAGTACAAGTATTATAACAAAAATGCATATTACAAAAGATATAACTAAATAGCCTAAAAACCTGAGTTGAAGGTAATCTTTCCCCTTTAAGTTGAAAAGGGTTTAGAATTTGTGGTGTTACACTAAGAGAAAATCTTTTTTAACCCTTTTAAAATTGGAATAGTAATGACAATACAAATGTTTTGGACCTTTAGCCCCCTAGACAGAAATTCTGAATTCACTACTGAATCACACCTCAACTATCTATTTTTATAAAAATACCAAGTGGTATCAAGAAGTGTTACTGTACAAACCAAATTAAGGAAGAAAGGCACTGGTTATTTTCACGAAAGTAACAACTCAACTCTAACTAATCTCGCTACTTCTGAAAAATTACAAGTTAAACTAAAGCAAAATACTCAAAAGTAGCAACCTGGGATCAAACCGGGGACTATTAGGTTACTAGACGCACACTCTACCACTAAGCCATCGGTGCTGATGCCAGGATAGATCAATAACTTAATTTTAATGTTATAAAACATGTAATAACAAACTCCTAATACTGTGCATGCTTCAACTGTCCTGGAAATAACCACTTCGATGAAGAAATGCCAAGTGTGATGTGAGACCTCCTTTGGTGGAAAAACACTTGCCACATGTGTCACATTTATATTTTTTCACACCAGTATGCTTTGATACATGTCCTTCAAAGTTTGCACAGTTTATAGACACATAGTCACAATAGGAACACCTATATATTTTTCTTGACGTCCTTGAAGAAGTATCAGAATTGTCCAAATATGATGTACCTACAGAGGAAAAAATAAGTATATCAGAGGAGCAAGAATACAGCTGCAAATTACAAACTTTTAATTTTCAATAACTTTTCTTCATTTTATACTGTATGCAAAAACACAAGGTTTGTTCAAAATTTGATTTTCTAATTACCAAATGTGAACCACAATTTTTTTTTAAATATTCCACATTTATTTTATAAAGAAAAGGATACAAATCTTTTACTAGCAATAAACCTATTTTGCACCTAAAGTTTTATTAAAAATTATTTATTTATTTAAGACAAAACAGACCTTTCGGTCAAATTACATTGTCTAATACAGAATAAGTCCCAAAAAAGAACACCCAACAACCAACAACGACCACATGAACAAAAGAGCATAATAAACAAATGCAAATAGAACCTACAAAAAAACATTAGAAAATTAAGGACATGCAGGTTTTTATTTAAAAACTGAAAAAGACATGGAAAAATATCCAAACGATCTGTATACAAATTATAGAGTGAGCATTATAAAGCTGTTTAATAAACATAGATAGATATATGAAATGCTAAACTAATCTAGATAAAAGTTATCATTTAAAAATATATTATTCCACCCCTACTTAAGGTGGTATGTCCCCACTAAAAAAAGAGGGTGATCTTCTCGAACAGCTATAGGCCTGATGAGTGACTTCGTGCCGTTTAAGGCTGCCTTTTCTTGTAAAACTTGTACCACAATCTGAACATTGGTAATTTTTCATTCCAGTATGCTTAGCCATATGTCCTTCCAAGTTTGCTACATATGGAGTATTATAATCACAATACATGCACTGATGCCGGCTTCTGTTCGTTTTACTAGAAGTAAATGGAGATCTAAAGCCTTTCTTAAAGGACACAACTGGAAAAAAAAGAACAGTATTAAACTGTGAACAATCTAATACTATTTGGTTAGGCTTACCATATTTTCTTGGGACATTATTTTATTACTTATTTTCCAGGACATATTTTGAAATTACTTAATAAGTAACATATTGATTAATCAAAGATTAAAAACTAAGTAAAAAACATTCAAACTAAAAACATTGAACAGTAAAGTTTATTTTTTATCTGTACTTTTTATTTGACATAACATTTTTCAAAAATTGTTTATTTGACTTAATTTTATTTGAAATTTATTATGAAATTAAGTCATAAGAGTAAAAAAACGCAATTTTAAACGTCTTGGTCATAATTTTTTGATAAAAATGTCTTGCAAATCTTAAATGTATAAAACCCCAGACATTTTTGCAACCCAGGACAGCTCTAAAAATCCCGGACGTATGGTAAGTCTATATTTGATAAAAAAAAAGTGCAAGCAAAGTAAAATTATACATAAGAAAAAATATATAAAAGAAAATTTATATTAACTATTTCCTGAAATAAACTTTCAACTCCAAACTCAATCTAAGAATTAAAACATGATTTATTCATAATAAAAATAACCCTTCATTAATATTCAATATTTTATTTTCAGTGAATTGCTTCTGAAATTATTTTATGAAAATTCTCATGTTACTAGTTTTTAATTGATAAGTACGAACAAAGAAGTAAGGTGCATAGAAGTAATGCCAGAAAAAATTCCTTGAAGTTACTTTAAGCTTAAACAAAACATTATTTCTTAGATTATGCAAATTAAATACATAAAAAGATCAAACAAATATTTAACCATATGGTTAAAATAATGTAAAACATCAATCAATCCACAATCAATTATGTTAGAAGGGTGAGTTTTAATAAAAATAAATCAATTTATATACTGTAATTATAATTTTGTAAAAAAATAACCCATAACAGAGACACTGTTTAAGGTTTTACAGCACAACCAAATTCGTAAGATATGATATGATACAAAATATATGCAGCTGAAATTAATTGAGATGCAGAATCTATAATCAACAATATTAAAAACTCACATTTCAAAGTATTATTGCTAGTAATCTATATAATAGTATATTTTCTGACCAGATTTTTTTTAATGCTTACACATCTATTTAGAGTTTAAAGTAGTAAGGAAATGCTAAACCAAACCCTTCAAAGAGCAGCCCAGTTATGGAGGAATCTAAGAAAGCACAGCTAACATATAGAAAATACACTTTCAGGACAATTCCAAGGTGTGCATACATGAGCAGACTGCATTTTTTTGTTTTGTTAAATAATAATAACAGAACAACTCTTAACTTTTTATATAGAAAGTTCAAAAACTAAAACACATAAAAAAATCAATGCAAGTACAAGTATTATGAAAATGCATTACAAAAGATAGAATAAAAGTTTTATGAGCAATCACCTTCATTAACCCTTCAACACCTAACCAGCCTTAAAACCGTAGTTAAAGGTATCTTGCCTATTTAGGTTGTAAAAGGGTTTATAACCAATTTTTGGGAATGTGATTTCTCCTTCTTAATGATAGAAGTTTAAAAAGGAAACAATGTTATTAACAAGAGTGCATGTTCTAGTAATGTGTGATTGGTCCCTCACTATTCCTGATTATTTTTTTAACATAACTAACACTTGATTAATTAAAGGACTTCTTATTTTTCAAATGATACAATAGTATGTAGTGATATGATTTAAGTGGCTTTACATATTGTTTACAAAAATGTTCCAGTAATATTCAATAATTAGAACTGTAAACTATTTTTTCAATGCTTCTTAATAATGAAGATATTTTTTACACTTCACAATGCAATCACTTGCTTAATTTGAATTTTACCTACATACTTTCATTAAAAGGTAAAAAAATTGAATGTTTGGTGTTACACATAGAAAAAAAAATGTATAACCCTTTTAAAATTGGAAAAGTAAGGACAATCCAAACATTTTGGACCCTCCGTCCCTCCTTGAGAAAAATTTTGGATTCACTACTGAATCTTGCCCCTCAACTATCTATTTCACAGGAAGGGCTAATCCAGGGATAGAGGCTATGGAACTGCAGATTCCCCTAGATTTAAATAATTCTAATTTTAGTAAAACTTCCTTCATTAATTTGAATTTAAAGTAATAAAATAAATTGATCTCTCACAAGAAAAGTTACTGTAAATAAACCCAAATTATTGATTAAAAATGTGAGATGCCATGTGTGATTTGAGATTCCCTTTAGTGGCAAAGCACCTGCCACATGTGTCACATTTATATTTTTTCACACCAGTATGCTTTGAAATATGGCCTTCAAAGTTTGAAGAGTTTATAGTAACATAGTCACAATAGGAACACCTATACATTTTTCTTGATTTCCTTGAAGAAGTTTCAAAACTGTCCAAAAGGGATGTAACTACAGGGGAAAAAATAAATATCTTAGAGGAGCAAGAATACAGCTGCAAATTACAAACTTTCGTTTTTTAATAATAAAAATATTTTTTAAAGTATGCAAAAAACACAAGGTTAGCTCAAAATTTGATTTTCATGTAACAATCTATAAATATTTTTTAAAAATATTCGAAATTTATTTAAAAAAGAAAAGGCTACTCATCTTTCACCAGCAATATACGTTTTTGTTACTTTTACGCCCTTATGTTTTATTGATAATACTATGCTTTATAAACATAAATATATGAAATTAATAAACTAATCAAGATAAAAGTTATCTTTTAAAAATATATTATTCCACCCCTACTTAACATGCAGTGTCCCCACTGAAAGAAGAGGGTAATTTTCTCGAACAGCTATAAGCCTGATGAGTGAGTAGGCTGCCTTTTCTTGTAAAACTTTTACCACAATCTGAACAGTGGTAATTTTTCATTCCGGTATGCTTAGCCATATGTCCTTCTAAGTTTGCTTTATATGGAGTACTATAATCACAATATATGCAGTGATGCTGCCGGTTTCTATTTGTTTTACTAGAAGTAAATGGAGATCTAAAGCCTTCCTTAAGGGACACAACTGGAAAAAAAGAACAGTGTTAAACTGTGAACAATAAAATACTATTTGTTAACAAAAAGTGTATGCAAACTGCAAAGTAAAATTATACATAAATGTAAAACAAAATTCACATTAACCATGTTCTTAAACACTTTCTATTCCAAAATCAATCTAAGAATTAAAACACAATTTATTTATTAAAAAAACCTTTCAATAATATTTATGATTTCATTTTCAGGAAAAAATTGCATTGAAATTGTTTCATGAAAATCCATCACATTTCTAATTTACAATTAATGGTTAAACACAAAGAGGTAGGATACCTAGGAGTAATGCCAGAAAAAATTCCTTGATGATACTTCAAGAAGATTAAGCAAAACATTTTTCAGATAAAACAAACTGAATATCAAGTATGACATACATAAAAAGATAAAACTAATGCAGGACTCCCAACACTTTATCGTGATTTTTCTGGATTATTTTTAAATTTAATAAGAAATAATGGTTGTCATAAATAAATCAATATTTAATAATAAAAACTTACACCAATTATAAAAAGTAACTAATTGAAAAACAACTTGAAAGTTGAAAACAAAATGTATCACAAAAATTTTGTACGTCAATTCACCCTAAAATACCAATAAAAAATATACCACCCTCTCACATATCCAACTTCACCATGGTCTCAAACTATCTCACTTAAAAGAGTAAGGGTACTGCTTACCTAGAAAAAGAAATAGGCCTAGGCTCGATGACAAGAAAATGGAATAAGTCTAGGTTTAGAAAGTGTGCAACTTTTGAGGGGTGAAAATTTGGTTTGTGTATCATTTTAAAAACAAAGTGTCATAACAATTCAGTACTGTGGTATTTTGATTTAATACTTATTATCTTATTCAATTTCAAATCAAATCATTTTTGCAATCCCATTTACTATCTCAACTTCCTTTCAATATAATCAGTGTCTTTCAAAATTATGTGAATCGTTTTTCAAAAAGGTTGAGCATTAGTTTACCTACTTTCAAATTTAAGAGGTTTATACTAAGTATCCTTTTTGTATCATATGAATAACTAAATGTGTTTTCAAATATTTCATTAAAAATTTTTATCACAAGTCTCACAAGACTACATTTTTATTATTCCAGTATGCTTTGCCAAATGTCCTTCCAAATTAGTAATTTTCAAAGTAATATAGTCACAATATGGACATATATGGTGCTTCTGTAACTTTCCAGCAGTAGTTTCAAAGAGAAATTGCAAATATCCACTAAGATACAGCTGTGAAAAGACATGACTCATATAATAATCAAATAAGTAAATCAAAATGGTAAAAATTAGAAACTTGAGCAAAGATAAAATTTAGGAGAAAATACAGTTCAACTCTTTTAAAAGGAATTGCTCCAAAACCAAATATATAGTTTAATAACTGATGTAAAAAAGTTGATTTAAAACAGTAGATTAACCAGGTAGGGTTAAGGATATACAACTGGATAGGGGGCCATTCATATATCACCTAAGGACCTCAGGGGGAGGAGATTGCTATTTGCTTATTTTTGATGACAAGGTGAATATGAGTGATGCTTACGTAAAACATTGTAACTATGTATTTTTGAAAATCCCTTGTAACTTCAAAAAATAACCTAATTTTTAAAAGTTCAAGTTAACTTTTTAAAAGCACATTTTTTACCCTACAAAAGCTTGTTTTTAATTAAATCCTAAATTGTTTAACTAAAAATTTTACTTAAAGTTTTGTACAAAAAGGGGGTTGGGCAGTGCTTACCTATAATTAAGAAGGAGGTTATCTATTTGCAAAGGGGAGGGGGGTACAAATAATATAAAACCTGCCTATGTAATATTTGAAGGCCTCCCTAGTTCACTGACAGAACATGACTGTAATACAATAGTAACAAATGGTTTTTTACATCTTCCCTAAATAAGTACTTTTTAAGTTGGTATTAAACATAATTGTTAACATTTTTGTGCCATGTTTTGTTTTAAAAGTAGTTTCTCAACCATCATTACCCTATATTTAATTTCTTCTAAGACCCTCATATTCACTTTTATAATCACTGGGTCTGCCAAAATCTAAAATACTTCAATTAAAGGTAAAAATGTGTTACACTTATCTCAGCCTATTTAGAACTAGCCTCAATTACTGAAATATTAATTTAAAACTAGGAATGAAAAAATTTTAATAAAGAGGACAAGGAACCTGTTTTAACATAATAACCTTTTTATATTATCTTCTGATAACACTGGGTAAAAAATTATTGTTATATCACCATATAAATTGTTAGAAAGGAGTTCCTAAGTAAAGGTGTGGTTTTAAAAAAATCATTGGATTATTATAGTTTAAGTCAATTATCTTAGTTTTGTGTGACACCGGGGACATGGTGTTTTGTAATAGAGCAGTGGTTCCCAACCTGGGGGTGATCGCGCCCAGGGGGGTGATTTGGTTTATCAGGGGGGCAATTGGGGGGTGATGAATATTCAAAGGGAGAAATTAAAATAATAGTATAGTAAGTTTTACTGATCATCTTGACCAGTTAAAAACTGACATGGAATCAAGATTTGACCAAGTTACAATTACGAGTTAGCCTGGGTGAAGCTCATGGAATTTATCCATCAACTGTGTGGAAAAACTGAACCATTTCTCATCTTGTTCCTGTCAACATTTTTAGTTGAAAAAGGGTTTAATTCTGTTGTCCAGGTCCTCAAAAAACAAATAAGTTGGACATTTACCTCAAAGGAGATTTGCGCCTAAACTTGACGAACATAAAGCCGGATATTCAAGCTTTAACTGAAATCCACCAACCACAAGGCAGCCATTGAAAAGATAGTTTAAATTTCAAACAATAAATAATACAATAAAATTTCAAATTTTCATTTATTATTACAAATTTTAACAGTCAACTTTCTAAATTTTTCGAGATTCAAATTTGAGAGTGACCTGATAAAACTGCTTTAGTTGTTATTATATACGGTAATAAAATTGCTTTATTGTTTACACTTTACTTCAAATTAAAATTAGACATACAATGAGAATGAAAAGGGGGGCAATAGTTGTTAGTCAAACTCCAGAAAGGGGGCGATGGGCCACAAAAGGTTGGAAACCACTGTAATAGAGTATCATTTTACCCTTAATTTAAAAAAAGTGTATGACCAATTGCTTTTTTATATACTTTTTACATATTTAAAAACACTAATGATTATTTCATTAAGAAATTATGTAGTGAAAAAAAATATTTTTTAGTTCTGAAATGTAAGTGTATGGTGAAAATGGCCCATAAGATTAAATTTTCATATGATGAAATCTAAATAAATACTTTTCACATAATACAGAATTATCTCCACATTTTATTATCCACAGTATCTTAAGATTTCATTTAAAAAATGTTCTTCTCTACAAATCAAGTTAAAAAGAAGTAAGATGAAAAATTAGGAATACACAGAAACCATATATGATTGATTGTTGAAAGATCTCAATATAAACAAAATAATGATTATTATGATCCTAAAAATAAAAAAAATCACTTCAACAATAAAAAATGGCAAAATTATTGTTTTCAAAGAAAACCACCAAATCGGTGTGTGCATTGACATCACATAGACAGGAAAATTAGCTTTGCAATGTTTAAACCGCATTCATGACAGAAAACTAACATTGAAGAAATCACTCAATGAATCTATGCTACATTAAGAAAGACTCTTGCAATGGATGGGCTTTTACAAAACCAAATTCTGATTCTGATGAGATCCTAAATGCCTTTTCATACTTCCTTTGGTGGAAAAACCTTTGTTACATATATAACATATGTGTTTTCTTCCAGTATGTTTTGACATGTGTCCATTAAAATTTGTTGTATAGGCAGATGTATAGTCACAATATGGGCATTGGTGTACCTTTTGAGCAGATGAAGCTTTTGAAGGTCTCCATGCGAGCACAGCTAAAAAAGGAAAGGAAAGTCAATTAATATATTCTTTAAGAATAAATCTAGAAACCAATAAAAAAGTAAACCAATTTTCCAACTCAACTAAACTGAAACAACTTTTTGGCTTTTAAAAAAAATTAAATAACGGTACAGAAAACAAAATCTGAAACCAAACAACAAAATAAGAAAACAAGGTAACTAAAGGCAGCAGAAAAAAAAGCCTATGGACCTATTTGGTCCCTAGGCTCCCAATAGCCTGTGGTGGGGAGTGCATAAAAGCATATCTAACTACGGAACATAAAGCTGATAGAGGGAAATATATTTCCTCAAGTTAAAATGAAAATAAATAATATGCTATAATTTCTATTGAAATGACTAAGGAAAAAGCTTTAGGGGATGTCCATAAACTATGTGAGGTTAAATATGGGAAGTTCTTGCAAAATCTCCCCAGAGGGTCAATTAAAATCTCACATCAACTTTTAATTAAGAGAATACATCCGTTATATATGTTTTTAATATAGTAAATCATTAGTCAGTCAGTTATGATAATTGTAAAGTAAAAGGCAATGTTATCAATTTCCAACATGAATTTGTATTAAACATTTACAGAGTATATTTATGTTGCATGCCAAAAAGACAAAAAAAAAAAAAAAAAACATGCCCTTCACAAAATTAAAGAGGGGAGGAGGAGGATGTCATAACACATTTCATCAAATCATGCCAAAGAGTAAGGAATTAAAAAAAAAAAACCTGACACAATCTATGGATATCCCTTTAAGGATAGGATCTATGATCTTCACGAAAAAAAATAAAAGTATGTGTGTGAACATTTTATTGACCAGGGGAAAAGGCTAATTTTTTCAGAGGTTCCATAAGTCACCATAATGAAGAATTTCAGATCTCAAATGGAAAATAAATTTTACATGAACCACCATGTTTAAAACTAGACTTGAGTTTCATGGTTTTGTTATACACTAAGACCACACACACATAATAGGTAAATTTAGATATCACATTATATAGAAGCAATACTAATTTTTAAGTATAAATCATAAAGAATTTCAATGATGCAAACAATTTATTTAATATTGCAGAAATTAGCACAACATTAGATAATAAAACATCTTCACAAATATAAATGTTAACATACAAATAGTCAAAATACAAACATGGATACACCTTATGAAAAAATGTAGCTTTTGAATGTTTCTTTAGTAGCACATCTTAAAAGGAAAGCCCCATTTCCATAAGAACTATGGACTATTTTTACTATGTATTACATAGTAAAAAAATATACAAAATTAAAAAATGTTTCTAACAACTACAACCAAAATCATTTTTTCTAATAAAATAACAGTGGAAAAAATAACACTTGAAAACTAACGTTGATATGATTATCAGTTTTTTTCATTATTTACACCACTCTGCTCATTTTTCTCATTAACTAGGTAAACATGATACACAAGACTTTTGGTTAACCACCATAGTCAGGAATTGCCTCGACCAGGATAATTCCATTTATGGATGAAAAGTTCTTCGAGATTATAAAAAAAGTAAAGATTGGATGTGAGCTATCACATTTTGGGGCAGATATCTAACAAAGATGTGGTCTTCACACTTTATCCTGTCTGCATTAGAATATAAGGTTCTTTTTTGTTGGGCTGCTACAGATAATCAGATCCTGGTTGATTGAGAAGCTACTCTCTTAATAAATACAAATAATATTGTTTTATAAAACTTTTAGATGAGTTAATACATGTCGCTTCCAACTTCCTTTGATGGCAAAACATTTACCACAAGCTTCGCAAACATAATTTTTTACTCCAGTATGTTTTGACATATGTCCTTCAAAATTTGCTGTATATCTAGTGGTATAGTCGCAATACATGCACTTATGCAGTTTAGAAGTAGTATATGGAGCTTTCGTGCTTTTCCATAAGAACCCAGCTGGAAAGGAAAGAAAATGTTAGCAAACAAGAAAGCTAACTTTGCGAAACATAATTCTCAACTCTAGACAATTCAAGCTTTCAAATTCAACAAAAAGGACTGTTAATAGAAAACACAACCAAGGAAAACATAATTAATAAAGTAAAAAATTAGTCTGTGTACATACACCTATTATAGTAGTTGATAAATAGAAATAGTAACAAAACATATTCACAAAACCTACTAAACACTTGTTTCATCTACTTTCAATGAATACTGTACTGAATAACTAATGAATTAAAGAATAAAGTACTGAATAACTAATGAATTAAAGAATAAAGTACTGAATATGCAATACACAAAAGAAATAGTTTTAGTAAAGGCCACCAAAGGCTATCAAGCTATTGAAGGGAAAAGAAAGGACATAGCCTTTTCATCATACATGTTAGAGAGAGGGCAGTCTTTCACAATAACAACCAAAATTTTAAGAAAATAAAATATGATGAGTCACCACATGTCGTTTACAATTTCCTTTTTTAGCAAATTGTTTGCCACATGTTACACAGTTGTACTTTTTCACTCCAGTATGCTTAGATAAATGTGCTTCAAGATTTACAGTTGCTTTAGTAGAATAGGCACAATGAGGGCATTGGTATGGTTTTTTTGTTTTCAGGGAATCAAAGACTGCTGCAAAGAAAATAAATGTAGCTGTAAAATAAAATTACAGTTGAAGCACAAAGTGCTATCTATACAAAAACAACTATAAAAATAAGATATCAGGTAATGGATGTTCATGAGTAAGTTTTCATTAAATCAGGTCTTTGTTGTTAATAAATTCTCTGATTATTTATTATTTTTAAAAATTTTTAATTTTAGTCCAATTTTTTGAATTGTAGAGGCATTAGAAGATAGCAACCCTGAGTTTAAAGATTTTGCCCTCTTAATAGCGATGGGAGTTCACAACTTTTTTGCACTACCACTAAAAGATTTGAGAAATTTCGATTTTTTTTATATGCCCTAATGGTATAACACAGCTATTACTATTTTTAAAGTATAGTATAATGCAATGTGACAATCCTAGGTTAAATACAAAAATTAGTTACAATAACTTAAAATAAAAGTATCAGAAAAGCTCTGAAACAGCACTGAATTAAATTTAAATTAATCAAGCAAAAAAAGTTAAAAGAAATCCCTCTCATTCCGATTCATATGAACTATTAAATGCCGTTTAAGGATTCCTTTTGTCCCAAAACATTTGCCACAGGTAGGACATTTGTAGTTTTTCAATCCAGTGTGCTTTACAAGATGTCCTTCCAGATTATTGGTTTTGTCAGTAGTGTAGTCACAATGAGGACATTTAAGATGGTGCTTCTTTAAAGATCCCATGAGTGAAGTTCCATAAGAAGGAGTTCTTAAATCTTTCCATGAAAAATTAACTAAAAAAGAGCAAAATACAAATGAAAATATAATAAAATTTAATCATATTACATTAAATAATACAATTACATGGGATTTAAACTTTCAAAAACAAATACATTACAGTGTAGTTAGAAGTACTATTAAAAAGAAATTTAATACACAACAGCCTTTTTTAAAGCAGATTTTTGTTAATTATCTCTCTATATTAAAAAAAGTTACTGCCTTCACAGGTGTTTCATAAAGTTTTATTATTAAACTCTTTGACTTCACAACGCAAAAACTAGTTGATAGAGATTTATGAAATTTTAAACGTTTGTAGAGAAATGTTTGGGGCACATTTCAAAAGCAAAAGCTTATTTATGGATTGGATTGGATTTTTGGTACATATATTTTCCGGTCTGTGGGCTTGATCTCTAGGATCCGCTTATAAACCTTCGTCAAGTAAGACAGACACAACAGAATTTTTACTGACACAAGAGAAAGAAAGTACACCCAGGGCAAGGCCGGAATCGAACCGACGGCCGTTACAGTGCGCTAACTGATAGTGTGGTTGGCCACACATAACCTAATCAGGCCACACGGCCCCCAGCTTATTTATGTGATTATTAGTTCTGAGGTCATTTAAGGTCAAAGTTAAAGTTTTTTTGCCACATAATCGAGTTTAGCAAAAACTATTTGCAGCATAATTATGATTTTTTTTGCAGTCACATACTCTGATGTCGTAAGATATGAACTACGTCACCCTTTTTTAAAATAAAATATTTTAGATTGTATGAGGGTTGTCATTAGAGTTGGTAAAATGTAACAAGCGAGCTTTGCTCTCTCAGATTGCGAAGTGATCTGTAAAGAGCAGAATAGCAGTTACATGGGTTGGGGAGCGATAGCAAGCAGGGGGCGGTAGTCCCCTAGTTACCTAAAAAAAAGAAATTAAATTATATTTTTATACATAAATAAGTAATTTACTCTAGTATTAGGCAATAGCTGTGTCTAACAATTTCATTTCTTTACTAGAGCTACACCCTACACCTACCATTTCCCGCCTGGAAGTAAAAATTTTTTTAAAAATATTGATTTGCTGTGGTATAAGCTTCAGCCATACTAACATACCATGAATGCCAATTAATATATGAATCATGGAACTGAAATATAATGCCCTATAATGTTTTTCTTGCCCATTTCAATCATAAGAAAAATTAACTGAAAATGTTTTCCTTAGACAAAAAAAAATCTACCCATGAATCCTCTGTGTATTGTATTGAACATTTTAGAGCATCTTTATAAATATATACAGGAAAAACAATTTTGGGGCAGGGCATAACTAATAGAAAAAACTTTAAAAATCCACTAAACACCACCTTGACTTTATTTAAAGACATAAGAACACTTAGACCTAAAGATCTGTTTTACACATATAATTATCATTTACATTTCTTGGTATTGGTAACCAAGCATGAAAATAATTTTACTCATTCAAAATATACTTGAAAGGTGTATTCACACAATCACAAACACAGGAGGAATCACAAACAGTATAATATTAAAAGAAAAACTGATTTTTTGAAATATGGCACATCTGATGTGCCTTGAGAGATCCTTTTGTAGAAAAAGATTTTCCACACTCATTACATTGGTGTTTTTTTACCCCTGTATGTTTTGCTACATGTCCTTCCAAGTTTCCAACAAAAAATGTAACATAGTCACAATATGGACATTGGTGTTTCTTTTTTCTATAAGTTCCAACAGATGAAGATGCCGACCTTCTCCTTCCCCTTGAAAACATAGCTGAAAAAATAAATCTGTCAGTAATATAAATGATAGCCATAGTCAGACGTAGACTTATGTCAGGATTAAAGATTTTAAAAATATAGCAAGTAAAACGTACAAAGTGATATGCAATGAATAAAACCAATGCTAAATATAAAAATTAATTTTGAACACCATTTCTTTCTAAAATTCATAGCTTATGTAATAAACAAAATAGTAACACATAATGATGTATTTGACAGTTAAAATAATATAGATGATATATGCATGTTTGCTCTAGCTATATCAATACTTTATTGATTTTCAGGTAGGAGGCCGTTCAAATATTATGTAAGCATGATTTGGTCATAGCTGACCTCCCCCCCCTTGTCAGCAAAGATAAGCAAACTGCAAACCCCCCTCATAATTACATAAGAAAACTGCCCGACCCCCATTGGTTCTATTTTTATATAATAAGTTTTAAAATAAAATTTATTTTTGGTTAAATTTTTTTGATTATTTTATGCAAGAAACAAGATAATTATGAAAATGCAGTGTTTGTGACATCTTATGTAAGCATCACTTATACCCCCTCCCCCCATTAAGTGCTTGCATAATATATGAACGGCCCCTAGGGTTATTACCCTTATGACCAGTCATAGGTCTTATGACAACTGTTTATTTTGTTTCTGTTATGACTTGTTCCAGTCGACTGGGAACAAGTCTTTGATGAGCATTCATCCTTCCCTGCTTTTAGATACCCAAAAATAAGATGGAGAAATAAACTTTTAAAAAAGCTTTTATAAGCTGGGTTATCTGTCTCCTATTAACACAAAAAAGGCAGTTCCATTTAAGTGTTACTTTCTTACAGTAATTTTACTCTTGTTTTCTATTTAAGAAAATACAGATTGTGAATTCTCTTTTGAATAACCCACAAGTTATGACTTAAATAATGTTTTACCCCCACCCCCCAAAAAAAGAGAAAAACTTAAAAATCTGCACCTCTGAAAAACCATTTAAGATATTTTTGCTACATATTTTCAAGCAATCTTAAGTACTTTTAGCTCCAGTTTTTTATGAGAGTTCCTCAAGAAATGAAACCAAGAATAACATAGCTATAACATTATCTGTCGTTTACAACATTACTGCTTTTTTTTTCCAAAACTTTCATTCAGAACTCAACTAAACAATTGAAAACTAGAAAATCATTATACCAGTTCTTCAAAGCACTTTTACATAAGGAATTTATTTCTAACAGTTATCCTTTTAGCAATAAATATCAGGGAAAACATTCAGGTTAGATTCAAGAGCTGACATTTCTAAAAAGATACACATTGAGACAGAGTTGAGAATATTAATGCAATGCAATAACAATACACTAAAAAAGACTTCCAAGGCACTAAAATACAGAAGTAAGCAACCTAATTTTTGTCACCAGTAATTTTGGGCAATACAGGATAAAAAGGGTTTAAATTTCACAATTAAAAGAACTCAAACTTGAATGGTTCATATGTTTTTCTATTGGTTAAAGCAACATAGTACCATATAGTAAAACAATTGAATGCTTATCTGTAGGACCAAATATACAATGGAAGTTCTTTATGTAAATTTAGTGATACAGTTGGAAAATATTACTTGTTTAAAAAAAATAAACTTGTAAAACATAGCTTATCTTTACCCTATACATAAAAACAAACCAGCCAAAACAAAGTATTCAAAATTCAATTCAATGATTAATTACTGTATCAGCAGAGGTTTTTTTTGTATTATTTTAGGTACCATAAAATGGGATAACTTTGGAAAAGGGAAATTTCAGCCCAACCACCTGAAAGAGATTCTACATGCTGTATTTACATATAAAAGAATGTGATTATCACTTATTCAATGCTGGGGCAAACAGGTAGAATTGTTGCTATGGCATCTTCAAAGTGGTGTCTTGAAGTTCCTAAAATACAATCACTAGGGGGCTTCTAACTTAACTAGTATCAAAATGGCTACACTTCTTTTGGGCCAAAATTATCAAATCTGACAGTAGTAATAAGAGTATACAATTATAACAGCTTTCAGTGTTAATTGTTCACTGTAACAATATCACTTTAATGTTGGTTTTTCGAAAATGTCTATTATAACTGAATAGTTCACTTTTTCCATGCTCTTTGATTGTATTTATAAAACAAAAAATATTACTGAAAACAAAATCATCATTTTGGCAACACAGATAAATATAGATTCTAAACTACATACACACCTTTTGAAAATTATGAAACATGGAACACTTGTATATAACAAAAAAAATATATCAATTATAAATGATTAAGCTAGTTCATTTTGAAAAACAAATTCCTTAAATTCTTTAATCTTTACAGCTCTAAGTTTAAAGAAATTTCAAAAATTAAAGAAATAATAACTTACTCTACCTATACACACTTCTTTTAATACAGTGGTTTCCAACTCATAGAAGTCTGCAGGCCACTAGGCCTAAAATTGGACACTCCACAGACCACCCTCCACCCTAACAAAATTACAAGATAAAAGTTCATTCCCTCAAATTTATGAAGATTTGAAACATAACTATTTTAATAAAATCTTAATTTTATCTTATCAGAGATATTAATTTTTATGGTATAATTGAATCTTTGATACCCCAAAAAAATAACGCTGTTTTTCCCAGTGTTTTATTTTACTTTTAATATACATAGAAGTAGAAAGTATTGTTAAAGTCGGTCTTTCTTGGCTAAGGGGTTGAAAATGGGGAAATCCAAGTTCGAGTAAGGATGTGGGAAATTAGAGCTAGCTTGGTAACTTAAGCATCCATCCCATTGGCAATAAAAACTCCTAAAACTTCTTCGAAGGTGAGGGAATGGGTAAGGTAATTAGTTCTTGGGGCGAGAAGTAATTAGTTTGACTTTTTCTCTCTATACACAGTGCTGAAATTGGAGGGGGACGCCGTCCCCCCAAATGATTGGACCGTCCCCCGAAATATTTTTACCGTCCCCGTTCCCTAAAATATTTCTTTCCACGAAAAAAAATATAAATTTAAGGGTAGATTTAAATACGAAAGCAAATTTATTTTTTCTGACCTAAATTCCCATTTGAATGAGTGTTCGGATTCGCCAATCAGCATGCCAGCAGTCTCCCCGTATTCCGATTTGCAAATATATTCGTCTTCGGATTTTTAGGGTAAAATTTCCGAAAACTTTTTGGGGAGGACCTCCAGACCCCCTTTAAGTTTTTAATTTCTATTACTCACGATTTGCTGTACAAAAAGGTTGAGCAAGATTCAATTCGATTACCAAATTTTTAGCCCCCACAAACCATATCCTGGATCCGCCACTTCATGGTATGCACAAAGTTAAATAATGTTTTTTATTGTTTATACTTTCCATCAATATTTGTGAAGAATTAAATGTTACATAGTTTTAAGGTTATAAAAATTATAATAACTGCATTTGTGCTTTTATTCTAGCATTTAAAAAATATCCCATTAGGCCTCCCCCCTTTCCCCTAACTATGCAATTTTATTTAATCTATATAATATGATTATCAATTCGAGTAGGTACCAAAAATTAGTCATATTTTACCCTCCATCAATCATCTATTGTGTAAAAAGGTGAGTCCCCCCAAATATTTTTGTCCAATTTCAGCACTGTCTATACATACCCAACCATAGGGAGTGAATGGACTGACTTGTTTGGGTTACACTGACCACTTAGGGAGCAAAGATAAACTATATCAATTCAGTTGTGACTGATACAATCCCTTCTCATTCAGTGTGCTAAAATTTTTACTTTTAGGAATTTTTTTGTGTGCCTCTTCACAGATCTCTTCCAACTCTCATGAACCACATGTGGTGCTAAGACCACTGGTTGGGAACCATTGCTTTAATGGAAATTTTGCAACTTAAAAAGAAAACTCATATGGGTTTTTGAATGAACTTTGAGATTCCCTTTAGTGGCAAAACATTTACCACAAATTTCACACCGATATTTTTTTACACCTGTGTGCTTTGCTAGATGTCCTTCAAGATTTGTTACATAAACAGTAACATAATCACAAAATGGACAGTTGTGTTGTTTCTTGGACTTCTTTGTTGGGGTTGAAGCTGTATTACTTGGTAATGTAGATGAACCTGAAAAAAAAATTAGATATAGATAAAAGCAACTAATTTGACACTAAAATATAAGAAATTTAATGTAAAATTCCTCACTTACGATAGAGGAATAGATGATAATACCCCACAGACAATATCAATTTAACTCTTAAAATCTATGTTTATTCCACAGCAATCAATTGATACCATATGAAATATATAAAAAAATATTGAACAAGTATCTAATCTTCCCCAATTTCTACGGCTAATAAAACTTAAATAAGAATGCTTTGTAACAGAAACAAAGCCATGATAAAGTGTGGACAAATAATGACCAAATACTCTAGTATTTCTCAGTAAACTAATGTAGAATTTAAGTCAACAAGTAAGATGCAAGCCCGGATACAACCCATAAAACAGATACAACCCATGGGCAGTTGTTTAGAGATTTTCATTTTAGGATATTGTGATTATCAATTTTTAACTTGGATAATATTAAATAAAAGATGCAACGTACAGACATTATTTTATCAAATTTTTTAGTTATTATTTGTTTTTATGTTTTGAAACTTTTCTCAGCCAATTCTCAGTAGTAAATAAGCAAAGTAGCCACTTTTACAATTCTACATCAGTTCTCATAACATAAAAAAGTTTTAATAAAATAAGCTATTTCATAAACCAAGCATCTGTAATTAGACCCAAAAAACACAGTTTTGTACAACTCATTTTTTCATACAGATTCACAAATAAAAAGAGTTACAAATATTAGTCTTCAAATTCAAATAAGTTGAATGCTATACCCAATCATAATAATTTACAAAATATTAGTTTTCAAGTAAAGAAAGGTAACCAGGGATGAAACTAACCTCTACTATGTAAATATGTATGGATTTGATTAACTATATACAATCCAGATCAATCAATAATTGATAAACGTAGCAGAATAAGCCAGGGACTAGAATTTCTGCTTGTCAACCCAACATTTCCAACCATTTATTTAAGGCTGGCAAGTGAATTTCGTCTTTTAAAAGGTTGTGTCATGTAGTCACAATAGGGACACTTATGCTGCTTTTGTAACTTTCCTGGAGCAATTTTTAATGCAGATTACTTTGTACATTTCTC
Organism: Tetragnatha montana; assembly: GCA_963680715.1. Lineage (NCBI taxonomy): Eukaryota > Metazoa > Arthropoda > Arachnida > Araneae > Tetragnathidae > Tetragnatha > Tetragnatha montana. The sequence goes on from OY796681.1 coordinate 21,145,783, forward strand.
AAAAAGGAAACAGCTAGAAAAATCAATAACTGGTATTATTATTATTTTTTAATAATTCAAAACAAATAAGACTGAAATTTAAGAAGATATATTAATGATGCTAAACTGATATAATTTTCCTTTTTTTTATATTTTCAAGTTGGTTTTCAACAAACTTCAGTTGTTGAAGAACCAAAGTTCAACAAAACTTGTTTAAAAAACCATAAACTTATGTTTTATTCCCTTTGTAAGACCCTCATATTCATCACTTATAATCACTGGGTCTCCTTAAAAATTTAACAACTTTTTAATGGTGAAAACAAAAATTGCTACACTTATCTTATCCTTTCTTGCACAGATCTCCATCAATAACACTTGTGTCTTAAAACTAAGTATAATTTGTAATTGAACAGAAAAGAACAAAACATTTATTGGACACATCTGAAAATAGTGTTACTTTTCATTGGTCCCTTAAATGACGTTAACCCGTTTTAATACAGCATTTTTTTTTTGCTAAAAATGGTTTAAAAGAGAATGGAAAATCAATGCAAAAAGAAGATGGCACTGCATTTTAGTAAGGGTTGAAATCACCTTTGAAAACCAACTGTAATTTTATTTGGTAACATATTTTTTTCCATGCACAATGAATAGGTAAATTAAAATAAGTAATAAATACTGAAAAGTTTAGTCTCAGATTGTATAGCTTGAAAGCTTACACTGATTTTCCAGGGGGTTAATAATGGGATCACAGCTTTTTAGTTAAAAATACAAAAAGGTTCAACTCCCTTATAATAATAAGTTTTCCTAAAAAATAATTAATGATAAAAAAATGTGAAGAAACAATCAATCTTGAATCAATAATTTAACTACTAATGCCAAATGAAATTTATTTGAAAATCAACACAAGCCATTTTTTACCTTGTGTATATAGATATTAGAACAAAGAAGGTTAAGTAAATATAACGTGATGAGTCACCATATGTCGTTTACAGTTTCCTTTTGAAGCAAAACGTTTGCCACAAGTTTCACATTTATATTTTTTCACACCAGTATGCTTATATAAATGTGCTTCAAGATTTCCAGTAGCTATAGCTGAATAGTCACAATAAGGGCATTGGTATGGCTTTCTTGGCTTCAAAGAATCATATAGAGCTTCAGCTGGAAGAAAAAAAATTAAGAGCTAAAAGTAAAGAAATTAAGAGCTAAACAAGAAAACAACTCAAAGTATGCAAAATTTAAATTATTCTACACAGAGCCTCATATAGACAAGTAGTTTAAACAAATAATCTAGGGAATTAGCAACAAGTAAACCAATTTGACATGATAAACAAGAAAAAAAACTGCTGTAAGCAGGAAAAGCATAAGAATTAATTAAACACAAAAGAACTCATTTCAACCATAGTTTTTTAAATAATAACATAAATACGTTTGAAAATAATTTTCCCATCCATATTGATAAATTAATTTACAAGCATTTTGTTTAGTTGCAGTGGGAACTACTTTTTAATTATTAATATAGAATAATAATATATTTTGAAATTTAAAGTTTAAAATTTTAACTAACTAAGCACATCTCACCACAAAAAAAATCAAAGGGGGATATTTGAGGGAGTAACTAGGTCGTTGGACCTTCAAACTCCAGTATAACTAGCCTCACTGGGTGAGGCTTGAGCTGAGCTGTACAAAATGTGTAACTGAAAGTCACGGTCAGCTGAGGAGTGGCTAGCTTGATGCTAGCCCCCTCTTGATTTCCCCAAGTGACCTTGGTACTCATTTTATCAACCCCGGAGGGATGAAGGGTTGAGTCTGCCTTGCCCATGGACCGGGATTTAACCACAAAAGAAAAGGCCAGTAAACTATGTACAAAACACAAGACTTAAGTAAATCTACAAAACTTCCCATCACACAACAATAATGGATTTAAAAGACTTCTGAAAGTAGATGAAAATCATAGTTCTTTAAAAACTTTGTTAAGGGGAAAAAGTCAATTAAACAAAATGATCCGAGAGTACACAATTTTATACATAATAATATGTGTTGCTTTAAAGCAGCAGATAATTTCACAAAAAAACTATCACTATAGAAAAATAAGCACTGCTACTATAGTTTAGCACAAATATAGAAGTACCTAAAGAGAAGTTAAAAAAGTTAAAGTTATCGGATATTGTTGGATTCATTATAGTTTGCATATTATTTTGAATTCCTTGTGTTATTTCAATTGTTCACACTATTTAATAAACAAGGCCTATTATAAAAACTTTCAAATAAAACAATTTCAATAAAAAAAAGTAATACATATTTTTGAGCTTGAAGTCATGAATTATGGGAAAAATAAAGTCAAACAGAGTCCGTCATGTTTTAGCACAACAAACATCATATATTTTTCTTTTTTTTTAAATTAAATATTGCTTTGTGAAACACCCTATATAATTAGTTGTTGCAAAACTAATTATACAAAACTATTCTTATTATCATACTGATGAATAACTGTATGTCGTTTCCAACTTCCTTTAGCAGCAAAACATTTACCACAAATTTCGCATTTGTATTTTTTCACACCAGTATGCTTATATAAATGTGCTTCAAGATTCCCAGTAGCTATAGCTGAATAGTCGCAATAAGGGCATTGGTATGGCTTTCTTGGCTTCAAAGAATCATATAGAGCTTCAGCTGGAAGAAATAAATTCAGTGAAGAAATACTGCTGTGTGATAAATTCAGTGAAGAAAAACTGCTGTAAGCAGGAAAAGTATAAGAATAAATTAAACACAAAAGAACTCATTTCATCCATAGTTTTTTTTAAACATAACAAATACGTCTGAAAATAATTTTCCCATCCATATTGATAAATTCAATTTACAAGCATTTTGTTTGTTTGCAGTGGGAACTACATTTTACCTAACTTTTTAATTATTAATATAGAATAATAAAATATTTTGAAATTCAAAGTTTTATATTTTTAACTAACTAAGCCCATCTCACTATGAAAGAAAAGGCCAGTAAATTATGTACAAAACATAAGACTTTAGTAAATCTACAAAACTTCCCATCACACAATAATAATGCAATCAAGAGACTTTTGAAACTGAATGAAAATCATAGTTCTTTAAAAACTTCATTAAGGGGAAAAAGTCAATTAAACAAAATGTTCCGAGAGTAAACAATTTTATACATAATAATAGAATGTGTTCATGGGCACCATTTAGGGTGGGCAGGGGGCAATTGCCCTCCCCCCAAGGTTTCCACTTTTATGCACTTTCCAGTTTTTTTTTTCAATGTATTCTCCCATAAGGGTTAAGATATTGTGATTGAATAAAAATATACTTCTTTCCCTACTCCTATTTTTGTTGTTTTTATTCAAGTTAAGGTTTGCTTAATTTTACCTTAACACTACGGAGTTACCACCCCTTGCTCACCAACTCTTGTGAACTGCTTATGCTGTTCTCTTCAGATCCTTTTGCGATCCTCACAAAACTCAGGTTGTTGTGCTGAGTTAAAAACAATTAAAACTTCCATAAAAACAATGTTCCTGATTGATAAGCTTTTTTACCCATCTTTGACGATTTTGATATTCAAACCAAACTATGACATCTTGACAATGTGACTACTATTTGGCAAATATCAAAGAATTTTTTAATCTACATAATGTAAAAGTAGCACCCCTGAGGTAATTGATGCTACTGAACAGTCAGAGACAATTTCCCCATGTCTTTAGCTTACTCCCATAGTCATTCTCTTAAATACATTCACATGGTGTTATAAAATACCTACCTATCAATACAAACAAAAGAAGTACAAAGTGAACTTTACCAGATAATTCAGAAAGAAATTTATTAAACCATGCATTTATAGTAACATTTTCTACAGAATCTACTCATTATGTACCATGAAACACTCAATAAGAAAATTATAATTATGGTTGGCTAATAAGAGCACAAAAGAGGAATTTGCAGTCTGTTGGGACACTGGACATTAAAATACTCTACATGAAATCAGAATTCTATTCAACTATCAAGAGTGACACCAATTTTGTTTTAGCATATAATTTTTAACATCTTTTTAATTTGTGATGGATGGATATCACTATGTCATGGCTTAAACTTCATCATTCACTTCAAAAAAAAGTACACAGCCCCATTTATGACAAGGCCAATAGGACCACCATATTTTTTTGTTTAATAAAAATAAAATCTTGTAAATTTGATAGGTTAATTTAACAATATTTCAAGACCTAAGACTTATAGAACAAACAAATAATAAAATAAACAAAAGAATATATATGCAATATGAATCTAAGAATAAATTAAAACAATTAGCTAATTGGGAAAACAGCTAAAATAGAACACAGCTATCAAACAAATAATTGTTAACACTACATATTTTTATGCCAAAGAACTTAATAAACTAATTTTTAAAGAATTAATAGACAAACTGATTTTTAAGAGAAACTTTTGTTATTTTGAATGGTATAGCATGAATATATAGCTGTAAAAAAGACATATAGACTGAAGAATGTGATTTAGTCCAGAAATATTTGCTTTATATACCAGAATTGGTTAGTTAGTTTTTGACTGTTGGTGTGAATGCAGCTCTAACTCCTACCAGTTTCCTTTATTTTTTCTTTGATGTTTATTTTATCATTTTTAAAATATCTTCTCATTGTATGGGGAAATTCCAATCAGTGTCTAGCTTTTGTTTTCTTTCTTTACCAGGGTTTAGCCATAGAGTTAGGAAAGAAAAATAGTTGATAGAAAAAAGTTAATTGCACTTGGCACAATGTTTTTTATAATTCCCATCCATTAGAATATTTCGGAGATAATAAAAACTTTTACACTCATAATTATTAGTCTAAGTCTTCACTTCCTACATTATGAACAGGTGTTTCCCTCCCCCCCATTATTTGTCTGCGAGTTATAGTAGTGATTTCCCCCCTTCAAAATCAATGTGTCTATGGGAGCTCTAATGGCAAATAATTTTTTTTGCCTAGCATTGATGTTGGGAACAGAGTTGCCACCCATACTGCTTCTATTATTCTTTACCTCTATGGGTTTAGCTCAAAATAAGCAAGTTTTGTTTAAACATTATTGTGGTATCTGTGGTATTCTAATCGTATATATCTAAAGCTGCAGGCAGGTTTGACTGTACTTCCAATAAATACAATGATGCATAAAAGTTATTCTAACAATGAATGAAAGTATCAGAAAAAATAGTAATAAACTATGAATCCTACTGGAAGAGTTGTAAGTGATCTTTTGATAAATGAGTAACCATGTGTGATTTGAGGCTTCCCTTTGTAGCAAAACTTTTACCACATGTATCACATTTGTACTTCTTTAGTCCAGTATGCTTTGCCACATGTCCTTCAAGATTTGTAGTTTTCGGGGTAACATAGTTGCAGTATGGACATTTATGCTGCTTTCTTATCTTTCCTGGGGCAGTTTTTGAAGTAGCAGTACTATAACTATTTTCAAATGGATAAGCTAGGAAGAAAACAAAACTATGTTAAATTATAAAAATGGATTTTTTTTTTATTTATAAGATTTACACAGAGCCAGAGGTAAAACAAAGGAATCATCAAAGGAAATATCATTTATAATTTTTAATTAAAAATTAGAGAAAATGCAAATAAACAAGTTTTTTAAATTCATCATCATCCATAGCATGATAGTACAGGTTGGGCTAAGGCCTTCAGTATTAGACATTTCTTGTTGAGTAGAAGAATTTTTTAGTTTTCCAATTGGGGTGCTAGCAGCATTTCCAACCTATGTGAGATGCATTAAAAAACATTTTAAAGGGCACACACAAAAAATGTTAGACAATGATAAATATATTTAAAAAGAAACAAGCTATGTACTAACTAGAATTTTTAATCCTTTTTAAAATTGAAAAATGACAAAATATAATTTAAATTTTCTTAAAAGAATTATCCAATTAATATTCTGTTTTAAATTCAAAACAAGGTGTAAAACCTTTTATGTATTTTTTTCTTGCTGTTAAGTAAATGGTACTATTGATTTAATAGTAGGTTGCATAGTTTAGTTTTGAATAAATTATACACATACAAAAAGAAATATGCTAGATAATCAACACCTACATACAGTATCACTTGAACCTTTACATCTGTAAATCCTAAGCCTAGAGACCCAATTCCTTGTTTGACACATGGGTTATCATGTGTGATTTTAGATTTCCATTTGTAGAAAAACTCTTAGCACAATAATCACATTTATATCTCTTAACTCCAGTGTGCTTAGCTATATGGCCTTCGAGATTTATGGTTGCACAAGCTATATAGTCACAATAGGGGCATGGGTACTGCTGCTTGACACGAAAACTTGACTTTCTTGATGAGGTTTTGAAGTCTCCCTTAAAGGATCTACCTAGAAAAGAATTACACTAAACAAATTGTGCAAGGTATATAAGAAAATTTTATAGTAACATAAACAAGATCAATTCTCTATCAATTTCTCAATCAATTTTCTAGGTATGCCACATTTCTTTTTGGAAGGAATAAAACTATCATGTTATCACAGGAATCAAATGTTCACTAGATCAAGATAAACCAAATGAATAGATCAAATGATGCATGTAATTAAATTTATCAAGCAATAAAAATATCTTCAATTCTTGTGAGTTAAAGCACATTTTAGAAAAATAATTATTTACATTATTTAAGGATAGCAAAAGTACTTTAATACAATTATGTTAAAGACAAACTCAATTCAATATTTTTGTTTATTTTTTCTAACTTATTACAATAATACAACAGATAAATTTTCCCGGATTCTTAATAAGGCTATTTTATCCAGATACACCGTTTGATAAGACAAAAAAAACTGGATTGATTGAATGCTATGTTTAGAGTATGAAGCACATAACCGAGACACATTGAGATTGTTAAGAGTTCCAACAATCAGATAACATTTACTAAAGTAATGAATTATAGTCAGTCAAAGTACATGTAGTGTACATACACAAAGTGTAAGTAGTTCATATCATATTTTCGTTTTCCACAAATTACACACCACAACAAATACACACATAATAAACAGTAGATTTAAGATCACTAAATACTTTTACAACTAGAAACACTCTAGAGAGGCAATTCCCCTCTTGTAACATGAGTTACCAAATGTGATTTTAGCATTGCTTTTGTGGCAAAACGTTTAGCACACAAATCACATTTGTATCTCTTTACTCCAGTATGCTTAGCTATATGTCCTTCGAGATTTATGGTTGCACAAGCTATGTAGTCACAATAAGGGCATGGGTACTGTTGCTTGACACGAAAACTTGGCTTTCTTGATAAAGTTTTTAAGTGCTTCTTAAAGGATCCAGCTAAAAAAAACTTTACATAAAAAATTGTACAAGATATGTAAATTTAAATTACAGTAAAAGTAATAGGAATGATAATTTAATAGTAATTTTATAGGTGCCACCTACTTGTTTATAATTAATTAATCTTTCAAACTATCAGAGGAATCAAATGTTTGCTAGATCAAGATATTAGATCATTTAGATTATCAGATGGTACATGTAATAAAACTCAATAAGCAAAAAAATACTTTCTTTCCTATGAGTTAAAATATTTAGTAATTAGAAAACACTTTAAACTTTGGAATTAAAGCAAGGAAATTTTATTATATTCTTTTTAATATGTATTTAAAAGCTTGATGAATATAGCTTTTAGCATTAAGTAAATGTGGTTAAAATTTGTGAAACATTTACTAAAAATAAGAACATTATCATCAATTTCCATAGACAATATAGAGGGGGGGTGCATTTATTTTGAAAAAAAAAAGTTTAAAAATACTTTGACTTAAAACATCACTGTACTTATATCATTGCTACAGTATTTTTTAAAACAATTGCATTAACAGATAAATGCAACCAAAATTCAATTGTTTATTTTTTTCTTACTCATTACAATAATATAACACAGACATATTTTTCATAGAATCATATTGATGCCATTACATCCAAGTACAAAATGGAATCTGTATTGATATTATGCTTATTAGGGTTGAGCAAAAAAAAAAAAAAAAACTTTTTTTGAAATTCAAAAAGATACTTATGGCAAAAGTAGCCAAATATAAGTAAAAGAAAAATCATGCAAGATTTTTTTAAAATTGGTTTAATATCTTCAATTTGTGCATCAAGCTAAAAATTTTCAAAAATTGCAAAAACGTTTTTAAAATTTTTGAATATTTACTTTGTGTGTTAAGATTGGCACTTTATGACTTGAAATGTTTGAAATGAAGTCAAAATAAGTCCCTTAAAAGTTTTTTTTTGCATATTTTCCCTTTGTTTGCTAAGTTTAATACAGTAGTTTTTTAAAACTTACCATGGTAATAGTACTCTGCATAGTAAATATATTACCATGGTAAATTATATAGTTCCATGAGTAAGGACAGTTATATAATCAGGCATTGAAGCTAATATACACATAATAATAAAAACCAAATTAGATAAATACTATAATAAATACATATATGATGAGAAGAGCAATGAAGACATAAGATCACAAAAACGTTGACATCTAGAAATCTCAAACCTTAGAGAATCAATTCCCCTTTTGCAACATGAGATACCATGTGGGCTTTTAGAGTTCCCTTTGTGGCAAAACGTTTAGCACACAAATCACATTTGTATCTCTTTACTCCAGTATGCTTAGCTATATGGCCTTCAAGATTTATTGTTGCACAAGCAACATAGTCACAATGAGGGCATGGATACTTTTTTGATTTTCCAGAAGTTTTAAATTGTCTTTTAAACGATCCAGCTAGAAAAGATAAATAATTTTCTTTTAAAAATGCACACATATATGAATGAACTGTGTTAAAGTATAAAAGTACACAAATGAAGACAGAAGGGAATGCACATGAGACATGCAACATTTTACAAAATTCCTTCAATTAAAAAGTCTATGTATAATCATGAGGAAGAAAAATCACTATATTTTAATAATACACAAGATTGTTTCTTGAAAAACAGCTAAAAATCGCTATCTCTAAGCAGAATAAATAACATAGGTCAATTTTCATCATAGGTCAACATCAAACCTTTGTAAGATTGTAACATGATGATTTTGGTTTTTTTTTTCATAAAATAAAGTCAAATTACAAATTGATTCCCAACATTTTTTAATAGAAGTTTTCTTTACACATAAAACTACCAACTTGCACAGCTTAAGGGGCAATTTGCAAATTATGTCACATGTTTTGGGAGAGGGGGTCCTGAAAGAGTGACATGGGTGGAGGGGAGAATCCCACCCTCTAATTAGTGAATGACCCCAAGGCAAGAACCATGTTTATAAATAAGAGTCAATTGAAAATTGGTAATAAACATAAAAATAAAAAAATTTGCAAAAACAAAAATTTTTTTAAATGAACAAGTTTGAAATTGAAAACACTCATTGGAAAAGTCCTTTTGACAAATGAGTCGACATATGTGATGAAAGGTTCCCCTTTGTAGCAAAACATTTACCACATACATCACATTTGTATTTCTTTATACCAGTGTGTTTTGCTAAGTGACCTTCAAAGTTAGTTGGATATTGAGTAATATAATTGCAGTATGGACAATTATATTGCTTTCTATTTTTTCTTGAAGTTCTCAGCCAAGCTAGAAAAAAAAATCAAAGATAAATTTACTAAAAAAATAGAGTAAAAGACCAACACAAATTAATATGCACTAACTTTCCACCTTAGAATATAATGCTTTTCCACCTTAAAAATAATTCTTTCTTTGATGTACAACTATGAATCAGCAATTTGAAATCAAAATATAGACCAACTTGTCTTCATCTGGAAAGATATAGCTATGTGCATGACAGGAAGCAGTGTTTGTGACCATTCAGCCCTTTTGCCCTCAGTGGTATTTAAGGAATTAAACTCAATTAAATAACAGGTCAGTTACTGGGGACACAGAATGAGCTAATATACACATTTGCTATTCTGTCAGACTGATATGGACAGTTAATTCATTGCTTACTGTTCCCCATTTAAGCTTTTTGCAAGAAGCTAACAAATAGATTATTGTTACAATAAAAAATGAAAGAAAAAACAGTAGAAGTTGGTTTTATTTTCTGGGGTTGTTTAGAGATAAGGAAACAATATTTAAAATACCACATTTAAAGATGAAATACAGGATAAAAAACTATAATAATATTCTAAAATCTAAAACAATGCAATTTTAAAATTTTAAACCAGAAATTTTTGTAACAACAAAAAAATCAAAGTGGATGAACAGCAATTGATTTTTTAAACCCAATGATAAATCAATTGATTAAAAGTCTAACAATAACACAATGAACTTAAATGTTTAGCATAATTTAGCCAGTTTTAATACCTAGCCATGTTGAGCACATTTTAATGGGACTAGCTTATTAATTCAAGTCTCAAAATAATGGAAAGTAACCCATCTTACAGTACCAAGAATTAGAAAACCAATACTGGTATAGAATATGCCCCATAGGTCTTCTTTGAAATAATGGTCCCAATACAAACTATGTAATTATTTAGCTGTCCAATTTCTGTTTCTGGAAAATACATGAGTCACTAAATGTGATTTCAGGGCTCCTTTTGTAGCAAAACTTTTACCACATGTATCACAGTTGTATTTTTTTATGCCAGTATGCTTTGCTAAGTGACCCTCAAAGTTTGTTGAATGGGGAGTAATATAGTCACAATATGGGCACTCATGCTGTTTTTTGCTGTTTTTTCTTCTTGAAGTTTTCTCAAAGGGCAGAACTAGAAATGAATTCAAAGAAAAGTTTAGTAAAATAAATTTAGATATAAATAAAAAAAAAAGAAAAAAAATTGAGCACTATTAAGAGCAAAAACTAAGTGAAACTTACAGAACCTCATTAAAAGCTCTATAACTGCATGTGCAGTGGCCAGCCTTAGAAATACTAATTATAGCAACATTCCCTACTTACACAACATATTAATCCCAAAACCTCCATGTCCTTGCACAAAAATAACTTTTGAGCCCCTATCAATAATTCCACTAGGTATCAAATAGTTAGGTATAGATAAAAGAACACAAAACAAAACAAAGAAAAATCAAAGAAAACAATAGTAAAATCTTATAAACATTTAAATCATAAAATGTATCCTTGATGACTAGAGATTAATTCCCTGAAAATTAAAGTGACATAAAATAAACACATAAATAAAAAAATGTGAAACAAAATTTGAAAAGTTCTATTTTTGTAGAATCATTACCACAATTTATACAGTACTATAGAAAAGGAGATTCCAATTTGAGAAACATTTATTAAACACTTAAGAGACAAAAAAAATAGCACATGAAATGGGAAAATTGTTCACTACAGAAACAAGAACATCAATATTGCAAAAAACAGTGTGGTCCAACCAACGACTCACGGGCCGCATGTGGCCCTCGAAGAGATTTTCATGGGACTTGTTACTTGGTCAAAAAAAAATTGCATATTTAAATTACATAGAATATAATTCACTGTATTTCAGAAGCGTGTCAAAAATCTGATTTTAAGGGTCAAATTTTTAAGAGAAATTCAGGGGAGAACCCATGAACCCCCTTTAAATTTATTTGGCTTAAATTCAAAAGGGACATTAAAATGGCTGCAGTAGAAACTACAGATAGGGCAATAGTTCGTACATTTTATATATCGCCACTTACAGGTTTATCGATTCTGCAACTTAATTAAAATGAAAGGATCCATCATATCAATTGATGTTATGAGTTGTAATTAACATTTCATCAAGGGGGATTTCAGAAATGTTTAGTAGAGGGTTACAGTTGTCTCTCTATTTATATAGAATTCAGTTTTGAAAATTAAAATTTCCTAACATTTTAAGTAAAGAAACCTCAACCTCTTCTTTGGATATGAACTAATTTAGCAATAACACTTTTATCTGAGAATCAATAAAACGTATGGTACTTTTTGGTCCTTCATTTTCAAAACATTGTGACCTGCCTACAAAAGAAAGGTTTTATCTTTTTACTATGAATTAATTATTTCTTACTTTTTTAACAACAAATCTTCAATTTGATAAAACAAGAAATAATTTATTTAGAATTTCAATTTATTAATATAAACACTAAATAAAATAATTTTTAAATTGCATCACAGATTATTTCACCTTGAATAGATAAGTAGTGGTTTTATGACCCAGCCAATATTTTTTCATTGGATATCAATGGAAAAAATTCTTAAGTGAAATGTGTCTTAGTCTAAATATATTTCATAGTCAAAATAAATGCTTAAAATGAGCTTCACTTAGCTTTATTAAAATAGTGAAATGCAATTTCTTTTTTACTATTCTCTGGCCCTTGCCTCACTATAAAAATTTTAATTGGCCCTCAGGTAACAAAAGGTAGGACCACACTAGCATAATAGATAACTTTTAATGGTGCTGTTTCCTCAGAGGGACTTTTTAATCTTACTGACACACACTTCAGCTCAGTTTGCTGCTAAGACTTACAAAAACTTCTTGATCTTTCCTTTTAGATATATAGTAGGTTCTTATATTTCTCTCACAAAAAAGGGAGGGAAAGTATTGCTTTTCAAAATTGACAGATCTGACAAGGATTTTTATAATGAAATTTTTCTATGTTGTTTTTGATAAGTGGAACTAGGAGTTTTAATCACATTTTGGATTTTAAAGCAATTTAACTTTAAAATACATTTTTGTGTTCATTTTCATATTCTCAAACTGCTAAAACAAACCTAAAAATCATTAACTTTTGGGTAGAAATAGGAATTTTCACATTTTCTTAAAACTTTCTTTTACCAATTTTTGCTAAAGAATTTTTTCTAGCTTATACCCTGATTCATTTATTCCTAATATACTCCATTCACTGCAAACATATTTTACACAACATAGCAGTGTAAAAATTAATCAGCATAAAAAAAATTTGAAGAATAAATATTTCAAAAATATAAAAGAACCTAAGAACTCCAAAGAATAAAAACTAATAATTAAATGCCCTTCCAATTTTCTAGAGGAAATCAACAAAACATCTATAGTTGTACATTTATTTTTTTAAAAAATACTTAGAATCACAAATTGAAAATAAAAGCACTTAAAATGCTATTTGACTATTTTAATCCTAATTCTGCTAATAACTTACCTTAAATAAAATGCAATTTAATTAGTGTTAGGATTACAGAGGTCAAAACTTTAACCTTGTTTACAATTACTTTCATTACTTCACCCACCCATCTGATACTCAGTAATCTAACAAACAGCCTGAAGAGTTTATATTTAGCCAGTATTGTATACAGGGTGTTTCAAATAGAGTGTAACAATAAGCTATTCCCTAAAATATTTTCCCAAGACACTTCCAATGGTAAATTTTCATTTTAAGAGGTGAAAAATTAGATGGGACTAGTTTCAACTCCATGGGGGATCTACTTGAGAAAATGCAGAAAAAATGCTGTGTAGAATATAAGGACTTGTAGAAGGTTTAAATTAAAGAAAACTAAATACATGTGGACACACTGGTTATAAAACATTTTCATAGAGTTAAACTTCAATGGGAGGAGCTAGCAACTAAAACTGCCAACTCATATGAAGGACCAGAAGGAAACAATTATAGAATCAAGTACTTAGAAGTACAAGTTAAAGAGAAATTTTCGTTATGTTCAATTGAAGAATGTGTCCATAAGTCCCTTTTCAAGCATGTTAAGAACATTGATTGTACCAAGTTTAAATAAATATGCTTAATGGCTCATTTCATAGCTATGGAGATTAATCATAAGACATCATCAATGCCTAAAACATCACTGTTGGTGTCAGAAGAAGTCATTAACATCTACAGAATACTTAGCTCACAACTTGACTACATTACCCCAAACAACCAACAACTTGACTACAGTGCAGAGACATTTTTAGATTTTGTTCCACAGTATCCTCAAAAAGTCACAAATTTCAGCTAGCATATCACTACTCAATTTTTTTATTTCTGATGTATAAATCAAAGTTTTTGAAAAACTTCTTTGTTGATTACATCAATTGGCATAAAAATAAATAACCAAATGCTGGATTTTAAACAGATTAAAAAACCTAATTGTACTTCCAAACAAAGTCACTGCAATGGATTGGTGAGAAAAAAGATTTAACTGTCTATTTCACAAATATTAATGTGCATTGCTAGTTCTTCAACAAAAAGTATTCCACATAATAATAATAAAAAAAAAACATTTTGTCAAGGTTGATGTGCTGAAGAAAATTGTTTCACATTTATTTAAAAAATATTTCTTCAAGATTAAGATAATTAAGAATCATTTCAACACTATAGCTTTTTCCTAAAAAAAATGTTACTGAAATCTCAATCTTTCAATATTTTTAATTTGAAATTAAATTATGCAAAATTTTAATGACCTCTTTAGGGTTAAAGGTCATGGTTAACAAGACAGGTAACCAGGAATGATGTCTGACATTATTTTGCTTAAAACAAGTATAATAAAGTCAAATTAAAAATTTTTGAGATCACCTTACTAAATTTTGGCTTTAGCAGGAATTTAGTCAATTCACAAAAATTTGTAATCATAATATGATAAAAATCCTTTAGTAATAAAAAAACTATGAAATGCAAGTTTTAAAATAATTTTTAAAAAAATATTTCGAATTAAGGATACTCAAAGAAATATTTTTTTGGTATATGAGTCAACATATGTGATGACATGTTTCCTTTTGTAGCAAAACATTTATTGCATACAACACACTTGTACTTCTTTATACCAGTATGTTTCGCTAAGTGACCTTCCAAGTTCGTTGAATATGGAGTGGCATAGTTGCAATATGGGCACTTGTGCTGCTTTTTATACTTTGTTGAAGTAGATAATTTTGAACTTCTTCCAGAGGACAAAACTGGAAATAAAGTTAAAGGTGTGTTTATCAAATCAACAAAAAGAAAACCAATATCAATGCAATAAAAAACAATTATTAAATACAAAGACAGCAATAGAAATAATTAGTAAAAGCTTATTAACTTAGTGTATTCCCATCACTTTTTTTATTCATCAAATTTCATAAGACAATTGGAATATTTTATTTTGGATATGCAAACAAGTTATCAGTTTATTAGAATATGATAATACTTATTTTGTTGATGCTAAAAAATAAAACAAAGATACTTACACAAAATATTTTAAGCTCCATAAATTTTGTTCAAAAAAATCCACAAGATTTTAATTATTTTACTCTTAAAAAAATTATAAAGAGAATCTTAAAGCAATATGATCCTTTAAAACTTCTTTTTATCTGAAATTTAAGTTTAAAAATTAGCAGGAATACAAATTATAAACATACTGCATTGAAATAAAAGTTGTGTAAAAACTGAGAAATTATAATTAAAGTAGAAGCAGCAAAATTGAAGAATTACTTTAATCAATAGTATATAATTATTAATTAATAACAGGAATAAGTACTTGTCCTATACAGATACCAATTACAATCACATTACTTCAAACTAATAGTTCTACTTTAAATCTAAACTTAACCATGATGCTTTGAATAGAAATGGCGGCGACAATTAGACTTGTCTGAAAAGCCTTTTCCACATAGTTCACATACATAAGGTTTTTCACCCGTATGAGTAACATAATGTCTCTGTACATTTGTTCTGGATGTTGAAGAATAATTACAGGTATTACAAAAGAACAGTTTAGCTGATCCAGGTCCCAAGCTTTCTTTCCATGAATCTTCTATTGAACAATACATAGCTGAAATAAAAGTTATTTACCTAATTAGCATAGGATCTAGAATCACAATGTTTAAAAAAGCAACACTTTATAAAAATGCTGGCATACTAGCCTAGCGATTAGAATATCCGACTACAAAGCTGGGCAGCAGGGTATATGAATCCCTGTTGAGGTATGAATGTTCTTGTCTGTGAAAGAACAAATGTGATCCCTTATTAAAAGAGGTTGTATGTCTGACTGTGGGAACAACTTCACTTCTGTGGCTTTGGTTCACATGTGGCAACTGGGTAACACAAAGCATCAAAGCTGATATACAGAAATTCAGCATCAGCAAAAGTTATCAAACTTATTTTTTATATTATACAACAAAATCTGGATTTGTCAATCTGCTTTGAGGAATATAATATAATTGCCAACTGCATCATTTAATTTATTGAGATGTTCCCGCTTGGTACTATATCCCATGAAGAAGTGCATGCTTATAAAGATTTGATTTATCACGAAAGTATCTGTTACAAACAGTACACTGAAAGGGTTTCTCTCCAGTGTGAACTAGCAAGTGTTTCTTTAGGTTGCTTTTATAATGTGTCGAATACAGGCAGGAATCACACTTATGAAATTTCTTAGGCTTGTCAAGAAAGCTTCTCCAATGCTCTGTAAGAAAAAAAAAAGAAAGAAAAATATTAAAAAATATTTTCCTTAATATTTAAATTTAAAAGTGCATTAAGTTTAACCCAGGTTATGGTATAATTCATTTGAAATTGCTTTAATTAGAAATTGTAAGAATTATAAGGCGTAATTTAAAACGAGCAATTTAATTAACACATTTTTACTTACTAACACTTATTTTCCACAGATAAAATTAGAGTATGATCATTTATTTAAATAAAAATCTTAATTTTTCACAGAAAACTGAATAATCAAGTTATGGATAGTAAAGTAATATCCTTAACTTTCTGACTTATTTTGGCTACTTTTTCTGATAAGATATAATACAGATAGATATAACACAGATTTTTCTGTTTGAAAGAGAACTTCATTCTTTAAATAGACATTGTACTTTTATAATTAGCAAAGCAATTTTAACAACCTCAACAATTGTAACTTTTTTCTCAGTAGACATTTCCATGTTTTATACTAAAAAATTACCACATTAATTAATCATACTTAAATTTTTGAATACAGAACACCCTTGAAAATCAGTATATATCTTTTAATTCCAGACAACTTATATTTTTTATATGATTGAAACTAGACACTGCTCTAAATAATTTGGAGGAAAGAAATGTTGTGAGTAAACAATAGCTACCACTAAGTAAAATACTACTATTTGATTCAGTAAAATTATGAAAGTATGGGAAAGGTGACTTTCACAACTTTCAATTCTGGATAAATAAAAACGATAACTTTGATAAAATATAGTATACACTCATTACCCCTAAAACTATTATTTCTCAAAAACAATTCCCCTTGAAATTAAGTAGTTCCCTGAATTTCTATTCTGATGTTAAAGAGTCTGTGTTGACCCATGCTCACCAGTCAAATAGTCAGCAATACGAACTGCTGTATATAAGCTAACTGAAAAGGTATTCCTTCTGAAGATATCTTTTGAATGACTCCTCTGAGTTGAATGGGTGGCTGAAAAAACGTTGCATGTCTTTTTTTAACAAAGATTTAAAAAAGACATGCAACGTTTTTTCCAGCCACCCATTCAGTTATGCTTTAAAACAGATTCCTTTAGTTTTGGGGACAACTCTCAAATTTCTTTTTCATGTCCCTTTCGATTTTGAGGTTATACTGTATTAGACTTTTAGTATATAATAAAATATTTTTAAAAAAATTTCACCTTGACTTAATTTTACAAAGTTATGTCATTATGTTTTTTTATACATAAAATGTATAGTTCTGAGTAAGGCCTCAAAGATCTAGTAACATCCAAAACCCTGAGGAAGAAAATGTAATTTTAAGGCTGCATGGTATCTTGTTTTCAATTAAAGGTTCAAGTACAGAGGTAATGAATTTATTTCACATTTTCTTTCCTTCAGAGGTGTAATTTATGAATATTCACACAACAGGTATTATTCCTGGTTCTAAGGGGCTTTTCAAATATCACACAAGCACTTAAGAGGGGGTTGTGATTTGCTTACTTCTGCTGACAAGGGAAATGGGATACGAATGATGCTGATGTAAGACATTAAATACATTTCATTTTCAAAAATCTTTTGTAAATAGATAAAAGTTAATATACAAATATTAAATTTGGCATAAGAAAAATTAAAATTGAAAAAAAAACCCCTCACTGTTTTAAGGACTAGGATGTTTACCACACAAGGAAAATATTAAAGATACATAGAATGCTTGATTAAATGAATTTTTTTTAGATAGAAGGTTTTTAACAAAAATAGAATGGTGTAAAAAATAAAATCCCAGTTTGCTAACATAAGAGGGAAGTTGTGATTTGCTTATTTTTGCTGACAAAGGAGGGCATCTGAACTGACAAAAAAAACATGCTAACATAATATTTGAACAGTCCTTAAGTTGACATTAAAATGGTTGATATAGTCAAAAATACACAATAAGCTACATATACAGCACATAAATAAACTTTATCAACTACAACACATACACATACTGTAAAAGAACAATACAGCATACAATACTGCAGAAGTGTCACTGATTTCAACTCAAAATCTAGGGAAACTATTACAGTAACTAACTTTTTATTTACTAACTAACAGTGTCTAACTTTTCAAAAACAGAATGCCCCTAAATCCATAATGTTTTCAGATTTTAAAAAAGTTCAATATTTCTAGGGCTGGTCCACCCTCGCCTTGTTGAACCAATGAGTTAGAACAGTTGGGAATGTTTTAACTGCACCATAATTATATTTTTACTATGGGGTGATTGTGCTCAAGGGTGACAAACTCAGAAAATTAAATAAAAAAACTGGCAAAAAACCGGTAATATTAAAAAAATCCAGAATCCCATTCTATATAAAATCCATTTCAAATAAAAAAATAATTGTTTTTCTTCTAAGATAGATAAAAAAAATGTATTTTGGATAGGAATCAATCAACAGCACTTGTCATTTTTCTTAAAAGAAAGTTAAGTTTTCCCTACCTCAAACCATAGAGACCCTACAACAAAGTCCTCTTCAATACGCGAGTATGGCAAAATTTCATCCTTCTGTGAACTGGCTTTCAAGTCAGAAATCAAGGCAATGATGACCCAGAGAAACTTGAAAATCAAAACTAGATTGAAAAATCTGAAAACCTGGAAGTTTCAATTTAAAAGCTCAGAGATTAACGCCAGAACACAATTCCTCATGTTAACAGATCAGAAAATTTTTAACAGGAAAAAAGATAAATATACAACTTCTGTACCTTGGTGATAGAAGAAATGTGTGCTTTGGTGAAAAATAATATAGAATCACAAAGATATTCAAAAACAAGTTTGTTAAATAACTCAGACAGGTAAATAGCAAAACATGAAAGAGTATAAATAAAAAACCCAGAAAATCTGAAATTTCAGAAGTTGCAATAAAAATATCTTTTTACTTGAGTGGGAAAAAATTTTCCAAAAATTTATTTTTTGTTTCGCCTAATTTTTGTCATTCATTCTGTAAGTAAGTTTATGTGGAAGTTGCAAGCACTCAGTCTTAGATATCAGATGCCTGATTGTGAAAAAGGAATGTTGCGTTATAATTAAAACAAGAAAGGAAAATATTTTGATGAACAAGGCAAGAAAAGATATCAACGAAAAAAAATGAAACACTAATGTGACAAAATCAAGTACTAATACAAATTCAGGAGAATGGTCGTTGACAGAAAAGTCCCCTAAAGAATAAAATTTATTTAAAGAAAATATACAATTCTATAAAAAGAGTTAAAAGAAGAAATAAAATATCTAAAAAAATAACATGGAACTTATAAGCCAAAGAAAGAGAAAACACTCCCATCCTAGAGTGAAAATAGAATAAGAAAAATGATCACATCAAAAGTGAAAAAACCCATAAATCAAGTTAATAAAGCAGTTGCTCACCTTAAAATCACTAGAGAGATACTTAAGAGAATCCATCTGACAAGAGAATGAAGAAAGGATCAAGAGATTTCTCAAAACGAAGGCAACCAAAAAACCCTATAGTCCTATACATTAGAACATAATCGACAAGGCTATTGAAATACAGGCCGAGAAAGAAAGGAGTGGAAAGAAAGATTTGAACATCTGATCCAAACCATGTCTCAAGCAAAAATCAAAACTTAATTTTTTAAAAGCGTTAAGAAGAAGGTAAAGCGGGTTTTAGAGAGCAAGCCTCTCTCTCTTTCTCTACTCAATTCTGTAAGTTCCAATTGCAACTAATAATTTATTTTTAAATAAAAAAAAGTATGAATAAGTATGTATATTTTGGCATAAAATATACACTTTTCTAAAAATATAAACACTGATATCTTAATATAAACATTTTAGTAGAGAATAAACCCCAATATAGTTAGACAACCACCCGAAAATAAAAAAACACAAGAGTTAAAAATAAAAAATCAAGGGTACCCCATACCTAAGAAAACAATCACCTTAGGGTAGCTTTTAACCTAAATGAAACATTCATAACCCTTAAAGTATGTACAGCACACAGATACATTTTTATTCTCTAATCTATAAATACTATAGAATAGAGAGGGCTATTTTTAATGTAAACTCAAAGATCAACAATGTCTTTTTTTATGCTAACTTACATAACATTGAAATTGTGCAATGTAATATAATGCAAAAAAAATTAGCACATTGGCTATATGAACTCAGTAAAGCAAGGAATTAAGAAAAGGATTCATTAACAATGGAAAGCAATTGCAATTTATATTGTTGGTTCCAACAAAATAAGTTTTACCAATCAAAACATTCATCTAATTTCGTAATAAAATTTATAATATATTACTATGCCTTACTGTGTACAAGAATATGTTTTCGACAGTTTGATTGATCAGCAAAACATTTGCAACAGATAGTGCACCGATAAGGTTTTTCACCAGTATGCACAAACAAGTGTTTTTGCAAATTATCTCTCCTTGTAGAAGAATATTTGCAGAACCCACAATGAAATATCTTCTTTTGAAGACTTGATGAAAGTCGAGTTTTTGGAAGTTCTAAAAAACAAATTATCAACAAATTTAGTTTTTAGATGTTTTTTTGCCATTGTGAAATAAAAGAACATTGTGTTAAATCCACAGGTCTTATTTTAAAAGATAACTTCACTGAAAATTTTTAAAAAGATTTACTTCAATAGAGTATCATAGTCAATACTTATAAGGTATCAAGAACACTGAATACTTTTAAGTATTGATTACTAAGTACATAGTTGGATAAAACAAAAAACTATCTGCGCACAAAAATTCCTTCAAATATTTTCTGCAAACTAATTAAATGCCCCATGTCTTTTGAATTTTGACTTAAAAACATATTGACAGTCCCATTCAGGCGCGTAGCCAGAGGGGGGGATTTGGGGATACATCCCCCATCCCGAAATTTTCTTTTTTTTTACCATAGAAAACCACTCCATATCCCCCCCCGAAAAGTACCCCATATCCCCCCCCCCGAAATTTTTTTCTGGCTATGCCACTGGTCCCATTGTTTACCTAATTACTGTAATAATGCTTCATAAGCAACAACAGTAAGAAAAAATCAATTTATTCACCAAAAATTTCAATTATTTGAAAAGATTTTCTGCAAAATTCTAAAACTAGCTGCGCTTAGCGTGCGCGTGTGCTTCTATATTATCCAAGTATACTATGCTTAAGTATTTGGTATCAATTACTATATTGGAAAGTCAAGTCTGATATTCTAGGAGTTCCTAAAAAAACATCTTAGAGCAAAGTTAAAAAGTTTACATGTTTTTATTTTGATACAATTCTGTTATCATCTGACACAATAAAAATCATCAAACAGAAATAATGCCAAAATTGCAAAACAATTCATTAACATACTACACTGTTATATTATCACAATAACAATAAAAATCAGGGTTGGCATGGTTTATCCCACCCCCGACCATCCTGGGAAAAAACTGATTATTAAAAATATAATTAGTATATAAATTCAAAACAATCTTAAAAATGTCAAAATTGAGTTCTAAGTAAATTAAATAGCTTGAAAGGGAAAAGTAAATTAAAGGAAACTACGGGAGTTCAACAAAAACTAAAAATGGAATGCACATATTTAAATATTTACACACTTACTGCTTCTCTTGATGACACTGATATTCTTAAGTTTAATAATTTTATTGTGTTCCAAGATGTTTAAATATTTAAGAAATTCTTAACTATTTAAAAAACATTTTGAGCAAATTTTATGTTTTATGCAAAAATTCTTATTTATTTATTTTCAGGGTCTCATACTCTATCTAACATAGTAAAATTTAGGAGTCATTAAGGAGTAGTAAATTACAAAAACCTGAATAGTTATTAACCTTATAATACTACTTAACGTTACAAGCAGAACAAGTTTAGAATGAAGTACAAAACAAAGAACTACGAACTAAGCAGAAGAGGTTAAAATTTTATATTTAATTGGAATTTTATCGATTTAAAAAAATTTCTTCCACCAAATCGATAATAAAACTTTGTTTTACTCTTGGATATGTGTTTTACAGTCAGTTAGAGGGAAAATTCAAGAGAAAAAAACATAATTTTAAGGAGATGTAACGGCCCTTAGATAAATAAAGCAAATTTTAGGAGTTTTTCAGGAGGCATAATATATATATATATATATATATATAATTAATATATATGCCCTGTATTATATATTCCTTTCCTACAGAATAGTTTTAAACCCAAGAGAAATTTGTGATAACTATGTATTTCTAACTTTACTTTTACAGATCAGGATTCAGAATATTTCTTACATATTATTGCCATTTGGAAGTTTTTCCCGGAATGTATAACACCACATTTTCCAAGTGGGATGGAGAAAAGCCAACCATGATAAAAACTGACGATATTTGTTATTTTGCACCTAAAGCAGCTCGACAATTATCAATAGGAAATTGAACCATTTTTTTTTCAATTACATAATTGAAGAATCAGTATTTAGAACAGCCATACGGGCCATTTGACATTTTGATCCCACCTGAAAAATCTGGTTTTTCCCAGATAGCATCAAACCCACTAGAGCTAAAAAACAAGCAGTAGTCAATTTTACTCTAGCTTCTGAAATGGTTCAATTCCGTTAGAGTCCCCGCTAAATATCACCCGGTTCTTTTAGACAACAAAAAGTAGAAATATTCATAAATAATTTCAAACTCCTGAATTAAAAGGCTTAATTAGATCACTAACTATGCAGTTTATTAATAAAAGTCAGAAAAATTTGTTAAAATTAGGAAGAAAAAAAATTAGGAAAAGGGAACTCCTTTTGAAAATTTACACTAACTGGTTCACCCTTTTTAACTTCGATGCAATGGATGATTTATAACTCAATGTACACATCATCGACTTTCGAAAGAGCAACTACCACGGAAAGTACATTACTTCCAAGAAATTCTCCGAACCAGCAATATCTCCTCTACCCTAGCCAAATTTTTATGGAGTTTCGGATGTTGCGGCGAAACATCTCTTAATATGGTGCACACACAAAATTTGAACACAATCAGAACTTTAAACGTTACAGTAGAAACAAATTAATAAAAGAAAATTAAATACTTTTTGACTTTTATGCAACAAGAACAAGCCGAAACGAAAACTAAAAACGACAACAACGGTAAAAGTAGTAAATAATAAACAAAGCAAACAGCAAACGGAGAAAAGAGTTGAGATGTTTAAATCGTCTTCAAAGATCACAGAGTACTACAGAGTGGTATGCCTTGTAGTAGGGGCAATGTTGGCGCTGGGATCGCAAAAAGTCCCAGCCAAGCCAGCCAATCACAGCTCTGATCTCAAAATTGTACTGCCTACGCTTCAGAGGCTTTTTCTCTGTTCAAGAGATGACGCTGAGCAAAAAGGAAATAAGATCACGCCGACTCTCATCTAATAAAAATGCGTTTTTTAATCTTAATTAATCTGCTTGTCTAAATATTTCAAAAAGGGCACCACATAAAAATAATTTTTAAAAAGGGCACCATGATAAAAAAAAAAAAAAAAACTTTGGGAACCAGGAACATTGTTTGATAAAAAATTTTAAACATGAATTAAAATAACATTCTTCAATAATGCAAACCATCAAAGTTGTGAAACTCAACAAGCCCAGAAAACGTTGAAATCCTATTTCACACATCCAAATCTCCCCCTTTGATAAGTTTACTAAACTGATTAAAATTCATAGCCCATTTTCATGGTAGTTTGAAGAGGATGCTCTTGCACTCAAGGTACCTGTTCATCTTCAGGTGCTATGAAAAAACACTACATCACAAGCTTCCCGGGTGAGGTAAGCATGCTTATCTCACCCCGGACCCGGAAGCTTGCTTGAGGGTGGTTAACTGCCAAGCTAGCTTGGCAGTTGGGGCCATGCTAACCAACTTGTGCTTTCATAGTTTTATTGGTGCAGAGGAAACTTCCCTTTTTTTTTTATTAGCAATCTCTAGTAGTATGATGATAAAAATGCTTTTCTAGATTTTTTAATTATGGATTTTGCATTAATAGTTTTGAGGGAAAATTTCAAAATAGCAGATATATTAAATATAATAATGCAATAGTTTTCCTTTAATTTTTTTTTTTTCAATTTAATTTAAAGTGTTGAAAAATTAGACAAAAGGAGAATCAGCACTAGTTTCATTATGAGTAAAGTTTATACTTGCTAATAAGACAATCATTGGGGCTTTAATCTTGGAATCAGAAGCTGCATATTCCCTCCTCTATGCTATTATAGTCTGTGTAAATAAAATAGGCGGTTTCACATCATTCTTTACCATGGCAACGCAGAAGAAATTCATTGAGAAAAAACTCAAGGTCAACCGCCGATTCTATTTACACAGAGTATAACAGACCTTGTCTTTCAGACAATTAGGATAAAAAAAAACATCAAAGGATATCAGGCTACAGAACCACTCCTTGGGAAACTCGTTTTGACTCATGGGCAGATTTAGGAAAAGTGTTTAGAAACTGCTCACTATCTCTTTCTTCAGAATTTCCCCTATTTTAAATGTTTAATATTTCCAAAGCAATCAAGAATACCATACCCTCTAAGACTCTAGTTCTCCTTCCTTCAGGGAGGCTAGACTAGACCTCTTCCTCCAAAATCTCTACCTGTGTCTACTTATAAGCTCTACTATCCATTCTGCTATGTAAAGTTCTACAACCCAAAAGAAACCAAATTAGATTAAAAATTAAATTATTTATGATAAAGAGTGTTTAGTTTTCCCTTAATTAGTACAGAAAAGGGATACAAGCTAATCCTTAAGCTAAAGATTTAAAATCGCCAAACATCAACAACTTTGAACTTGTGCCGAAAATGTTTTTCTGACTTAAATGCCAAGAGACCCCTTAAAACTAAATAAAACTCTATATCTCTACCAGACTTATCTGAAAAATTCCTACAAAATTAATTATTATGATAAAAAGCACAATTGAAAGAAAATAGTTTTCTTAAGAAAGTTTATTTTAGATTTTTTTGAAAATTTTTTTAAAGAAATTTTACCATTCGGTGATAAAAACATAAAAATGAATACTTGATTTCTTGACATGTTATTTAAAATGGGTAATACTATGTCGAGTTAGTTCAAATTTAACAGCAAATCCTCTATCACAGACACCACATTTATATGGTTTTAACCCACTATGTCTTATTAAATGAGATTTTAAATTACTACTTTTATTAGTAGTGTAACTGCAAATAGAACAGCAATACTGGCTAGCACCAATTCTTCTACCAGCAGATACCATAAAACACAATCCATCTGAAATAGATAAATAGTTTTTAGAATAGGTTTAAGGTATTGTATAAATTAAATTAGAGTACCAATTTTACTAGATGTAAAGGATATCTTGAATCAGGATTTCCTTGCAAAAACAGAAAATGAAAACTTCAAACATTTATTAAGATATATGTAGAAGATCTCAGTTAAGGGGCTCCTTATAAGAAACCACTGAAATACATTACAAACAAGGGATAACCTTAAAGACTACTACTTTTTAACAAATTTCACATGTGTAATGCTATGCCTTTTTAAGTCACGTTTAGCAGCAAATCTTTTTCCACAATCTGGACATTCGTGAGGTTTTATCCCAGTATGTCTGAAGAGGTGATCTTTTAAATAATATTTGTAAAGAGTTTCGTATCCACAAACACTGCACACATGTACCTTCATGCCTGTCTTTGTACAAATAGAAACCTTCATAAAAGATGAATCTGTGAGAGATAAAATACTCTAGTTTGAATAAAATTATATTCAAATTTGCAATCAGATCATGAAAAAAAGTTATAAGAAATTAAATCACATACAGAGAAATGTTAGGCATATTAAATTTAAAGGACAAAGTGGGAAAAATTATATTTATTTTTATTAATTGTTTCAATACCTTCAAAATTTATTTAGAAATGTCACCAAACTATTTATTTACCATTAAAAAGATTTAATTAAATAAGCAATGATATTAATTTTTTATCAAAACTTTATGTGTACTATTGTCTGTAAATAGACATTTATGAAATATACACCAATATAATTGAAACATAAAAACTAATCAGGTAGGCAATAATACACAATGTAACAATTATAATTAACAACGATAATAATGTAACAATTTAACAGTAATTTTTAGAATACATTATGAAAAATTTTAAGATTGACATTTAAACAGTAATTTATCACACACACACACAGAGGATTTTTCAATTGCAGAAACTTTAAAAATACTAAATCATAAGAGAATTTTTAAAACAATTTTAGGCCTCATAAATACAGTTTTATGAACCTAAATCTAGAGTAGAGGTTCCAAAACTTTTTGAGATTAACTCCCCTTCAAAAGAGTTAATTTTCAGTGCCTCTATGCAAGGTTTTCATTTAAATGAGGGGAACGGAAAAAAGTTTAGGTAGTTAATAAATCAGGATTAATAAAATCCTCCCATCCTGAATCCCTGGGCGTTCCCCTGCAATATTCAGTTGCTGATGATGCCTATGCCCCTGAGGAGTAATCTTGTCTTTTTTGGGAACCACTTACCTAGAATAAATTTACTCTAGGACAGTGTGTGAAATGTCTACCTATATTTTCATTTGTAACATGATATCAATTATTAACATCATAAAAACTGAACTTTTTACAAAGTAATATTGCAAAACAAATCTGAATGTTTTATTTAATCCTGAGATTTGAAAAAAAACTCATGAAATTATTGTAAATTATAAAAAAAGATAATTAGTAAAAGTTGTACAGAATAAATTTCTTCACATGAAATTAATTTAAAATGACATGGGATAAGCACCAAATACAATACAGAGAATCAAACTATTTAAACTATTATTTGAGATGTACTGCAAAATTTCAATAAAATTCAGTGCATTCATGTCAAATTAATCTTTAAAAACTTTTAAAATCAAACAAATTATCTTTAATGAATCTTAATAATTAATATGAGTTAGTAAATGTCGTTTCATATCATGCTTGGCAGCAAATCCTTTACCACAGGTATCACATGAATATGGTTTTAACCCACTGTGTCTGGTTAAGTGAGATTTTAAATTGCTGATTTTATTTGTAGAATAGCTACAAATACAACAGCAGTAGTGACCAACTCCAGTTTTTCTACCAGCAGCAACACTTCTACTCTTGATATAAAATCCATCTGAAACAGATAAATATTTATGTAATAAATAATTTAAAAGATAAAGTATTTCATAAAATATATATATATATATTTAGCCTAAATGTGTCATAAAATGAAAAATTTAGATTATTTCTTTACATTAATAAGTAATTTGTAAGAGCTGATCTACCATAATTATTTACTACTTATTAAAAAGAGTAATAAAATATTGACTTTATCCTGTTTAAAATAGCATAGCTTTTTCCACATATACTGCATTATTATAGAATCACTTTTATAATAGTAAAAAAATTTTATGTGATCTTCTCTATAAGTTGAATATAGAGAAATACTCCAATCATAATAACTAGTTTTCAACACAAAAAAAGAATAAATAACGTGAAAATAAAGTAGTTCTAAGCATAAAAATATAATACAAAATATGTTCTTAATATTTTAAAATCAAAAACTTGGGTAAATGTTATAAAACATTTCATGCATTGCATTTGAATTTTTTGATCTAGAAAAACTCAGTACTTCAATTTTTTAGAGGGAGATTTAGAGTCAACTAAATTATCCTTATTATTCCAAAAGAATATTAAGAAATTAGAATTTAAATTAGTTAGTAAATTAGAAATTAGAATAGAATTACCAAAATAATATGTTTAAAAGTTAAACCTTGACACTTTTATACTATTGATAAAAATAGTATTTTTTGTAAGGACCATTAAGTATTTAAACAAAGAATTTGAAGTTTTATTAAAATTCAACTCTTAGAAATCGTATTTTATTGCATATTATTACATTATACATTATATTACATTATTTTATTACATTACAACAGGAAATTGAATACTACAAAATTTGTGAGTACGTGTTCCTCATTTCAAAAACATACAGTAAATCCAAACATTCCAGGTCTTGGTCTTATTGTTTTGCCTATGCCAATTTTATTAATTATTATTTTCAATTTTGGGGGGAATTAAAAGAAATATGTAAATAAAAAATATAATCCATAATCTTACATGTACCCCAGCCATTGTATTCCACTCAAAGAATTTTTTTTACTTATTGGTCAACAATCCACTCATTAAAAAGTTATGGGATTTTTTAAAATCAAGAATAATGATTAAAAACAGTAGAAATGCATGACATCAACTAAATGTCAGTAGCTCTTGTCTAAATAAGACCAAGTAGGCTTTTAGATTAGGTAGATTTTGATACTTTAGTTGCTTAAGATTCTTACCTTGATTAGTAACATAACTTTTGATGGGTCACTAAATGTTGTTTAAGACCAAATTTAACTGCAAAGCATTTACCACATAATTTACACTGGTAGGGTTTTACCCCAGAATGTCTGAACATATGAGATTTTAAATTATCTTTCCTATAAGTTTGGAATCCACAAACACCACACCCATGCATCTTAACACCAGTCTTCTTGCATAGTGTAGCATAAGTATCCTTAAAAAGAGATGCACCTGAAAGCAAACCAGAAGAATGTTACAAAGATTGTTAAAGAAATTGCTTTGAATTTAAAAGCTGAACTGTAAAAAAGGCACAACGTTCATTTAAAATTCAATAAGCATTGTTATAAATGTAGTACAACATATTAGTCATGTTTTAACATCAATTTGTGTGTAAAAATCAAAAAGTTTAATTTCAAACCATCTCCCATAACTTGTAATAAAAACAATGGGTTTAAAAACCTTATACAAACTTTTGGGGACAACACACACATAAATAATTGCACTATAAAAGAACTAACTTTAAAAATAACTTATCAATATTAATTACATATTCTTGTTGAAAACTATTACATTAACCAAAATTCATATTATAAATAAAAATAAGTAAATGTGATAATTGTTTTTCAATTATATCATTTTTACCAAATATATTATATATACAAGGTTATTAATAATCACCAGCAAATATTAATACATTAACCAGATTTATTACCTTAACCATAACAAAAATATACATACATACATTTCTGGGGATGTAAAAAAAACCCTACATCACAAAAATTAGCTTTAATCATTTCAAATCAATTCACAATTTGTTTTACATTCAATAGCTTCTTCCAGAGGATAAATAGATTTTTTTCAATGTGTGCAATAGCGTATAAAAAGAGCATATGTGTTGATATTTTCCCAAACATAGTTTTTGGGGAAAAAAATATAAAATAAAAATCAAATCTCAACAATAACTTTTTAAGAGGTTAAATTGATTAAAAAATGTTTTTTTTTTCATGTCCTTTTTAACAGAAAAACGTTTTCCACACTCTGCACACTGATGGGGTTTTACCCCAAAGTAATCTTTCTTTGTAGTAGAGTATCCACAGAAACCACAGCCATAAAACTTTACACTAGTTTTTCCACAAACTGTAACATTTATGTTCATTAGTAGAGATTCACCTGAAACTAAATATGTTGATTCAACTAACAATGAATGATAAGGAAAACCAAAAGGACATTTTTTAGAAAACAAAACATTTTGAGATTAAATATAAACTTTTAAAGTTGAGCATGTTTTGTTCTTCCTCATAAGAAGCACTTAAGTTAAAAATCTAAATTCAAGCATGAATGTAAATTATTTTGTTTCTAAAAAAAAACAGGAATTTTTTTTTTTGCAGTGGAAAAAACATGGTTATACAGACTTTTGATACTTTATACTTTAAGAATGCTACTTTTGTACTATGCTAAGATTAATCTCTAAATTATTTAACCTATATTAAAATAATATTTGAGTATTACTGACTGACTGATAGTCAATCCATCTCACTTTAGTCATAAGGACATACTGGTCTGAAGAATTACAAGTCATAAAACTGTCACAGGGTTTTCATTGAAAGTACTTACACCTCTTTCTTTCTTTACTATAAACTGAAATTCTAAGGAAACCTGTAGAAATTCCTCGAAATTTTCTTATTAGATGTTCTGGGCCCTTATCAGTGTCTGTATCAGTCAATACAGATATTTGGTCAGGTGTAATCCAGGAAAAATTTAAGATCAGCAAGGGGAGCATCAAATTGTTTAAATCATATATATATTTATTCTTTTTTAGGCAGATAGTTGTATTAAACACCTCAGAGATTCAAAAAATATGATTTCCTAACAATTAATTACATTTTATTAGAAGAAAATGTTGTAAAATGTAGATTTGGGGAAGGTGCAATGCAGGAAAAAGTAGAGATTTATAAGCAAATTATTCAATGTTTGAAAACGGTCAAAAATAGCTTGAGAACATAATTTTTGCACATAAAAATACTTAAATTTTGAGCAAGAACAAAAATAAAATTTTTGGGTTGGAAATTGAAAAATAAAACACCAAAGAAGAGGTTAACCAAAGGGAAATTTAAAAGCTTTCATTCACTACAATTAGAATAGAAGATTATACTAGCATATAGTCCTCTTAATATGCAAAAATTTTAAGGACTAATAATCTAAAATTAATTACAGTAATAAAGGGAAGAAAATGGCTTAAATTTTTAAGTAAATGACATTCTTAGTAACAGTAAAATATTTTTTTATAAAATGACATTTTGTTTTCAACTGTTGTCTTTGTAACAGAACCCTTTATAAATTTCAAACAAATTTAAGGAAATAAAAGTAGCTAAAAAAACTTTAATTTATTACCTATAAAATTAAGATAAATTTTATTACATCATTTTCAGACAGAACAGAAGTAGTCAATTTTTGGTGTTAATGAAAGGAAACCAGATAGGCAGTAAAAGTAAATTTAAATGATAAATAGTTTAAATGTAACACATTTGTTAGAAAAAATAAAAGAAACTTTGCATTACATAAAAATATACTTACTAAGATAAAGCCTATAACAATGAATATTATAACCTATATTTTTCATGGAATATTTTTGTTTACCTCATTTTCAACAGATTTTTTAGGCTTAAAAGAAACTTGAAGATTTTAAGAATTAATTTTATGCTTAATATAATGTCTCTTCACAGCATGTTTTCTTGTAAAGTTTTTTCCACATATGTTACACTGATAAGGTTTCAATCCAGAATGTGTTAACATGTGAGTCTGTAAATTGTACTTCTTGATAGTTTTGTATTCACAATAACCACAACTATGAATTCTTACATCAGTCTGTTTACATAAAGAAATACTGGAGCTCATAAGTAAAGAACCTGTAACAGAAAACTCTTTTTGCATATAATAATTAAACACACATTAAAATATTCAAAAGACAATAAACACTATAAAGTGCCCCCTTATAGTAAAACTTTTTAAAGCAACCATCTTCATGCAAATTTTCAAAGTTCCAATGAATAGAACATTATAAAGGATAGGGTGCACTTTTTTTTTCAAAGAGTTGTATGAGTTTGCCTTATATGGAAGTCTGAAAAGAAAAATATTTTAAAATATTTAGAAATTTAAAATATTAAAAATAAAATTTTTGATGGGTTGCTTGATGTTGTTTCAGGTCAGGGAGTACAGTGAAGCATTTCCCACAGTCTTTGCATTGATGGGGTTTCTTCCCAGAATGTCTTCGCATATGAACGTTATAATGCCCTGCATGGGCAGTTGAATATCCACAGATGTTACAATAATGGTTCACAACACTTTCACTTCTTATAATACTGGAATTTGAGGCAAAAGATTCACCTAGAATGAAAATATAACCTATGTATACGTGTTAAAATATTAAACAGCTAAACTGATTTAATTTCAGAAAGCAATATAAATATGGAAGATGAATACCATTAAAATTCACTCACACTCTATTAAGAAATGTGACTTAATAAACAAAATTTTAAACAATTCAACATACATTAAAAAACCTTAAATAATCAAAGTGATCAGGATTAGACATGTGTGGTATATTGAAAATTATGGATTAAAAGCCCTTTGGATCAAGGTTGTCATTCTTATTGAAGAAAAAAACACTTTCTTCTATTAGTTCCAATAGAAATATAATATTGTAAGCTTACAGAAAAAGGCATTATGTCACTTCTGACTTATTATACTATACAAGATATGCCAAATTTTATTTGCAATGTCATTTTAGTTCATTAGTTATGCTGGCTTAGCTTGATGAGATCTCAGGAGTGCTTCAAGGCTTTACTCATTTGTTGATGCTATTCTCCCACTGTTTATATCAGTAAAACATATCAAAGATAGACATTTTGTTACATAAAAAAATTTCTAATAAAAATTCTTTTAATCTGTGTCTATCCATTATATTTATTTATAAGTAGTACAAGAAACAAGGAAGGCACATGAAAAAACTAAAGAAGCATTTATTTAGTTTGACACACCTAATTCAAAAGAAACAAGACCTATAAGCAGATATGCATGCATAGCTGCAAAACTTTTAAGGTAGTATTAGAACTTTTAAAAGAAACTAGTATTACTACTGTATAAAATAGTACTAAAATTATATTTTTATCAACTCCAAGCTGAGGTTAATACATCAATGGGACATTATACCTTACAACTAACTCTGTTACCTCATTTTTACATGACATTTTTTACAATACTGTAAAGAAGAACAAATTAAACATTACAACCCTGTAATAATGAGAATCTATTGAAATAAACAATATTTAAGGTATGCCACCGCCTACACAAATTAGGTTACATCACATTTGATGGCTCTTTAACACATATGAATCATTACATGTTAAGTGACAAATGACTTTTCTGACAGCTTATGTAATTGCAGTAAGGAAAATAGTTTCTTCTGTAGTTTTCAAGATGAAAAAATATAGATAAGTGAAAAATATGAATATTGAGGCAACATGTCTTTTCTAAAAATAAATATTATTTTAGTTAAACATTAAGGCAAAAAAGGCTAAAAGACACACTACAATTAAAAAAATTTTAATAGATATTTTCAATTATATACTTTGGATTAAGAACACAGCAGTCTACTATTTTACAATTATAATTTTATAATGGTCAACAGAAAAACTTCTACGGACTTGAGTTCTGTTTCTGCAACTATCTCTGGTTTAGGGGATTCTGTTATGGCTTAAAACTTTTTTAAGAAATCGTTTTCACACATCTTCAGCCATAATCAGATATTCTAGAAAACTGATTGATGATTTACCAAGGACATGCTTAGAAGAGTTTAGTTTTAGGCACATCCTTGGAGCATCATCAGATTTCTTTTTAAGAAACAAACTGTCCTCATCAATGGAAAGAGGATAGATGTCTTCTGGCTTATAATTTATTCAAGGATTTTTTGAGTGAGGTTTTGAGTTCTGTGAAACAATGGATATATGTTCTTTCATATGAAATTACCCAAAACACAATTCGGTTATTTGTCCCATAAAAAATCATCAAATTATTTTAGGTGCTAAATGACAGACATATTGCTAAAAGTTGCAAACTAAATTATTACTACATACTATTATATTGATAAAAACAATAAAATAAAAATTGGGGATATTTCTATTATTAGAAACTTAAAACAGATTCACAGGTTTTAATGGGACAGATAGCAGAATTGAATCAAACCACCAATACTGTAAGTAAGAATTCTTTGTAACAGTTTAAGGCATTTCTTTGACTTTTTTCAGTAAAATCAAAATCAATTTCTGCCCCGGGCCTAGTGGCCCATCAGGCGGTGCCCATCTCCGTTTCCTTAGCCTTTGGGCCAGGGGTGCTAATTACTTAGCTTGTGTCCAGGCCGAGTGGCTAGCCCGACGCCACTTTTTTCAGTAGTTTTATCTTAATTTGCTTCCTATTTCGTCACGGAGGAGCACAATGTACCCACAACCCACCCCTTCAATGTAAACACAAACACAAACAAAAACATGATTGCCAATGCCAATGCCAGATCTGAGTCATTATAGTGACGTTGCCAGAATTCAAAAATAATTTATTTTGAAGACATTTGAAATATTGATTGAAGGCAGATCTGAGCAGATCCTCCTTGATATTATTTTGAAATAAAATAAGTTTATTCAAACACCAAACCATGTACCTCTGACTCCCAGATTCTTGTCTGCGATTTTTCTTTGCTTTCACTCAAATGATTTTGTTCACTAGAAGCTAATAAACTACTCAACCCTTATGGTGGTATTTACAAATTGGATTTGTATACAAATGAAATGGCAGGCGAAAGCGAAGAAAACAGTTTGCAATCATTTTCCCCGAAAAATGAGAGCAGTACTACAAATGATATTAATTTAGAGCCACTCAGAAGAAAGGTTTTCAAGTTCATTGAAATGGTTTGCGTCTTTCAGTATTTTTTAATGTTACATTAAAATCTTGGTAGGGTCCTGCACTTAAAAGTGAAACTTGCAATACAGGAAAGATAAAGTCTTTTGAAATAAGAGTTAAATAAAACTATGAACTTAAAAGTTATTCTTCAGAGATTCAACAGTAATGATTTCTGTAGCTAAATAAACCTATAGGTACCAAACCCATACACTACAGACAGGAAATTTCGTAACAGATTTGGAAATGTTTCACCATGGTGACCGCCAACTAGCTCCATAACAGCAGCCGATCCATTGGTCAATTTTTAAATTTACCCATTTATAGTGTTTTTGGCTTTAGATAATAAAATAAATAGCTGTCAGTTTGAAGAGTACTTCAAATAGAGATTCACAGTTATAGTTTTAAAAGGTTCAATAGTATTCCAATGGAAAAAGGTTTTTCCAGCCTGTGTGAAGTGTTCCGACCATCAGTCCACTCCTGACCATATTCTGGATTGTCTGGGACTTTCCAGGCTGGATCTCTTAATTGATCCAATTTTAGTTTTAGATTTTTTGAGAGTGATGAGATTCATAGACTTGGTTTAGCATTGCTTAACACCGGAGATGTGCAATAACAACAAAAGGTTCAATTCCATTAGAGTTCCCGCTAAATATCGCCCAGTTCTTTTGGACATATTATATCCAAATGGAAATAAATTTTTCTGACTTTTATTAATAAACTGAAAAGTTATTGATCTAATTAAACATTTTAATTCAGGAGTTTGAAATTATTTATGAATATTTCTACTTTTTATACTACTATACAACCGGGCGATATTTAGCGGGAACTCTAATGGAGTTGTACCTTTTAAAATGTAGTTAAATGACAATGCCACAATTAGAACTATTTACATTAATGGTCATGAAAATAAAAATCACAGGTGTAACTCAATAAAATCATTCAACACAAAGTAGCATTTCATTTTACTACCAAAATACATAGAACTGGAAACTTCATTGTTAATTCAACTACACAAGTATGCAGTTTTACAATGAAAATATAGCTCAAAATATCCTTTTAAAATTTTTGATTTTTTGCTAAATAATGTATTTTGACCCAAAATATTTTTCCAACAATTAATTTAAAATATAAAATTCCTTAAAGTAATTTTTAAAACCACTTGAAAACACACTTAAGAATAAACAATGAATTACAATATATTACAACAAACACCAGTAACAGCTGATACTGGTGAAATACTCCCCTTATCATTCGTGCCTTTTGGAAATTAAATCTGTTCTGGGAATGCACATTTCATTCCAGCAGATAGTGGAGGACCAATCTCCTTATCAGCTGTTAATGGTGAAATACTCCCTCCATCAATCTGTTTAAACAA
The DNA here is from genome assembly GCA_963680715.1 of Tetragnatha montana. Classification (NCBI taxonomy): domain Eukaryota; kingdom Metazoa; phylum Arthropoda; class Arachnida; order Araneae; family Tetragnathidae; genus Tetragnatha; species Tetragnatha montana. The sequence goes on from OY796681.1 coordinate 21,181,752, forward strand.
TGTTTCATGCAATGTTTTAAATTTGAACATAACAACCCTAGTTTTGAACATGCTCTTTTTAGTCTTAGTTATTGATTGTTACTAATGTTTATCTGTCAAAAGTTGAGCTTTCTGCCAAAGTTTGTTTGCTTTTGCAGTCGCTAAACAGAGTCAGTTTATTTTAAATAGGAGTTATGGGTTAACTGTATTATGAATTGGCAGGATTAAAGCCAATAGTTGATTATCGGTAGAATATTTGACGATCAATGGTTGATTGGAAAAAGATTTGTTTATAATTTTACATTTACATCACAATTAATTTTTTTAAAAATTGATCATCTTCGTGATCTGGCAAGCTACACGCATGAACTAGCCAATAAACAAAAATTTTCCGACCACATGTTGTGCTGCTATACTAGACTGCAATGTTTCATGACCCTATGACGTAACTACACGGAAGAAAAAAACTACATAAACAGAAAGCCTGTTGAGGAGCCTACGAGGAGTTTTGGTATGCAAATCATGATAAAAATACGCTGTCTATACATGGGTTTAACAAACTAATCATATTTTAAAATTGAGGTTCTTAATTTAACCCATATTGGACTGCTGTCCTATTTATAGGACAGTTGAATTAAATGTGAATAAAATAGAAAAATCGATTGATACCCATATAAAAATTGTTGAAAGTTATTATAAAGAGACTAAATTTTATAAATATCTGATAAAACATAGAATTTTTTAAAAAAAAATATTAAAAAATAGCTTTAAATTCGCCCCTAAAAAATTTCATATTTTTAAATCAATAAACAAGAATAAAAATCTGATTTTTTCTTCAGCAAATATATTAAATTTTTAAGTAGAGTGTCTGTTTAGTCCAAAACATTAAAAGTATCCACAAAAAAAGTTAATGGGACAGGTATTTGACACGTGTTTTCTAACTGTCCTATAAATAGGACAACGGTCCGATACCTACCTTTTCTTTTCAAATCAGTCTTAGATGGAATTTCGCGAGGGAAACACCCATTTTTGTGGAAAACACTCTTCGCGTGGGAAAATTTTTCTTATCTCAATTTTATGGTTCATATCTGGTTTTGGGGGTGTGGTTTGGGGGTTCCTCTCGCACTACCGACAGAGAAGGGAGTTTCTTTCTTTCGCTAATTGACCCCTCAAAGAAACCTGGACCATAAAACTTTCAGTTGTAAATCTCTATCCTCAGCCTATAGGGGGTAAGGGGGCAATAAAGGGTGGAATGTTGTGGAATCCCTTTGAATCACTCTCCTTTACCGATCTGGTTCTTTTGTGTATGCTATTGCACTTGGGCATTGTTCTCTATTAGTTTAGTTGCTTCTCTACTTTGTAGTTGCAAGTAGTTTGGCTGGATACTTTATGCATCAAAATGGATAGAAAATTTCTAACTGCCGAGTAATCTTGGGAATATATGAATTCTTTACCTAAGGAAGAACTTGATGACCCTGAAATTATTATTATCCCGCCGGAACCAGACGCGGTCAGAGACGAAGAAATTCCAATATAGTAGAAACATGTAGTCATCCTAAAGTTTGAGATTCTGCTGGAACTATAGAGATTTTTCCCAGTTAGGAAACTAAGTTAGATAGATACAAAAGCACCTAAATGGAAAAAATGTGAACCTGAATTTTTGCTTAGATCATGTTCTCATCCTTCGCTAGATAAACATATTGCAGACAAGATGCCAATTAAAATCTTAATAATTCATTAAATCTTAATTAAAATCAATAACAATTTGTAAAAAGTGCAATGTTGGACTATGAAGGGACTGTTTTTTGGACTTTCATTCTTAAAAACCCTTTTTGTAAGCTAAGTCAACCTATGTAACTTTTTGTAGTGTATTGGACCGTTGTCCTATTTATAGGACAGTCCATATATCAGAAAAAAATAATTTTTTCAAGAAAATTTCTTTTTTATATGTGAAAGTTGCTTATAATGATCATGTTTTTAAACATTTACGTTGTTCCTGTGATTTTTTCTAAGAGTGGTCCAATATGGGTTAACTCAAAATTCAAGTAATGTTTCAGTCTAGTATGGAAAACATGAGTGTTAGTCTAGTCTCCATTACTTAATAATGTTACCATTGTTACCTAAGTTCACTTGTTAACCAAATATGTTTACTGGAGAATAAACTTATGGTGCTCATTTTTTTAAAATTGTTGCACTGTTTGCATCAATTTTGTATCAATGTATCAGCATCAATTTTTTAAAAACTTATTAATTAGTAATATTTTCTAACTAGTTTTCAAGCAAAGTTTGCTGTAAATATGAAATAACAATAAAAAGTTATTGTCAAAAACTCCCAACAAGGCACTCTTTAAGCCAAATTTATTGCGCCTTTTTTAGTTTCTCCCATCAAAAAATGGAGAGAGTCCTTTAGCCACAGAAACAAAAACTAGAGCTCAACTTGTGACGAACAAACAGTACTTTTACAATAAATTTAAGGAAAATGCATACATCAGTCAAAACTAAACACCTCATCTGGGAAGTCCATAATACCAATGGCCAGGTATTGACTGTTGTGCTTATGAAAATAAGTAATATGGTATGGTATTTGATAGTAAATGTGACTATCTTTTTACTGAAAACTTTTAATTTCAGCACCTGTATCCATCTGCAATATTTTGGGCTGATAAAGTAGCATCTCTATCTAATGGTAAGAATCTCTTACTTCTTACTATAATATTTTATGTACTAAAAACTTTGGAAAAGTTCTCAAGAAATATTTTAAAGATGAACGTTTAAATAGTCTAACCCAGACATGGGCAAACTTTTTAAGGGGTGGGCCAGAAACAAAAGAATAAACTAAATAAATTTTTATGAGTGATAATTTTTAAGGTTGATTTTTACATCACACACAACTTATATTATATACTCTACAATGGTAAAAAACTTGGGGGAAAAATGTTACAAAATTGATTGTTCTTTAGAAGAATATGAAGGCCATGTGACAGATGAAACTGTGATACTGAGCTTCTAAAAGTTTTTATTAACTGGTAGAAACTGGGATGAGCTAATTCGAAGTAGTGAAGCTAAATGGTGGTCTTATAAAAAAATTTTGTCCTATGGTTGATTGTAGGGGTTTTTAAAAACCATGCCGCGGGCCGGATTGACGCGTCCGGAGGGCTGCACTTGGCCCGCGGGCAGTACTTTGCCCATGACTGGTCTAACCCTATTATAGTAAAACATCATGAAAATAACTTACTATTACTGGAAAATCTCTATGACAGTTATAATTTTAATTTTTTTATTTGGGAGCAATAAAAAGGTTTATAATAACCAGATTGTTGATACTTGGGGTATCCTGTATGGGAACTTCAACTCACATACCCTGCTCTTCAAATATGCATGACACAAGTAAAGTAGCAAGCTATTCGAATAACCAATTTATTATATATAGTAGTAATTGAAATAATTGAGTTGTTAACTCAAGTCTCTATTTACCCTTCTATTTTTTAATGCCTGTATTTTGGGTTTTCTCTTTGAAATTTATAAAAAATCAGTATTTTTATTATAAATATATTTAATATATTATAAAAATGCATATATTTAAGAATATATGCAGAATTTTGTATGCTCCTCCTCTTGATATTTGGTATTTTTTGCAATGTGTTTGGCTTTGCCTGCAAGTTTTTAATGGCAGGTGCCTGCCTGGTTGTAAATACAACTGCCTCATCTTTCAGCACAGTGATTTTGCAGATACATTTCAGGCACTCCATTTTTGACTGGTTGTGTATTCATTGTAAATTTCAAGATTTTTCCAATATTCAGTATTGTTTTCTGGGTTTTCAATCTTAATCACGCACAATCACCCTGTTAACAAAATAATAGAAAAAGTAAAACAACTTAATATACTTATAACTGCACAATTCATCTGTGCTATCAGCTCCTAAATGAAGATTATTCATCTTCTTACTTAAATAAGATGATATTAGAAGTAGGTATTACCAAAATTATGAAAACTATTTGGAAGTGGCTATGACCCTTGACAAAGGCACTGGTCATCAAGTGCAGTCAATGAATGCTACACTTAGGTAGTCCAAATTTATATTAGGTAAAAAAAAAAAAAAAAATCAAGGGGGGTATTTGAGGGAGTACCTAGGTCGTTGGACCTTCAAACTCCAGTATAACTTGCCTCACTGGGTGAGGCCATGAGCTGAACTGTTACAGAACGTGTGACTTGAAAGTCACAGTCAGCTGAGGGGTGGCTAGCTTGATGCTAACCCCCTCTTGATTTCCCCAAGTAACCTTGGTACTCATTTTATCGACCCCGGAGGGATGAAGGGCTGAGTCTGCCTTGCCCGTGGACCGGGATTTGAACCCCGGGCCTGTGGTGTGGGAGCGCAAAGCGCTTCCTCTACGCCACCGGGCTTTCAGGTAAAAAAAAAAATTTTAATAATAATAATACACAATATTTATTAAGTTGAATGCTTCCAGTCCACTGATAATAATAATTCTGCTTTTTGTTAATCTTTTCATATCCTAAATCTTCTGCAATAGAATTAGAGTAAGATATTTGCAGACCTTGTACATGTCCTGAAATTTTAAGAAATGTCCTGAAATTCACCAATTTTTCATTAAATTTTCAGTGGTATGATTTTCATATCCTGATTTTAAAAAAAATCTTGGATTGCATGGAGATTAAGACAAATGCAAACAAGCTAATCATGGGATGTAATCCTGGCTATTGGTTTCAAAAAGCAAAAGTTCTAAAGTTCAATTAAGTATTGCAGAAAAAAACTTGGAAGGTTTGTGATAATCCTCATGTTTTTCTTTTTTCGCATTGATGCTCTAGATTTATTTTTTTGAGGTTCACAATATCCTATCGCTTTATTTTCAACAAAAAATACCTTTAACATCTAATATTTGCATGTTATTATTGCCAGTAAAATAGTTGAGATCCAAACCTAACTATGCCCTGTTGCAGCCCTTGTGGGTTTGTAAAAGTTTGATGGACTTAGGAAGAGAAAGACATGAAAAAGGTTGAGAAACACTATTGATTTGAAGTTTTTTTACCCTAGTCAAAGTTAGTGTTAGAAAACATTTATTGCCTTAATTATAAAGATGAGGTGGGTCACGTTAAATTCTGTTTGTTAAAAATGGGTAGTGATGTTCAAAAGTTTGACAACCCCAGTGTTAAAGTATTCTTTTGGTAATAAAATTTATGTTAAGAATTTAACGGTTAAATAAGCCCTCCATCATCGGTTTCTATTTTGTCCTGAAATTTTTATAAAAATTGTCCTGAAATTTTTTCTGGGGTCTGTACGAGGTCTGTATTTGTCTAAAACTTCTGAATATATGCTATAATTCGAAAAGGCTCTTTTGGAGAACTCTGGGGCAACATCTTTTGTACATACTGTTCTCTGGTAGAGGAAGCACACTGCAATGGTTTCCCCCTGGCCTACAGAGGGTTGGTTGCTGAATGCTAAAACTGAATGGTAATATTAAAGTATCAGACTTAAGAAAATTCGGACCACCCTAATGATACACAGTCTAATCCATGAGTTTACTGTAACAGGGGTCTACTGTATTTTAATTAGTTAAGTATTTAGATGTTTGTTTTGTATTATTGTGCTCTCAAAGAAGACTGTACTTTAGTTTTTAAATGATTTATTTTTAGAAGAACCTCGAGACATCTATTGGTTAGCTCAGAGCTACTTCTACAGTGGACAGTATCACAGAGCTGCCTTATGTATAAAGACTAGGAATTTACATAAAGTGAGTTAGAAAAAGCAGTTTTAATTTTTATTCAAGTTTTGTTGTCCTCTTTGTTCCTACACTCAAAACATAGTCGGGTGAAAAAAATGTGGGAACCGATTTCATTTTTTCAACTGTTGCAGCTGAAGCTTTGATTACTTTTGTATTAAAATTTTGTTTTTAATCAAATTTGTGTATTTCTGTTTTTTTTTTTTTAAACTAGAGATTACTTCCATTTTTATAAATAAATTGATGTATCGAATTTTGCTTTAAGTCTTAGCAAACAATCAGTTTCTTCTGCTCACTTAGCATTTGTGTTTTTTTAATGACAACAGAAGTGAATAAGTTTTTTCAGTTTTTCAGGTCTTGGTTTTCAATGAAACACTATAATAATATTAAAGCATCAAAAAGTGTCTGACAAATTTAAGTAAAATGTCATAGAAAATAAACCTCTTGATATAGATACTCTTTTTCAGGTTGATATAGAATGTAGATATTTGGCTGCAAAATGTCATGTAAGTATTTTGTATGAAAATATTTTTTCACTGCATCTATTATTAGTTATCATTCATAATCTATAATTAAAAATGTGTTTTACTGACCATGTTAATCATTGTTTTTTTTTCAAGTTAATAACTGATACATTTCTTAAAAACTTATGAAAATTTAATTGTATATTCTGTTTATAGTTTGCTGGTAAGGAATATAAAGAAGCTTTGGACGTTCTTAATATTTGTGAATCAAGTCCAGGAAATATGAGTGAAACTGCACCGGAAAACCTAGATGTTGAATCAGATGAAGATGTTGTAAGCATTTAAACTGCTATCCTAGAGTTTATTGTTTTAAAATTTGTGCATTTTTGTGTGAAATCATTTCCCCCCCATTTTTTCAGTCCAGTGCCATTTCATTATTGAAAGGTCAAATCCATGAAGCTATGGACAACCGAGGTCTTGCTGCTGAATGCTTTCGTGAATCTCTCCAACATGATGTGTACTGCTATGATGCCTTTAATTCCCTTGTACAGCATCAGATGCTCACTAAAGAGGAAGGTTAGTTTTTTATATTGGAAGATTTTGTATTAATTTTTTTTTGGCTTTACATTTGCCGACCACTGCATCAAACCTTGATAGATGACACTTAAGCTATGAAAGATGAAACTTAAATTATCTGTATGACCCAGGCTATTCACCCACTATATTCACTAATGTTTTCTTTTTGGGCTGTCCACTAGTATTAATAAAAAATGTGTTATTTTAATACTGTCTAAATTTGTATTTTTGAAATCATTGCAGAGCTATCTCTAATGAAGGCCTTGCCCTTTGAAATAAATACCTCTGAAGAAGAACCAAATCTAGTCAAGTTGCTGTATGAGACACAACTAAAGAAAGTGAGAAATTTTCTAAGTACAGTTTTATTTTCAAACTCAAACTTGCAAGTAGAAAGAGTTTAAGGAGAATTTACATAAATGGGTTTTATTTATATGATGTGATTGTAATGACACAAACTTCCTATTGATCTCTACACTAGTGATCACAATAATAAGAGCAACAAAAATATCAATATAAAGCCACATCTTATATAAGAGGGTAGGCTGAGGGGCCCATCCCCTCCCAAAAATTCAGACTAAGTGTACAAAAACGAGTTAAAACCCTGTTTTTTAGGGTTAAGTCTCCAAAAATTTTCTGGGGAAGGACTCCCAAATCCCCCCTTTTGTGTACTTGGTACTCTATTATTCATAATCTCCTCCAGAATTAAATTTCCATGTACTCTAATGTCTGGGACTGCTGTTGAACTACTACTAAAAACATCTTTCACGAAAAACTTATATTTCACAAAAGCAATCACTTACTGAGGCAACATCTATAAAATTGTAATTTATCTTTTGCATGTGTTTGATGGGGGGTTGTTAAGTAAAAAAACCCTTAGGGATTATTAACAATCAAAGAAGTTCCATATTTTACCTGTAATTCTGTATTCATTGAATGATTGAAAATATTACTTTCTATCTTTCAACCTATTAGCAGCCTTTTTTTACTCAGGAATTGTTAAATTTTTGTTCTGAATGGGGTTGTGGCTTTTACAGAAACATTGTGAAAGTTCAATCTGAAACTCTCTTGGCAAAGTCACCACATTCTTTTTCCAATTCCAATAAGGATTTTTACAAATAATAAACAAAAAATTGTTTTGATTATAGAATTTTATGTTAAAAACACTTTACACAAAGCATACGTGAATTTTCACATGTGGTCTTGTTAAGAAGTTTTGACTTTCCTTTGTCTTCTAAAAGTAGTGGTAGATCAGAATACATTATATGAAACCAGAAATTAATTGAATTAAATTATATACACTATGCATAGTTAACTCTTATCATTACTTATACCCTTTGGATTCTCATCAACTCAACAATTTATTTTCAAACACCTAGTATGACCAACCCAGTGAAATGTCCATACCTCCAGAGCTCTCAGCTTTATCGTCCAACCTTGATGTGGGAACTGTCCTTGCTGAAAGATGTTACTACAACTGTGACTATGAGCAATGTTTCTCTATCACCACATCGTAAGTTTTGATAAATTTATCTTGTTTTTAAATATTTATTTGAAACTTATAAATTAATGCGTCATTCATTATTTTTGTTCTTAAATTCTTAAAGTTTTAATACTTCCAAATATTTCTATGAAATATTTAATTTTTTTAACCCATAAGATTTCATAATATAATTTATACACAAGTATACAGGGTGTTATAATACGCAAACACAAACTCTGCTCAGCCAGATTCCATGGAGTTTACATAAAAAATGTCTAAAGAACTATACCACTACATATAACCTATAGTTTTCAAGAAACTTACCACAGAAAACTGATTGTCATTTGGTTTATACAAAAAATGTTTATGAAAAGTGAGAATATAGTTATTTGCTTTTATTTCTAGACTAAGATGTTAAAAATATCTATGGTCCGTATTTTATCAAAAGGGAGAATATAGTTACTTGCATTTATTTCTAGGCTAAGTTGTTAAAAATATCTATTGTCCATATTTTGGCACCCATGGTACTGAAATAATATATTTTTTTTTCAAAGGACATCACATTTTTCTTTTATGAGTTGTAGAGGTACATTTTTATGTACTAATCCAAGGAATCTGGAGAAATACTTGTTTAAACACCCTGTACTAAATATTAAAGATATTATTTTGTCCAATTTTCAGAATTTTGAATAAAGACCCGTTTCACCTGAACTGCTTGCCTATTCATATATCTTGTCTTATGGAACTTGATAAAAATAATGGTATGCACTTTATTGACAATATCTATTTTTAGTTGTTTTTCTGTATTGCAAAAGTATATGGCTTATCATGATAAATTGATAACTATAAAATTATTTTTATAGCACTCTTTTACCTTGCTCACAAACTTGTTGACTTGTACCCTGAAAGTTCTGTAAGTAATATCAATGTTTCTTTTTTATGCGAGTTGATATCTTAGAAGTGCAAATAAAACTTTCATTATTTTTTTTTCAATCACAGCATGTTGTTAAATGGCTTAGGTAAATTGTCTTAAATATTATCATATAGAAATATATCTAGTTGTTGAAAATAACTTCTTAAGATCTCAAATTCAAAGACATAATGCATAATATTTATTTATTTTTGCATTATAAGTACTACTTAGATGCTATTAAGAAGCTGTCTTCTGTATTTTAATAGGTTATTTTTTTCATGTGAAAAACTTGCTTCATTTTACTCAGAATATAAGTAAAAGATGGAACAATGTAGAGACTTATTTTTTTGTATGTTAAACAAATAAAAAACTTTCAGCAAAAATGGCAAGAATTTTCAATTTTTATTAATTCTCTTACCCTTATATTTTTTGTTTAAACAAATAGGTATTCCTATTTTTAGCTGTAGCATCATTTAACATAAACCAACATTTACTTAAATTAAACATTCTCTTCAAGGTTCTCTTTCTAATATTTTAAGATGCATTCATTTCATACATTGCCATGTATTTTTTTAGTTCATTTAAATCTTGTCTTTAAAAATAATCAAATTTTGCAGGTTGCCTGGTATGCTGTAGGTTGCTATTACTATTTAATCAATAAAACAGATGCTGCTAGGCGGTATTTAAGGTATTTTCAAAGGTTTTCAATTGTTTTTATATGATGGTAATAAAGGGGGATCTTGCAGACACTATAGAATTATTATGTGTCTTACCTATATCAGAGGAATTTAAAGCATACATTAGTGCTTAAATATAATATTACTAGACCTTTTAAAAAATCTTGACTTATTTCAAAAATAACAATTTTTATGTAAGAATAATACATGATCTTGCATTATGTTTATTAGATAGTTATTCAATGCAAACATTTATCTAGTTTTTATATTTTAGCAAAGCTACATCTTTAGATCGTGTGTATGGTCCTGCATGGCTGATGTATGGTCATTCATTTGCTATTGAAAATGAACATGATCAGGCTATGGCTGCTTACTGCAGAGCATCCCAGCTCATGAAAGGGTATTCTTATCTGTTTTTTATATCTTTAAGCAATAAGTATTGTGTACCGTAAATATTTAAAAAACTGCTCTGGTTATAGGCAATTCTCAAAAAGTATACAAGCAACTTAAAAAGTGAAAAAAAACTTATTTAGAGAAACATAGTTTTCTAGGTTTTCGATTTTTAACAGCTCATTACTATTTATATGATGTCCTGTCTTAGAAAAGTGTCATTTGGTGTCTAGGGTGTTGGTTGTGTTGTATAACTTTCCACAGATTTGTAAGTGTGTCTCAAGTGGGGCATTTGGTTTGTGTCTGTCTTATTAATCATGTGATGTGCTCTTTGTTTCATAAGTTAATAAAGTTTCTGTTTGTTTATGAATTACCAGGGTGTGGTTCTCATTTAAGTAGAGTTCCAACCACAAAACAAAGAATGTGATGCAAAATCACATCCACAACATAGGGGGTTTAGGACATGCTCTTTCAGAATATGAAATAAAGTTGGAGTGCTGTTGCATTACATATTTATGAGGATGGCCTTGTGGAGAAAAATGTTTGTTCATGTACAATTTTCAAAAATTTGTTATGTCATGAAAATTGGCAGTTTTTTTTCTTACCCCAGCCATTCTCTCACAATGCTCACTGTGGCGCGTTTTTTCCTTTCCAGTGTCTACATTTCCATCAATAACTTTCTACTTTCATAGGTTAATTTTAAAATATTGTTAGTTAGCAAATCTAGGAGTACTTACATAACTATTCTTTGTTTTATAATTGCATAAATAAATCTAAATTTATAACCTTTCCATTATTGTAGGTGTCATCTACCACTTCTATACATTGGCCTGGAGTATGGGTTGTCCAACAACATAAAGCTAGCAGAGAGGTTTTTCACACAAGCCCAAAGCATTGCCCCAGCTGATCCTTTTGTATTACATGAATTAGGAGTTGTTTCATATCAAAATCAAGAGTTAGTAACTTTGAAAACCTGTGTTTAATATATTTATTATTTTATACAATTTAGTTCTTTAGTTAATTGGACATTTTCTTTGTTGCAGTTATTCAACAGCATTAACCTACTTTCAAGATGCCTTGAAAAAGATACAGACTAGTGAACAAAATGGAATTATTCCTGAAAAATGGGAACCTCTATTAAACAATTTGGGTCACACTTGTAGAAAACTGAAGTAATAATCCTATAGTTGCTTTTTGTCTCACAAATCTAACAAAAATAGAACATCTTTAACTGAAAGTTGTGGGTAGTTCAAAAATTCTTCTCAGTGTTGTCAACTCCTATTAATTAAATTTTATCCTTTTAATTTGGGGTTCTGGATAAATTAGTTTTTTATGATGGTTCCTTCAGCTTTGAATTTTTCAAGTTCTTCTGAATATTTTTATGGTGCCCAGGAATTTAAAACTGATTTCAGGAGCGTATCCAGGTTTGATTTAGGGGGCACCAGCATTTTTAAAACATCTTACACTCACAGTAAAAACTGAATATTTAATGAAATATTGAATGGTAATATTCATTTTTGGCCATAAAGCTTCTCATTAAACCATTTTAAAGCTTCAAAATTATGTTTTATTTATAAATTATCTTCAAATGTATTTTTATTTTCAATGAAATTTTTTCCTTTTGGGGGAAAGTGCATGTGCCCCCGTGCCACCCACTGGATCCACTATTGGATGATTTAGAGCGCTAAATCTAAATATGAAATTAGTTTTTCCCCTATCATCTCCAATTTTTTTAGATCAGTTTTTCCTTTTAAGTTAGATTTTTACAATAATTTGTGTTTATAACTACTTTGCTTGTATCTTGAATCAAATAGGATATTTATACAGTAGAACCTTGCATTTAACAGTTAAAATTTAAAATATAGTTTAAGAGTGTTTTTGTATTATTTCCATCTTTGAATTTTGTAACTTGAATACCTTTTTAAAACTTTACTCACAGTCAAATTTTTTTTTGCCTCATTTATTGATATTTCTGGCATTTTTGATAATTAGAAAATTGAGTACAGTATTTTAATACCCTACTCAATTTTTTCTACTATTATCTGTTTCAGCACTTTCATTTAAAATATGATTCTAGCATTTGATATTTATGAGTCCTAAATCTTGTTTATTATTGGTCCTTGAAACTAACTCTAGAGATTGTGACTTGTAATCTAAGTATTCCTTGGAAGTTATTTGCTTCTTATCTTATTCTACTGTACTTTAGTAGTTGATATTACTAAGTTTAAATTTTATGTTTGCAGGATGTTTGACAAAGCCTTAAGTTATCACGAATATGCTCTGATACTAATACCACAAAATCCTTCCACGTATTCAGCTATTGGATTTGTCCACAGTTTAACAAAAAAATGGGCAGAGGCAGTTGAATACTTCCATAAGGTCAGTTTTTTTTTTAGTATCAAAGAAATCATAATTTGTATTATACATGTTCAGAAAATTTTTAAGCTTATTTCAACCATTTTTTACTTGTAGCTATGATTTTCTCATGGCATCCAGGAAAATTATAATTAAATACCAATTTGAGATCACAAAGAAGAGTTTTCTTACATCATCAAACCAATTTGTTATTAATCTCAATTTAAAAATTTAAATTCATATTGATAGTGTTAGAACAGACTATATACATATTGTCTGTCTGCCACAAGTTGAGCTCCTGCCAAGTTGTCTGGTTGTTGCAGTTGCTATAGAAACTAGACTGGTTCATTTTAAATAAGGATAAACCATACTATGATTTGACGGAGATTAAAGACAACGGAGGATTATTGGCATAATTCTTCAGGGTTCCCACGGTCCTTGAAAGTCCTGGAATTTCAAATAAACTCCAGCCGCTGCGCATTGATTCATCTACGATTCCTTTTCGCAGTTCCCGGTTTTTGCGTGAAATATTTAAATTTATCTTTGATTACTTTTTATATTATTGAAAATCTTATTATAAAACTTGTATTCTGGGTGCATAGTCAGAAATTGAGGCATTTGATCAATTTTAAAAAAGTTGGAGTAAGCTTGTTTCTGGAAACATCGCAATTGCTTCAGAAGAATTAGGATTTTTATATGGGTCTCTTAAAAAAGGTCCTTGAAAGTCCTTGAATTTTAATCTTTTTAAAGAGTGGGAACCCTGTTCTTGGAATTGATGCAGTTGCACACATATGTTAAGGCTGGAACTAGTAAACTATTAAAATAAGATACAAAGAAGACTGGTGAAAAATACCCCCCATTGAAAATGAGGAGAGTCCTGTTGCCTTGGCAACAGAAATGTAAATGAGAGCTGAACTTGAGATAGACAGACAGTACCATTTAAGCATTTTGTAGAGTTCAATTTACAATAAAGCTAAGAGGCCATTCTGTATCTCACAATTTTTCTTCAGATTTTTAACCCTCCCATCCTTACTTGCTATAACTAACACCCCAAAACTGGGGGAACCTATATTTTTATGTAAAACATTTTTAGAGATACACAATTGATTTTTAGTACAGCAAATAATCCATAAAAGTTATTGTGTTTCTGCATTCCTAGCTGGGACCATGAAAAGAACACATAAGTGAAAAACATGCATAAAAAATTCAATGTACTAAAGTGTGCAGAGGCAGGTCAATGATGATCCTTCAATGTTAAAACAAATACTTTATTAAACAACGAGAAATAAGCGACCAGCGCTATCAAAATGATTAAAAAAAGAAGAGAAACACAGCAGCCGACCTTAACCCTATGAGCACTTTGTAGGAAGAGTGGAGTTGAGTTGTAGGCGACCTTTCTCTGCCATCACAGTACTTAAAAAATATTTTATACTTTACTCTTACCTTCATATTTTTTTGTTTTAGGCATTAGGACTTCAGAGGGATGATGTTTTCTCAAATACTATGCTTTCATCTGTGATAGAACAAGTGGTCAAGGAAACTCCTCCATGTGTGGGTAAGTCGTATTTAAAAGTGTATCTTGTCTTAATTTTTTACTTGCTTCAAAATTGTAACTGATACAGCATATATTTATCTAAAGCAGGGTTCAACAAGTATTTTTACTCGAGGTCCAAATAAATTTGAAAATTTTTATCAAGGTCCAGTGAAAAAAACCTCTTGTTAATTGCCTGGTTTCACATCACTGCAACACTATTTAAAATATCAAATTACTCATAAAATATTTTAAAAAGACATTGACACTCAAACAAATGGGCTTCATCAGAAAGAGAATGTTGAGCGGAATGGCCTGAGAATCAGGGATTCCTCCCAGAAGGATTTGCAAAACCTTGATTTTTTAACAACAAAGAAATAAACTTTTGGATTTCAGATTCCCACAGAAGTTAAAAATCTAAGAGAGAAAGTTAAACTTGTAAAACAATTTCCATTAATGTGGTCAAACAATGTATAGTATATGTTACGGGCAATGTGATAAATCCACGATCGTCTTAGGAGTGTAAGAACCCTTCGTAAATGCGCATGCGCGTGGAGTTGGAAAGTTGCAATTCATCCGGTCTCTGAGTTGCAACCATAGAGGAGTATGAGGGTTTGGCTTTGGATTTGGAGATTTGGCAAGTATATGATCAGCCGCCTTGTGTTTGCGTCTTAGGATTTATTTACGTACACACGTGTTATCGCAGATTAGAATCAACAGATATTATTAATAATAAAAAATAAGAATGCACTTTTACAACATAAAACCACATTTTTATAAAGTGCTGCAGTTTTAAAGTTATTTACCAAATAAAATGCAAATAAAATCAACCAATATTTTTTTTTTTTCATTTTTTAAAGAAAATGTCATTATTTTTTTTCATAGAACATAGTAAAGGTGTATATCAATTTAAACCTTGTCAAATCTTTAAAAAGAAAAATGATACACTTTCTAGACCTAATATAATTAGAGTTATTCAAGTTAAAGAGCCAAAAATTAATTTTTTAATAATTAATTTTAATTAATAATTTCTAAATAAAAATTAACAATTGAAAGCTCAATATCATAAATCTTTAAGATTGTTATTGTTAAGATTCTTTACATTGTTTTAAATGTAAGTGTTTAAAATTTGTAATGCCCTCTGAGGGTTATAAGTGATGGGGCAGCTACTTTTTTTTATTTTGATTATTGATTAGAGTTGGATTGAAACATCATCTTTTTCTGGTGAAATCCAGCGTTTCTCTCTGCCTTGCAGAGTTTTTTTTCCATGGAGCCGTATTTTTTCTTGGATACAGTTATGTTAACAATATCCATTAATTTTGATTAACTTGGAAAAATCATCAAAAGGTAAAGCAAATTGCTCCAAACAAACTAATATTTTTTAAAAATATATATATATATATTACCCCCCAAGTAATTTATGGACGTCCCCGAAGCAAATACAACATATTGAGTCCAAAGTTACAAAAACAAAAAACAGTGCAATCTGCCTATACGTTTCAAACTGTAACAAATGCTAAAAGATACCCATACCTAAGTACTAAAATGATGAAATAGAACAATAGTTGTGTAGCTTATTTAACATTTTTCAATGTGTACTAACACTTTTCAATATGTACTAACACTTTTCAGGAAAAAAAATTAGGTTACATTGAAAATTTAACTTCTTTAAAAAAATATTTTATTTTATACATTTTTTTAGGTTTTAAGTGTTATTTTTAAAAACCTTCATTCAAAAATATTGTTTTCACTCGTGAAACTTATGGGAAACAAAAATTTATAAGTTAAAATTTGAATATCTTGAAGTTAGAATAATTTGAAAAGTCTAAAATCATTTTATATACTTATGAAAATGAACAATATTTATCAATAACACTTTTAATTGGAAAAAAACTGATGAAACTTATTCATCTTTCAAACAGTTTTCCACCAGCATTTACTATTTGTGACTTATAAACAAACCAAAGTGAATGTGATAGCTCGCCAAATGTTACAACCCTTCCACTAAATAAGCGGGCTGCAAAACTTCCAACTCCTCGCGCATGCGCATATCCGAAGGGTTCTTACACTCCTGAGACGATCGTATAAATCCGGGCACATTATTAATAATGTCCGGGCAATGTGATAAATTCAGTGAAATTTATGAATGAAATTTATCACTTTACCCATAACATTTATATGGTCTATATGTAAAAATTATTCATTCAAATTGAAAGCTTGTAGTGATCCAGGAAATAACCTTTCACTGTCCGGATGCAGATCACATTTGCTGACCCTTGTTTTAAAGGATTAGAAACATCTTGAGTGTTTTAGACCTAAAATTTGGACATGCACCTCTTAGATTTCACTGAAGCACTGTTTATAGAGTTCATACTGAATTTTTAAATTAAAAATCAAGAGTGTTTACAAAATTTCTAAATGTAAAAATTTATCTCATAACAAAGCCGTCTAGCAAGAACATAGACTTGAATTCAAAATTAATCCTTTAGAACCAAGTTTTGGGTTGGGATCATTCAAGGTGAATCTAATTTTGTGATGTAACTTCAATGAGGTAGTTCCATATTTTTCAAACTTTCGATTTTGTGGTTTATTATTACAGCATATGTTGTGTCAAATTGAAATATACAATCGAAATTTATCTAAAAAATTTATTTACTTAAATATTAAGGAAATAAAAGTCGTCAACAAATGATGCAATCGCCCGAGTTGTGAAATGGTTGTGAAGCCATCGGGGCCGAGTGACGTCACGAACCTTAAATCACTAGTAAAATAAAAACGTAAAATCAATTATAAATCAAAACAAATCGTTGAATATTCGAATTCTTCCAACAGTAAATAATTTATATTTAACTACATTAAATTCCTTAAATTATTATAAAATTAAACTGATGAGAATCAAGCATTAATTCTTTTGGTATGTATTTTTACATTTTTCGCAGCTGGCATCACGTTTTTGTTTATTGTTGTATCAATTTTGTTAAATTAAAAGGCATTTTTGATGCTTTATGCTTATTTCAGATTTCTACTTATTAAACTGTGATTTAAATAGAGATAGCCATTAAAAATTAATATCAAGGCGTTTGTTTTCATATCGTAACATTAATGTTAATAACAAAAACACGAATGTTCCTTATTCAGTGTTAACAAGTCAAAAAATCGAAATCATGGCGACGTTTTGCAAATGACGTCTGCAAGTCGTAGTAGACCGAGTTTGGGCCGAGTGACGTCACGAACCTGAGGCGCCGTTTTTCGCGCGCTTTTCAGAATGCGAACTTTGAGTTGCAATAAAAAAATAAATAATTATCAGAATGAAAAAATATCTCGGTTTTAGGGGTTTATCGAAAAGCTGAATAGAATAAAAAAATAAAAATAAAATGTGGAACTAGTCCATTGTTTTAAATTTCTAAAATTTGAAGAAATTTAAGGAGTAAACCCAAAATCACAAGAAATTTCTTTAGTGCTGGAAATGAATGAAAACTATATTTAAGGAGCATATGAACCCTTTGCTTAGAAATCTTTTCATTAATGTATTATGTGCTTTTAATTTAACTATTTAATTAATATATCATTGTTTGCAGATGCTCCAGAAGACCTGGAATATCCATTTCCATCTGACATGTCATCAGATGTTGTCAATCCAAGTGAAGAGACAACTAGTGACATAATGACAGAAATAATTACTGGAGACATTCAATCGGTGGGCGACCATACTCGGAACACATCAGTGTCTATGGACATAGAAATGGAAGGAGTGGAGTGAGGCCAGACATTTTCCAAGAGAGCTCATATTTTCACCAATTCACCTATCAAATAAATGTTTCTTTTATTTTTAATTTATGATACATTTTTGTAAATAAATTTATGGTGCCAACATTTCAACATGAGCATCAAGTGAATCCCTGTGGAAAAAGTAAAAAATATTCTTAAGGTATTTTTCAAATTTGTTTCCTTTTTATGTAACAAAATGCAGCAGTCAGATTCTCGGCCACATCGTGAATTTCTTAAAAGACCAGGTAACATTCCAATCATCTTAAAATCATAAGAAGGTTCTACAAGAGTTGGTGGCATATTGATGCATAAATTCAGCAGTATGAGTTAATTTTAACACCTCCCCTTATTCACTATTTGTTTTAATATTACATAATTAAATCATGCTATTCACTCAAAATTTAATTGAAATTTTCTGTAATTAAAATGAGTAATACTCATAGTCCACTTAAGGTTTTTAAAAACCTTCTGTTTTAGGTCCTTTAAAGCAGTGGTTCCCAAACTATTTTGGCCCCCAAATTTGTTGCCAATGATCGTGGAACCCTGAATATTTTTTAATCAACGACTTTTCAAAATTTAATATCTGATACAGATGAAACAAGCCAAATTAATGTCAAAAAAGTTGTGAATAATCTAGTTCCAATTGAATCAACAGGGGGGTCTGGGGGTCCTCCCCCAGAAAATGTTTTGAAATTTGACTATAAAAATAGTGTTTTAACTTGTTTTGGTACACCGAATTCGAACATACATTTTTAAGAATTTAATATATATTTTTGGTAGGATTTGCGTTTTGAGTTAGTTAACTTCTAAATTCTAAGAAATACATATTTATCAAGTAATAAATTATGTAGAGCGTTACTTTATTTTTTATTAGTGTTTGGTGAAATTCAAATTGCCACTGATGCTTTGTGTTTTCAGTCACCTTATATTTTAATTTAAACAACTTATATTTAATTATTTAACACCTTTTAAATTTATTTTGGCAGTCGATTGTAAACTTTCCGAGGAAAATGTTAACATATTAAACATCATTCTTTTTTTTTAATGAAATAAAATTTTTCATGCGGAACCCCTAATTTTTTTTCGAGGAACCCACTTTGGGAACCACTGCTTTAAAGCGTTCATTTTTGTGATTGGAAAGGTATTAAAATTGCAACTTTTTATAAAATCCAAAAAGTGCATTACCATTACAAAATTATTTAAACTGGCCCTGGTGATACTCATTCTTAAATTATCAACAAATAGGAAGCTATAAAATATGTACATTTATTTAATGTAAGCAGTTTTACACAAGAATAATCATATATACAGAACTAATGTTAAGATGATTTCTGGTATAGCATGGTAGTTCAGTCTTCTTTTAAGGTTCCTAAAAATAATTAATTTCCTTGATTAACAATGATTTTTACACAAGTAGTTTTAAGATTGACCCATTATTTATCTTAAAGTCAAATACTATCTGCAAATTTCCCTAACTTTTTATTAGTAGACCTTATGAACATTGATTTCTGCTCAAAACTTTACACTGAAGTAAAACTAGACCAAAACCTGTTTCTCAAGTAAGCTGAAAGAGGTTGCTACTTAGCTATACTTAAGTTCAGAAAATTCACAGATATTGTAATTAAAGGTGACAAAATACCACCTGTGTGCAAATAATGATATGTAACACCCCAAGTTTTTTCTAAGCGATAAGGGAAGAATAGAGCTAGGTAACAAAATTTGAATGGAATAGGGAAAATTCTATTCCTCCCATTACACAGAATATTACATACAAACAAAAGAGGTTT
This sequence comes from Tetragnatha montana, assembly GCA_963680715.1. Classification (NCBI taxonomy): domain Eukaryota; kingdom Metazoa; phylum Arthropoda; class Arachnida; order Araneae; family Tetragnathidae; genus Tetragnatha; species Tetragnatha montana. The sequence goes on from OY796681.1 coordinate 21,201,408, forward strand.
TGACATGGGTGAAAGCTAGAAAATTTGCAAGGAGAGAAATGGATTTAGCCTTCTAAATTGCAAACACAGTAGAACCTTGATTAACTGTCACTCTTAGGAGCAGAGGATTGTCATAACAATTCTAAAAGGTTGGTCCATAGAGGATATTAAAACAATTTATTGACATTACAAAACCTAATCAAACATTTAAATATTAATATTTTCAATAAAAAGAGAGGAAGCTCTTTTGAAGCCTTAAAATTTGAAGATCATCAATAATCATTTAGCTTGGAACTTTGACGAATGGTCAATCAGTTAATTTAAGGTTTTACTGTATTTTAACCTTACTACCCTAACTATGTGCTTACAATTCTTTTTTCATCATTAGGCATAAAAAGTTTTCAAATTGGACGAATCATTTTTTTCGAAATAGACCCTACCACACTATTGGAAGGGTTTTGTAGTTTTTCTGATTATTTCCATTATAGGTAGTATGAGAACAAGCATAATAAAAACTAGAGAATCCATAGTAGTACTTGGAGTCTGGTGGTATGGTAACTACTGCCTAAAGAACACTTGAAAAGATTTATATTTATTACTTTAACATTTTGCAATTTATTGGTTGTCCTTTTATGTACCAGCATAAGCACCACAGCCAATATTTTTTTTTAACAAGACTAGATGAGGTAGCTTCAACAAAATTTCATTTTCATCATTATTTTCAAACTCTTGAGATCTGCATATAAGCTGACCCCTTACTTTAGCATAGTCTCTACTTACAGAAATTTATATAAATAATTTTATGGATAAAGATAGACAAATTTATACTTACCTTCTAAAAATGCAAGTGCCTCACATGATGCTATACAATCATCTGAAATTAAAAATATTATGTTTAATCCATAGTTATTTATTTTTAAACTTTAAAAAGGATTGTTTAAATAAGAACTTAAATGAGGGAATTGCATAGGTGAGGGATTTGCTTAATTTTACACTTTTTTGATACGTTATAGTTTAAAACTCTCAAATATCAGATTTTAAAGTTCAAAAATATGTTTTAAATAACTTAAAATTCGATTTTATTTTTGCCAAAACACTAGTAAAGTCATGTGATCAAAAAACGGGATTTGACGTCACAGCGCCGTCGAAACTAGTGAATTGTTGAAAACAAAAGAAATCAGACTTATCATAAAAACAAAACACGCATAAAACTCGTCTGTTTCTCTAGTGAACGGCCAGAAAAAGAAAAAATGAAAACTTTTAATCCTAATAATTCCAAAACCAATTAATATTTTTTGAAAAACAAAACGTCAATCTTTTTATAAAAAATATTTGTATGTGTCTTTAAAATATCATGGTTTTTTAGTTAAAACTTTGTGAAGAATAGCAGAATGAAGCAAGCTAAGCATACAATAACATAGCGGGTCCAAGCGCTGTGACGTCACACAGCAGCCATAACGAAATTACTGTTTTTCCCGCCAATACAGGAAACGACATTTTAAAAATTAATATCTTGGGGAATAGCACAGAGAAATATCCTAACAGAGGGTCCACGAGGCTATTTTCAAATGCGTTACTGATGTGAGGGCGCCACACTAGAGTCTGGAACGTATGCCGGCTGCTTAAATCTCTCGCCAAATTAGAACTCAGCGCATGCGCAAAAAGGTGTTTTCGATCTCCCATAGGCAGCCGGCGAACGATTCAGACTGAATCCAGACGCTAGTGAGTTTAGTGCGATCCCAGCGCCACAATTCTCCCAACCTGTAACAAGATGTCATGATTTTCGATTTCCATTATGGCCTATGGCCGTGGACTCTCTGTTCTAGTACTCTGTGGGGAATAGTTTTCCGATTTCAATAATTTTTACGTCATTTTTCATGGATTTTCATCCTCTATCATAATAAAATTTAAAAAAAAAATGTGCAATTCCCTCATTTTAAACACAAATAAATGGTAGGCCTTACTATATGTATAAATTAAATAACTTATTTATACTCTTATGGAACGGGGAAAAAATAAGTTACAAGGTTTGATCTTAGGATTTATATTCTGTGTAAGGAAGGAATGTCTTACAAAAGAACTAACTGCTAAAAATCCCTAAATAAAATTCTCAATGTATTTCATGATAGTCCATCATTTGGTCCTTATTTTCCCATCTAATAAAGATCTTAGCATGAATTAAAGTATCCCCTCTTCCTGTTAACACTCAGCAAAAGTGGCGTAGCCAGAAAACATTTGGGGATATGGGGTAAATTTAGTCCTTTTTTTAGTCAAAAAAGGAAAATTTCTGACTTTCTAGGGGGATATATCTCTCCTCTGGCAACGCCTCTGCTTAGCACTGCAGGAAAAAATAGAGATCACTACCTTGGGTGCTTAGTGCCTGTTAACCAGAAACAAATCTAAGGGGGGGGGCACTATGGACAGTGTCTCTCCCTTGGACCCAAAAAAAGTTCTTGAAATGAGTTAAAACCCTACTTTTACAGGTCAAATTTCAAAATTTTGAGCCTGCCTTTTAACACTGTACCATATATTCAGGTTCGTTCCTTCCACCTCATTGTCATTTTCACAGCTTGTCTTCCTCCACCCGCAAGAAGTACTTTATGACCTGCTGGTTTATGCCACCTTGGGGGTCAAGTTGCAACATAAAACCACCTCAGTCTTCTCAACAACACAGCTGTGACTGCTCTGACCCAAGTGTAGTTTTAGCATTCATTCATTTATTGCTAATTTTTGTTAGGGTTTATGAGGCCGCATGAGTTTTGAACTATCGAGAGTTTACTGTTTTAGATACCAGGAGCTGCGCTAAGGTTCTTCTAGCCAGTAAATTAACCAAATACATTTATTCTGGAAAGGAAGGAATCTGTTATTCATAGGGTTGCTGTATAAAAAGTATTCAAATTTGTTGAAGTTCTTTTATCTTTTGCAGAACTTATCAGTTGTTGATGCAGTATTCTCTCTCCTGCAAAAGAATTCTATGGTGAAGATAACGGAAGCGATAGACATTTTTGGCGCATTATTGCATCTTTTATGGTTGCTTTATTAATGTAGTTGGAACACATATTTTCACAACAACCTTTTTTTTAACATACAATTGCGTTTTGAAACATAATTAAGCAAAATAATTCCCAAAAAACATTCACCAATCTCTTTGTGCTTGCCAATTTCAAAACGTTATTTGCGTTTGGCATATAGTTAGAGCAGCCCCTGGGTATTATGGAGCTTTAATATGGCACTTACTTATATCCTTCTTTTGAATAGTTTTCTTCTTACTTTGTTTGGTGAATTTATAAGCTTCCTTTCCCAACATATACACAAAGAGTTCCTAAAATAATAAATGAATTATATTTATTATTTATAAAGCACAGTAGTGTGTTAACCTATATTTATATATTAAAAATATTATACCCACCGCAGCCTTAGCTACAGCCAATGCAGCATCTTGACTCGCAAAGTTCACATCAGGATCTAATTTCATCAAAGCTTTGATACGAGTCAAAGGTAACTGGAAGACTTTTTCATTTTTTCTGTCGGGAGCTTTAGATATTTCCAGGGAGGCATCTAAAATGCTCTGTTGAGATACAGTGTTTACTTCAATACATTCAGAATCTATAACATGACTAGTTACTACCTCCTCTGTTTGTACTTCTTCCATAGGAGCCTCATCTACAAGAATAGTTTCTGAAGTATCATTCTCAACTACTTCTTCCATCATACTTTCCATTTTGCACCAAACACTAAAAATATATTTAAAAAAAGTAATTACAAATGCAATACTATTTTTAATAGGGGAGAGAGGGGACACTTGAGCCACTTTTTTTACAGTTTAAGTTTTTAAACTAATGTACAGCAAACAAAATGTATTGTTTGAAAGTTTGATATTTTCCTCTAAAAATTAAGTGTTAACTACATTTTTTTGTCTAAAAACTATTTCAATTTTTCTTCACACTGTGGCTCAAGTATCTCCATGAGGGGGATATATGAGTTATGATGTAGGGATGCTTGAAACAACTTATTACTTGCCTATATTATTTAAACATTGAAAAAGTAGTTTCAAATAGAGCAGAAAAGAGAAGAAAAAAAAACATGTTAAAAAGTAAAAGCCATCTTACGTCTTATAGCCCATAGAATTATTGAAACAAAAATCTGATGGTTAAATGTGAAAAGTAACATAAATCAACATCTTTGCAGTTATAATAAATGGTTAAATTATGTTGTTGAGACTTAAGAAATACTCAGTCTGCAGATTCAAAGCCAAATGTGTGATGAGAAAGGTCCAAATTTTGATATAGGATTAAAAAATTATCACATCAGTATTTAACTCTTTTTTTTAACTTTTACCCGTAATAAAAAAAGCTCAAACTTGGTAATCAGCTATTTCAACAATCTTTAGTACTGTTGGACTTATTACTTGAGAGTAGTCATCTATTAGCAAACTCATCCAATCCAGTTAAAAACATTGATTTACGGATGAGTTAAACTGGGAATTTGAGCATCAAAGTTTAACAGGAGGGGGAAAACTAGCATAGATATACCTACTATATCCTTTGGCATACATGATAAGCTATGAATTAAAGGGTTAAACTGCAAGAAAAGTTTTTAGGCATGCATGTATTTTGTCCCATTTCTCCCCGTGATGGGAATGAATGGGACAAGTAAGGAAGTGGAGCAGCTTCAGAAAGAGTCCTCCAGCCGCCATGTGTAACCACAGCAACATGCTTAAGTGTTGTCATCATCATTGATCTATATATAAACCTGCAGTGCAAACATCCTAAGCTTTAACATTATGAAAATCTTTATTATATAGTTACTATTTTAAGTTAGTTATTAGTTAGCTCAGTAATCATCATTTGAAGCTGTGGGTAAACATGGAAGCTGGAGGACTTTTTCTAAAGCTTTTCCGAAATTTTTCAAATGTTAACAATATTCTAGAAATATTTGATAGCTCGGTTAAAGCGAAAACTCGAATGATCGAGGTTTTACTGTATATATTATACAGATTTGATATTATATACTAATCTTCATGTTCCGCCAACAAACTTTCGGAAATAAGCATCTCCATTCTCTACTTACCTATTTACCTATATACAGAAGAAATGAAGAATAGAAACAGTAAATTATTTCTGCACTCCGCGCCAAAAGTTCTATGTTTTGGTTTTTCGGTTTTTCTAGCACGATTCTGGACGGTTACAGTCACAGTTGTTTGGAAACAAGCTTATAAGGAAGTGCCTTAAAATGCTTCACTCATTTGCTGTTTCGTAGAAAAATAATCTTTGCACAAGGAGTTAAATTATTTTTAATTTTTATTTATTGAAGTTAAATTTTTATTCCGTTTCTATTATTATGAAAACGCCCCCCTTCATATACATCCCTGATCCCAAAGGCCCAAAAGTTCCAGGGAATGGGGGGGGGGGATCCGCTGCGCTGGTCCCCCGCGCTTCATCGGAGGATCAGGCTTTTTTTTCTCCGCCTCTCGTGACGTTCCTTTTCCTATGGTCAAAAAAGAAAGACTTCCGAGTTTCGGGCTTATGTGGCTATAAATAAGCTAATAAAATGTTATATTTTGTGCATTCCGTTTTTTAAGGGGATTTTAACCCCTCTTCGCCTTTCCCCTTTCTTGTGTAAAACGATATTTTTGCTGTTTTAAGTTTTAAACACATGAAGTAATTGGTTTGGTAAAAGCTATCACTATTTCTATATAAAATTGTATAATTGAGATGGAAATAATTTCCATAGTAGGTATGTATTACTATAACAGAGGACTAGGAAATGCAAAATACCACCTTAATGTTTACATTTGTATCCAAAAACCAAATAAAAGTTGTCAAATTAATGAATATTTTGAGTAATATTTTAATTATTTCAAAATAAGTCACTAAATTTAAGAAATTCATCACAACTACATGTCTTGCACCCAGGTTGGGCCCCACAGTTTTGTTTGGGATCCGTTCAAAATCCCGACAATCAACTGCCCGACACCGTCTGCCCGACAGGTACGATTGCCCGACAAGTCGATTGCCCGACAGGTCACTTGCCCGACAGGTACGATTGCCCGACAGGTCACTTGCCCGACAGGTACGATTGCCCGACAGGTCACTTGACCGACAGGTACGATTGCCCGACAAGTCATTTGCCCGACAGGTACGATATCGTACCTGTCGGGGCAATCGTACTTGTCGGGCAATCGTACCTGTCGGGCATTCGTACCTGTCGGGCAATATTGCCCGACAGGTACGAATGCCCGACAGGTACGATTGCCCGACAGGTACGATTGCCCGACAAGTACGATTGCCCCGACAGGTACGTTTGCCCGACAATTCAATTGTCCTAGATACGAATCCATTACATTGTTGAAATAGGCTCGGCCAAAGGTCGTACAACATACAAGTTTATAGAGAAACCATCAACAAAAATAATAGAAGGTGATCATTACATTAATCAAATATTGACGGGACACGGGTCATTTGGGGTATACCAGCAAAGGTTCCACACTAGAAATCCGCTCTGCGGTGAATGTGGATGTGAGGAGGACATAGACCATCTTGTCTACCATTGCGGGAGATTTGATCGCAAAAGGAACTGTGGTTTTCCAAAAAATTATAGAGAAAAAAGCATCGGACAGCTGCTGAGGCACAAGGGAGCTAGAGACACCCTTAGGGACATGGTCAGGCAAAGGCAGGAGGAACTGATCTTCGAAACCACCTGATCCTGCTTACTTAAGGATTTCGAAATCTTGAACACCAATTGATGCTACACTTTAAAAAATGTTTGAGGTTTTTAAATATATTAATGAGCTAATATAAAAATAAAAATAAGTTTTTAGATAAATAATTCATTTTTAGGGATACTGGTGGATTTTTGAGAATGCATGTTAATCATAATAATCAGTAAATCTAAATTAATATCTTAAGGCATAGTACCATGATTTTATTAATAAAAATATTAATTCTTAACATAGTTTAAGCAAAAACATAATAATGTGTAATTCTGATGTAATTTAAATTATATAATTATTTTACCTGCTTTTATTCTTCTTTATTTTAAACTTGGACTATGACCTCAGGATTTGATCCTTTTGTATTGTTATTGTTTTATTTTTGTGAATAATGTACCATCAAAGCCCGAGTGCCTGCTTAGGCAGGCGGGACGGGAGTATATCAATAAAGTAACATTGTTGAAATATGAGGGGGCTTAATATTTTAGGTTCGGGTGGTTGTATGAAGCTGCGTCCCAGGGTACCCGGATATGATGACAAAAGGGGGCTATAGCCCCTAAAATTGAGGTTCTATCGGTAAAAAAGTGGCATGTCATTTAAAAATTTATCCCATAGGAATAGCATTGGCGGAAAGATAAAAGAACAATTAGCTAAGTAAAACTTAATTAACAACAGGGACATAAGAAGGGACTTCCTAGTTAAGTTTAACTAATTCTACTTAAATTTCATGTTGCTTGACCACTGGTCAAGATTACTCTAGATAGCAAAAAATCAAAGTAAAGTAAATTTTTGAGTTACTAATTGATATTCGGTATTCCCTATTGTTGTAACATGTCTTTTTGGTTCCGGCTGAGAAGGTCAGAAAAGCTAAAAATAGCGAGAAAAAGTGGATTGACCTCTGGTCAAGAGATTTGACCAGCGGTCAAGAACAAAATGTAACCCGTCTTTAGGCGTTTGAGCCCCCACATGACCTACTTCAGTGCAAAAGCATAGAAGTTGTAAAAAGTTGACTGGACTGACCAATGGTCAGCCGGAACCAAAAAGACATGTTACAACAATAGGGAATACCGAATATCAATTAGTAACTCAAAAATTTACTTTACTTTGATTTTTTGCCATCTAGAGTAATCTTGACCAGTGGTCAAGCAACATGAAATTTAAGTAGAATTAGTTAAACTTAACTAGGAAGTCCCTTCTTATGTCCTTGTTGTTAATTAAGTTTTGCTTAGCTAATTGTTCTTTTATCTTTCTGCCAATGCTATTCCTATGGGATAAATTTTTAAATGACATGCCACTTTTTTACCGATAGAACCTCAATTTTAGGGGCTATAGCCCCCTTTTGTCATCATATCCGGGTACCCTGGGACGCAGCTTCATACAACCACCCGAACTTAAAATATTAAGCCCCCTCATATTTCAACAATGTAATGGATTCGTATCTAGGACAAATGAATTGTCGGGCAAACGTACCTGTCGGGCAATCGTACCTGTCGGGCAATCGTACTTGTCGGGCAAATGTACCTGACGGGCAATCGTACCTGTCGGGCAAGTGACTTATCGGGCAATCGTACCTGTCGGGCAAGTGATCTGTCGGGCAATCGTACCTGTCGGGCAAGTGACCTGTCGGGCAATCGTACCTGTCGGGCAATAGTACCTGTCGGGCAAGTGACCTGTCGGGCAAACGGTGTCGGGCAGTTGATTGTCGGGATTTCGAACCAGACCCGTTTTGTTTAACCATAAAATATTATAAACAAAATGTACCTTGTCTAAATAGGGCTGCTAGTGGCACCTTGGACAAATATACATTATATTTTTATTACTTTCATAATATATTAATGAGAAAAAAACTTGAAAATCTGTAAGATATTTAATCGAGAAGTTCATTAAATTTTATGATACATTAGTTTTATAATTAATAGACAATAAACTTATAACTACATTGATATTATAATGTTTATGTATAAAAAAATACCTAAAACTATTAAAATCTGTGTTTAGAAACAGACCTTAAAAACTTTTTTATCTGCAACATTTAGGTCATTAAATTATAACTTTTTTGAAAATAAGTCTGGTATCACTGTATTAAGTTATACTAATTTTTACAGCAATATTTTATATCAGTATCAGAGAGGTAAACAGTCCCATTTAAGTGATAAAAAACTGTGAATCCTACTGTCAGGTACAAAATGCAGTTATCTTCATAAACTTGCAAGCTCCCCACATGAATTAGAAAATAAACAAAAAAATTTCCAATGGCATGTTACCTATGTTAATTCTCTCTCTCACTAGTATTATACACAAATATTTATTTGTGAAAAAAACTTATTATGTTTATTTGTTACTTCTTTTTTCATAAAATTGCACAAATTCTGTTTATTTTACAAAAAAATATAAGAAAATCAGTATTATTGACAATTTTTTTTTACCTTTTTTAAATATTTTAAACTAGTTCTTAGCAACTAAAACAACTTTGGTTGCAAAGCAGATTTGCCTTCAGGAGGAAAATGGTGAGTTTTGCACACTGCAAAAGAGAAAATCCCCAAAAGCAGCCAATCAAACCCTGACTGTAGGATTTGCCAAAAAAATTGATGACAGAAAGAATTGTTTATCTTTGAGGTCCATAGAAAAGATAAGATATCAATAAAAGATGAATTTTATTATACATTTTAATGACAATGAAACTACAATAATATATTTATAGCATTTAAACCAAGGTTCTCTTTTTACCAGCAATCATACACTGTTTGCTGGTACAGTGGTAAAAACTGGAAAAAACAAATTTGAAAACTAAATACAGTGTACAGTTAACTATTTTTCTTTTTATGGGATGCTAAACTAGGGAGTTGATTTGCAAAATAAGACAGACTTTTCAAAACTACCTAAACTGCATTTGTTCAAGAATACTTACAAATTTCCAAACATTATGATTAACATATTCATATAGTGTTTTTATAATTAACTTTTTAGGAATTAAAAAGAGATGACAAAATGATTATGATTAATTAGGAAAAAAATCAATGGCGAATAACAGTTAATAGTAACAAACAACATTCATTAAAATATGTAAACTGTATTTTTAAAGATGATTCATCCTTTCCTGTGGTCAATAAAAGAATGAGCATCTTATTAAGATAAAAATATCAGGTGATTATGCTAGGTTTTTTTGTAGTTATTCTGTGCTTGTTAATTTAAACTGGAAAAATGGGAAATGCACATTTATCAGGGCTGCTACTATCTCCTGGAAAGCTATTAGAGTAACAAACCTTTTATCCAGAATCCCAAATTCCAGAATGCTCCAAAATCTTTTAAGAAGTTTACAGATTTAAAAAAATTTAATGGAGAGATGAGAACCAATGATTGGACTGTATTCTTCATAAAAGATGTTGTAGCCCTGTACTTATTTTTGACTTGGACCTAATATTGCACTCAGTGGCGTAGACAGGGGGGGTGCAACGGGTCTTTTGCACCCCCCCCAAACTTTTTCCAAAATTTTTTTTTTTCGTAAAATAAAATGTTTTCGAATAGCTTTTTTTATTCCCCAAACATAATTGTAATTACATATTTTTTAAATCTAAGAATGGGATTGCACCGGCGGTATACTCTCCCAGCTGCGTGACTTTCATTAACACCCTCCTCATAAACCTGTCAAAAACTGAGGGTTCGAGGGACACCCACACAAATGGCGGGAACTTTTTATGTTTTCTGCCCCCTCGTATCTTGAGTGATATAAACAAGAACGCTCTTCGAGACTATAGGGAGAGAAGAGAATGGAATTAGAACCGATTGTCGAGGCGACCACACCAGACTTTGAAGCTCTGATCCCTCAGATATCAAAAATAATTTTAAATTTTGTATTTATAAGTGTAAATAATATATCTAGTTCTTAAATTCTGGAAGGGGTCAGCAGAAGGTATCAGTTTAAGCTTAGTAGTCGCCTTCTTTATCCGTCTTCTCTGTGTCCGATAGACTTGAGATAAAATTGCCCTCTTATTAAAATGAATCGCCAACGAACAATTAATGATTTTTTTTTTCTAAAAATACATCTGTGAATGACAACAGCTTAAGTGAAAGACCATGGTAAGTGGTATTTTAGGGGGGGTTACCAATAACTTTAATTAATGACTTAATGCAATTTTGATTTTGTTTAAATTAACGGTGATTTATATTCAAGGAAAAGACGAAATTCGATCTAAGAATAAAAAAATTATTGAATTTTTAGCTGTATATAGGACTATTATTTTTATACATGGAAGTTTTTTTATTTATACTTTTTGAAGGTAGCTATGTAGTGTTTGTGCCGGTCTATGCGTCATCCTTCTGCTTTTTCAGTTTCTTATTTTCTCATTATTCCCTCTACATTTTTCGTTTTTTAAAAGAAATATTATAACTTCTGATATAGAATTTTTTTACTTGTCTATTATGACACAAATATGTAAATCTGTACCACTTTTACGAGTTATAATTATAGGTAGTATATTAATCCAACACCTGTGAAAGAATTCAAACTTTAATTACTTTAAGCATTCAGTTTTTGTTGCAGTGTGTTTGAATATGAATGTTTGTTTCGATTTAAAAGATAATAATTTTGCTAATTTTAGAAATGGAATAACACTTTTTTAGAGCTACCAGTATTAACAAGTAGTGTCATGTCCAATATATAAATAGTATAAATAATACTTAATTCAATTCGGAAACCCTTATTTGTAGTTTAATTGCAATTGATTTTTAAATGTATGAGAGTAGTATAGGTACTAGAATACGAATAAATGTCTATCTTATTCTAGATGGATGGGAATCTCCTGGATGGAATATGTAAATATTTCATGCAAATTTCTTAAGAGAGTTACATAAACATTCGGGGTTAAAAAATTTACTCATCAAATTCAGGATGAGTTTAAGAATCTATAATATAAATTGTGAAAATTTGATTTTACATAATTTGAAAAAAATGTTTACTTACTGTTAAAATATTAAAATTCTTTATGTTCCACAACATAATTTTACCTCAACATTAATTTTGCTAGTGTTTAAAAAAAAATCCTGTACCTGTACCTATCTGAATTAACAGGAGAGGTAAAATCTGCATAAGAGTAATTTTAAAGAAAATATACATAGCTATGTTGCTATCATGATCCTAAATATAATACAGAGGGTCATGTAGCACGTAGCTGTAAAACTTTTAAGGTAAAATTATTCAGTATTAATTTTTTTAGTTTGATTATAAATAACGATCAATAAAAAATCATTATAAGTCCATTTTGGTCAAATAGTTAAACTTCACTCAAGAAAACTAAAAATAAGAAAAATAAATGTCAAAAAAATTGTAACTCCTTGTAAAACGAAAAAGATGGGGCTTAATATTCATTAGAGCTACTGAAACTGTCCATAATGAAAGGGATAAAGAATGAATACTAAGAGAAGCCGGCGAATTAAATACGTAAGGCATGAGCCCCTCATTTTTCGTTTTACAAAGAGTTATAAAATTTATTTTATTCTGATATTTTCCTAAGATTAATTTAATAATTTATTTATTGTTATTGTATTTTTTTGGTATAATTATAATTATATTTGGTGTAATTATTTTTTTACTACGATCAAGAAAGATTGATATTATTACAAGGCTAGTTTTTTCCTTATGGTAATATAAAAACTAAATTTTTCTTCTTTCTTTCGATATCATCGTGCACCCCCCAAAAATAATTTCTGGCTACGCCACTGATTGCACTTTCTTGTTGAGCTCAATATTTTCGAAAATTTTTGATAAAACCCAGAATTCTGAGATTCATGCAGTAAAAAATTGAATTTCAGGGAATAAACTGAAAAAGTAGCACCCCTGATTTATGTGTAAAAAATCTATTTTTGCCAAGACGGTTTTTACCATGTTTTTTTTCCTCCTGGGGCAAAAACTTTCTAACCCTGGTTTCAGCATTCAACAATTACTGGTTGTTCATCATCAGGAACTGACTCAAAATCCCACTTAAAAGTGGTCGTTAAATTTTTCATAAATTTATCTGAAAACAATTTGAACCTTTCATTGGCTTCACTGCTCTTTACATTTTCAAAGAAAATATGAAGATTGTTGACCAGGAAGTTGTTGTCAGAAGTGATATCAACAAAAAAGTCTGAAGGGATTTCTTTCAATTGATAATGTAAAATGGTAAGGAAAGTTGTCAAAATATCTGTGTATTTTTCAATCCCAGAGTCCATGTTGCAGAATATTTCTACAAGACTTTTCCAGTGTTCAAATGCATCATAAACATGAGCAATTAAAAAGCAAACATGAGCCATTTGCAGTTCTCCTAACACGTCATCTGGCTTCTCATACATATCCAATAATTGTTCTAAAAGATAAGTTGAGTCCATATTGTGTCTAGTTATTTGAGATGCACTAGACCCAGAAGGATACCTGTAAGGTAATAAAAATAAAATGATTTATCAAAAAATGTATGCAACATGTATTTAAATGATTTGCTACAATAATTTTTAGCAATGTAGAATATTTAGAATTGAATTTAAATAAGATAAAAGTTCAGGTTGAAGGGGTAAATTTAGGTAAGAAGCAATTTTGAGAAAATATTAGTACATACTAGGCTAATAAACTTCAAATGTTCAAAATATATTTTATCAAAATTTACCGGTCCCGATCACTCTTATTTAGTTTAATATAAAATGAGCCATTTTGTGTGATCAACATTTCGCTTATTGTTATCAAAATTTGGTGAAATCCCCTGAACACCTCCCTTTTTCCTGTTTGAAAGCCAATTTTATTGCATAAACATACAAAATGAGTCATTAACTTATTAGTGTTATATGTTCCACTTTCATAATTGTCATGTCTTCAAAAAGGTATAATTTGCAAAATATAAACTAGAGAGTCGTTTTAAATACTTCAATTAGGGAGTAGTTGTAGCTGTACTTTTAATTCAAAACTTGAGTTACACTGTTTGAAACTTTTTAGTATGAAACTGCCTATTGTTATCAATCGGATATTGTTATCATTCTACTTTTGGACAAAGGTGAAGGTGACCACATTAAGCAGAGTCAACTGTACTAGTAAGTGTGATTTCACATTTTAACAATAAGTATTTTTCTAAGGTAGAATTTTTATAAAGTATAAATCAGTATAAAATATCATTCATACACTAGTTTTGATTCCAAGGAACAAAGCACAAAGGTTTTATAGTCACAAAACCACATTGAAATGTTATTAAATAAAAAAAAAACATGTCTAGCACAAATCAAGTCAAATAATTTAAATTTAGAAGCAAAATTTTATTAAAAGAAGTGAAATACTTACCTATTTTTTGGTATTTCTGTAAATCTGATTTCAGTACCAGGAACCTTCTTCATATTAGGTAGATATTTATCTTCTAAAGTTTGGAACCTCCGTTCAGATGTGCTATCAGGTTCAGAACTCTCTTTAGCTGGATAACTTAAGGGTATTAACTGCGTAACGGAGCTTACAGTGCCACAAACAGGTTGAAGCTTTTGTACAAGTGATTCTTGATGATTAAAAAAAAAAGAAATTAGTAAAATGATGAGTATAATCAATGCAAAAAGCAAATATTAACTTCAAACTTACCAGATATATTGCAAACTAAGCGATTCCATTGTTTCAACGTTTGATACGGATAAGCCCCTAAATGGCGATCAAGGTTTTGCAGGTTTTCTCTTATTCTGTGTTTTTCTTCTCCAGAGGGCTCAATGCTGTTCAAATCTAATAGATGAAAAAATAATGATTTCTTAAAACTACTATATTTGTAAACGAATCTCTACCTATACCCTTCTTGTAAGAAACCATATTGAGGTATTCAGCATTTTCCAGATACTTATTCAATCTATCCCATTAAAATTAGCAAGCTTTTATGGACACTAAACATTAGAAAATAGAAATATCCACAAAAATAGTATAAAATATTGCTGAACTAGGCATTTAAACACTTTGATGACTTTAAACTTTAAAAGGGGACATCCATAAATTACGTGAGGTGTTTTTTCCAAAATCTGGACCCCCCCTCCCCCCTAGGTGAGGTTTAGTGAGATTTTGCTGGACCCCCCCTCCCCCCCACGTGAGATTTACCTACAACTTTTTACAAATTATTTTCCTTTCTCATACTTAAAAATCAAAGAAAATCATATAATTTCTAACTTAAAAAGTTGACGTGAGATTTTAATCGACCCCCCCTCCCCCCTTGGTGAGATTTTTCCAAACCCCTCCCCCCCTTTTTGACCTCACGTAATTTATGGATGTCCCCAAATTAGATAATGGAATTGGAGGGGAAGACAGGGAAACAAGGAGTACAATGAATGATGATTTACAATGATTTGTCACAGAAGGTTGGAAAGTCAAACATTTAGAAAATAGAACTATATCCCCCAGTTATTAATGATGTGATTTGGACACATTTACTTTTCTACAACATGAACTAAAGAAGATTTTGTTTTTTTCACGATTGAAATTAATTTTCTCAACTAAAAGTAATTTTGATTCTCAACTATGTTGTTCAATATGTATAATAATAGTTTTGATACATTGTAATATTTAAGTTGTAATCTACATACACTTCCAAAATAATATTGAATAACTAATATTATAATTGGTTAAATTACAGTACAACTTGGATAATTTGAAAAACTTGGATAAATTAAGGCATGTTTTAATGACATAACTGCTGACTGTTCACAATTGTGAAGCCTATCTTGGCAAACGTTGTTACCATGACAACCTATTACCTAGGTAACAGTAAATACTTTTATATAAATCTCTTGTTCCACTTTCTCACCAAGGACATATTTTTGGGCCATTAAGCCCCGCCTTCAACTCTGTGGATTTGTTTTGCCAGATATCAGCTATTGCCATATATATTTTTAATGATTTCCGTATCTGTGCTATATAGTATCTAGTAAGCCGTGGTTAGACACTCACTTCATAGTTCCTACTCTTTAGTGAGGAAAAAAATCAAGTACTTTTCATGGACTTTTTTAGGCTCATTTTAAATTTTACATGGACTAACATAGAAAGGCGGAAAACCATTTACGAGCAACAAAACTTGTTCTATTTAGTACCCCTACTCAAGAAAACAACTTTTCTCAAAAACGTTTCTTATAGTGAAGACTACATTACATTACCATTCATTTAACAATTTCAAACATATTACTATATTTCACTTGTTTTAGGGTAGTCAAACATAAAAATTAAAGTAGCCAAGCTATGCGTGGTCTATAATTTTAAAAATCCCATTCATGTTTAAGAAGCTAGCAGAATACGAACTATATGAATCAAAACAAAAATGAACTTTTTCAATTTGGAACTGAAAATAATTCTAAATTATAATATTTCAAATAAAATTCAAGGACTTTTAAAGACTTTGCACTATATTCAAGTACTTTCCAGGGCCCTTGAAAACAAAAATGAAATTCAAGTACTTTTCAAGGTCTGTGGGAACCCTGCACTTTATGTTATTGTTAAGGTTTAAAGATATTTTGAAACTTGTCAAAATCTATTTAGGTTGGGAAAGAACAACATTATGTGTCCAACAAAAGAAATTTTTGTGACAGAAAAATTTTAGATGTAAAGTAATAATAAGTTAATTTTGTTTCATTGTACCCTGTCTTCCCTTAGTTTTTATTCATCCTCTATCTTGGGTCTTTATTCCTTACCTTCATTAATAGGGTCCCACTTCTTCATTACTATTTCTTGAGGGTTGAAGAAATAGAAGAACCCTGTTCTGGGAGCAACACAGCCATCTTTACTCACAGCACTGTAGTAAATGTAATGGAGGCCAGCAGGAATCATCTTCAGTCCCATAAACTTATCACCTACTTGATATACTTTCATGTCGATACCAAACACTGAACCAATCGGAAGATCCAATACTATCAAGACACCTCCGTCATCAAAAAGCTTTCTTGCTTTCTCAGGTGACATTTCTAATGTGTCACTGCAGTGTCGTTTGGTGGAGGAGGCCATTTTAATGCACAGCACCTAATAATCACATATCAGCCAAATTAAAGGTAAATCCAAACAATCCAGGACATTTGCAACATTTGATGTTACCAATGCTTTTTATTGGCCCGGCTTCTATGGATAACCCTTATTTAGATTACCCAAATTAAATAAAGATAAATTAGCAAAATTATATATAACATTGATGTAATGAATGTAAAGAGAGTCAGCCTTAATCATAGATTATTACTATGTGTTATTACTATGATTATACATGCGATTCCTATGTCATTAAATTGGCTAAAAATGTTAAAGATTCTTTGAGGGCCCCTTCAAGGCCCTTCTCAGTTTCCTCTTTTTTCAAGTAGAGGGAATCTATTGGATTCCACTTACAGAGTTCCAATTAGGTTAGTTTGAATATTAACTAAAAATAAACTCATTGGCACAACAGCACTAGGATGCCAAAGCCTACAATGTCCACCTTCGTTTTCTTGACCATGGGAATTTGAATATTAACTACTTTTCACTTAATTACTTTATGATTTTTTAAAATTGTTGTTGATTTTACTTTTAAAATTCATAACTACACAATACTAATTATAACACTCACAGACAGCTTTCAGTGAAAAACGATTGGATATCGGAAAGAAATTTTAAAGCGGAATTTGCGAATTTAGCCCATTGAATTGGCAGATTTCCGCGGTGGAATCACATGTATGCTTAATGATAAATATGAACTTTTGGAAGCGTTATTATCGGACCCCCTTTGGATAACCCACGAATTACCTTTTATTGATTCTAATGAACAAAAAAACAAATTATATTTTTAAATTAACAATGAAATATGATGTGTTTGCAATGCTCGAATCCTTCATTCGCAATTTTTGGTCATATGAGGGATTATGAAAGATCGCATAAAAGACAGAGGGAAATAACTTACAGTTTTTTTATTCCTGTAGAAAAATGGATAATTAAAACTATTAAAGATTAAGGCTTCTCAAAGACGATTCATTTGAAAAACATTGGGTGTTTGTTTATTTACAAAGTGAAAAAGAGTCAACTCACTTCATTCATTTTTGCTTTTAATGCAATAATCTTTGCACAAGAGTATTAGTAGTTCTTGTAGGCCTGCTATGATTTTGATTGGTCAATGATCTGGTATCGTGAAATTTCTCTTTAAGTAGTTTTAATACAACTCAACTTATTTTTATTATTGTTGATGTCCGTTTTTCATATTTTGGTGAGAGAACTGCCGATGGAAGAGTAATAATTTCCAACTTAATATTGTTTCTTATTAGAATTACATAATGGCTAACCGAACTGTAAAAGATGCACAATCTGTAAGGGGTACGAATCCCCAATATCTTATTGAAAAAATAATCAGGTCCCGTATTTATGATGCACGCTATTGGAAGGAAGAATGCTTTGCTCTCTCTGCCGAACTTCTTGTGGACAAAGCCATGGAACTGAAATATGTCGGAGGAGTGTTTGGAGGTAATATAAAGCCCACGCCATTTTTATGTCTCGTCTTAAAAATGCTGCAAATACAGCCAGAAAAGGACATTGTTATCGAGTTCATACGTCAAGAAGACTTCAAATACGTTCGTGCACTTGGGGCGTTTTACATGAGGTTAGTTGGCACATCCCTAGATTGTTATAAATACCTCGAACCTCTGTACAATGATTACAGAAAACTTCGGAAGCAGAACCGTTCAGGAGAGTTCCTGATTGTCCACATGGATGAGTTTATCGACGAACTGCTGCACGAGGAACGTCTCTGTGATGTTATCCTTCCTCGTATTCAAAAGAGGCATGTTCTGGAAAGTAATAATGAGTTAGAAGTGAGGATAAGTGCCCTCGAGGATGATCTTGATGAACCAGAGTCAGAAGAGGAGGAACTGAAGGAGAATGTTACGACTGTTGTCCATGAAAAACCATCAAGAGCAAAGAGTGCCAATGAGTCATCTCGAAATAAAGAGCAGACTCAGTCATCCCGACGTAGGCACAGCCCCTCTCCTCATCGACACCGTTCTTCTCGTCATCAGGAACGGGAAAGGCGTCACCATCGAAGCAGGTCAAGAGAAAGGCATCACAAAGAAAGAAGGGATAAGGATAGAAGGCACCGTTCTCGTTCTCCTCGGAGGAACAGAGATCATGAAAGAGGGGAGAGGAAAAGTTATCATAGCAAGCATTGAACATTGTCCTTGTGTATTGCATTAGTATATATTATGCTTAATTTTCTTTATTGATCCATAGTTAGCATTTTATATTTTGCTTAATTTATACAACAAATTGGTTTTTGTTTTTACAGACAAACTTTATAAACTGTTTTAAAATATATTCTAGGTTAATTAGGATTTAATTTCCTACCATTTATCTGCCTGATTTTTTTTTTACCATATTTGAATTTTTCATATTTGCTTAGCATAAATTTAGATAGTTAAATTTTTAGAATTGTTTGTTGATTCTCATTTTAATATACTTTAAGAGATTTGAAGGTACTATGCTCATTAGCTAATTTTCTGCCCTATGTGTTTTAATTCAAAATCAAATGTAATGAATAAAAAAAGAACAACCAAAGAAACTGGGCAACATTTTTGGCAAAATCTGGTGTTGCCAATGCTGTTTATTGTCGAGGTTGTAATTCAACTTCTATAGAACTGGATTGCCAGAATCCATTGATTTCTTTCGAAATTTTACTTCAGAGTAAAAACTGTTCTTGTTGTTGATAACCCCAGAACTTTCTTATTTGTATAAAACAGTGATATACCAAGACCTATTTTAACAACTGCTTTTGTTTATATTGTAATATTTTTGTTAATATTACATTGTCTTACATTAATAACTTATTTTTACCTCTTCTTTTATAAAAGTTTAATGACTCACAATTAATTTAAACAGAGTATAATTTGTTACTATGATTAATGTTTTCTTTTCAATATTTACCTATTCTTTTCTTAGACTCAACTTGATATCTATTCTGTAGAGATAATTTTTAGAAGAATTTACTCTTTAAAAATTACTAAATTGATTCATTATTGCCTTAAATAATATTAAATTAAGTATTAGAGTATTATTTAAAAGAATTTAGTTATTTTTAGGGAATTCTTCATTGTTCAAAATAAACTTGTTTTCATCCCTGAATTAAAATTTCCTTTTAGGTCTTGCCACACTACCATATAGCACCAAGTACAAGCTTGAAATTTCCCATTGTAATATATCACAGCATAACATTTTTGTAAACATTTTTGTTAAAATAAAAATGATTGATAGGTGTTTGAATTTTTGAGGATTTTTAAGTTTTTTTAACCAAGTAAAACAGTTTTGATATAAAAATCTGCAGAAAAATTTAAGTTAGCAGAAAGGTTTTTATTTTTGGGTTTGCTAGCAGTTATGGGCATAAAATTCTGTCTGGACCCATTAAGGACTGGACCCTGTTTAACTGAAGCAAAAAAAAAAAGGCTGAAAAAAAAATTTTTTTTTTGATGTTAAGAGACTGTATGTATAAAATGTATAATATTTTTACTAGTATGTTCATTAAAAATAATTCAAAATTACTTTTTTAACCATAGAAACTTGTCAAAAAAATCCCTAAAATTTTGATTAATTATGTTAATGATAATGCTTTTTAAATAACTTAATTATAGCCTATTTTGAAGCAAAATTTCATTTTTAAAAGGAATATAAAAGGATTAAGGCCAAAATTGTCAGAAAAAACACAACATACAGGATTAGTTTTTCAGTCAATTATCTTACCTGCCAATTCAGGTGTATAAATTCATTTTTAGTAACATTAAAGTAAAGCACATTTTAACAATTTATCAAGTTACAGACAAATAATAGATAGATTTGAAAATAAATAGAAAATACAGTTGATAGCAATAAAGTAATTTTATTAACTAAACATGCTAAATTTACTCAAATATTCATTCCATCTTGCTGTAATTCTCAATAACCTTCATTTTTTGCAATTAGTCAAGCACCTAAAAAAGTACAAAAGTTTTGCAATGCAGGAAAATATTTTATTTAAAATAAATTTCTAATTTTTCAAACGCTTGACGAATAAATTAAAAAAGTGCATTTAACAACTACAAAAGAAAGGTGAGTGAAGAATAAAGTAATAAATTTCATAAACAAGGTATAAAAATGCACTACATTAGTAATGTCCAAAGTATGGCCCATGGGTGACCTGACTGGATCATTCCAGTTTTTGTTGAATACAACTCCAACATATGAATATTTAGGGCAGAAAAAGATTTATTGTATATTTAGAAATTTTTTCCCAATTTCAATTAACGTAATTTAAAAATTTTTTACAAAGGTCAATTTCTACATGACATTTCACTCATGGTGTACGATTTAACAATGTATGTTGTTGGGTTTTGGTGATGGGTGTAGTAGGAAAAATATTTTGAGGGATTCATCATTTGTTTTTTTCTTTCTAATTTATTATTTTGAAAAACCTCAAATATTGGAAGTATAGAGCCTAAATATTTTGGGTGGCGGTGTTCCCTTGAACCCCCTTCAATCTTAGCAGTGAGTTTAGTCCCCATAGGAATAAAAAAACCTTGGATCCTGTACTGGGTAATAAGTCCTTATTTTTAAGAACAAAATGTTTTCAGAAAACTTATTAAATTAAGTTCTTTTCTCAAAATTTTTTAATGTCCAGTTCAATAGAATATTGAAAAGGATATAAAACACAACTTAGATTTTTCAACATAAATGACAATTACTTACAATTATAAATAAACTCATGTTCCTGATTTCACAGTCCATTTTACTGTTGAAAACTGAGAGCTAGTAGTAGCCTAACATATTTTTTTTCACTTTTTACTGCTTTTAATTCTAAAAAAATCATGAAAGTAATCCAGTTAATGTTAATTTTAACTTAATACACTTTTTTGAGCAGATACAATATCCCATTTTGGAAGGTGTGGATTTGAACACGTGTAAACCTGCAGTGCAAGTCCAAAACCGCAAGACATTTTTTTTGAGGGGACCAGGAATGGAGACAGTAGCAGATCCAGGGGATAAAAAGTAAAAATGTGTTTACTTCTGAACTGAATTCCTTAAAAAATCAGATTTTTGAAGCTGTAAAAGGCTTTAACATGTAGTTTTATGATTAAAAAGTAGTGTAATAAACTCTAATATTTCAAAAATATATCAAATTTTATAATGAAAGACGATATAAAAATCTTAGTGCCCCCGGAAGTCAAACCTGGATCCACCCCTAAATGGAGATGTTGAGTTTTGTTTGATAAACCAATCTTCATATATACTTTAATAAAAATAGGATAAAGGAGAAAACTTAAAAATAAGAGCAAATAAATTGTATACCTGTCTTTCCATCTTGAAGGTGGGGAGTATAGTTTGAAATTTCTATCCTTTATAAAAAAAGGGAAAATGTGAAAATAATTAAAAGTAATTTCAAATACAAAATTGAGAAACACCTTTTTGAGTGTAGTTGTAGGTTTATCATATTTTATGCTTTTAACCCTTTTAGACCTAACCGGCCAAAATTTTCCATAGGATCCAATGGTAATCTCGGGCACTTAAGGACTAAAAGGGTGAAAGTAACTTTTAGAGGAAAATTTGATTCAAACTTTGATTTGAACAATTTACAGTAGAACCTTGATAGAGCAATTCTTTTAGAACCAATAACATACATCAGCTGTTATAATGAGTAACATTATTCTTATGATTAAAATTGGTACTTTGATTATTTGGCATTGTTGTACCTAAATATTGGACCACTGTGTTGTAAGGTAAGGATTGAAAAATAAAGCAGTGGTTTTAAAAACTTACAAATATTTCTGAAGCCTCAATGTCTTGAGATTCGTCTGTCTCTGTCATATCACCATTTCTTAAGAGTTTTGCACCATTCAGAGGAATTTTAATTGAAGTAACATATTGCTTGGAACTGGGAATATCTTTCACATAAATGAATGTTCCAGGTACATCACCTGCACTTTTCACATCTTGCATAAATTCTTCTTGGTCTCTAGGATCATTGTTTAATGTGTTTGAAGGTTGTTGACTGGAAATATCTGATAGGAAAGGAGAAATTACATCAGTACTTTGTAAAAGCCTGAAAGTTGAAACAGTGAATTCAAAGAACTTACAACCAATTTACTAATAATTAAAGAGAGGATATCTATATTACAAGATATTTGTTCATGAATGGTAACAAGCTGAGTATTCTTTTTTTTATATTTATCGGACATCAGTGGCAGCTCATGGGTTGATCAATAGGAGGTTCACACACATTTTACAATAACTATGAAATCAAAATTTAAATTCCTACACGTTAAAAATACAATCATTCTTAGTTGTAGTCGCATCTCATATGTTCAATAACTACTGGTTTTTTTTTCTGCGACCCATTCCCTTCACTGCTGCATATGATGAGATTGGGGGGATAATTGTGCTACGCTGGAAGTTATTTTGTTCCTGAAGCAATCTCAGTACACCTCTCAGTTCATTCTCCATTCAATAAAAGAAGAGAACGTTAGGGGCTGGGAAAACTGGTCTCAAGAAATATAAATCATATAACTGTCCTGACATGAGTTATATTTCTTCAGACCAGTTTTTTCTTCAGTGCTCATGAAATTCTTTAGACACCTCAGGGTTAGTTTCCTGAAATTTTGTTGACCAGTGTTAAGATAATAAATAAAGAGGGTCAAAAATGTTTGCAGTTTTCTTAATCAGGATTATTACATTTAAATTATTAGCAATAGAGAAATGCAATTTTAGGTAGGAAATTTAAAAATAAAACAACAAAAAATGGGGCAAGTAATCTATAAATTCAGCACTACATGCATTTTCATATGAGGTTTTTTCTTGTTAAGCAGAATTGGTGAAAAATGCAGTTTATTTCTTCAAAAACAATTTTACTATTACAAATTTGATTTTTTTGTGAGCAATAATAAAAAATACATAATACAGAACTTTTAGACTACATGAGATTTAACATTATTTTGGATGTTACCAGAGTATTTCTGCAGATTGGTAAAAGGCAGAGAACTATAGGGAGGATAATTATCACTTTCAAATCCACAGTCCTTTTCTAAACTTTGCAATTTCATCATATTGATTTTATTTTGAAATGAATAATCATAAAGTTCTGAACTATGGCTAAAATCAGGAGCAGCTGGCGTTAGAGTTGAGCTAGGATAGTTTGCACTTTCTGCACCTCTTGTCCTTCCTCCACTCTGTCTGTTGTTCTAAATTAAAATTTTATGCATGTTAAAATAAAAAGAAATAAATGCACCATAAATTAAAGTTTGTTTAAAAAAATTCAGTTTTTATTACTTTGAACCCTAAACCCCTCATTGTGAATTCACACAACAATTTTCTCTACAATGTGTATTTTGTACATTATATGATTCTAAGTATCTCAAGGTAAAGATTATATTTTTATAAGGTTATTTAGAAGTAGAATACAATAACTACAAATTACAATCAGAGTTAAGTGTTTTTTTGCAGACAAAAATATTTTTAAGTACTTTTGACAAGACATAGGCAAAAACTAGTAAAAATATCAAAAATGGCTAAAACCTAAATTTTAATAACTAAATGTAGTGATACAATATTTTTTTTGTAATGGAATAGTAGACAAAATTATCTTATAATGAGGGTGGTAATGAAAGTGCAACTCATAGGTTCATAAACTTTATGCTGTGGCAACCAGGGGTGCAGCCCAAATTATGTAAAAAAAATAATAAATTATTGGAAGTCTTCTTAAAAAACCCTCTGTATTTTAACCACTTTAAATTGTTTCCCCAACTGGACATTTGTTAAAATAATACCCTGAAATTTAGGGTAAAAGGAATTCATAGAATAAAAGTTTTACACATAGCTACAATTCTACATTACACTTACAGATGTTTTTCGAGGGAAATAAACAACAGATGCTCCGGCAACTTTAGCAGGCAAGGGTACACTGGGTATAATTGATTTTTTCAACAAATTGAAAATTTGAACAGCATTAGTCGCACTATTACTAAAGGAATGAACTCCTCCTATTGATACTATTGAGTCTGAAATATAAAACTATATATATGTAGGAAAAATTATCAATATCATTGAAAGTATTTTATAATAAAAAAAACATTTTAAACTTTATAGGTAACAAATAAAACAATAAACAAGATTCTTTAAAAAAAAATACATTTGAATATTTAACAGATGCAATTACTAAACTAAGGTTTCAAATATATAATAGACTAGCTGATATACCCGCCGTTGCTCGGGGGATAAAAGGCTTATCAAACTGTGTGTTAAAATAAATAAGAATTATTTTCTTTGCTGTATTCCTTTCCGAGGAGTCATTTAGATGCAATAGAGTCAACTCTCTTCCCGCTAGGATTCTTTTTTGATGCCATACTACTTCTTTAAGATGTAAAAAAAAACTTTAAAAATACCACCTATTTAGGTTTAACGTGTGAAATCCCCATCCCCGCTTTTCAAAATAGGAAAAAGTCAGGGGACCTTCTGAACCCCCTTATTTTTTTTTCTCTTTTGTCCTATTCTCCCTCCATCCATTTCTAAATAATTGGTATAAATGTATATTTGAGGCAAATTTCTCCACCTTCGCTTTAAATAAAGGTAGGTAAAAAATAAAATATTATTGAACAGCAATTTCTATAGATAAAACTTATTTCCCCCTCATCCCGCTAAATTTTATAAAATACAAAACAATTAAATATGTATACTTTTTAAGATCTTAAGCAAAACCTTATAAAAAATCGATTTAGAATTAGTGTTTATAACCATTTTTAAATAATAAGATTTTTTTAAATCAGGGGGAGACCCCCTGAACCCCCCTTTGTTTATTTATCACCAACTCATTCATTGAAAGAAATTTCGGGGGACGGGATGGCCTGTTCGGTTTGCTCCTCTGCCTTTCACGCCAGCAGTCTGCGCACTGCCCCGTTGTGAGTTCGATTCTCACCTCGCCCCTGGGTGTATTTTCCTTCTTTGTGCCAGTAAAAATTCTGTTGTGTCTGTCTTACTTGACGAAGGTGTATAAGCGGATCCTTGAGATCAAGCACACATACCGGAAAATATATGTAACCAAAAAACCAAACCAAAACCAAACGAAAGAAATTTCAAACATGAAATAAAAGTAAACATTATTTGAATCGACACTTACTATTGAAAATGCCTCTGATAAAATATTGTTTAATTTGAACTTTGCTGGAAATACTTAAATTTGATTAAATAGAAAAAAGAATGAAATATTTCAGTGGAACGGTTTTTGGTTATCATAAAAAAATTATTTAATCTTCAAAAATTATTTCTTTATCAGAGTTTTAAAAAATTCACCTGTTGTAAAACATTTTTAAGTAAATATTTCCAACAATAGAGGTTTTGCATCACTTGGAAGGAGCAATAACCGCAATAAATTTAACATTGAAGGCTAAGCATAAGAATTTAGAAAAGGGACCAAAAAGGCTCCTTGGAATGTTTTGATTCAGAAAATTCTTTTTCGCAAACCTTCCTGGTTGTGTGAGGAACAACATGCTAAAATTTCATAACAATCACATTAATAATGTGGGTGCTAAGGATCCAAAAACTAAAAACGGGAGTGAATATTCAAACCCCCGTGCACCCCCTCCAGAATGGAATATCGAAAAATCCAGAAATTACTTTCTTTGAAATACTCTCAAGAAGGTATTACCAACAGTTCAATTCGTAATATCGATTTCTCGGTATTGTTTTCTTCGAAAATGTAAAACTTGGTTTATGCTCAGCAAAAACGGGTTTTTGGAATATTTAGACCCCTTAAAATTCGAATATCCAAAATCTGAAAAATGCCTTTCTAGATATTGTTGCTAGGTACCTTCCTGCGAAATAACAAAGATCTGGGGTCATTTGGGACGCCGCTGGGCTCAAAAACGTTGAAAACGCTCCAAACCCCCCTGTGGGTCAGAAAAAAGATATTTCGAAAAATCCCTTCTTAGTGCGCGTACACGCCGTAAGGTCTTTGACCCTACCAAGTTTCGAGTCCTTAGCCCCGGTAGATTTTGCTGTGCGTTGATGAGTGAGTGAGTGAGTGGTAAAGCTCTTTTATTATTATAGACTAGCTGATATGCCCGCCGTTGCTCGGGGGATAAAAAGCTTATCAAACTGTGTGTTAAAATAAATAAGAATTATCGTTTAGATGCAATAAAGTCAACAGTCTTCCCGCTAGGATTCTTTTTTGATGTCATACCACTTCGAAGATGTAAAAAACCCTTTAAAAATACCACCTGTTTAGATTTAATGTGTGAAATCCCCATCCCCGTTTTTAAAGAGTAATTTTTCAAAATAGAAAAAAAGTCAGGGGCCTTCTGAACCAAATTATTTTTTTCTCTTTTGTCCTTTTCTTCCTCCATCCATTTCTGCAATTGGTATAAATGTATATTTGTGGCAAATTTCTCCGCCTTCGCTCACAATAAAGATATATTATTGAACAGCAATGTTTATAGATAAAACTTATTTCCCCCTCATCCCGCTAAATTTTTATGAAATACAAAACAATTAAATATACTACATACTTTTATACTTTTTTAAATAATAATTAATAATAATAAATAAATAATAATAAATAATAATAATAAATTTTTTATAATCTTAAAAAACCGGTTTATAATTAGTGTTTATAACCATTTTTTAATAACGATAATTTTTTTAAAAAATCAGGGGGAGACCCCCTGAACCCCCCTTTGCTGATTTATCACCAACTCATTCATTGAAAGAAATTTCAAACATGAAATAAAAGTAAACATCATTTGAATCGACACTGAAAATGCCTGTGATAAAATATTGTTTAATTTGAACTTTGCTGGAAATACATAAATTTGATTAAATAGAAAAAAATAATAAAATTTTTCACTGGAATGGTTTTTGGTTATTATAAAAAAAATTATTTAATCATTAAAAATTGTTTCGTTATCATATTTTTTAAAAATTCACCTGTTATAAAACATTTCAAAATAAATATTTCCAACAATAGAGGTTTTGCGTGTCCTGGAAAGAGCAATAACCGCAATAAATTTAACATTGAAGGCTAAGCATAAGAATTTAGAAAAGGGACAAAAAAGGCTCCTTGGAATGTTTTGATTCAGAAAATTCTTTTTCGCAAACCTTCCTGGTTGTGTGAGGAACAACATGCTAAAATTTCATAACAATCACATTAATAATGTGGGTGCTAGGATCCAAAAACTAAAAATAGGAGTGAATATTCAAACCCCTGTGCACCCCCTCCAGAATAGAATATCGAAAATTCCAGAAATTACTTTCTTTGAAATTCTCTCAAGAAGGTAATTACCAACAGTTCAATTCGTAATATCGATTTCTCGGTATTGTTTTCTACGAAAATATAAAACTTGGTTTATGCTCAGCAAAAACGGGTTTTTGGACTATTCAGACCTCTTAAAATTCGAATATCCAAAATCTGAAAAATGCCTTTCTAGAAATTGTTGCTAGGTACCTTCCTGCGAAATAACAAAGATCTAGGGTCATTTGGGACGCCGCTGGGCTCAAAAACGTCGAAAACGCTCCAACCCCCCCTGTCGGTCAGAAAAAAGGAATTTCGAAAAATCCCTTCTTAGTGCGCGTATACACCGTGAGGTCTTCGACCATACCAAGTTTCGAGTGTTTAGCACGGGTAGATTTTGCTGTGCGTTGATGAGTGAGTGAGTGAGTGAGTGAGTGAGTGGTAAAGCTCTTTTATTATTATAGATGAGTAGTTTTGAAGTTATGATTCAACGTAAGTTTTAAGAAAGACTGACAAAAATACAACTAGTATGATAAATGAGTTCCTTAGAAAAGTCCCCACAAATGAGTGGTATGATATAAACTGTCATAGTGCTGCTCTGATTGGGCAAGCAGTAGGATTAGGTATAGCACAAACAACTGTAGTAGTCATTTTATTGCTCTACAACATGCATCAGGTCTTTCCCCTTTGCTGTATGATATGCAATTTGCCTCAACCTGCAATATGCCTCTTATCTTAATGTGTATTGGTTGCCAGGGAATACACAGGTTCATGAACTTGATCTTCTAGATGATGCTGTTCATCAAGTGAGATAGGGAACAAAGTGATCATATTCAGAAAATACAGATTGTTAGAAGAAGCTGTGGAACATTTCATATTAGTACAGTCAAATAAACCCTTATATTAGTAATTTTAACTAATCCTAATTACAGTCTTACCTCCACATAAAGCTGTAGCACTTGCAAGAGTTGGCTTAGCCAAGTCACCAATTCTATTCCATTGAGTCTGGGAATGTAATGAGAGTTCCAAGATGCAGGCACAACTCTCAAGTGACTGGTTCATAATCTCCTTGAAGATGTGGGAGCCACCAACAACCC
Source organism: Tetragnatha montana (assembly GCA_963680715.1). NCBI lineage: Eukaryota > Metazoa > Arthropoda > Arachnida > Araneae > Tetragnathidae > Tetragnatha > Tetragnatha montana. The sequence continues at coordinate 21,230,405 of OY796681.1, forward strand.
AAATGGCACTGTTGTTTGACACACAAGATGAAAAGGCATGTGGAGAAGGTAGATGGTCATGGGAGAGCCATCTAAAGTATTGAAAAGAATGGCTTTAAACAGCACTTATCAATGAGTGGATATCTCATCTCAGTTCCCTGTTTAGATCCAGACTTAAAGTTTTCAGAAGAATAAGTGTAAAGCATTTAAGGACTAATGATTGTACTCAGAAATAAAGAAACTATACTGAAACCATTGTTATTCCTAGGATTTTTTTGGAGGAATAAAAATACTCCTTGACTTTTTTATGAGGAGTGAAATTAAATTATGAGGAGTGAAATATGGAAATAGCATAAACTACATATACAGAGACACAAAAACCGCAATCAAACTCCCAAAGCATCAGAACAAAATGAAAAAAAAAATACTATGGCTATATGAAAACACAAAAAGTATGATAATTAGGGTGCAGCGGCTTTCGGCAATTGGCTTTGGCCAGAAGTCGGGCGAAAATGTCTCCGCTGAGATCATTTGGTGTTTTGAGTAGAAAAATATTACTTGTTGATTTCGGTGGGGCCACACGGTGCATTTTTTAAGCTAAACCTTTGTGAAAAATTCAAAGAGTTAAAATACTCCTGGCTAGTTTTTTAAAGAGTATTTCCAATTTTCAAGGAGTGAAATACTCTCTCAGAGGAGTTAAAAATATTGCTGACTGAAACCCTTTTAAAACACAAATTTTTGCGACGAAATTTTACATCTTGTTATTAGTATAAAGCATTGAGATTATTAGGAATTAGTAATTTTTTTCTGACTTTAGTTCTTTACACAGGAGTCTTTTTTTTTAGAAACTCTTTAGTGACTAAAGACATAAAATTTCTTACTGGGAATCAGGGTTTCAGCTAGAGAAAAAAATTCTTTAAGCAAAGTAGCTAAAATAATAAATTGGTTTAGGGCAAAACATAAATACTTTAGCAGTCTTTAACCCTTTCAGTTCTAGACTACCTGAGATTGACATTGAATCCTATGAGAACTTTGGGGCAGCTAGATCCTGGAGGATTAAAGCTCTAATGACGAACAAAATTCACAAAAGAGAGTAGTAAAGGAATATGTTAAGTTTAATTACAGTCATTAAATTTATACAGCTAGATACAATTGTTTGAGACCCCATGATTGAAAACTTTTAACAAATGAAGAAATACATATTTTATGGGGTCCACCAGAAAAGTCCTCCCAGCCATTATGTGTGACAAAATAAACTACATAGAAACTAATTTTAAAATATTAGTTTAGAATACATACCTTCCATCAGATGGTGAAAAACTATAAACTGAGGCAGAAACTGATGGATGATCATAATCATTATTTGGAACTGTGATACCACCAACAAGCCAAATTCTGTTGCTAGCTACAGTAGCAGAGAGTCCCATCAGAGGAGCTGGCATATGACTAATTATGCTCCATTCATTTTCATCAGGGTCATACATCTCAACAGATGTTAGAATCCTGGAAGTAACACTCTTTATTAAGAAGTAAAACATGGCGGATGAAAAAGGTTGAACATGGGAAAAAACAACAACAAATACTCTGTTAAAAATCAGTGTTTCTATATGCCAGGACTAAGTACTGAAATTGCTCATTGAGTTAAAAATACCCAACACGTTCTGGCATACATAAAACGCCTACAATACATTATGGTGTTTTCAAAATACCACAACGTGTTATGGCTCTTTTGATATACGCGATGACTCATTTTTATCATTCAGAAAAGCCATGATGTATACTGAACATTAACTGATGCAATGATAGATAGTTTGTAACCACATTTTCCCAATGGTATGGGCTACTAATATAATCTTTTCATCTTTAAAGAATTTGATGGAGTACTTGGGAGTGTGTGCATGTGCATTCATAGGTATTTAGGTGTATATTTTACTTGGGGAGGGTACATGTTATATTTTTTTCTCTTGCTCCAGGTCTTACTCTTTGTTACATGTAATTTTAGGCTAAGTGTAAGTTTTAGAGGATAATTTTTAACTTTAATATATTGCTGGCATTATGTGATAACCTCTATGATATCAGATGATAATGGTATTAGGGAGTGGGATTTATTTCAGCACCAATCAGATAATATTTTTCGGTCCACCATACTGTCTAATCAGTTGTGCACTCAGATACTTGCTGATCAATTTATTTATGCCTCTAAGCCAGCCTTTAAAGACTAGATTAATATTGGTAAGATCATTTGATTCTGGAATTTATAATACACAATATAAAACGCCAATCCTTCAGTTAATTTTTAACTTATAGAATTTATTAACAACAACAACAACAAATACACAAAAGAAAATAAAGAAGGAAAAATAAAAATATTTACACACATATTGTCCACTAAGGGGCTAATGGCCCTTCCAATCGAACTTTAATGATCAATGTAGATTCTGCTTAAAAGGCTTAAAATATATTATTTATTATTTTAAATTAGAATTCCAGTTCAAATTCTATTTTTCACAATCATAATCTCCACAGTTTTATGTTTTATGTAGATTTTGTTTTAAAGGGCTTAAAACATATTATTTTTAACTTAAATTCCACAATTTTAAATTATATGTTTCCCATACAAAATTTCCAGTTTTATGCCTTTGGTTCATGACCAATTCTGTCAGATTGAATTTTTAAGTTAAGTATGATTTTAACATTACAGCTAGTGCTCTGATCGGTCATTGGAGAAGAAACACTCACGCATATCTTAAATACTGTAAATTCCTTAAGTCCCAGGTAATCATTTGATGTCAATGATCAATATCATAAAATTTTCAAAAATTTTATGCTTTACTAACTTTCCATTACAATCTCTTCCTCCAAACACATAAAGATTTTCGTTCACAGCAACCATAGCATGACATGCACGAGAAGTATTCATGTTTGCACATTCGCTCCAGAGAGTAGTTTTAATATCCAGTCTGTGAGTTTTAGGAATTGCAACCATCTCTCCTTTAGACCTCAGTAACAAAGAATAACCACCTAAATTACACAAAATTACTTAGAAGGATATAATGATAACTCATATGCCTACCAAGAAAAATTCTGTTTCCCCACTTTGAAGATTTAGTTTGAAAAGGGAATTTTACACTGATTGAAACGAAGGCTTCTCTAAATTAGTTAATTAAATTTTTTTCTTAGTGATTCCATTTAAAACCCTGGAAATCTGGGTTACACTGCAAAACACAACCACCCTTGGCAATTGCAAAGTCTGTTCAAAATAGCACATGCGCCAGTGCTAACCATGAATTTTTTTGTAAGTTAAGTCAAAACAGTTGGGATGTCCATTATACATTCTAGTGTAACTGATCAACTCATTAAAATAAAATTAGGCTACCCAAATTTGGGAACATTCTTAATGAATCTCTGCCTGAAGAACACCTCTAAAAAATGCATTGCATTCACTGTGATGTTAAGCAGGATTGGAGAAATGTAGAGGAGAACTTTTAGAAATTCAGAGAGATTGCAGAGAAAAATTTATTCAATGATTGAGATTCAGAGAGAAAATTCCAGAGGTTAATTTCGGAAATACGATTTAGCTTCAAAATTAAAATGAAATATAAAATTTGTGTTAGTAGTAGAACTTTTTTTTCTTAAATAGTACAATCATTAATTAAAAAATGAACATTAAATTGATCCTTAAATATAAGGCAAAAGTATACAAGAAGTGCTTTCAATTCTTTGGATGAAAACAATTTATTTAGTTGTTGTCCTGAGATGAAGATCTTATAACCCAAATTGGAAGAATGGATTTTAATTTAAAACAACAAAAATGCTTAATTCTGTTACATTTATGACCTTTTTATTTAGTTTTTTTCCTTCTAAACAATTTTAAAACAAAAGCAAAATATTTTCTGGAGCTTTTAGCTAGGAGCTTTTAGCTTAGCTGGAGCTTTTAGCTTAGCTGGAGCTTTTTTTTCTTTTAGCTATGAGTTGCCACTGTACTTTGTTCAACAAATTTTAAAAGAATTTGATTGAATCATATAACGAACCCATATCATAATATAGCTGAAAAAAATTGAGAGCTATTTTAGAGGGAAAATAAATATTAAATATAAATAGAGTGTTTTCTAATCCCTTTCACCCTATAAGATCATGTGATATGCATTTGAAAGAGTAGTTTTTTTCCCTAAGAAACTATATACCCCAGATAGTCCAAAGCAAAATAAAACCTAGTTTACAAAATATGGTTACAATGCAATAATAAATTAGACATGAGTTATATTTACCTGTGATGTATACATATGAATCTGTTTTAGAAGTTTGATGATAGCATCTAGGTTCCAGCATGCAGCCATAGTATCTCCACTTTTTATAAGATACATGGTACTCAAACACAGAACTTCCTGATGTTGAGAAATATTATATAATTAATAAACAATATAGAGCTAAAATAAAACATTATTGCAATACTTTTGTGGAGAAAGGTTAAAGTTATTTGAAATTTGTCTACCCTTTCCACTTTTTTTACACTTAAATATATTTTAACTTTATTTATGATGCAGGTGCGTAAAATTTTACAAATTTTAATAGTACTTTCAAACCCAGCTATAGTAAACTATGCCTTATGAATTTTTCCTTTACTGTTCCCTACTACAAAGAGTTAGACAAACAGTAGAAGTTACTATGCAGATAAATCTGGGGTTCAAGTAAAAATAAATGTCTTTGAACACTACTTGGATACTTAAGATTTTCAAAAAATGACCATAGTTTAATTACAATAACTTGATCAAAAATTAATAAAGACAATTGCTTCATACAGAATAAAAACATGCACAATTTGAATACAAGAAAAGTTAACATGGCAACCTAGAACAAGGTCATCTGGATGAGTAGGATTTAGTCCTCCAAAAAGTAGTATACAGTCACTTAATTCACAACATGGTGATTGAGTAAGGGTTTCAAGGAAGTATGGAGCCATGTTCCATGGTTGATTCATTTTTGCTCTGAAAAAATATATAAACAAGTTAATAATAATCTTAAAATATTACTCTAATAATAAATTATTTACATATACCAACAATCCTAAGTACTAAACATAACTGCCTTTTAAGTTTAAGCAAAAACTTCAGCTTAATTTGTTGCACTATTCACTTATTAACAGAGGCATAGCCACTAAACTTCAAAATCACCCTTCAAAATTTTTTCTAGCTGCACCAATGCTTATCAATAAGATGAAGGTAATCTTTATATACATTAAAATAATTGTCAATTTTTTTTATTGACCGGCTGCCAGCCCAAACTAATTCGGTCAAACTTGGCTTTAAATGAAAGCTTTTGATCCCTAGATGAGCCCAATTTAGGTTGCATTCCCACTCAAGACTTTCATTTGTAAATTAGGAATTGATTTCAATTTTCAAATTGTTTTAAGATAATATTTTTATCAACAGAGGCAAAACACTTAATTTAAGATAAAAGTAAAGTAATAAGAGATAAAAGTAAACCTACACAAGAAAGAATGTATGATAGATTGAATAATGAGTGAGTCAATTGTGAAATCAATAAATCGGTATTCAATGAAGAGGAAAACCTAATCACAGCCAAATCATGACCTTTAGATGCCACAGACAAACTCTTATTTTTTAGAAAAAGAATGGCACTTAATTTATAGAAAAATTTTAACTACTTTTGAAATCATTAAACTTCAAAGTTTAGACAGTTTACTAGATTTATCCCAATGGGATACTAGACATATTGAATTTTAATATTTTACTGGTACAGGTTTGATTGAAGTATTATTTCTTTCTCTATTATGACCTTATGCACTGCTATCTGACCAGCAGTTAACCATTGGTCATAGAAGGATTCTACCAATCAGGGTCAGCGAAAAGCTCCTCCTTCCTCTCCTTTTTCTTATAATTTTATCATACAATTTGATTCCTATTGCTTCAGTTATTTTACATTTAATTTAAACTATACCTCTTGTTGTTGTTGTTTTGTGTTTTATGGCTCAAGGCCCCAATAGGGACAAAACTATACCTCTTAAATGTATGTAAAAGAGACATGAAACTTTTATTTGACAGTGGTGGCAATGAACAAGTTGTTTTAAAAATAAATTTTGAAAGGTTAGTTTTTTCCACAAGAATATTTTATAATGAAATTGTTTTATTCTGATTTATTATTTAAGAATTAATTAGATATCTTAAATAAAAATGTAGTTTTAGTTATGTTAGATTAATTCCCCTCAAGTTCTAGTGTTTATACATTTTAAAAATTAAGACTGAGCTGAAAGATGCTGAACAGTAAAAGCCTATATGAAGTCATTCTATAAAACTCGAAAAAAAAATATTTTCTATGAAAGAATTATTAATATCGCCTCTCCGGTGCAACAATGACGCAAATGTAAAAATTGAGATTTCTACTACACGGGAGCTTGGCAGCAAGGCTTCTAGATTGGCCACGATATCGCGCGAATTCGAAAAAGTCGAGTCAATCTTAGGTGATCATTTTAATTGTCGCAAAGATAAATCGCCAAAAACGGCTTGAAATGCCTAAACGCTTAAATCATGGCCTAACCAGTATCGCACGCCTTCTAATATTCTTCTCTAAAGTTAAGCACCTTCAGGGGCAGTCAGTATTTGGGAGGGTGACCACCACCAACCATTGGACCTCCCAGTGGTGTCGAATGAAAAAAATATTGAAAAATCTCAGTAGTATTTGTCTCTAATCACTTTAATTTTTTTTTAAATCTTTTGTTTTTGTGCTGGTTATGCAGCTGTGTATTCTATGTTTAAACTATTAAAACAATGCTTTAATATAAATAGGAAGGATTGCAGATTTCAAACGCCTCGCGAGCAGTTGGAATTTTTTGTGTCTTTGCTTTATTGTTTTCAGTCTGTTTTCTGAGTAAATGTCGGGGCAAGAATTATTTATTTCTCTTATTTTATTTATTCCTTTTGGAAGTGAAATTAAGTTTTCATCTAGAAATACTTCATATAAGAGATCAACAAACTGTGTTAATTTTAAAGTAGGGTCGTTATTTTATGACCACTATGTATTTGGAGGAACTTACAATTGTTATTATTTCTAATTTTTTGGTATTAAAATCCATATATTTTGGGGGACTGCGTAACCTGTGGAATCCTACAATCTCACTCAGCACTACCACCATCGGTTCTATCCAAAACAATGGACATGTAAATTAAAACGCACGTAATTTAGTATTAATTTAAATAAATTAAAATTGTTCTCTGATCGGATCGTCAGAGTTTAATTTCAAAGACTGATTATAGTTCCAGGGCACCATTATAAAAAATATTTGTCATTAGCATATTGGCATAATTCTCAAAAGAATGCACCGATAAACGATAGGAAAAAGTTTTTATTGAGAATTTGCCTAGGAAATATTGTACCTCTGAAATCGGCAATAAAAAAATCGTAATTTAATAATATATCTATACTCATTCATTATTTAGGGTAGAATATTTCTGATAACATGTAGATCTCCTAAAAAATAAAACCAAATGTGAGCAAGAAACGAAAGAAAACGCACCGATGATAGATATGGTCAGTTGGTCACCCTCCCAAAAACTGACAGCACCCGAAGGTGCTTAACTTAGGTGAAGGAAGTTAGATAATCGATATGCCAGCTAAACCATGATTTTTTGGCGACTTTTTTTAGCGGCGATCGCCAAAGATCACACCGTTGTTTCTTGGCTCGACTTTGATTTGGCTACCAATTTAACTTGTTGCCAAGCTACCAATCGGTAAATATTTACCAAGTTGCATTTGCGTCATTGTTGCACCGGAGCGGCGATATCATGTTCAGAAAAGCAGTCAAGCTTCTGCAGATGCTTTTACATAAAATAATGAAAAATAATTAGTACTTACTCATAATTTAAGTTAAGTGGAGGTAAGTATTCAGTTAATCCAAGGTTTGGATCTATTGATTTCGGTAAACAGATGAAAAAACTTGGATCAGTTTTATTTTTGGTATTTTTAGCATTTGTAAGAGTTGAAGTGGGTGATGATTGAAGAGAGGTAGCATCAGAATTATCAATTTTTACAATAGTACACAAAATTAGATTTTCCATGTTGAACTCCTTCTCTTCCTGAAAGTTAAAATAAAAATTAATAGGTTTATTCAGTGGCATAGAAGGAGGATAGGAATGTACCTTAGGATGGTATGGCACAAATTAGTGTTCAGTTCCACTATCTGGTTTTTAAATATCGCAAAGCTGTTTTGGTTGCCAAATATTCCACAATTTTTATTAATGACATAGATATAGCTGTATATTTTAATTGGTTAGTTTGCAATTTTTGGCAACTGAAACAGCTTGGCGATATTTAAAATTTAAAGGTCCAGATAATGGAATTGAACCCACATTAGTTTTCAAGGATACAATTCCAAAAAATATTCTGAAATGGCTGTAACTTGGCAACAACTTTAGGGGTTGATATAGAGGACACGAACACTTACCAAAGCTGATACCTAATTTGTCATAAATTGTATTAATTTCTAAAAAAATGGCAAAGATTATTGAAATTGAAACTACAAAATGCTTTCCTCTAGAGACTTAGACAGCACCAGCAAGTTCCCCTCTTATTTCACTAAGAGGATATCTCAAGGAGAAAAAGTTTTTAAAATTTATTAAATGTCAAAAGGGATTAAAATATGAGTAGCAAAACCTTTGCTTAATGCCCTTGGAGACACCTGGGCTAGCTATCCCACTGGGCTTATTAAATAAGTGTGTACTAATTAATGTGTCTAGTAAACTATCTATTGGCGATTTTTCATGCTCCAAGAATTATCGATGATAGCAGGCAGTCAATGAAGGAGATTAAAGTGAGCTTAACCATATAGGGATTTTACTACAGCTGAAGAATTTGCTAGTAGAAGTACCTAAAAAAAACAGATGTTCAAAATAGGTTTCTTAGATGCAATTCCGATTATTATCTTTTAGTTTGAAAGGAATACTGTATTCCTTTTCTAAATTCCACACTAGAGATTATTAACGCTTTTGTGTTTAACAACAAACATAACAATTTATTAACAATACAACAATTAAATTAGATAGCGTGGCACGTACACGTAGGCCTGCGAGAAGTACGTCGAATCATGCGAGAGACGAGAGAGAGAGTGGCTGATGCCAACGGCCCGGAGAAACTCATGCCCTGCGGGGTTGCCGTACGGCGCAGGTGCTGCGCACGCCAAAGTGTCTTTTTTCTGGCGCTTGAGCCTTCTTTTGGCGGGTCGCCTCACACTCCCTCCCCAGTGTCAACGGAATGTGACATATCTCCTGGGAAGGGTGATCTTTCGCCCCGAACGTGTTGTCACCGGTGGCTCGGGCTCGGCCGTTGACGTATCTTGTACTGTCCTAGATGAGTCGTCACTATCACTGTTCCCTGAAGATGGCGTAGAGACGCGTCGAGTAACCAAATAGTCAGTCTCTGTTGTCAGGAACACTGGTTTAAGCCGGTCGAGGGACACCGTTGTTCGACGTCCGTTCACAACGATGTCGAAGGTTTTCTCTCGGCGGGAAACTACCTCGAACGGGCCGTCGTATGGCGGTTGTAATGGTGCGCGTACACCGTCATGTCGTAGCAGGACATGCGTGCACTTTTCCAAGTGCGGATGCACGAAAACGCTGCGTTGACCATGGCTGGAAGTGGGGGTTGGGCGGACGTTGGCAAAGGCGCTCCTCAGGTCCTCCAGGAATTGCTTGGGTGACGACGTGGTCTCGTCGGGTGGCGGGCAAAAGAACTCGCCTGGCAGACGCAAGCCCTGCCCATACACGAGGTCTGCTGTGGTCGCCTGTAAGTCTTCCCGGAAGACCGAGCGGAAACCCAACAGGATGGTCGGGAGGGCAGAGGTCCACTGCTCCGTGCTGTGGGCCTTCAATGCCGCCTTGAAGGGACGGTGGAACTGCTCCACGAGTCCATTTGCTTGTGGGTGGTAGGGGGAGGAACGGATCCTCTTGACGCCCAGAAGACTGCAGAGGGACCGGAACAGCTGACTTTCAAACTGTCTGCCCTGGTCCGTCGTCAGGTACGCTGGCACGCCGAATCTTGCCACCCAGGTGGTGTAGAAAGCTTGTGCCACTGTCTCGGCAGTGATATCCTGGATAGGCACGGCTTCCGGCCATCGTGTAAAGCGGTCGATCATCGTGAGGACGTAGGCATATCCACTGGATGGCGGCAGGGGTCCAACCAGGTCTAGGTGTACGTGGTCAAATCGTCTCGTTTGGTCAGGAAAGGAACCGAGGGGGGTCTTAGTGTGTTTATACACTTTACATTTTTGGCAAGCTAAACATTCCCTCGCCCAAGTGGTGCAATCCTTATTAATTGAGGGCCAAACGAATCTAGATTTGACAAGTTTAGTTGAAGCTCTAATGCCGGGGTGGGACAAGTTATGCAAGTTTAAGAAAACCTGTTTGCGAAATTGTTCTGGAATGTATGGCCTAACTGCTCCCGTGGAAATATCGCAGTAAACTGGGGTTTGGAAATCTGGGGGGCTAATAGTTTTCAATTGTAAACCCCGTGGGTTTCTTAATAGCTCCCCTAGTTCTGGATCATTCAGCTGAGCCTGCGCGACTTCGTTAAAATTGATTGTGCTCGGTATGGTTATCGCAGCTATCCTAGACAAAGTATCGGCCGTTACGTTTTCCGCTCCCTTGATGTGATGTATGTCCGTTGTGAATTGCGAAATGAAGTCGAGTTGCCTACTCTGTCGCGGTGAGCATTTATCTGATTTTTGTCGAAAAGCGTAGGTAAGGGGTTTATGATCTGTGAATAAGGAAAAGTTTCTCCCCTCAAGCATGTGTTGGAAATGTTTAATCGAAGCGTAGGCGGCAAGCAGTTCCCTATCATAAGCACTATACTTAGATTCTGCTCCAGATAGTTTCCGCGAGAAAAATGAGAGGGGTTGCAATACGTTATCTATTAATTGGAATAAAGCACCTCCTATTGCCAAATCGGAAGCGTCCACATGCAAAACTAATTTTGCGTCAAATTTTGGATGGGATAATAATGTTGAGTTTGAGTTGACTCCATAGTTCATAATAGTTGTTAATCCGGGTCACCACTGAAAGGAATACTGTATTCCTTTTCTAAATTCCACACTAGAGATTATTAACGCTTTTGTGTTTAACAACAAACATAACAATTTATTAACAATACAACAATTAAATTAGATAGCGTGGCACGTACACGTAGGCCTGCGAGAAGTACGTCGAATCATGCGAGAGACGAGAGAGAGAGTGGCTGATGCCAACGGCCCGGAGAAACTCATGCCCTGCGGGGTTGCCGTACGGCGCAGGTGCTGCGCACGCCAAAGTGTCTTTTTTCTGGCGCTTGAGCCTTCTTTTGGCGGGTCGCCTCAAGTTTAATAAAATGATTCTATGCAAGTTGCTTAAATTCAAGCTGTGAAGCTTGGTTTAAAATTTATGAGACCAACTTTAATACCTGATTTTCCATAGATGAATAAAAAATACCTATTTTTTCATAGGAACTTTCTGAAGACATAAATGCTACTTAATAATCTGAGATTAATTATATTTTAATTTGGGCACACTTAGCTAAATTTGAATTCGCCACTAAAAATGAAACTAAGTTTACCGTACCGTAATGCTAATGTAAATATTATTCCATTACTATGTTGCCACTAGTTCATAATAAAATATAAATGTTCGGCTTGGTTGATTGGTTGGTAGTTTACTGGAACTGTTTTTAGTGTTTTTATGCTTAAGACAATGACAGATGGTGCCTTACAGGAAGTAAATAAAAAGGCACTGTCTATGGAAGTTTCTATTTGGACAGACAAAACGTCAGTTGGCGCATGCGCCGTAGGTCTCGCGGTTACGTAGCAGTCCCGGCGTTCCAATCAAAACCATTGCCAGGCAGTTGCCGGGTAAAAAAAAGTAGAGTTTCGTTGTAGATTTGCCGGCCAAATAGACAGTACCACTGTCTATTTGGACGGTAAATATACAACGAAACTCTACTCTTATTTACACGGCAACGGTTCTGATTGGAGCCCCGGGACTTCTACGCTACGTAACCGCAAGACCTACGGCGCATGGGCCAACTGCCGTTTTTGCCGTCCAAATAGACACTTCCACAAAAAATATCATGATGTTTTTGATTTCCCTTTTACTTAAAAACTTCACCGAAGGGGTGGTCCTCATGGGCGGGTCCAGAACGAGGGGGGACCTGGGGGCCATGCCCCCCCGAGAAACCCTAACAAATAGCTTAAAAACACTTTTAAAATGCTTTAATTCAAAAAAATTTCTGGGGGAGAACCCCTTTAAACCTTTGACATCTGTTTTGCAGTGTTTTTCCCTTGAAAACTTTGCCGCTTGAAAGAAGCTGTTTTCTTTTGGAAAGTTCAAAGGGCGTATTTCAAAACATTTTATCGGAGAAGAACCCCAACCCCCTTGAAAATTTAACGTCTATTTATAATTTTATCCTTGAAAATTCTGGGGTTTACAAGATCTTAAAATGAGATAAACTTTACTTTTAGAGCTAAATTTTCATATTTTTCTGGGGGTTACCCCTCAGACACCCCCCCATTTATTTTTATTAGGACCTAGTAAAAATAGGGAGGGGGGTGTCTGAGGGGTAAAATCTTGACAATGTAAAAAAATTGAATGCTACGCTACTTTGAGGAGATCTAAAACTTTATGTACTACCTTAGAAGTAAAATAACGTTGAAGAGAAACACGAACAAAAATGAGTAAAAAAACTTCGATTTGAAGGCAAATTTTACAAAATTTTCTGGGGGAGGACCCCTAGCCCCCCCTTTTGCTTTGGAGTTAAAATTATCCGATACAACTTTTACATACTTTAAAAAGTTTCGCATTTCACTTATGATATTCTCAGGAAAACCTTGGAAAAAATTGGGGACCAAACACCTCGCGAAACAAAAGTCTTGTTATGGCCCTACCAAAATGTTTAATTAACACGCCCCAGACAATCACAGTTTTGACCATCAAAATATACTGCCTACCTTTCTGTCATTCATTGAATTTCCTGTGCTGTTCTCTACCTTATACAGAAATTTGAAAATAACCTTTTGGACCCTCTGTTAGGATTTTTCTCTGTGGGCAAAAAGTCAGTACACTTTTGAAAATTCCATTCGTTTTTCCTCTTGATCCATACCAAGGCTAAACTGGATCGGTTAACTGTGTTATAACACAGTTAACAGATCCAGTTTAGCCTTGTCCATACTATCACATATTTATGCTTGCACGAATCAAGACTGTTGAAACGTACCGGTTAGTGAGCAATGCTCGACCTAAATTGTGTATAAACTAAATAAATAAAGAAATAAAATGGAGTTTAAGAAGAATGGAGCACTAACTAAAATTGGGGAAGTAAAACTCATTGAAAGATTTTCAGAAGAAGGAAAATGTAAGTTTTAAAATACATTCGTCTCTGTATAGCTTTTTCTGGCTATAAGGGAGTTTAGTACGCATATTCTTGATTCCAAAGCTGGGAACATTTTCCACATACGTTTTACTAGAAAGAACTTCAAATCCTTATAACAGCTCAGTTAAACCCTTGAGGGATTATTACTGAGTCAGGATTTGAAGCTCTGGAGCATACTCTCAAATCACTCCTCCTCTCATAATTACTTATAGGGGGAGAAACCACAGAGGATAAATACTTTTTCTTAATACTAGCAACGAAACGAATATCTTGGAAAATCCTTAATATAAACCGGAAGCACGAGATAAAATTACTGGGTTATTTTATTCATCACCATATACTATAATTAATTGTTTGAATCGAGTAATACCGTACAGGGAACATAATATTGGCGAGGTCGTTCGATCGCGGGACATATGTGTGAACAAATCTAAACAAATAAAAACAATTTTGTCCGACTTCCCAGGTATAAGACTTGACTTCTAAATATCATAATGATGCAATCCATCAAATTTAAGGGTGTTTCAAAAGTCCGTTTCACGGGTTTTATTTGGAAACAGTCTCTTAGGGTCATGAAAGTAATGTGTACCCATGCTGAATCCATTGAGACGCCTTACAGCCCTCCTTGAAATAAAGTAAGATAGTTAAAAATTCATTTAAAAATTAAAGGAGAAAGAACGAAAACTTCAGTTCGAAAATTGGGTTTAATTCCGTTAGAGTCCCCGCTAAATATCGCCCGGTTCTTTTAGACAAAAAAAGTAGAAATATTCATAAATAATTTCAAACTCCTGAATTAAAATGTTTAATTAGGTCAATAACTATTCAGTTTATTAATAAAAGTTAGAAAAATGTGTTGATATTTGGATATATTTAGCGATTTGGATATTGGCGATATTTTAGCGGGAACTCTAACGGAATTGAGCCCATTTTTAACTTAAATAGAAGTTTTTAGTGTCTTTCCAATATGATAGCTATTTTGTCAATTTTCTATAATTTTAGAGCCTAATTTTTAATCCTCAAATGAATTATTTTAAAGAATTTGTTAATTTTTTTTCAATGAATGAGCATGGTAATACCTTATTCGCAAATTTTGTGCTCTATTATTTGGTATCGATATTCATTAAGGGGATGGGATAGTGAACCTTCAAATAAGCAAAATCGAACAAATTTCTGAAAAAAAGTATTTTTTGATTTTATGATGCTCAAAGCTAATCTATATAAGTATCTGAAAAAAAATTAAAAGTAAAAAAAGCAAATAAATAAAAAAAAAAGTTACACCAGTTTGAAGTTTAGTTACAACGTGTTTAACACGTACCGAAACACCTTCGAATGGCCTGTTCTTGCACACATGTTTTTGGAATGTTCCGCGTCTTTAAAACCTTAATTGCGACAGAGTTTCCTAACGGTTAGTTGATATAAAATTGGTATTTTTAAGTATAATTGATCAATATTAAGTTTGTGAAATTTTGGCTTTAGTACCAGAAAAAGTGGAATTTTTATAAATTTTGAGTATAGTGTACAAAATATTTCCTAGCAAATAACCCTACTGAACCAAATAACTAAATAATACCAATTTTTGTTATTTATGCACTTTTAAACAATTATTTAATAAAAGCAAGAAGACATGTAAAAAAATTATGTCGCAAGGGAGATTTTTAAAATTGGCTTTTTTTTTAATCTAAAAAATTGATTTTTACTTTTTCATAATATTTTAAATTAATATAATGTTTTTATACTGTACTGATACTATACCAAATTTAATAATCGTGAAGAAATATATAGAAAAAAAAAAGGTTTGAAGGTCCACTATTCCCTTAAATTTATGTTTTCGTCCTAGCCTATTTCAGTGGTACGCGTCCTCACAAAGCGTACAAAAAATTAAAAATTTCATGAATTCTGGGTCCATGAAAGATTTCAAACTTCTCTTTTGCATTTTTGGGGTAATAAATTCAACCAGTTATGGTTTTAAAATAGAGATAATTATTAAAATTTGCTATTTTAGTTGGTCCAAGGGAACTCCGACGCATCATTGATATTTACAAAAAGTATGTCAAAGATTCACCTATGATGGATATACCGATCTTTTCTGAAGTACTTCACAACTCCTTCGGGATTACTGATGACTTTATGATGAAAAGAAGTAAGCCATTAAAAATATACCTTAAGTCTTAGTTGAAAATATTGGTACTTTAGGATTAGTCGGGTGCAAGAGTCGAGTTTTAAACTAATAAATATTCAAATATTCAGGGTGCAACTGAAAATACCTGCTAACGTAGAAAACTAAAGCTATGCAAGTATAAGGTAACGGCGACTATGCGCAATGCGCACCCTTGCGAGCCTTGGCTACGCCAATAAAAATGATCGGCTTAAATTATTCAATTATTCCATCAAACTGGTGTAATCTTATACAATTATACATATATACTGGATCCTTATTATAATTTTTATTGATTCTTTAATGTTCATTTACCCAGCTGATAAGCTAATTAATCTGATCTAACTGAATCTATCATACTGATATAACTTTATGATCATATTAATACTGATCTATCATAGTGATCCTTCCATGATAAAATAAATGAATAAATCAACTGATCATCACAAAGGTGTGATATATATAGGGTAGGTGGGGTAGGTGGTGGAAAAGCCCCGCAATTTTCAGTTTTTTTTTAACATTGTGCCCAAAAGAGGGTAAATAATCCCAAAATTTCAATTGGAGGTCTTAGATTAAGATCTTACCTATAAAACCAATCCAAGTTTTAGCTCTTTTTGATGGTATATAAAGAGAAATTTACAATTTAAAAGAAAAAAATTGACCCGCACTTGCGGGAAACATGGATAGATTGAAATAAACATGGATAAAACAGATTATTCAAGATTTCAGGATTTCAAGATTTCACGCGGATTCATCTAACGTCAAAGGAAACATCAAAAACGCATCAGTAAAATTCTTTGAAAATTTTTAATAGTAGGTAAAATAGAAATTCGGAGCTTTATTTTTCATTTTGAAGGGAAAATTGTAAAATATATATAATTTTTATGTTTTTATTCAATTTTAAGAATATTTGATTTTGCAAATTGTTATGTTTTCTTTTACTTATTCGTCGACATTTTGGTCCAATATTATTACAAATTAATGTTTTTTCAGTTTTCGGTGCAGTTGATTTGAATAAAGATAGAAAAGTTGACATGGAGGAGTTTATCCGAATGATTTCAATCATGCTACGGGGATCGATGGAAGACAAAATAAACTGTAAGCAAAATGGACTTATCATGGTTAGAGTTGCAAAATAATAAAAAAAAATAATAGTAATAAATTATAATTAAATTAATTAAAATAAGTAATAAACAACGACTGAAGGTTATAAGTAGAACTTTCCCTTAAAATTTTAATTTAAAAGCTACGTACGTATAGAGGAACAAAGAAGGGTTGCATTATATCTCGCGGAACGTTAAAAGAAGAAACTTCCAAAAATTCCGAAATAAAAATTCTTTCCAAAAACTGCCGTGTTTTATCGAAGTATTAATATGCAAATTTGCTTATGCCAACTAACGGTATGCAGAGTCTCCCGGGTGTGGGGTGAATTGGTATAGTCAAGAGCCAATTTTTTGGACTAATTTTTAGGTTAATTAAACGTGCATTAAAATTATAAACCCGGCGTACATATTTTATCCCCAAGGTAACTCTATCCACACCATAAAAAAAATTATCTTAAGTATTACAGAAAAAGAGTTTTACTACTTGAAAAATACTATACCAACTAAACCTATATACTTCTCCAGTTTCAAAACTGGTTAAAATAAACTGAAGAAATTATAAAAGAATTATAATCGGTCATAAATTATTTTTCTATAAAAATGTATAATTATTAATTTTATTGATACCCGGTTTGTAACAACAATCTAGTAAACAAAATTTAGGTAATGACCCAAAAACATACCTAAATTATAACAAATTGGATTTGTATTATTTTTTTTACAGGTTGTAAATAGATCTTTTATTCCACCCAAATTACCAAATTTTTTCTCAATTCAAATTATTCTCCTAAATAGAGGGATACATTACTTGAAAATATGATTAGTAAAATAAGTTAAAATTTTATCTGGGTAATGTTCTGTTAATTACAGCTTTAACTTAATGCTAAAGAGTTGAGAAAATCTTTTAATTTTATTGAAAAAATATCTGTTTGTATTTGATGATAAATAGCATTTTAGAAATGATTTCATTTTACGACCTTTCCTGTGTTTCAATTTTGTGATTTCATTACAGTTTGTTTCACTTGTTATGATCTTAGCTTCAGCATGGAACTGACCAAAGAGGATGTAACTACTCTTTTACTCGAAGCAGTTTCTGAGGTATGGTTATTTCTAGTGATTTTCCAAAGAAAAAACAATAATTGAGTTTTAGGGACATTTTATTTAGAATAAAGTAGAATTGATTAATGAAACATTCCCTTATTTTTACAGCCTCCAACCAAAGATTCGAATGCTGAAGGTCTTCGAGATTTGGTGGAAATGATTTTTTCAAAAATGGTACGGGTAAAAACATTCTAAGCTTATTTAATTTTCAGCTATTTTTATCTTCATGATAGAAGAAAAAATACTTTTATTTAAGAATCAAATCTAAATTTTCCCACACATAAGATTGGTTGTGTTGTATTCTGTTGGTGATAAATGATACTTAGAAGAAATAACTGTTTATTTAGAATTCAAGCAATGGGTTATTTTAACAAGTTACACGTAAACTTTCAAATAAACTTATTAAAGATCTTTTAGCTATAATAACTATCTTATAAGCAAAACAAGGTAAAGTTTGTCACTTGTGACCTAGTTCCAAAGTATGATTTGTCTTGTCAACAAATTTAAGAAATTCTCCGGTTTTATCATGCAATCTTTCTTGTCCTTAAACTGTAAATGAGACATAATTAAGAAGTTAAAGAGCGGTGAAGAGTAGTTAGGCATATTTCAAAATACTAAATAAGGTATTCCCCATTTATTCATCCCAACCTTATTCAATTATTTAATGCATAAATTTAAGCAAAAATGTAACTTTATTCATTAAATTTGAGTTCTTTGTAGGATGAGAATAGTGATGGAATGATAAACCAACAAGAATTTATAGATGCTTGCCAAAAAGATTGGATTTGCATGGAAGCGTTTGGACAATGCCTGCCGGACCATAGAGTAAGTGGATGGTTCAATCTCATTTTTCCTTCCGCCATCTTCGTAAATTACCGGTACTGCTCATTCTTCGGCTGAGTTTCTTCCGACAATGGAAACAAATAAATGTATGAGCGAGGAACTTACAACAACATTACCATATTTATCCCACATACCCTCAAAGAGAGAAATTCAAATTGCCTACGTGAGTCCCTATTTCCTTTATGTAGGCTCAATTCGCCCAGTATGGGAGGGGAGTATCCTGATTACATTAAATCAGTGGTTCCTAACTCAGAAAAGTCCGCGGACCACAAAGTTTAAAATTGGAACCTTCCCGGACCACCCTCTACTATAGCTTAAAATCCTTTACCCTCACAAAATTGAACGATGAAAGTTTATATTCCCTAATTAGGCGTGTAAATTCATATGATGCTCTGAATTATAATTCTATTTTAAGAAAAAAAAATTAACTACATTATTTGTCATGCTATAATTAAATCTTCGGGACCTAGCCCAGAGTAACGAAGCGGAGTTATATTCAGAACTCTTGATTTCACTTTAAATATGTACAATACACGAAAGTATTTTTAATAATTAAGTGGTGACTATTATCCACTCAAACTACTCAGCCGAAAGTCATCGTCACGGATATAATTTTCTCTTCTTTTATCGTTCAATTCGCTCAAATTTGAATTTACTGGATTATTTTGTGCTTCTCCAGGCCACTTCACGGACCACTTCCAAGACTCTAACGGACCACCGGTTGAGAACCACTGCATTAAAGGAAAGAAGTTTTACAGATACTAAGACTTTTTAAATCGATTGCTAATATAAGGGAAGAAATAATGGTTTCAATTCCTTTTCTTACGGAACAAACTGAAACTTAAGAGAGATCGGGCATTGGATCCTATCTATTATGACTTCAGATCATAATAGGATTGAATGCTAAACTTAACTTAAGGCCGTAATGACCATTTAAAAACTTACTAATAATAATTATCCATGTAATAGATATTTTATTTATGAAATTGATAATTATACATCTCAATAATCAATGAGATTGAAATTTTATTATAAATCAATTGTAGCATGTTAATTATTGAAAGGACTAGAGGACCAACGTCTTTTCTTCGATTTATAATGGTACTGATTGGCCATTGGCCATACTCGAATGCCGATTTATGTAAATTCAGAAAACTACATTTTGAAATGATAAAAATATATTTTATATCAAAAGAGGATGAAGAGATAAAAAAAAGATTTCCCTGTACCCATGATTCAGTTTTATTTTATGGGGTTGAAATATGTGTTACATTTATTTAAATAAAACATTGAATAATTAAAATATAAATTTAAACTATTCTTTTTTAGAAAAATTTCAACATTTCAAACATTTTTTTACATTTTCACTTTAAAATGTAATTATTTTTTTTATTAAATTTGTGTTCTTAGTGAGCCATGACATCCTTATTCCCAAATGTCTTATCTGATTTCTTTGTAAAACGCTTTCTTAGTAAGCACTTTCATACAACATGGCATATATGTTTTGATTCTTTATGAACAATTTAGGTTAATAGTTTTACAAAAAAATTGCGTTTAGAAAAAAAAAATTAAATTTTCACCATTTAAATAGTATTAATTACCATATTTGTACGCCAAAATCCAAAACATTGAAAAAATCCATTGAATCCAAAACATTGAATTTTTAACGAAATGTTTCGAAATTATTGCTTTCACTAAAATTATATTTCTTTTATGAGCTAACTTCCTAAACGTTCTTTTATCAATTTAAAATTTACCAAATGTTTGAAAAGTACAATTGTTGAAAGAAGCTATAATTATTAATGATATTTTTAAATAACGGAAGTATTTCACTTTAAGGTTATGAATTAAAATTTAAAGGTAATATTTTTTTATTTTGAAATAGATGAAGAAATTACTAAATGTGTTTCTTTTACAGCATCGAGCTGCTTTCTTGGCTTTATTAGAATCTGAACAAGATGTTATGAAAGATAGTTTGATATAGTGAAAAACCGGAATATATTAATGTACATGAAAATGCCTGGTTAAGCAACAAATTTCAATAAAAATTCTATAAATTGGAACTCATAATTTTAGTATTTTGTGTTCACATTCTCACATATTTTATTTTTCTATTCCTTACTTTAGACACTTTAGAGTTTGAACTGGACATCATTACAATAAGGAACTTGCATATGCGTCATATTTTTATCGAGATCTTGGTGTTTTAAATATAGTATTGTATGTTAATGTCTCAAATCTAATCAAATTCTGAAAAAAAAATCCATAAGGCTTTAAATTTAGTTTTAAATGTCAATAAAAAACATCGACTTATAAAGGTGATGAAATGTGACGTCACGATTATGACATTCATATCTGAACCCAAAATGAATGTAGAAATTCGAGGGTTATTGTGTGAATTTACAAATGCATTATGAATCGTGTTAAATCTGAAGTTTTGCATGATAGTCAAATTTTGGGTGGATAATTGAATAAAAAAAATCGGTAGCTATTAGTTTGGTTTTTAAAAATTATTCCCGATTAGTTTTTACAGGCATATGTTTTGTTTTACTTTTTTAATTTTTGGTTCAGTTTTTGAGTTACTCTTTTATAAGAAACTAGCTGACTTACCCGGCCTTGCACGGGTTGAGTTAATTCGTAAATATTTTTAAAAGTTTTTCAAGTTATGTCTTTTCTTTTTCTGGATTAGCAGTCACTTATCATCCCGTCATCCCCGTCGTCTTTTTCATCCCAGTTCCTAACTGTGAAAATACACCCTAACTCATCCCGTCCCGCATTTAAATTTGGCCGTTACCATCGCTGTAAAGAATAATCAAATTTAATTCATCAGGTTTATCAAGTTATATGTCTTTTCTTTTTCTGGATTAGCAGTCACTTATCCTCCCGTCACCCCCGTCGTCTTTTTCTTCCCGGTTCCTTACTGTGAAAATGTACCAAACAATGTGAAAAAAAATTTTATGAAGTATTTCCGATATTCTTTTAAAATTCCGCATCAGTTTTTATAAATCACTTTAAGGAAGTAAAAATCACAACCCTCTTTGAGCCCCTTGGGAATAATTTCCTACAGGATGTTACAAATTGTATTTTATGAAATTTCTATCGTTTTCCAAAAGAATATAATAATTTAATCAAAAAATAATCCCGATGTGTAATTCAGTCAACAACTCCCGCCGCTGGCTGAAGCAAAATATTTAACTATACCTAATTTAATCTATATTCAAAAATGATTAAGAATCCATTTTTTATTTGTATGATCCTACATCTCCAAAAATAAAAACATTTTTATCAAAATAATAAAATACTTGTTAAATCTCATTTTCATTTTATCATGATAGCCAACTTCTTAGTGAAAACGGTTTGCTAGTACCTAATAATAAAAATTTAGTGAATATATAGGTAAGTCTGGTAAACCATGCCCCAAGAAACAATGAAATAATTTCAGCTCTGTTTCTATGGAAACCATTTATTTTAGCTTTTCAATAAATGTTTGTATTTTAGAAAAAATTAAAATTAAAAATAAAAGAAAATGTTGTTTCAAAATTGATTATTTGAATTTATTTGTTTCCTGAAAATCGATATAATTTTTAAATAGAAAATTTACACAGTTTTACGTCTTAATTTTTGATAAATTAGGAAATTTTTGAAATTATATTTTAACAAATGAGGCCAGACGAAACCTCAAGAGAGAAATAAACCTACTGAAATTTATGCATTTCAACAATGCACAATGATATTTCAATGGGAAAAACGGAGTCGAAAAAGTGCCGAAAAACAGGGAAGGAGTCGTTCGATTATACAATCCTTTCTTAATGCGCGTCGCATAGCTGAGAGGAACATCTCTGTTAAATTTCAAGTCTCTGGGTCCAGTAGTTTCGGAGATTCCGTGTTGAGTGTTTGTCACTTACCAGTCAGTCAGTCATGGAACTAATAGATATAGATAAAGTACTAAAGAATAAATCATAATAGTTTTAATTGATTTAGGCGCTGATTTTGTAAAAAAAAAGATTAGTGTTTTTGTAAAGCTCTTTGGAGAAATAAAGGAGAAAAACGTAACTTCAAATAGATTTAATAGTTTTCAACTTTGAGAATAATCATCATTAAAATAACCAAATTCCAATCACCAAAATAACCAAAATCAAAAGAAATTATTTGTACAATATTAATATAGAATTAATCAACTATATACACAGATTAATATATACATATAAAATATTCTAAATAATGTTTTTGTGCTTCTGAAATATCCTTTTGTTTATGAAGAAATTTATTGAGATCACACACATATGTTTTGACCAATAATGATGATGATAGATTAAACTATTGATGCCTTTAGTAAGAGACACAGAACACGTTTTTTTTAATTGCAAAGAAGAGTTTAAAAAATAGCGTTAATTGATAAAACAAAATATCAAGGAAACTTCTCTTAATCAATATGGAACTGAAATGGAAATTCAAGTTAAATAACTAACTTTTTGCAAACTGCAATTTAATTCAAGTTTAATAGCAGTGTTTTATGAATAGCTTAGCTATTAAAAACCTATTGGCAAAACAAATTCTTCAAATATATGTCAGGAGAGTATTAAAACATTTAGTAGTGTATTTAAACAGAATATATAAAGAAAATATTTATTTAAAACAAGTTCACAAAGAAAGAAATATTAGCTTCATAAATGCGTTTCTTTTGCCTAAAATACTTTATGAAGTATCACAGTATCTTACTATTGCAGAAATTACTTGACTGAGAATATGTAAGCCCTAATTAAAAGCTTGGAATGCTATGTGTCTTAGGCCTGTCAGCGTTACTAATTTACTGGTAAAAGACAAGTAAAATCTTTTCAAGTACCTATCTGCTGAGGTCTTTATACTTTGTGACTCGAAACATAGGCCATAGAAGCTTAAAATACACTATAACAAACATTGTAGACGATAAGTTGTAAAAGAGTTAAGTAAAGGTGTATTAAAAACTGTACACTGAATTATAAAGTTTACAATATTCTACAAAGCATCACTTAAATGACTACACAAACTTAGAGCAAATATATTTGCATTGCTTCTTTTTAAATTTCAATGGGTAGGCTAAAATAATAAGAAAATAATTTACATTTGTTAGTAGGCTTTGAAACTCTAGCTTTTATCTAAGCGCTACTTGTCTTTATAAACCATTCAAAATCTCACCTTTATTTAGTAGGTAAATCAGGGCTGGCTGCAAGGACATTCTGTTAATTTGTCTTCAAATTGTTTTTAAACAATAAAAAGGATGGTAGGGAAAAATATAAATTTCTCAAACTGAAAAGTTCTTATACGGTTGTTGGTAGCAGTTTTAAAAATATATTTAGGATTTAGCCCTTATTATTAGATTAAAAAAAAAAAACTATTTAACGAAATAAAGTACGAGAGTGTAAGTAATTTTTAAATAAATAACTGCATATATTTTGGTCAAACTAGTTTCATGCGGAAAGGGAGTTATATGAATAACTTTGGCCTAAGTTATTGGGCTCCAACAGCCTGCCCTGACAAGGATACAGCATGTATGTCTATCAACCTTCTCTAAATAAAGATAAGAAATTGCTGAGCTTATTAAAGCATATAATTAGGAAAACTTTATGCACCATGTAGATTCATTAAAAACAGACAAATATGAGGATCCACAAAGGAGAATGATACAAAAATGTTTCTTCCGCTAAGCCTTGTGATGATCCAAATCGAATGAAGGAATGACAGAAAAAGTAAATCAAAGCGCCACCTGGAGAGCATGTTGCAAACTATTTTAAAATCTGTTTCTTTGGCACAAATCAGATGCCAACATGTTCCAAGGACTGATGTCACTGGAAAGAAGAAGGAATGATTTTGGCTGAGAACCCAAATGGCCATCTAAATGAAACACTCCATTTTGGCAGCAAGTTTGTATTCAGCTTCTGCATTGTTGTAGGAGTCGACGGCCTGCAAAAAGAATGATACTTCAGGAGGATGGAAATTTTAAGAGAATCACTGGGACCAATTATTATGAAATGTAAAAACTTAAAAGGAAACTAAAGGAAATGAACCGCAGTTTTCAAGTCAAGCGATTTAGTTTTAATACTGGTTTAATGTTACGTAATTTAACAATATTTAGGAAATTTTTTTGGGCAAAATATTGGTAGCAGTTTTTGAATTAATTAAATATGGAACGAAACATCAGTACTAAAATATTAAGACAAATTTATCGAAACAATTAATTGGTCTACTTTCAACTAACCACTTGATCGCGTATAATACATTTAAGTCTATATTCAACATACTATTTCAGTTTCTCTTGCTAGGTCCTGGAACTGTTTTTCATGCACCTTTTTCAGCTTTTCCCGCTCTTTGCTTTGCTTGTGCGCTGCAGTCTTTCGTTCTTCGATGAACTTTTTGGTGTTGTTACTGTTCTTTTCTCTCAACCGTCTATCAAAGAAAATCAACAAAGAATCACCATCATTTCTCAATATACCTAATGTAGTTTAGTTAATTTCATGGTCTATTAGAAATTAATTTAAGACGTCCCTTTCAATGAAAAGATTTTTTGGTAGTGAGCCCATAATTTATATTTAAGAATAAATAACATAAAGAGCTTTTAAGAAAGTGGCTTACCTTTCTCTTTCTGCTTTGTTGCGAAGTGTTTTGTCACTAGCTACTTCTCTAGCAGTTTCAACTGACACTTTGGCTTGTTTTCCCTTCATTTCTTTGTTTTCTCTGAAAGACATGAAAACAGTATAGAAACCTATGGATGTTTTCTAATTGAAAATTTTGCATTCCGTCTAAATGTTTTTGCCTGATTTAAATATTGAGTGATGTGAATCATTATGCTAAAGAATGTGAGAACGTCCAATTTTTATAAAAACAGTAGTATCATAATCTTGGTTCAAGAGAGAAAAAGTATAAAAATTCATTTTAATGATTAAAAATAGAATATCAATTATCTAAAGAAGGAACACTTAGGAGAGTGTTAAGGAAAAGCTGAAAACGGACTGGTTAAAACGAAGGATGGCTTTAAGACAGTTCGCTTTTTAATACTTATGCGAGGGAGAAGTGTTAAGAGTATTCTTGACACACCATCCAAAACAATTGGCAATCAGAGTGACAGGAACTAGGTTTGTTCCCGTGAATAATAGAGAGCAAGAGAGATAAGAAAGAAATAAACGGCATCAAGGGAACTTTTATTTTGATATCCAGTAATGTGAGTTTTTGCTGAGACTACTTTTTACTGAGTCATAGAGCTATTTGGAAGACGGGCACGTGTATTGGAAATAAAAGTAAAGACAAAATTTTTATTTGAAAAGAAAATTTTACTGCACTAAACGTAAATCCGCGTTTTTCTTAGGTGAAGGTTCTTGAAATTGATTTCTGTTATTACATAAAATACAACTAAGAATTAGAACCACTGCTAAAATTATTTCTCAAATAGTATCAAGAGAGTCTACAATCCTTTTCCCTTCAAAAATACCCAATGAATTCAAGTTTAAAGACAATCGTCTCTTTCAGATCTTCCAATTGAAGACCTTGGAGCAACAAAGAGTTAAATCCAAATAAGGAATCTTTATCGGTGATCACCACAAACTGCTTCCAAGGTGAATTCTTTATAAAACTGCTTTTCTTTGACTCATTGATGTTCCAAGGTCTTCAAACTGCTTCAATCTCGACCACCTAGACCTAAATGGTTAGGTTATTGTTTAATGGTGCAAGAAGATCTAAATGGGAAGAGTACTAAGTATACGTAGCTGGAGGCTAGTCTACAATTCCAGATAGCTAAAATACAATAAAAAATGCTCCTGCGCACACTCGAGCATGCTCAGAAACTTTTATCAACGGATTTAGGCGATCTAGAATAGCAAGTTGGTTTCCAGACACGGCTGACTAGATACTATACAGGCTAGCCGAGATACGGAAATCAGTAAAGCGATAGATGAAAATACAGGCAAACCATTTCTACAGAGTTGAAGGCGGGGGTCGAAAATATGTCTTTGGCGACAAAATGGAACGGGAGATCTACTAAAAAAAGTATTTATTGTTCCATAGATATAATAGGTTGTCATGGTAACGAAGTTTACCAAGATAGGCTCACAATCGCCAACAGTCAGCAGTTTACGTCATAAAAACACGCCTTTATTTTTCAGTGTGTTATTCTATTGGTTGGGCGATATGGGTTGGGGGTATGTGGAGATCCTAGCGGGAAAATTTATCAAATGTTTTACAAAATTCAAGACTCGGTTAGCCTGTATGAATCTAGTAAGCCGTGCTCCATCAGTGACTGGCCCTCACCTCTCGAACTTGGCGTCGAGCTGCTTCATCTGCTGCGCCTGAGCGATCTCCATGAGTCGCTGCAGGATGTCCCTCTGCTGCAGCAGGTGCGCCTTGAGCAGCTCCCACTCCTCGCGGCGCTGCTTCTCCAGCAGCGCCGACCACTGCTTCATCTGCGCCACCACTAGCTCGCGCACGGCAGGGTCGCTGGCCATGTCGTCGCTGCTGCTCAGCCAATTGGAGAACGAAACGAAACACTCGTAAAAATGAGCTGCTTTTTCAATGAGTAAAAATTACTACAAAAGAGCGGATTAGAAGCCAAGAGGTGACGGTGATACGGCGTTAACTTTTACAAACTTGCCGAAGTTTTCCTTACCACGCGAGTTCTTGATGAGAAATTTATATAATTTCCCATGGGTAGTTTATTAACCAAAGTACCGAATATCAAAACCCAGAAACTTGTTGAATTAAATTTTCAGTATTTACAATTTTATCCACTCCGCACAGTGCGCCTCGTCACTTTGGGAATGGCCAGACATATAAGGCCAGAGAAGCTCGAAATCTTGAGTAACGTTCTGCCTACTACTTCGCGTCATCATCGCTTTTTGGACAACAGCGCAACTCCAGTCTGAAATCTTGCACGTTCCTTTCAGACTGGAGTTGTGCTGTTGTCCAAAAAGCGATGATGGCGCGAAATAGTTGGCAGATTGTCACTCAAGATTTCGAGCTTCTCTTGCCATGCTTTGGGCCCCTTGGCTTCTTACCCATTTAAACAAGTATGTATTTTGGTTTTTTTAAGTTTTAACTCTTAAGTTCAATAATTTGCTCGTAAGACAGTCCCAAAAATGTCTTCATCATTGGAACAGCAGCTGTTACAGAAAGCCTTCAATTCCAACTATACGGTCTGTTGCGGTACGGCAATTCGGTGAAACCAATTCAATGAATCAGAATTGAATTAAATGAACAAAAGTCTGTGATTCGTCCCGCCGGATTGCCGTGCCGCAGAAACGCACCTTAAGTTTGGTGGATGCAAGCCACTGTCCTTCTGATCAGCTCAATTCAGAGAGCTAAATCCTTAAGTTTCATTGTTTCAAGAAATGAATTTATATAACTCTTTCGGTTAAATACTCACTTCTTGATAGTTTTGATGGTTTTATCGATAGCGGAACATTGCTGTTTCTGAACAACGGTCTTTTCTTTGTGCTGCTTTCTTCGTTGAGAGTCCAACTCCTTCTGCTGTTTTCGGATGAGTTTCAGGAAAGCCTTTTCCGTTTTCAAA
The DNA here is from genome assembly GCA_963680715.1 of Tetragnatha montana. Taxonomy (NCBI): domain Eukaryota; kingdom Metazoa; phylum Arthropoda; class Arachnida; order Araneae; family Tetragnathidae; genus Tetragnatha; species Tetragnatha montana. The sequence continues at coordinate 21,258,525 of OY796681.1, forward strand.
GTCTCTGACGTTATAGGCTCAATCTTGAAATCATCTGAAATCATACCATTGATAGATACAAGTTTATTATTTAAAAACTTGATTTGTTAAGAAGCAAAACTTTTTTCTACTATTTACTTTTACACATTGATGGACTTGTGTCCTCTTTTTTCCATAGTCTTCTTCTATGCTGTTTGCACACAATTGTTCCCCTTTCCTCTAATAAATTCTCTCTTCTCTTTCCTTAAATCGCCCCTAATTGCTATATTTCACACTAACAAAAGCCTTACTTATCTCTTCTACCTAAATTACCTCTTCTATTCTCAATAATAACTCCACACATATTCAATTCCCTTTACTCATATCAAATTTCTCCCCTCCACAATCTTTCAAAAATCTAACTTGTACTTATAAATTCTTCTTTTAGTATCTTTAAACTCCCCATGACTTTATCATTTATTTTTACCCCCTTACCCTAACATCCATCCTTCTCGATTTAGCCTCTATCTTTTTCTTACCTCCTGCTTTACGCCTTGTCAAATTCGGAATAAAATACAAAATAACCCTCATAAGTTTAATCCTGTCACCTTTTTTGTCTTCGTCTTTCTTAGTGATGGAGTTGGTGGCTCCCAACTGGAGGTCTTTGGTCTGTATGTCCGCTTCTTCAATGCCCATGGCTCGCATCTGAGCCAGACGTTTCTCTTGAGCCGACAAAAAAGCTCGGGGGTCAGACAAAGCATCCATCAAGTCTGCAAGAAAAAACTCCCCTTCAACACTCTATATAACCTTTCACTCAATATTTGCTTACGATATTTTCTACTCAATATAATTAACAAAATTCTCGTGATTAATTATGCAAGAGTTCTTAGAAAGAGCGAGCATAGTGAAATGATGAAATCGTTTTTCGATTATCCCAGGCACACATGTACCGTAATGAGTTGTAGGCTCCACAAATTAAATGTGTTAACTTTAGTTTATTTATTCGAGTCTGTAATTTAAAGGTGAATATTGAGTTATTCAAATGATATTTCCTAATATAATAATAATATATATTTCCTAATGATATTTCCTAATCATAACTCGAAAGTAGAGAAAATGAAATTTACAGTGTAGCGACCGTAGTTTGTCTTGAGATTGGCCAATTCGAAAGTCACACAATTCAAATCCGGAATTATAGTAGTTTCAGTTTGCCTTTATACTGCATTTAAATTACTTGAACTTTATAGGAGTAAGTGTGGTTTCCACACAGGTACGCATTAATTACAGTTTTGATTTGCATCAAGTAGAAAAGAACATGTTAGTCAATTTGCATATACAAATACGGTATTTATCATAATACATAGTTTGAATTTCCTTTTGAAATACTGAGTTTTGCATTTTTCTACTTAAACTTTAACGAATGTTTCAGTTTTAATTAGTAATGAAATTTTATTTAGAAATGTGATTGTTCTAGTTATAAAAAGGTGTTTTTCATGGGAGACATCTTACTTTCCCAACACCACAGAAACGAAAGTTGAAGTTCGAAATAAATTTGTCAATGAGCTCGTGCGTAGAGTTTACCTCCTAATCCGTCTGGAACGTAGATCTTGAGCTCTATGCAGATGAACAGCATTGCCAAGGACATGTGGAAATTTCCCTCCGTTCTCAAAGAAACGTGACGATAGCCTATCAATCAAAAGAAAGCAGCCTGCATTAACGAGGGTAAAAACGAATAATTCATATTACGGAAAAATTAAACTGAAGTTTAATAATAAAATGTAGAAGTAAAATTTGATTGGAAAGCAGGAAAACTGTTGAAGATTCTTTGAAAAAGCAATAATTTTGGTGGGTGAGAAATTTTTCCACATAATTTCATTTAGCTTCATTTTCTATACCTCAATAAATAGTTAGTATGTGGTAAAATTGGAACGAAGAAATGCTTACCTGCCTGCAGGCCATCTAGGGGAAGAATCCTCTGTCCCAGCATTTTGCTGTTCTCATCGTACACAGCGATGCGAATTACGGCCAAGTCCGGAAGGACCACCTATGGTTAAAAATTATCGGTATTTTAGACAATTCATAGGTATTTTAAACATATCTTTGTTGTCTTTAGATCATCTGAAATTTTTGAAATTCCAACTTTTTCTAAGGACATATTTTGTTAGCACTTCTTTTACCTTGCGCCTAAATTGTACAATAGTTTACCTACCAATTTAAGGCTGGGCGCGCACGAGTGACTAAAGTCACGGCGACCAGGATTACTAGTATCAAAAATATCACTAGAAAACAATAGAGCATTTTCAATCACATGACTTTACCTAACAACGGCCTTAGCAACGTTGTTTTTATCCTCCAGTGATGTCATGTGCAAATGCTTCTATTGGATGCTTCTATTTCCCGCCCCTAACAACAGCCTTAGCAACGTTGTTTTTGTCTTTGTCACCGTGACAAAAGTCGCCCGTGCGCGCTCGCCCTAATTCAAACAAATAGTTACTCAGTTTTCAAAAGAAATATTTATGAATTTATAATTAACATCGACGACCTGGATCTGTATTTCTCATTTCTTTGAAGCAAATTTTTTATGTTAAAAATTACTAAGCCTTTTGCCAGCCTATATTTTTGAGTGATTTTGTGTTAGTTTTCTTGTTTTTTTTTGTAGTTCTTACTGTTTATTTTTGTTTTCTTTCATTTTCATTACTTAGTTAATATATTAATTTTTATTACGCCTGGACGGGATTTTTTGTTTCCCCTTGGTGTTAAATGTATTCTTTCTGTGTACATTCTTATGTTTTCTTTAAAATCTGTTTAATAAAGATTATTAGAATATTACAATGAAATAAAGACCTGACTTTTAAAAATGTGCGCATTCTATTACAGTTTTACATTAGCAGTAAAATCAATTTGCATATTAATGCAGTAAACATCATTGTTAATATATTTATAAAGATATTTTCATCATCGATAGAATTTATGGCAAACCTTATTTAGAAACACTTTTACGTTTTTATTGACCATTCATGATTCAGGCCCTCTATGAAATAATGTCTTCAATATCTTTGATCCATCAAATCTCCATCAAAAGTTTCATCGAAAGGACAGTCTTTATGGACATTTTAGCTCTAGGGTCCTTTATTAGAAAGAGGTAACCATATATTTTGAAGCTGTCATACATCTTTGTTTCGACTTATGCCCGAGAGTGAGAACCCAGAAAATTACATTACAGGAACTATGATTTGAGTCGTTATTTCCACAAAATCAAATTATTCTTAATTTTTGGACACGGGTGTAGGTATAGGATTTCCCTTTTCTTCCATTAATGTTTTTTAAGAGCAAAAGGAATCTAGAGCTGATATGAGCGTACCTTCCTGAAGACGAAGGGCTCCTCGTTGTAGACGGGGTTGAGGCCGTTGGCGGGCACGAGCCGCGTGCGGAACTCCTTCCGGATGGTGTCGGTGGGCAGCCCGTACATGTCCACTTCGACGTAGGTGCCGACTTTCTTGTCGGAGAGGAATTGGCCGGAGATGACCCGCACCGAGCACTGTGCCGCGATCACGCCGTCCACCGGAGACTCCGCGAACGGGTCGAACGTTTTGTCTGGACGACGCATGAAGTCCGGCTTCAAGAGATACCTACGACATTATTGCTACCATATATTCCATGCTCACTATTTTATGTAAAACTGGTAAAGGGGTACTTAGAAACTTAGTTTTAAAACAAATATATATTTAACGCAACACCCAACTTTTATACAACACAGACACTACCCTAATGCTAACTCAAAATACGCATAGCCATTCAAATATTACGTAAGGAAGTTTTTGGTAATATTTAACCCTTTTCCCCTTTTTTAAAAAATAAAAAAGGCGTTAAACCCTTCTTATAATTATATAAGCGACTTCCCGAACATATCACCGTTTATCTTGAACAAAACTTTTAGTAATGATCTAATTTATCTAAATTTAAAAAATATATAGAGAACATAATTTTAACAAAAAACTAAATTAGTTTTAAACAAAAATGCATGCTTAATTTTTTAATTAATAATTATCTAATTAACTTTTAAGTTGATTTTTTTTAAAATTTAAGAAATATTTTCGAAAATTCAGTTTTTATGTCTTCGTAAGAATTACTCATATCTTTCTTCCCCTTGTCTGCAAAAATAAGCAAACAAACCCCCTTTCCCTTCAGGTGCTTATTTGATATTTGAACGCCCCCTTAAATAAATGATTATCTTCAATTTGAATTAGTGAACAAGTCAAGCTTTACTGATAATAAGCATTCAATTCCTATTTAAAATGGAAATTACAGTGATAATATTATACTCTTACCCGCAGCCACCATTGTATTCGAACTTTCCTTGGTTCAACTGCATGGGCAAATCTGATGTTTGGAAGTTTAGAGCTACCATCTGGCAACCGGCATTCCAGAAAATCTTCAAAGAAATAATTCAAACCAATCAATTTATTCCCGCTTATAGTAGTTATCTTAAATCTTAAGTCGTGCGTATTAAGAAGAAAGGAAACACATTTCATTACAAAAATTAAAGACTAAACATTTATTTAATTTTTTTTTTTAAATTGGAACATTAAAAGAAGTAAGAATAACTATACCTGTGGAAGGTAATTGCTCGAATCTGCTCTGGTACCTTTTGGGTAGATACGGCTAAGTTGTCGTTTGTTATAACTTTAAATACGTTAAGGAAGTTTTAGGATAGAATAAAAAAACTAATGCAAACCTACTAAAAGGATTGAAAGCAAGAAGGAAATGAAGAGTTAAAGGAACAGAACTTCTAATGTACATGTCTGAACTTTCATTATCCCCCATACACGAAAATACTCTAAGTAAATCGAATTTAATGTAACCACATCAATATCATAATTTTCATGCTTGCTGAAGAGTATCTTTTTATATTTTTACTTGAGAACATAGATTTAAGCGCGATATAATTTATCGTCCAGCGTCTTTTATCTATGGTGTGTGCTCTAATTAAACTGAATTTTTAGGAAATCCTTAAGTTTAAGTAAAAGTAAGCTAAGTAAGCTTTCCAAGAGCTTGAGAAAACTATTTTTTAAAACTTCTCATTTAAGTGTTGTGGAGCAATCACTGGTACTGTAAAGATTTATAAAATGCCCATGCCATGTCCACAGATGTGAAAATGCGCTTAAAATAAGCTTAAGTTAAGTAAGCTTTATTAAAAAAACAAGCTGCTTTAGTAAATTCCTTTAATAAAAAATAGTTGGTGCAATGTAATACTATTTAAAAAGGATACTTGACGAACTCAATGGCTTGTGACTTTAAATACCCCAGAGCAGTATTCTCAGCAAAGGAAGACATATTAAAATGCAAATTCTTTTCTGAAAGGAAAGAAACAAATACATACTATGCAGTGAAAAAAGCCACACCAAATATCTTGGACCAAGGACTGCAAAACTATGGACTAACTTACCTTCTGCGACGTCAAATCCCAGGAACTTGACTGGTTGGGCGTAGTTGACTAACGACGACAGGTAAGGGTGAACGTGAACAGTTGCTCCCGTGTACTTGTAGTTAGCGATGGCAATCTGTTCGTCCAGCTGAGGAGCCTCCTGGATAACAGAGAGTGGCTGTTACAAACGATTTTAGGAATACCTATCTCGGAATAAATCTCCACAGTATAAAAACGGAACAGTTGGTTTTAAGTTGGTTGTAAAGAAATTAATCAAGGTATCTGTTAGGTCCAGATGGTTTAGAGTTAAACTAAAGCAATAACTTGAAAAAAACCATAACCTAATTTTTTACATATGTGGTCGATGCGAGCCACGGGGAGTTACCTATCCGAAGGTCTTACAATTCAAAAGTTTACTCCGGAATCTTAATAGCTTCATTTGTAATTATATGCCCCAATTTGATAATCTGACTATTTTAGTGGTGAATTAGTTCTCCACATATTCTTAAAATATTTGTTTGTTGCTTATTTCTATTTTAAATTGAATTAAAACATAAAAATATCATTAGAAAACAATAGAGCATTTTCAATCACATGACTTAACCTAACAACGGCCTTAGCAACGTTGTTTTTATCCTCCAGTGATGTCATGTGCGAATGCTGCTATTGGATGTCCCGCCCCTAACAACAGCCTTAGCAACGTTGTTTTTTTCTTTGTCACCGTGACAAAAGTCGCCCGTGCGCGCTCGCCCTTAGGGACGAGCAAAGAGCACAAATAAGTAAAATTTAAATTCATTCATAAACAAATAGTAATTTTTTTTTTCGAAAACATGAATTTTTAATTTAAAAAAGCAAAACAGTTTACTTCACTTAAAAAGCAGCTAAAAGCGGTTTAAAAACATGCGTTAGTAAAAAAAGCTTAAGTTAATCTCTAACTATATTCTAGAAATATCAAAGATTCTTCTTTAACCTTTATATCAGGAGACTTAGTTGAACCTCTACAAGAGGAACCCCCATTACAAATGCTCCCGGAGGTGAAACTTACCTTCTTTTCTGAAAAAGAAACAAAGCAGTGTTACTGAAAAATAGGTGAGTAAGTATTGATTTACTACAATACAAATAAAACACATTAGATGATTAAAATCAACATCGTATTGAAATTCCATTTTTTTAAAAGTGTTTTAATATTGATGCTTGATTACTTGAGAGGGATTTTATAAATGAGAAAGCAGTTATAAATTCAGGTAGCCAGGTTGTTTTTGAACTTTAATAGAACACGTTAGTTAACTCGTGGTTCATGACGAATATATTGTACATTTAAAAATAATAATAAAAATTAAAATATCTATAGCACCATAGTTAATTTAAGTGATAGTAAAATTTAGTTGAAATAGGAGTTTTTTGGAGGCCCCAAAACTTATCTGGTGGGTGCCTGCATTTTAAACTGCTTTCTCACTCTTATATTTTAAAGAAATTGTCTGAAGCTATTTGTTATAAGAAGCTTTATTTCAATAATGATGTTAAATAGGATTTTTAATAGGACATATAGAATAATTTAGGATTTTTAATAACGCGAGCTTAGGATGTTGACTACATTTTTAAGTATTCAAATCTACTGATTAAGTGAAAAGAGTTAAATTTAACTATTTGCAAGAGAAATTAAATTAGCGACTATTATATTAGAATAAATATCTGTTATAAATCAATTTTCGGGATTATATTAGTTTTTTTCTACTTTTGACCTAAACTACTACTCTAACATCCTCTCAAAACCTGTCTCACCATTCACTAACCATAGACACGACCATGTTCTAGTCACTATCCAGAGGAACTGCATAACAAAAGAACATACATGAGAAAATCATATCAAAAATGGGTGACAAATACACGAGAACACGGACAAGACTCAAACTGAGTCGGCTGCACAAAGTCAACTGAAAAGAAAATTGAACCTAAAAATACAGGCACACAAGGGATTACATAAAACTGATGGGGGAGATCGGTGGGAAAAAGTACAAAAATGAACGGGCAAAAAAAAATCATAGTAAAATGTTCCTATATTTTTGTTTGAGAGGATTCTCATATCGAATCATTTTTGGTCAGTTTTGGACACATCTGAATGATTTCAATCTAGTTATAAGAAGTTCATTCAAAATTTGAAATTTAAAAAGAACGATGCATGAGAGTTAAATTTACAAAAAGCGGTTTAAAAATTTCTCAAAAAGTTGTACCGATCCTGATCGGCTCAAAAAGGAATTGGTTTAGAATCTTCTGTGAGGAAAATATGTATTTTTAGCGATCTCTTCTGTCCATAATTTAATGAAAATTTATTGAAAAGCAGTTCAGTTAATAGATGAGAAAATTGAAATAATCCATATGTCATAAAGGATGGTTACCTCCGTCCTGGATGACGTCATCTGTGATGAGGGTGAGGTCAGGCGCAGCGTCTTCCTTGTCGTCGTCATCATCATCGTTTTGTAGCTGACCCTTTCGCCATAGCTCCAGCTCCTCTGTTAAGGAAAATATTTTATTAATTGGAGTAATGATACTCAACATTTATTATCGTACTCTAAGGAAACTTCTCAGCTATATTTAGAAGTAAAATCTGTAAATTTAGCGTGTCACATATCTTAAAAGGGACATTTTGACTTATGGTTTGAAAATAGAAAACGGTGCTGTAGAGAATTATGTTTCTTTTTCTTTGATTTTGCTTTTTTTTGTAATTTAACCTTGCCCCCACTTCTATGAAAAATTTCCCGTTTTGTCAGCCTAGGCTTTGATTTTACTTGACTACAACTTAGCTCGCATGTTAGGATATTTTCCCCTATTTTTATTCAGTTCTTCTTTATGTTGGCTGTATAAATTTAAATACAGATACCATGTCTTGTTTTCTCTCTTTAGCACAGACAAAGAGGATCCAGTAATCCCCGAAACAATTGCTTGTTTTAAAACTATTTAATTGTGAAATAAACTTCGTTGGATTTACTTTTTGAACATCAATTTGCACAAAGCTATCAACAGTTAATACATGTATTCAATATTATTTTTCTCCAAATTTGTGATGTACTTACGTTTTTCCACCTCAGGCCGTAAACGTTTATTTTTGATTATTATCTTCCTTTTAAGATCATTAGGAGATGGTAAAGGAACTCCTGCTTCTATCTGGAAAAGTATAAATGCTAGTTGGTTATGAAGTCTTAAAATAATTGCATTACTTTTACATAATTCCTTTGTCAGATCTTTTCCAATTAAGATCTGTGGATCTCCAGGGTCGAATAATTTATCAAGTGCAAGTGAAGCAGATATTTTTGAGTAAAAGGAAGCTTAAAATGATTATCTGATTATCAATTGATTATTTTGAATATGAGGATTTTTGTGATTGATCAAAGACATTTTACTGATACCTAAATTTTCTTCAACGAAATTCCTCTAAAGAATTTAGAGAAACGAAATTAAACCACATGTTATTTTTGAACGCTATTCTATAAAATCAATTAGCCAATTAATTAATTTAGCCAATTCATTTCAGATTCTCACAGAAATGCCATTACTTCAAGGGCATCAAAATTACGATTTGCACATTAGAGAAAGATAATTTTGTCAATGCCATAAAAAGTTTTCTGGAAAGTTAAGTTCCTTTTCTCAGGACTGCCACGAATGCTGTCATTTGAAAGTATTAACTCACGATTGAACAAAATATCGTATTTCTTCCAATCCACAAATACGAATGTAAGTTGGTAACTTGGTATATTGTACGAAATGAGTCTATTTATGTGTCGTAAAAAGCTGTCGATAAATCATTAATGTCTTTCCCTACAATGAAGAAAAACGACCGAACCATTGTGATCTTAGTGAACCGTAATTCATCCAGCTATTATTCTGTAGAAATGACATCTCATTGCCTAAATTAGCTCTTTAAACTTGCAGATAAAGCAGACTTACCGCATAACCTTGCAGTGGCTCTCGGAGTAGTAAATCTCCAAGGCAATCGTCGCAGTATTTGGCTAGTTTGTATTGTTGCTTCTTGCTGGAATGAAAAGAACATTGGTCTCAGTTTGAACTTCATTACAGGAATCACAAAGCAAACCAAAGTTATCGCAATAATAATTAGTCGAGTCTTTTTTAGTTAAGCTTCTTTAAAATTCGTAATAATTAAGAAATTTGTCATTGGGTGAATACCGATCGAAATAAACATGCTCTTTTGTTCTATAACTGAACTACTTAAGTCAAAATTATGAAGTTTGAAAATGTGTGGGGTTTTTGAAATAGATACAGCGAAGGGGGGTAGTCTAAACATTTATTTTCATTTTTCTTTCACAAGATTTCTGAGGACACTATAGGATACAGAAGGTATCTCAGAATTCGAAGAAGTCAATAGAATAATATACTAATATAAAATCTTTTAATCGTACTATTTATGTGTTTTAGTAATAGGAACTATTAGCAACAGTATAGGCATTTTGAATTATCATTCTTATTTACTACAGATTAACAAAGCTGTTGAAAATCCAATAGTTTTTAAAAAGAAATTAAACTTTTTATTTTCATTGATTTTAAAAATAATATAATATATTTTTACATATTTATATTACTGACTATTAGACATTATAATATTATTTAATTTAAGAAAAATAAACTTATTAATATTGAGATATCTTTGAACTAAATGGCTAAACATGGACTTAAATTTTTATTTATTTTAAGCATAGTTTTTGAGATTACTATTAGGTTATAGTTAAACAAATTTATGTAATAAAACAGTCTTCATAATGGTAATGTAGTACCAAGTTTCAGAACCCTCATTTATGAAAATGTGAAGGAAAGTATACTATTCTACTTCTTTCCTCTCCATACCCAATCCTATTATTTTGTCTTCCCAAAATATCTTATCTAATCTAATGTTCCTGGACCTGGTGAAAAGAGTCTATGAACCATAACCAGGACCACTGCTCTAGATATCCTCGTAAACTGGCGCCTTGCCAAAGTGGTCAACTCATTATCCCTGTCCCAAGAAGGCTGACATTATAACTTGGTTGCCTGCCAAGTGCCTTCATTAAAGCTGCATTCGCAAAGAATGTTGTTGACCCTAAGGAGTCCTGTTGATAGGCATGGTATATGGATGGTACTAGACATTATAGGATGTTTGTCATCTAGTACGGTAAATATCGTAAAATTTTCCCTCCGAAATTGAATACTCACATACAGGGAACTTTTCCAATATATAATTTCTAAAGGATAGTAGACGAGTGTTCAGAACTTTCGTTAAAAAGTTTTTGCATTAAGTAAAAATTAGTGAACTGAGTATATTCACAATCCCCTGTGACCTTATTTTGAACAAATTATTCTGAATATTTTCATAATTACAGGGAGTTTTAAAAGGGATTCTGTGAACAAACATACAATAACTCTAAAGTTTGTAAACAGAATTGTAAGGAACACAATAGAAACGGAATAGGAAATAAGTTACCTTGTAAAAATGTGAGCAGTTTTCTTTTCTTAATCAATGGGGAACAATTTATTAGTTTTGCTCCCCTCAATTTTACTTCTTACTCGAAATTTGTGACAGAAAAGAGAATACACGGTGAAGTAAAAATTCTACTGTCCTAAGACGTAAAGTGATCATTCATAAAAGCACATGCTGTGAATTTAATTAATTGAAGTTAATTGTGGGAATTTCCCAACAACATCTTAACATTTTTATTCCTAGAAATCAAAATTTGATATTGAAAAAGTAGTGTGTTGTCTACCACTTTTTAGTTAATTTATTATGATTTGATGGGGGCACTGAAAATGACCAACTAATTGCATTTTATCAAGCAATAAGTCAATCAACCAATTTTATATCTAAACTGCCCTACTACACCAATATGCAAAATTTAACGGGACTACCTAACGAGACGAGATTAAATTATGAATACAAATTCAAGAAACAATTAACTTTAAAATTTGTATTACTCACCTGCAGTGATTTTCAAACGAGAGAATAATCGGGTAGTCTGAGGTGACAAAAGCACAATCTCGGATGGCTGCGATGACATCCTGTATAAAAAAAGAAATTATTCACAGGTACTACTTTTTAAAGTACTCTAATGAATAAAAATTAAGCAAAAGAACGTATAAAATAAACACTTAATTTTTCAGAACATAAATTTGAGTGTTGTTGATAAATTATGGTTTGACGATTTCGCAGGTTTCTATTGCAAACGTTTTAGTTTCATACCTCATGGACGCCAAAAAAAAAGAAAAGAAAAAAAATTGTATCAGGACGAAGTATGTCCAATAAAATACTTATGATATTCAACTTTTGATACTTATACTACTGATACTATTTAAATTATTATTAGCTTTACGGTCACAGTATAACCTATAACAATTTATAGTTTTGGCTCATAAAATTGGAAATGATAATTTCTTCTAACAGTTAAGAACCAAACAGTATATTGAACACAATCACATTATCAAGGAAACTTACTTTGAACAAGATGTCCGTACACATGGCCTTTCCATGTGTTATAATAGGCTCTTCATCTTCACCTTTTCCATCCCAACAGTCTAGCTCAACGCACCTGCATGAAAAAATTCACATTCACTCTTAACTGAATATGAATGGGGCATGTTCAATCAAAAAAGAAGTTATAGATTAAGATTATTAAATGTGCTTTATGACGATAAATGCTGATTAACACAAGTTTTGGCTAGAACTTTGATCAATCTTGTGAAAAGTTTTATGAAAAAGTTGAAATGAATACTAGAATTTCAAGAAAAAAAACACACATAAGTATCATAAAATGATTAGGTCCGGAAATGATGAGGTATAAATTTAGCATGTTATTTATGTAATTACCATTGAATTTATCAAAAAACATGACATATAGGAAGCAATTTTGGAAAACAGCATAAACGAGAAATGCCATTCCGCTGGCTTACGTTAGTAGAGTTGTAGAAAATGTCGAATAGACTAGGATATTTGACTGTTTCTTATGGGTCGATGCTGCATAAAAGTACTTTGTCGACATGCGTACCTGCATCCTGCCAGCAACACTTGTCGGTACATCTCGACGGACGACCGGCCTCCGAACTGTCGCCCTATCAAGTAAGTGTTATGCGAGGAGTTGATGTAATAGTGAGCTAAAGGTTGGTCCATCTCCATGTAGATGTCCAGCCGGTCCAGGAAAACCGGTGCGTTCTCGTCGGACATCAGGTACCTGATCAGGCCGTCCTGGCTCAAAAGCCCTGTGAGGAAATGCACAAAAATTTAACGGATTTAGTAGTATTTAAAAAGTAGTTTAGAAAAAAAAAACGTTCGAGAGAACATAGTGGGTGAGCGGTTGGGGTTGCTAGGATATTTTTAACATCAATATTACTTATTAATACTTATTTTCGAAAAATTATGATGAATTATGAACCTTTTTTTCTCTCTAAGAGGCTATATTTATACGAAAAGGAAGCGCAGCATGTTTCTTTTTCTCACACGGCCCCTAAATTTTATGTTATATTCTAAACGAGCGAAACAAAACACCCTGGCAAATTTTCCTAGGGCATCATATAAATTAGTTATCAGCTGTACAAAATCAAAAAATTAACATTGGAAGTGTGTTTTATCTGAATTGTGGTTGCCCAAAATCAGCATGAGGCAACTCATTATTTTTAAAACCAGTTTTTAGAAGTCATCTTTTAAACATTTACGTATGTTTTTTGAATGGCATAGATTCAAAGTTACATAATTTCAGATAAGCATGGATTTAAACACATCTTTGGTAACATGCTATCCTCTTAAAAATACTTTATTTAGACCTACTGGTAGATACCAAATTAGATGAGAAATGGTGTCAAAATTTTTTCCCCGTATACGATTTTAAAAATGGATTTTAATAGTGGGATAATGGCCTCAGGAAAATACCTCGCGTAAGAGAGATAATTTTGATTAAGTATTTTTTAAAGTTTTAAAATAAATTACTTATTTAATGCATTGTTTGTTTTTAAAATACCATTAAGGTATGTTCCTCTTACCTTGTGTAGCCAATTCCGAATTCCGCTCATAAGTAGCAATGATTTCTCTTGCTCTCATCTCATCGTAAAAAGGATACAGAATCTCATTTAGTCGAGGATCTCTTTGTTTCTGTGTGGACACAAAAGAAATTTTCAAAAATGTTGAAAGTGTCACTAGTTGGAGGTCAATAAAAATAGTGCACAAAGAAAAAATTAAACGAAGAAAATGGTTAAGAAATTGAAAACTTACCTTATTCAAAAAGTTGATGAGTTGTTTTGCTGTGATGGTATCACTTTTGTCCTGTGTTCTGTGAATGCAATTTTCGGTTTTAGAAAATATGGTTTGCGGTACAAGAATGAATACCTTTTCCTTGACTCAAAAACAATTATATTATTCAATATATTAATATTGATGACTATCAACTAGAAACAGTAAGATTTGTATGTGTTAACTATGAAATACTACTAAAGTTAGTCTATTTAATAATTAATCTATCATGTGTGGCAACTTTACACTAAATAAGAAATACTTTTAATGGAATTTAAAGTGTTGAAAATTAGTTTAAAAATTTATTACTTGCAGTTTTATTTATTTACCTAAAATTTTCAATTAAAATATCACCAGTTGACCAAAATGGCCAGAAGATATTTCAAATGTGCAATTTATTATATTATCCATTTGAGTTCCTTAAATAATTACTAAAATTTTACAAAATTTTTCTATAAATCGTCTTAGTCTATCTTAGTTTTTTATGGAATAAAAGCTGCTAGCAGGAGTATTCCCTACGAGGTGTAAAGTTAACTATATCAATACGAAGAATGAAATCAAATAATTTATTTACATATTCACTCACATGTTTTTGAAGAGTTCTTCTATATCACTTCTGGGGCAGAGCTTGTTGTACAGTTGATGGAATTTTTCAAAAGTGAAGTCCTTACCATCGATGACATCATTCTACAGAAAGGTAGATATTTGCAAATATATTACAGAAATAACTTCTTAAATTGAAACTATGAAACAGCATTTTTATTAGAGTGAGAAATAAAGCAACGGATTGGAGTAGAATAAAACTATACTCCCTGAATCATGATTTTTAAATGGGGTTAAAGATTATTTTTTACTTTACTCTACCTATTATCTTCCATATGAAATTATGTTTTTCGCTTTCATATAATTAGAAAATTACCTTTCCATTTGGCAGTCCTACTTCTCCGATGCACTGGTAGACTAGTTTCTCCGTTTTACCGGATGCGAAAGTTTGAGCAATTCTGAAAAGAAGAATTCGCATTTCAAAAATGGAAAAGTATCAAACCATGAAAAAAGTTTAAAGACATTCAAGAGAATATATTATATTTATATTATAATAAAATAGTTAGATTCAGTTTTAATCAGCGCCTGATCTCTTAAAATACAGGTGCCGGAATTGTTAACTTTTGTGTGGTGTAGAGGGTATTTTGAAATAGATATTCTAATTCCCCTAAAGAGAAATAACGGAACGCCATCTTGGTGCGTTCAGGATCGAATTTAGCCCAAGTTATAATTTGTTACAGATACCATAAATCGCCCCAAAACGAGTTTGATGTGGTTATGAGTGTGTAATTTACAGTTCACTGTTATTGTAAAATGAACTTCAGTCATTCCTACCTTTTAATGGGAAGATTTCCTTCTGCATCTACGAGATATCCAAGCTTCATCCAACTGCAAAGATAAGTTTCAAAATGAAATATTTAACTAATTTTTAAGTTTTAATGCATCTTTAATACCTGAACCCTTTGGTTCGGATAGTTTGCAGACGTTTTAAAATTACAGTTCCAAAAAACTATTGTAACCATAAAACGGACATATTTAGATGATTATCTTGATAGAAGAATATTTGGACGAGACACCCAAAATTAAAACATTTTTGACACTATTACGTGTTTATGCTTCAAAAAGTGTCATAAGTAAGAAAGGTCTATCTAAGTTTAAATATGCTTTAAAACTAAAAAGAAATCGTTTACTTAATGACAAATAGGACCAAAACCTGCCTTTAGTGATTTTTAAATAAAACACAAGTTTTTTGGCGTTTGTACTGAAATCTCGTTTGATTAAAATTCTTTGGCCATAAATGTTGAATTATAAGCACCTTCAGTTGTGTTGTTAGAAAAGGCGTGCGTGAAAGTCTATTATAAACTGTTATCATTTCAACTTTCTTAATTTTCATAGTCAAAAATCATGTTAAAGTCAAATTTATGTTTCAAAGTCTAACTCTAAAAACATGTTAAATGGAGAAAGCTACACTAAAAACAAAATTTAATTTTACAAAAAGTTAAATACAGTACTAATGTATTCAGTTTCAGAGTAGATTTCTTGAAACTTACGATTAAGTTAATGAAATTTTTTAAAAATAATCACTGTCAAAAATAAGTTGAAGATTTACGATTTCAATACATCAGTCTTATCTTTCACAAATTGGCATATATTTCTATTGGATCAATTTTAGGATCGTGCGTGAGGGCAGTCGTTAACACATACACCCCCGGTTGAGTCATGTAATAGACACCTGACTGAACGTAATGAATAATTCACGCAAATGGGGATTTCGTGTGGAGTAAAACTTTCAAATATGCAAGAGCCGAACCGATATTTTGACGGGTCAGCAGCACAAACGAAGCGAATATTTTTTTTTACACACTCAGTCAATAATACTCAAAAATGTTTACTACAGTTAGCTTGGTTTGTCACAAAACATACATTAAGTTTGTAAAGAATCGGAAAACTGCTTATTCAAAATGTTCTATGATACAACCAGTTTGAATAAACTACTATGGTTTTACAATAAATTTGACCATTATTTAATTAAGAAAATCAATTGCAAATGATTCAACTACAGTCGAATGCCTAACACCCACACTAGTTCACCATTTAGATCAGAGCAATTTAGCGCTGCCTTCATTTTGACTTAGCTTAAATCAGTAAAAAAACCTTGCATAGTAATAATAAATTTCATAGGAAAAACTATTTGTATTCGTATTAGAAGAAAACTTAACAGTGCTTTATAGTGTAGTATTATGTTATGAGCAATGTGATAAATCCAGGCATTATTAATAATGCCCGCGTATTTCGTGCAAAGAGATAAATACTCATTGATAAATGCGATTGAATTACATTGCCCGCCTCACTTCGGGTGTTATTACAATAAGGCCCGGTTTATCACTTTGTACGTAACATATATTCAGTGAGAAAACATCTAAGTGGTGTATGTCCTTTCATATGCTAGACATTTGTTTCAAAAATCGAAGTAAAGTCTTAACTTGTAGATACCTTATTTAATTTTTAATGTGTTATGAGAGTTTATATCTTTAATTAGTTTCTAGTTGAATAACTAAAATTTCCATACAGACTCAAATAGTGAAAAGAATAAGACATACGCGTGTACAATGGATATACCCTCAACAAAAAAAAAACAATTTAAAAGACACATGGCTACTTTTCTGAAATTAATTCGTGATACGTGTTTTCATGAATAAAGAGAGAGAGAAGACCCAAAGTAATTTACAACGACAGTACTGAATAGAAGTGGCCATGCATAGTTGAAGAGGGCATCAAATATTAATGCTTCCAATAGAGATGTATTGGTCATGTGCGTTGAAGTGAATAGCAACGAGCAGTTAATTTTTTAACAATGAAAATGCCGAAGAAAATATTTGACAATCGGATCTTTTTGGATATACGTGGCTGATTCTTGGTAGGAAATAAATACGATAAATATTACAATACATACATGAAGTAAGGAATACTTGGAAAATTGAAAAGAACTATCTCAAATTTTAATATGTATTTAATATTGAATACTTGGTTTCAAATAAATAATATTGATCAGAAGGTCTATAATTCATTAATCTTGGTTGAAAAGAAAAAAATTAAATTCAAAGTACTGTAAATTGTATGGTTGTATTGGTTTACATTTTATGGTGTTTATTTTTGATAGGCAAATTTCAACCTTTGACTCTCTTATTCTAAAATGGAAGAACATTTCTTGTTACAAAACGTTTAGACCTTAATTTTAAATCTACAATGATTCAAACAAACCGGTTCTGATATAGGACAACAAACGATAAAATCGAATACGCTTATAAAATTTAGTTAAGCAAAATTCTGTTTTCTTACTGTTTTTTGAGGCATGTCATCGGGCAGACGTTGTTTGCCTTGATGTTGTTGGTGATGTAACGAAGATCAGCTTGCCATTGCTGTGAAAAAAACAAATCACAATGCAGTCTCAAATAGTTCCTACCCCACGTAAAATATTTTTTAAAGAATAGAATAATTAAGTATAGAAATGTATTGGTACTTTATGAAAGTGGTATTTAACAACACGACTGAAGTACTGAAACTCACCGATTAAAACGTATTGTAAGATATTAAAGAGCCTACCAATACACTAAATATTTTAAAACCACAAAACACACATACTATAACAAGTCTCTTCCCCCCTACTATTTTATATTGAAGAAGAATTTGATACATACACCTCAATTTGACTTGAAGTACTTGCTTTCACAATTTATTCTAAATTTTTCAGTGGAGTTTGAAACATTAATTCT
This sequence comes from Tetragnatha montana, assembly GCA_963680715.1. Lineage (NCBI taxonomy): Eukaryota > Metazoa > Arthropoda > Arachnida > Araneae > Tetragnathidae > Tetragnatha > Tetragnatha montana. Next base: position 21,276,481 of record OY796681.1, read on the forward strand.
AATTTTTATAATTCCCACCCCTTCTATTGAATAAACATCATTGTAGGAAAAATAACGTTTTTTTTTTAACACTGTACGTATATTATTATTATTCGCACGATTTTTGATGTCTTGTTTAAGAAAAGCTCATAAAAACCTTCATTTGCATTTTCAAATTTAAGTTCCTAAGAATGTGTGTTTTAATCTTTCACTTGTTTAAAAACTTTTTTCATAATAATGAGCCTCTTGATTTTACTACTTTTTAATTTCAAAAGACGTATCGAAAAAAAAAACTGTAATAGAAATATGTGGTATGATAAAGTGTTTTATTTATACCCTAGGGATTACCAGACTACGGATTGTCAAAGACTAAAATGCACGTATGACTAGACTATATATAGTTTCATATCTTCTAAGTTTAAGATGAAATATTTTACCACTCTCCCTCAATTACATCTCTCTCTGACTCTGAATTACATTTCTCAAATTTAATACTATATAGATTGTAAGTTAACTTAATGTAATCTCGGTCCTTTTCACCATAAAAATGTCTCTAATTGTTTTAAATAACAGTGAAACTCGGTAGAAAGCTTAATTACTTAAGTTGTGTTTCTGCATCATAAGGACATTGAATCCATTTTTGAAAAAAATATATATAGTCAACTCTTTTTTCTTTCCACACAAACATTAACGTGAAAACTTAAGATTATCACAACTCTATAATCACAGCCTCGCAATCCAAAAGCAGTCAGTTACATCTCTACCGAAATTGAAAATTCGTAATATCTATATAGAGATGTCATCTGCAATTTACGACCGACTGGGATTTCCATCCACGTCTCGGGCGCGTGCAGCCTAATGTGGCTGCTTTAAATAGAACCATCAGCGGAGGGTGTTTCAGAGAGAGAGCCGGTGTTTTATTTCCGTGCTTCCAATACGGCTTTGTTGTGACCGCACACAAAACCGCCTTTGAGGCCATCAGAAGCGCGCGGGAAGTCTCTTCGAGAAAGGAAGGGTTGGTCTCATTGCTGAATGGAGGAGTGTTATATGAATGGAAGCGTATTTTCGAAGCTCGTTTGAATTGTTACGAGATACACCAAATATAGTGGGGATATTCAAGTTATCTTGAACTCGGCCAGTTAGGAGATGGCTCTACAGTTTTTTTTTTTTTTAAATTTCTTCTATAGGAGGCTTCATCGTTGTTTATTTATAGCTGAAGCTCTTTTATTGGGTTGAAATAACTGTTTTGCAGTGGCGTAGCCATAAAAATTTAAAGAAATATATTGGAATGAGGGATATGGAGTACTCTTAGAACTTTTTTTATGATTTAAAAGAAAATGTTTTTAGGCTTTCGGGAGATATATACCAAAATCCTTCGCTTGGCAACAACTCTGTGTTTGAGACTTTATTACCTCAATTTTAATTTAACCATGATCTTTGCGTTTTTCTAATCCGACTATTGGGAACTAGGTAATCAAATGATGTGAAATTGTCACCGGACTTTGGCGTTTCTTATAACCTAATATGTTATGAGGACAATTTTCAAACTGAGAGTAATTTGAAGATTTCAATTTTAACAATTTCAGGAGGAATAGTGTTCTTTCTTTATTTTACTAAAAGGAGGAATGGATTTTATTTCCTCATCGTCAGGGTGAATTCATAAATCGTTAAATAATCATAGACCGTGATTTTCACCAAACAAATATCAGTCAGTGTTTTCTGAGTATGTCTAAAGAGGTCGAGAAGCAAATCTTTTTCCGGCGGAAGCATTTAAGTACTATTTAAAAAGTTTTTGAAAACACAAATATTTTCACTTACTCTAGCAGTTTCGACGTCAGGACAGATGACGTGGGTATAGTTGATGTTGACCATGTCCGAGCCACTGCAGATGGTCAAGCTGACTTCTTCTAAGTTGAACTTGTTCTTGGCCTGAAGTTCAGCCAGCAGTTTGGCGTCCTGAAAAAAAAACCAGGTTAAGGGCACACAAATTTCATATGGTCAACTTTCCTGAAATATGGCTTGAGGTATTTCCATAAGAAATGGGAGCTTACTTTGGGCACGCCTCCTGCTCTGATGTCATTGACTTGTGATAACTCAAGGGCTTGACCATCCTATGAGAAAGATTTGTTACTAAAACCATGATTGAAATAAAATAATGGAACATTACACATTACTTTTGCCAACAGCAGTTTTATACTGATTTTCCCTCTTTCTTAACCACAAAGGGGACAGTAAAGAATTATTGGTATTCTATTTTATTTTAGAGGACAAATTTTAACCCTTAAGAACTAGAGTACCTAATTTCAGATTGCTATAAAAACATCCCACTTGATTGGGTTTCAACAGCCATTTTAGTTTCATTAGAAAAGAGTAAATATTTTTTTTTCTCCTCATATACGCTCATTATAATTCTTTTCTTGAATGTTGTTGTTTGGAGAAACTGTTTTCTTTGTGAAAAAATGTTATGTTAAGAAGCTCTTACTTGATCTCGTTATCTTTAAATTTACTAACGACGATTCTTAAACCCTCTTTACACTGTACGAGATAAACATGATTCTATTAATATTTATTTTACTGAAGAAGAAATGTATCTTCTAAAAAGAATGCATAACGAAGTAGAAAAGCAGAAACATTCGGGGTGATGAAGAAACGTAGCCGTCCTAAGAATCCCTATTTCACGAGGGAGAAGTTTAGAAAACAACTTCTCTCTGCAACGTTTCTTCAACCCTCATTTCCACATTCAAATACTACTATTTCAAACATTCAAAAAATAACACTCTTTAGCAATGAAACATTCCACGGCTTATTTTAGCTTCGATGCGAACAGCAGTGGCTTTGGTGAACGAGACGGTGAAAGGGGATATCTAGGCTTAGAGCAGGAAAATCCGTAACATGATGCCTTACGCAAATTTAAAAATTCCCTAATTCAAAATTTAGTGTACTTACAGCTTCTATCCATTGAATCATAGCAAAGAACTAACATGCTGATTAACATCTTCTTTGTATGTTGTAAAGCACTAGTGTCGAGTGAAAATTTTTCGGGAGCTTTGTTCCTCGCATTTATTTTAGGATGTCCCATTTTTTTTTATTACTAAAGGATATTTATATAGCTACGTTAGAAATTGTACTCCCTTCAGGGTCTCAATCATATCAGGTATATAGGGTCTTACTTCTTATTTAGCTCATGTACATTTTTTCCGGTAGCCCAAATTATCACTTCTTTAGTTCGTAATTCACGGACCTGGAAAAAGCTGTAACCTTCCCCCGAACCTAATAAAATTTACCCGAACCTAATGTATTGCTCCTATGGAGCTGGCAGGGGCTTCCCCGAACCAGGTTCGTAGGTTCGGGCACTTTTTCCAGGTTCGGTAATTCATCATAATAAAAACATCATACGACGTGTTTGTAAGTAACATAAACATCTTTTTTCCCTAACTTTATTAAACACCAGAGTTACTTCAACATGGTAAATAAAAGGCTCGGAAAATCTGAAAAGCTTTTTCATGAAATTGTTCGAATTGTAAGAGACTTAAAGTATGATTAGGATAGAAATTTCTTTCTAACAGTTTCTATATAACAAATACATAACTTTTGTGCTGATTTTTACAAAATGGTAATTTTACACACAAAACTTTTTACAGTCTACAAAATTTACTTTACTTTTTTACTGTATGAGCCCCTCCACATCCATCTAACTATAGTAAATGTCTTGTTATATAAATTAAGTATAGTAACCCCCGCACTTTATTGCACAATGAAATGGTGAGTAGGTACTGTAGTGTTAACTAGTGTTCGGCACTAGTTAACTAGAACTAGTTGCAACTAGTAGTTAACTACTGATCAACTAGTAGTTAACTAGTAGTTTAACTACTTTTAGTTTAAAGTAGTTCAACTACTTTTAGTTTAAAGTAGTTCAACTATTAGTTTAACTACTTTTTTAATTAACTACTAGTTAAAACTACTTTCAAATTTTCAACTACTTCAAGAAAAAATTATTTGAAATTTAAAATGATATTTAAAATTTTTATAAAAGGTGTACTCAAATACCATAACCAGAAATAAAGACTATTTTTCCGCGAAGTATAAACGTTTTTTGTGATATAGATTAGAAAGATGTATTAGAGTTTTGCCAAAAAGTAGGTTATGAAATTAAATAGACTAGTTAACTAGTAGTTAACTACTTTGGGAAATAGTTAACTACTAGTTGCAACTAGTCCCAGGAAAAAATAGTTAACTACTAGTTACAACTACAATTTCCCAAACTATTTAGTAGTTGGTAGTTAACTATTTTTTGAACACTAGTTGCCGAACACTACTTAACTGTGAATGAATATGAATTCGATATTTTAGTAATTTTAATACTTACTCTAGAGAGCCCCTGGGTTTAAACAAGAGGTATTTAGAGCAGCCAATATAGCATTCAACTTTTCAAGTGTTAAATTATGAACTTTTTTTTCAAAAGTCTCTTATTAGGGAATAAATATGACAGTAATTATGAAATGAAAATCCCAAGTCTCTATGAATTTGGAAAAAATAATCGAAGGAAAATAATGTGCATCTGGTCGATTAGCGTAAGGCAATACTTTTAAAAATACTACTGTAAAATTGAAACCCTATCTGACTCGGTTTAATGTGACGTCAATAGAGCCAAATATCCAAGAACTTCCTCGAACAGAACCAGATACCTCTCTAATAGTTTTGATACGAACGAATAAATGTCCACACACACAATTTCTTTTTTCCTCAATTACAGCCTTTGCAAAGATAGTAAGGCCGTTAAAGGGAAAAAAACACCCGAATTGTTCAGATTGTGATAAAATCACCAAAATTGCTGGAGGTATAGTTTAAAACATGCTGAATCCAAAATCGACCGGAAGCACTCTGGCGGAAGCGTTGTTTTGGACTTCCGGTCAAAAACAAAATGGCCACCCGCGGGCCTATTTTCGGTAGTTTTAATGATAAAAAGATAATTTTGGTGACGAATATTATGTTTTAAAGGTCAAGAATCATGATTATGATACAAAAAAGTGCAATTTATGCATAAAAAACTGATTAAAATTAAATAAAATCTCTTAAATAGTGTGATAGAGTCAATCGGTAGGTTTTTTCTCAATACATTTGTAAAAAGGTTTTTATTTCGACGGTATTACATGTTTTTGAGGTGCTGATTCCGAATATCAAGTTTGCTGTCATGTGGTAGGTCGACTTTATATAAAAAATTGCAAAATATTTCAAAAAATCTTAAAATGTTTTTCTCTATCTTCAGATTTTTGCTTATATTTCAAAAACAATAACTTATTTGAAGATGATCTCAGTTACTAAGTTAAAGTAAATAAAATTTACTATAAAATTCACTATTAAACTTCCATTTTCTGAAGAATAGTAGTTCAGTTAGAGAGTGCTGAAAAGCAGCTATTCTTTTGTTCTTCTGCAAAAAAGTCACATACGTACGTTATATTAAATATTAAGATTATTTAATTATTAATTAATTTAATTATTACATATAAGATATTTTACTACACGTAAAATACAACAAAATACTAAATCAATGTATTAAATTATAGGAATGTTTAAATGTACTGATATTCTATTTGTTTTCATATTGTGTTGAATCCGAATTTAAGGTTTATTTTTATTTTAAAGGTCACCTTCAAATAAAAAAATTGCTACAAATTTTTCTCAAAAAGGGCAGTGCACCAAATTTTAAGCACGTAAAATTTCTTATAAAAAGCATATTAGTTCATTTTTATCTTTTGACAAGCGGTATCGCCACTAGAGCTTTCTAAAGAAGAGTAAATTTTTCTTCTTTCAATAAAGTGAAGAACGCTTGCTATTTAACCACCAAATCTCTAAATAAATAAAAATTATTTTCAAACATTTTATACCAAATGAAATAACATTTTATTTCTACACACAAACGCGAAAATCACTGTATCAGAACGCTTAATATGAACACTTAACAACTCGTTAGAAAATAAAAGTTAACCATAATGCATCTTACGTACTACTTTAATTTGTTGTACTGCACTTTTTTGAGAAACTATAAGTTTTGTGAAAATTACGAAAAACTAATAATTAAAGTAAAAATTGAGGCAATTTTTTATATCTAATATTTAATCATTTATAATTATTTTTTGAACATGCTTAGTCATCAATTGATCCGAAATATGTTTCCTTATGGTTAATACACCAAAAGTAAAGCGAAAATTGGAGATAAACAGCTGGGAAGGTCTGTTTTAACCGCAAGGCGCAAACAATTTTATTCGCGATTTTCGCTTATCTCCTTCCCCTTTCTTAGTAAATGATAATGTAGGCACTATTTTAGTGAGGAATGAAATTCTCTTTCACGTGGCATAAAAATTTGTGGATATTATTTGTTTTCTAGCGGGTGGAAACTTACGTTTGTCACTTTTTTTGCAGAAGAATAAAAAATAGCTGCTTTTCAGTACTCTATATAACTGAACTACTATTCTTCAGAAAATGGAAGTTTAATAGTGAATTTTATAGTAAATTTTGTTTACTTTAACTTAGTAATTGAGATCATCTTCAAATGAGTTATTGTTTTTGAAATATAAGCAAAAATCTGAAGATAGAGAAAAACATTTTAAGATTTTTTGAAATATTTTGCAATTTTTTATATAAAGTCGACCTACCACATGACAGCAAACTTGATATTCGGAATCAGCACCTCAAAAACATGTAATACCGTCGAAATAAAAACTTCTTTACAAATGTATTGAGAAAAAACCTACCGATTGACTCTATCACACTATTTAAGAGATTTTATTTAATTTTAATCAGTTTTTTATGCATAAATTGCACTTTTTTGTATCATAATCATGATTCTTGACCTTTAAAACATAATATTCGTCACCAAAATTATCTTTTTATCATTAAAACTACCGAAAATAGGCCCGCGGGTGGCCATTTTGTTTTTGACCGGAAGTCCAAAACAACGCTTCCGCCAGAGTGCTTCCGGTCGATTTTGGATTCAGCATGTTTTAAACTATATCTCCAGCAATTTTGGTGATTTTATCACAATCTGAACAATTCTTCCCTTTAACGGCCCTACTAAGAGTGTTTGTTATTTGGAAGAATGCTAACAAATGTTTGACAAAAGATGCAATGAAACAAATAGAGAAATCTACGAGTAAAAACTTTCTAATAAAAGCTTTGATATTATTTCAGCTAATTTATATCTAAATCATCTGAAATGAGCAAATTACTATTAATTTAACTTAGATTTTTCATATATATCACCAAACTAATTCTAAGTATTTTTTTATTAATATTTTATTACTTATAAAAAACTGTTATAACATAAAAAAAACTAAATGTTTACTCTTATAACAAAAAAATTATATCTTACCCTGCCTTCACTTTTCCAATAGATGAAAAACCCATATTCGTCAACTTTGAATAAAGCATTTGGCTCGTAGGCAGCTTGTTCTTTTTCCTGCAAATAAAATAATCGAAAACTCTGTATAATAATTACTGAAACATTAACTAATTAAATTGATAGAAACCTTTTATAAGACAATGAAGAAAAGAGAGCTCAATTGTTAGTTTTTTAGAAGTTTCTGTTAGCGCTAATAGGCAACACCCAAACACAATTTAAGCTAATTTTTTTAAAATAAAATATCTGAAGGAAAAAAGAAAACTTTTTACAAGACAATTTAAAACTTCGTTGAGTAAGGGTACTGTAAATCTCTCAATAAAGAACTTAAAATTTTTGAAGGGAACATAATTTCTAATGACATGGGCCTTGAGCAATTCTTTAAGAGGCTATTATTACAAGGCTGATTTAGATAATGCCGTTTATAAAGAGCAGCAAAAAGTCATTTATTTTGACATCTTCCTGGCTTTGTGTCAAGAAGAATCTTCCATGAAAGAACAAAACTTAAAATGCGTTGCTCTTTTCAACTGCATTCTTTGCATTTGTTGAAATTTTAAAGTTCAATAGTTTTATTCTTACAATTCTACTATTCAGTAAAAAAATACGGAATTCTATTAAATTTCAATTAGTATTCTTGGAATTTCATTTCTTGTATAATACTTTATTTATTGATTGTGGGACGCTTGCGAAAATTCCTAGAATTTTGTGGACGTATGAAGCGGTGCCGGTTAAGTTAATGTCAGAGTTTACGGTTAATTTTCCGGGTCACGAAAATGCAGAAAAACGACCGGTAATAAAAATAATCAGACCAACATGTTACTATGTAATAACTACAGCCATATTTGTTCCTGAGCGTTAGAGGGTAACTTTTTCGTTAAGAGCTAATTTTTTTTTGCAATTTTTAATAGGAGAAACCAAGGTAAGATAAACATACTTGTTTACATTATAAATATAATAAATATATTCTTAAAGTATGATTAACTAGTAGTAATTTAGAGTGTTAAATTGAGAGACAGTGTAAAATATTTGTAATTTAAAACAAAGTAATAATACTAATAGCCTTTTTCTACATTTTGACCAGTTTTTAGGGTTTAGAGTGACTTTTCCTTATCATCCCACTCTGGCTTATACCCAGGGTAGAATGAAATGAAGGATTTAACTTTGGTTTTGATAGAAAAAATATTTACATTTTTTCTTGTATTATTTTTTTTGGGTATTATTAAGGACTAAAGTGTTCGTTGAAGAAAAATTATAGTTATCTCAATCAACCATTTTGTACTTTTAAACTACTCTTTCACCAGTTCCCCCATCCTTCCCATTATCCCCTATTAATGGATATTCTGTTTAAGGTAGAAGTGTGTGGTGTGAGTTTTCAAACTAACCATTTATTCTAAAGCTTATAACGCCAAGTTAAAAAAGTCGAGTAAAAACAGTCCGTCTGAAAGTATGTACCGTCAACTTGGGTAAATTTACCGGTGCATGTAATCCCCCCCAAAAAAAAACTATACCATGCAAAAGTGAGTGATTATGACTTATTTATCTAAAAAAGGCTTTACCTGTTGTTTTAGCAATAAATAAATGAAAATCTTCTTTATCCGCATAAAATATTTGTTTTTATTATGTTACCCAAGTTAAAGGTAATTGGAGAGTCAGGGAATGCAACGGGGTGCATGATAATACAAGCAATCAAACACCCCCAAAATCATAAATTCGGTTGATAAGTATTTAATTAATTTATTTTTATACTTAAAAATGGAATATTATTGATAAGCCACTAAACTTTCTTCTAATGAATCAAAGCTATAAAAAAATTTAAATATTTCTACTCCATTTCGTCATCTCAATATCAAACACTACTACCTCCGTTCGGCAAGCTTCAGGAATCCCGATCCTTGGCAATCGGATTGTTGGAGAAGCTTATTTGATTGGTTATGATCTCTCTAGCTCCATGATGTCAGCGCTTACGAACCAATCAAATGAGCTTCTCCAACGGTCCGATAGCCCGGGATTCCCGAAGTTTTCCGAACGGAGATAGTAGTGTTTGATTTTAAGATGACGATTTATTCTTTCGAGGAATGATACAACACAAGACCATTAATTAGAATAAAAGTCTCTTACCTCTTCCCACCTGTCGAAGATGCATCCCTTGAGCAGCGCTGTCGGCACCGGCCGTTGCCAGTTGAACTCGTACAGCTTGGTCATGGCTCACCACCGCCGCCTCCCGCTCAGCTGCTGCTGCTGCTTTGGCGATCCTATACAAAAAGAACATCAACGTCAAATGCTATATCAGGGGTTTCCAACATCCAATCACTCGAGGTCCGCAATCGAAATCACAAGTCAAGTGGCGGGGTGCAAAGTAATCTGGCTCCTTTTTATCGATGATATATTTTTCTGGGGGTAGAGTCTTTAATATAGAATTTTTCCGGCGAGAGAGAGATGGAGGTAATTAAGATATTGTGAAGGCACTACTGTATTTTCAAAAATATATAATATTTGACACTATACATCTTTTAATACTGAGGGATGGAATACTAGGGTCTTCTTCCAGAAAATGTTTGTAAATTTCCCTAATAGTAGGGGAGCCCAGAGTGTTTTTGGGTAGTAACTCGAGCGCTTCAGATAATCATAAGGGGGGATACCTTGCATCCTTTTGAGTAACTCCACCAAATATAAGCTCTCTATGTAGGGGGGTTTGTCTAGAACAGTCCGTCAGATTTGTAAAAAAAAATTAGTTAAATGGAGATACTCGAGCGTGTCATATAATGATAAGGTTGGTTAGGTACCAGCTAAAAAGTGTACATTTTCTAAAATCTGCCGATTTGAGCGGTGGGTAAGGGAGCGGGAGGGTTACAAAGTTGCAAAGTAAAGCCAAGACCGGTAAGACGCTATCGCTCTTTTTGAGAAAAATGTACGAAACAAAATGTTTATAGACTAGTAGCCAGGAAACTAGGCTCAACTAGTTGTAAACTGTCTTGGTAGCCAATCTGACGCGCTCGAGTATGTCCATGTAACTAGTTTTCTTTCAAATTTTGACGGGCTGTTCTAAACAAACCCACCAACATGGAGAGCTTATATTTGGTGGAGTTACTCAAAAGCATGGAAGGTATCTCCCCTATGATTATCTGACGCGCTCGAGTAAATCCACATTTAGCACCATGGGCTCCCCTACTATAAAAATAGTGTTTTAACTAGTTTTTGGATACTTCATTTTGTCCCTCTTCGTGATAAAAGTTGACCTAAACCCTTATAGCCCCTTGCTACGCTCAGGGGGAAAATTTCAGGGTATACAACCTCCCTTTTGAAATTCAGTCTTTTAATTTTTCACCATAAACGACCAAAGGGTAAAAAGGGTTCGGGGGTCCTTCATTAAATTTTTTTTAAATTTTATTGTACTAAATTGCTCTGAGGATATTTTTTGTGGGGTTTTCAGGAAGCTTCGCGGACCACACAAAAGGACCCGGCGCCCGCCCGCCCGCCAGTTGAAAACCTTTGTGCTAGCTATACACTCGATTCGAACCATGGGTGCCACTCTTCAGTCCCGGGGTAAATACAAAATTTAAAATCAACCGACCAATCGGCAGTGATTTGTACTTATATTTTGCCAAGAAATAAGCCCTTTTTCACAAATTACAGCTTTAACTCAAAATTTTAGAACCTATTTAATTGTTCATATGATATTTTATAGGGTTTTCTGTAATTTAAAAAAAATATTCCAGTATGGGGGAAAATAATTAAAGATAATTCTAAGTTCAATAATTTTTGAAAAGTGGCACCCATGATTCGAACGCACAGAAAACTTTACCAATTTATCAGCGAGTTTCAAAATTACTGTAAAAATATTTTCGAAGACAACTATGTATATGTATAGCGTATTTCCCATTATCCATGAGTATTGTCGTATGAGATCTTCACGGTATACAGTGGCGTTTTGAGTTGTTTTAAAATTAATTTTAAAATTATAGAGAAGCTTTTACCAAAAATTTTGAATCTTCAAGACACAAATTTATAAAAGAACTTTTTAGGAGAAAATTGATAGTTTTTTTAGAGAGGGTTATTAATGAAAAAAAATCACTTCAAAAGCTGTATTTAGAAGGAAAACAATACCTTTCCCCCTATTTTAGTAATTATTAAGAGATAGAATTGTAATAATTTATCCATAATGATTAATATAAATTATTGAAACATTTCGAGATGTTCGAATTAATATGCAAAGTTATAAGAACAATTACAACTAGGTTTATATTTGATTTAAGAGTTTACCATGATGTATCCTTGAACTAGATAAGAAAACCAGTAGGTCTATGTTCTTATCGTCTTAAAAGTTCGTGAGCATCATCTAAATACGAGATTTACGAAGAAAAATAAATTTAATGTAGAAATTGAACTTCACTTAAATGCAGTAATCTGTGATTTACTCTGAATTAATATTTATGAATTTTATTTATTCATAAGAGTATTCCGAAACCTAGAAAACTTATTAATGGATGAAACCAGTTTATTTTGGAATTGTTTTATGTATGGATCTCAGAAAGGAGAAACTTTCCTTAAAAGCAGGAAATTAGAAAGTTCAAAAGAACGTGATGAAACTATTTTATTAGCAGTTAGTGGGAATTTTAATAAAATATAACGGTTTCTATTTGCCTCGCATAGATTTTAAAGAAATTTCTTCTATTACATATTCATGAATAGATTAGACTCCACGTAACCTGCGATAAATGATAACGAAATAAATATTTCTCAAAATGACTTGTTTTTAGACTTATAAGCAAAAATTGGTGAAAGAGGCTAGTTAAAATTATTTATTACAGTTCGTATAAAAGCTATTGTATTTAGTTTAAAACCGTTTAAGTTATAGAATTTTTTGTTTTGTTATAGGATAAAATTTTCAGCACAGTGTGTTTCTGAGGCTTTTAATAATTTTAAGGAGTGGAGATCACACAAGCTTTTTGAAACATCACAACATAATTCATAGAACCATCTCTTGTCCTTAAATCTTAAATTTCTAAAACTAAAGCAAGAGGTTGAATTTCGAATTTGCAAACTTGTATATTTCGCTACTCCTTGAGGAAAAAATTTTAATAATAAGTTTTAAGTTTGAAATAAAAAACAACCGTCTCTCGATATCTATACTTATGAATTTAGCTTCAAAAACCAGAACATTAAAGATCTTCGTTTTCTATGACAGGATGAAAAACCACAGATCCAATTTAGATTTCTTAAAGGTTATAAGTTCCTCACAAACCAATAATACCCAACAAAAAAGATTTGAACAGTAGCTTTATTTTAGATGGGAGACTGTTTTTTAATAGCCAACCTCTGTATGATTTGAAACTGAATTATTTATATTTCCTAATAGTTCAGGCAAAATGAGAATGAAAGAAATTTTACTGTGTCAAGTGTGTAAAAAAGACTTTCCATAGCCAACACAGATTTCACAGCTTAAAATTGAGACAGTTAGAATGGCACAAGACCTAAGACACAATGTACTCAGAATTAAAATAAAACACTTAGATGTTGGATAAACAAAATTTTAAAGAATTTTATTATGCTTGATAAATGACATGGTTTGGAAATGTGCTGGTTTGGTAACTAAAAAGGTAGAGTGAGTTAACAGAATTACTAAAAATACTAAAAGCATTACATATTTCTTTTTAATACCAAATGTAAAACTATGGAAGTTATCTGGATCATGTTGATAATTTAACTCCCTACAAGACTCCCGATTAAGATTAACAGATAAAATATAGTAAAGGTATATTTATTCATTGTTAGGCTAAGACACTCTTTTAGCAGATAAGCCATCACTACAAATATCACCGAGACTATTATAATTGACCCCTCTTAATATTAAAAAGTGTGTGAAAAGGAAAAAGATTGTTATTCAATTGAATAACAATCTTTTTCCTTTTCACACACTTTTTAATATTAAGCAATTAAACCGTTGACAAAAGTTGTTTTCGAAATGAATCACCGAAAGTGGTGTAAAATATCAGTTCATTCTTTTCCTAGGAATTCTATTTCATACTTCGCAATATTTATAATTAAAAACTATTGGTTCATCCTTTAGGTATTATTTAAATGTACTTAAATTATAAATATTCTGATATTTATATTAAATTCATGACAGTAACAGTTATTTTTAAAATTTTTATGAGATGTTAAAATACACACAATAGACTTCTAATAAATCTTAAAAACCACTGTCTTTTTCTACATTTTAATTCAATATTCTGAAAAGAACACCTACACTGACAACAGGTTTCGGATATAATGCTTTGATCTGTAGAAATTCAAAAATTTGACATAAAAAGTGAAAAAAAAATGCTTATATATTGTGAAACCTAATTCAGACGTAACCTAAATTATTTTCACTTTTATTTGGTTAATTTTTGAATTTATACAGCTTAAAAATTTTTATATGATGTCTTTGGAAAACAAAACTAGGTGTTTGGTGTACTCCTTCAGATCATTGAATAAAAATTGGGGGCCACCATAGAAAAAGAAACAAGTGGTTAATTATAGAGTTTTCAAGAACACACTGAAATCTAAATAATAAAAAATTACACTAAAATAATCTTAGTAACCCCAGCCGATCGCCTACAATAGGCACTGTAATGTTCCCCGAAGACTATACGTACACATTGAAGTATTATAATGCATGTATTAAAAAAACTTCACTAAAATAATCCCTTTATCTTTTAGGAAGCGCGTTGGATGTAATATGTCTATAGGTAAGAGCGTTTCGGAAACCTTGAGAAAGAAAGCATGGACAATCCAGCTGTCAAATAAACCTTTCCCCATCCTGCCGCGAACAGAAAGGAGAAACAAACACACAATCTGAAAAATCAGATTCCATTTTTCCTCCAAGCATCCAGAAAATGACGAGTGTGAATGTCGCTATTGTCTTGAGAGTGTCGGAAAGCGAAAGATCGTTTTAATAAAAAAAAAGGAGGAAAGAGGGAAAATGCGAGGAAGAATTGACGAGCGTGTTGTGGAGAAACCATCAGGAGCAGATGGTTGAGCGAGAATGACGAGAAGACAAAAAAAATTTTGAAGTGACACCAGTCATTACGGAGAATTTTTTTGAATGAGAAGGTGACGAATAGATCTCGTGTGATTCCAGCACGTGTTTTATTTTACTCGTCAATCTTCTGCATACAAGTAAAAGGGATGGGGAAGTCAAAAAACAGACGGATTAATTGGAGAAAGAATATGGATGGGAAGTTAACCCCAAAATAGCAGTGATTCAGTGGAGCCAAAATGCAATGAAACAGTTTTTAAGAATGTGTTTGGGTTTACCTCCATTTCTCTCATTCTCTCTTCTTTAGTATTATTCAATCATGTAATTTCGTTCTTTATTACCCTAGCAATTTCTCCCTGTCTTTAATGATGTTTCTCGTTATTTCTCCTTCCTCCTTTCCGATTCATTCTCTATTTCTCATTAAATTTTCTTCATTTCTCTCTCTCTCTATCACTTGTTTATCTCTCAAAATCTCAAATAAACCTTGTTACATTCATTCACTTTTTCCCTTTCTCGCCTTTTATTCCACATCATTCTAAAGCAAGAAGATTCACGAGAAAATACAAGTTATGATATAATTGAGTCTACAAAACTCAACTTCCTATCCCTAACTTTAACCCTCCTAATGATAAAGGAGAATTTTTGTGAAAAAATAAACTAAACGCTTTATTGAAAAAGATATGCCAGGAGACAAGAATAAGGACACACCAACGACATTCATACCGTAAAAGAAAAAGGTGTATAAGGACACGTTTTGCCTGCTAGGGAAAATGGTCGTAAATAAAATTTAAACACCGGAAAAACCCTCACCATTGCTTTGACCAAACAACCGAAAAATCAATGTCGGCGCATTATGTTGTCCGGTAGTTACCTCATCGATTGAGGTTCATTCCTCCCTTTCGGCAAGGCTCGCGGCGAATAAATATCTACTTTCGGGTGTGCATTTGTTAAGATGTTTATGAAATTAGATAGGTTCTGAAGTATTTTCGGTTGCATCTCTTCTTGGGTTTTGGTGGATCCATCTTCTTGGCGAAAACATGCGTACATGATAGAGTAATATGTAGACCAATTAGAAGATTTATGTATGTATGGTTGTTAGTAAAGGACAAAATATCATTATTTATATTTTTCCTCTTTTACCATGTTTTTTTCAACTAAAAATATATTTAATGGCTTAAAATACAAATATGTAGTTTGTTCCAGACGTCTCTTTTTGATTGATGGAGGGAGTTCTCTCCTAACTCCTAACATCAATTTTTCTCCTCTTCATTTCAAAAGTGTTTACGTGTGTTTCATCATATCTCTTAAGTAAACCACGTAAATTTTCTAATTCCACTTCGTAAGAGTTTCACTCACACCAATCAGAGTGTTCGCAGAGCCGAATGGCAATCCCATATTGAGAATGAGAACCAATCAGAGCTCTGACTCACATCTCACGAAGTAGAGGGTAGTATAATCTGCGTTGAGCACCTTCTAATTTAGCCTTCAGTTGACTTTCCTATCACACATCTCAATCCTTCAGCCGCTTCATTTATCTGACAAAGGTGACCAAATGCATATCCAATGAGAAACCCCTCATTTATACCCCAAATCAATTAAACGCTGGCCCACGTGCCGTCATTTGTTTACCCTCGCCCGGCACGGTCACGGAGACGCTTTTCACGGAAGGTAGCGTGATGCATCCGAGACGTGCGAATCGAGACAGTGGTACGCCGGTTGCCATGGCGACCGGTCTCAAGGAGATGGGGAGGCTCAGGACAAACAGAGCTTCGATCCGCGAGGTTCCCGAATGTACACGAACAGGCACTTCAATTAAAGGCGATGGAGTGGATATCAGGTTGTACACGAGTTGTATTGTGTAGTCATTAACTTTGGCCGGACAAATGGGGATCCGTGACTGAGTTAATAGGTCATCCTTTTTCAGGAGAGCTCGGGGAGACGGGGTGTATTTCCCCCGATTTTTGTTCCTATTAGGAAGAGTTATTTTTCTTATTCCCATTTGTGTATGGTGTTTTTTGAAAAGATATGAAAGGATATACCTATTTGTCTTGATGAGTACAAATCTCAATTTCAAGTGGTTTTAGTATCTTAAGCAGGTTAAGTTATTACTATACCTTTTAAATATAATATGCTAGTTATAAACGGTGTTATATTCAAACTTTACGCATATGAACTTAATGTTTGTGTGTTTGGTTTCGGTCTTATGGTGCCAAATAATCTTTAAAAGTTATTAATGAAATAGAAATACTATTTCAAACTATGTATTAAGTATTTAGTACATAGTTTGAAACTAAATTAAAAATACGAAAATGCTACATTATCTCATCCATAGAGACGTCATTGATATTTTAAAACAAATTGACATGAATAAATAGCTCAAAATTAACTATACAGAAACAAAATATGATGCCTAAAAAAGCAGATCGCAAATAAAGCATCGAAATCCCCCTGCAAAATCAGTTAATCTCTTGAATTTGGAAAAGAACTTGATTACTTCATAAAAAATTTAATAAAAAAAAATATTATTTTTCTAGAGGAAAGTTTATATGCAAAATTCCTCTCGTAAAAATAGTTATCGATTGTTCGTAATACTTCATAAATTGTGAAACACAAATAGACTTCAGTTTGAATGATTACCGGCCGTATTCACCTGTAACTACACCGGTGGTTAAACGACAGTTGATTAGTAGTTAAATAAGAAAAACTATTTTTTCGCCAATCAGAGGTTTGACTCCTGGTTAACCACCGGTCAAGTTACCGGTGAATAGGGCCGTTAGTATCACCCCGTTATCATTAAAACTTCATAACAGTTACAAAAATAACAGCTCCTGGGTGAACTTACTTTCAGAAGCGTTTACGCAGTATTTGTCACCATTGCCGTCACCCCTCCTCGTTTCCCCATCAGCGAAACCTTCTAGAAATTTCTTGCAGACAGACTAGTCGCATTTTCTTCGAATGTGTTGTGTGTGTGTGATTTCGAACTATTTCACTGGGAGCGACACGCATTTCTATATATACTCGCGCGTCTCTTGAGCTGCTGCAAACGGTGAATGAATGGCGAACATGTTTAGTATTTTTTACGCCTAAATTTTGGCAGGAGCTAGTTCTTGTTTCCTGCCCCTAATCGTACACAAAGCGTGTCCCTTCCTTTAAGTTCAGATTTACTGTTGTTTTTCTTCTCCCTTGACAGTAATTGTCAAATTGTCTCATGTTTCCTTATAAATGTGTCGGCAAATTTATAATTAGTGCCAAATTTTTTTGGGGGGGATTCTTTTGTTACACAACGGTTTTTCTAGTACGGGTATCGTATGTCTTTAGTAATTTTCCTTTGCGTTATGTATCTTCTATCCTCTTTTGTTTCATCTCCAAAAAAGTGAATGTAAAAATTACTGCGATCTGAAATAAATATTGATAGCTAATCCTTCACAGATAGAAAAATAGCTAAGTTTTAGTTTATGTTCTTTTCATTTTTGAAAGATACTATTCATACTGACTCATCTAAGAATCAGTTCAAGATGAGTTGGCAGCCCAAAAACACCATTCTTGAAAAAAATTATGTAAAAATGCTGTCAAGTAAAATTTATTAAAAAGATACAAAAACGTAAAAAAAAGATAACTTGTTTACATATTCGTTAAAAATTTAAAAACTACAAATCCTAAAAGCAAAGAGTAGGGTTCCCTTTAAAAAAATCATGAAAATAAAAATTGTTTCAGAATTAAAAATGTGTAAAGTTTATTTAAAAAATAATAAAGTAAACATCGATTTTAATGCGAAAACTACAGATTATTTGTTGTGAATTAAAAGTATGTTGATGTTGAAATTTAGAAAATCCCTTTGGAAGGGCATTTACACTAAACTAATTCTTCCGGCGAATACTGTAAGTAAATACTCCGCCATTTTAAATGTGAGCATAAAAAATTAAGGGATGCATATGTACCCCCATAAGAAACAATATTTTAGCGTTTATGACTAGAACTGTGGTATTAACTGTGGGAGGAGTAAGATTAAAGTATTGACTGGAATGATATGCCTGAAATTTTCCATACAAATCCAACTTTTTGCGGAACGTGTTTAATAGCAATTTACTGTAGATTTCAGTTTATAACAGTTTCAGTTAGTTATTAGTAAAAACATACAGAAAAAAAATTTATCAGAAAAAAACAGGAGTATGGAAAAAAAAAACAAAATTATGACCGCCAACCCACTCCCAAATCATCACCCTCACGAATTATACAATGATCTCGTCACTGGTCATTAAGTAGCTTAAAACTAAACTCATTGACACAACAGCTCATGAAGGCCAAGGCCTACAGTGGGCTCATTAGTTTTCGTGACCAAGTGCCCTGGGGTAGGAGAAAACTACCAAACGCAAAAGTGGAAACGTTCTCCCTAGTTTAGAGGGTTGGTCTAACGTGGTGGTCCGTGAAAGTGGGGGAAAGGGTCCGTGAAGGAGCCAGGTAGCACAAAAAGATTCCTAATATACAGGGTGTTTCAGATAAATGTTTCATAACTTCTAGGGGAGGTAGGCTACATCAAGACGAACAAGAATCGGTATAGAAAGGGGGGTCGCAAGTGGAGTCTGAGGGGTGAAAATCACGGGTGAAAATTAGCAAAAAACTTTTTTTTTACATTACTAGGGGGCCTGCCCCCTGCTCGCTATCGCTCACCAACCCCCGTAACTGCTTCGCAGTTCTTCTCAGATCGCTTCGCGATCTTAGCGAGCAGAGCTCGCTTGTTCATCTCAACAATCCAGCCTAACACTCTTCTCGACTTAATTAAGCCTCTTGTAATACCGAAAATACCTCTCTCTTGCTTATAAATAATTTAATTCGTATCATTCCCCTAAATTAACAAAAATGTTGCTGAAATACATTCCTTTTTTAGCTTATCAATAATTTAATCGAAATGTTAAAAAATATCCAGCAAGTCTACTAATAATCATCAACCATTTTGTAGAAAAAACATTGTTGAAAATAAAAGAAATTAGACTCATCATAAAACTCGCCTGTTTCTCTAGTGAACGGCCACAGAAAGAGAAGAAAAAATTAAAACTTTGAATCTTAATAACTCCAAAACTAATTAGAATGTTTTAAAAAACAAAACGCCAATATTTTTATAAAAAATAATTGTATGTGTGTTTAAAATATCATAGTTCTACTGTGATTAGTTTTTCCTTTATTACGAAAAAACCGAAAACCCGTCAAAAATTTCGAAACTTTAAAACTTAATTACTCCAAAACTAATTCGAAATTCGAAAAAAGGGCGACGAGGTGCAAAACTTCACATCTAAGAGAATGCGGCTGCAAAAAATCATATTTCTGCTGCGAATAGATTTTGCTGGGGGCGAACTCGCAGCAGAAAAAAATAATTTTCGACTTTGACATTAAATAATTCCTGAACTAATTATCTCATTAATTAGCTATTTGAACGAAAAGGACCCTCATACATTTGTCTACAAATGGTCAAAATTTCAATAATTTCCGTTCCATAGTTTTTGCATAGCGACAATTCAAAATTGTCAAAGTGAAGATTTTCTGAAACAGCGGCGGCGGCAGCGGCAGCGGCGGCGGCAGCGGCGGCGGCGGCGGCGACTGTTACTTTTTTTTAATATAGAGAGAAACCAATTAAAATTTTCCATGTAAAAACGCGATGCAAGTGTTTATTCTTATCAAAAACAGACCAATAAATGAAACAGGCATGCGTTGTAAGTTGATAGACTGCAATAGAAAGTGTCACGACAAAAATATCTTAATACTAGAGTTTTGTTGGTTGTTTGGTTGGTTGGAGTTATATGGCGAAAAGAACTAAAGTCTGACCAAGGGACAATTTTAACTTTAATCTACGTACAACGCTTCCCTCATTCAATTATTGGTCTGTTTTTGATTAGAATAAACACTTAGATCTCGTTTTTACATGAAAAATTTTAATTGGTTGAATGTAAAAAATACCGGAAACGAACAATTGTATCTCTTTCTGCCCAGATATGCGAGGTTTTTTGCTAATTTTCACCCGTGATTTTCACCCCTTAGACCCCACTTGCGATCCCCCTTTCTACACCGATTCTTGTTCGTCTTGATGTACCCTATCTCCCCTAGAAGTTATGAAACATTTATCTGAAACACCCTGTATATAAATTTGAGCACATTGAACAAAATGATTGATAGGAAACAAGAAAGGATTGAATTATATCTACTTAAGGTAAAAAAAAGAGAAAAAAGGTGACAGTTTCTGAGGGTTACGAAGATTTATATAGATCATAACAAAAATTATTATATCTCGTGAGATAAAGTCAAATTTTTCTTAAAATAGAGCTATTAACCATGAAAAATCTTGCAATTTTAAGAGGGTGTAAAGGATTTTAGGTGAAGGGTGATAAGGAAAGGTTCCAATTTCAGGCTTAGTGGTCCGCGGACTTCTTCTAGTTGCAAACCACTGGTCTAACTCGAAGCCCCACTGTGGTTCAAGTAGGGTCAGATAATATCTCAAGCATATGCTCGGTTCTCACTAGCTACAAAATCTTAAAAAATCGATAAAAATGGCCGCTTTTTTCAGGAACCACCGCCGTGAGCCATCCCTTCGGGAATGCCGAATCTTTTCCGGAAGGAAGCGGCTCTTTTTTCTCTTAAAAAGTCGTCCTCTCTTTCGTCGCTAAGATAAACACGCGTTGTTATTTTGGGGCGGGAGGGAGGAGGTTCCGCGTGGGAAAGACTCCGCTCAGCTGTTGCGCGGAGATCATCACGGAACGCGCGAAAAAACATCATTAGAACGGGTGGTATCGATCGAAGGGATTATGGGGGGAAGAAGGATTAATTTTTTTTTTGTCTTATTAAAGTTACTTTAGTCTTAAGTTGGGAGTATTGACTGGATAGGACTAGATTAGTAAAGGATTAGTTGCTATGAAACGAGTTAAGATACATAATTCAGTTTTATGACCAGTTTAAAGTTAAATTATTATTCGAATGTGTTTCAACAAGACGGCGTAAGTTCTGCATCGTGGGGCGTGCAGAAAAAGTGTCGGTACTTTCGTATTTGCCCGTAGACCGAGCTGAAGAATCAGAAAATGTATAGGAAAAGCCCATAACTGTGTGTGTGTGTGTGTGTGTGTGTGTGTGTGTGTGTGTGTGTGTGTGTGTGTGTGTGTGTGTGTGTGTGTGTGTGTGTGTGTGTGTGTGTGTGTGTGTGTGTGTGTGTGTGTAATACGTAGTATACGTGAATACGTAAGAACCAAAAGGTGGCAGAAAAATATAACTTCAAAAAAGTTAATGGTGTACAAGATATTAAGCTCCAAGGAATAATAATAATTTCAATTCCCATTTATGGATTAAAACTTTAAATTATTTTTTTTTTGCGAACTCATTTTCACCCTTCATCTGGATTAACTGACGTAATAAATTGTAAGACATTTTGAGACCAAGTCCAATTGCATTTAATGACGATTTTTTTTTGTATCAAAAGTGTGAATACTGATAGGTGTATTTTTGATTGTTTGTGTTTAAATTATTTTATATAGATAACTTTAAATTTGTCATAAGATAAAAGATAGATGTTTAACTTTATCTCGTATCATGCATTGTCTTAAAAAGCTTTAGTTTGTGAAAGAAGAAAGTTTGCTAAAAATACTTGAAACTTTATATATTTACACTATTTAAAAAATGTTTTTGTATATCTCTCGAACTATTTGAGTATCCCCAACGAGTTTGTAAAAGAGGAGTTTATGCAAACCGAGCAACATTCATTGATTCATTCCCACTGAAAATTCGAAAACGGCCACCACACACAGATGCGAGGGGAGCGGAATGCAAGGTGGCTGTTATTGATTGTTCCACAATCACACCGCAGGTCTGTTACGCTCGATCGATGATGCCCAAACAAAAACAGCCGCCGCCCACTCACTATGCAAAATGCACGGAAAGTGAAAAGCCCTTGGAAAGGAAAAGAACTTTTTCAGTCAATTAAAAAGTTACAAGTCATTATGAATTTTCAGTCACTTAGATGTCTTTAGGAAAAAGCTATTTTAATTTAAATATTTTTATTTAAAATAAAGGATTTGAAAAAGAGGCCGACCACCCATTAGATGGCTGGACAGCGTAGAAAAAGACCTTCAAGTGATTGGTGCTGGAAGATGGAGGACGGTCGTATCTAATGGGGCAAGATGGCAAAGACTTGTTGAGACGGCCTTGGCCTGTCCTAGGCTGTAGCGCCAAAGAAGAAGAAGAAGAAAGGATTTGAAACATTCATGAGAAAAGGTAGTTTCTGAAATATTATTGTCCTTTTGTGGGAAAACTAACAACAATACATTTGAAAACCACCTAAAAGATATTGCCGGATTAAAAAGGGAGTTAGCTGTTTTTTAAAATTGGAAACCAGAATATCCTTTTGAAAATAACTAAAAGGCATTTTATTTTAAAGACACCTTTTCTGAAAACTTCAGACATTCTGTTAAAAAATTGTGGTTAAGAATTTTTTTAAAATTTAACTTATTTCACACTCTAATTTCAGCCCAATATAAGTAATAAGGACGTATATTAATTTTAATAAATCAGCATAAATAATGGTGTTAATTAGACGCACACAATTCGTTTAGGTTCCAGTTAAAATTTCTGGTTACAATGAACCTCATCAATTTCAAATAACTAAAAACCATTACATCTTTGCAATAAAAATAATAAACTCAATTACGGATGCAGTTGGAAAAATAACCTGAACTGTTAAGGCCTTAATGTCTATTTACTGTATGCAGTTTTTCCTGAACTGACGCTTTTTAAAATATCAAGTATGCAAAGTGCAAAGCAGACCAGTGACATCCCATAGAAGAAATACGCCTTACCTAAAATGTGGAGCGAAAAATTGATCCCAATCTGAGAAATGACAACAAACAAAACTGGGAGCGTGCTGATTCGACGCATCGGAGAACAAGATCCGAATGGAGCGTCAGCAGACTGAAACGGTGAAAAGAAGATTCTCATTTCAAACATGAATGGAACTTGGAGGTTACGGCAAGAGGAAAGAACTTTAGCATCCGATTGCAAAAGCTCTTCGATGTTTTTAGTGTTACTTATTTTTTAATTGTCACTCACTTTTAAAATTTCTTGCACTGAATTTAAATGTTTCTGATTTGAAAAGAGATAAAACATGTTAGTGTGTAACACAGAGTATAGAGATTAATACTCTCTCTATATTAATAATCTTAATATCTATATAATATAATAATATAATATCTCTTATATTAAGCTCTATACTCTGTGGTGTGTAAGAAATTATTTGGTGTTGTGTTGTTGTTGCACGCCCCCATTAGCCAGCAGTGCTAGACCAGGTCCATGACGTCATATACCCTCAAAAAAACCAACACCGTCAAAGGATCGTCAGCTAAATTCTGTTTGGAGAGCCCCAAGCACGCAAGGATGTGATGAGGCGAAGCCTGCTCTGTAGAACAGTTGGTACAAATTTCAAAGCTCCTGGATCCTTCAGAAAATTTCATAGGGGAGATTTCAGAAAATTTCATAGGGCGTACGGTAGGAGCCAGACTAAATGGGATACCACCAAGAGCTAAGTCGGTCATCTACCTATTTTCTTAGGTGCTCTGGTCCTTTTGACTAACAGAGGCTGCAATTTTTCCCCATCCATGAATAGTAGTAATTATTTGGTGAAGTGTCTGAGCTGGGGGACTGTGGACTTAAAAATTTCATATAACCATGACATCTTTAAGTTTTACTGTTGTGAACGTACACATTTACAATGATTTACAAACGAAATATAAACTTACAAAAATGTTTTTGAAAAATACAATAATGTTATAAATGAGATGAGAGAAGAGAAATAAGTGGGAAAATTTTTCTATGCAGTAGTACTGACCACCTGTCAGTCAGTTGTACTGACTCAGTACAACGGTTACAAAGTTATGGTGGTTTAAATCCGCTGATGAGAGAGTTGTGAAAAAGGGTACAACGAGGCAATAACTTTGAGTTTAAGGTGCCCGTTCATAAAGCTGTTGAGAGTCTATGTAGTTAAAACTTAAAATTTACTCTTTAAATTTTTAGGTTTTGGCTACGAGCCTTCACATTTTACCTGTTTCCTTTACTAAATAAGAGACACATTGAGCCACGGGCAAGGCAGACTCAGCCCTTCATCCCTCCAGGGTCGATAAAATGAGTACCAAGGTCACTTGGGGAAATCAAGAGGGGGTCTAGCATCAAGCTAGCCACTCCTCAGCTGACCGTGACTTTCAGTCACACGTTCTGTACAGCTCAGCTCAAGCCTCACCCAGTGAGGCTAGTTATACTGGAGTTTGAAGGTCTAACGACCTAGGTACTCCCTCAAATATCCCCCTTGATTGATATTATCGATGCTCTTTTTGCTCTTGTCAGTGTTGCTCTTGCTCTAATCCGAGAGATGCAATCTATACCGCTCATGATACCTTTAAAACCTATAGCTTTCGAGAAAATTACCACAGAAAAATTTATGATGCCGTATCCGATTTACGCAAGAAAAATTTTATGGAAATCAAGAGCACAGGTATGTGCATGTGCACATGCTTGCAGAATAAGACATTAAAATGTTTTTACCCCTTTTTTTCATAAACCGGATATGGCGTCACATTTCTCTCAAATAAATATGAGCCGTAGAGGTACAGTTTTCTGGGCAGCCTTTTATGTACCTACATCGCGCAAGGAATCTGACAGCGCAGAATTTGGTCAGCCTTTCTGAAACACCCTTCATAAGTATAACAGAGTTTCAAACTGTAAAACATCTAAAAATAAGCCTCATATCTAAACATGTGACATCTAATTTTACTCCCTTGCATCAAATACACTAATTTGATTTTTCTTTCGATCCGATTTCATTGACAAGGTTATATTCGCGACCTTAAAATTTGCTCCCGTCCGGTTGTCGACCCATTCAAAGCAAGGACTCCACTCCCTCAAGTATCCTCCTGTTCACTCAATTGATTAGGTCCGAAAAAGGTCTCTTTCTTGTCCTTTTGCTGCTCACAAACGCGTCATTTAGCGTGTGTAACACGATCGCCACCGGCGCCGCAGAGTGGAGTTGAGTTGTTGGCAGGCGGCCCGCAGGAATCGTCTGCGCCGGTGGGTGGGGCTGGTCATTAGTAGGTGACGGTCGCGTGTGGCCATGGCCTAGAGAGCGGGCGAGTGAAGGGGGATAATGGAATGAAAAATGGAAAAACTCTAATTTTTCAGAAAATGGATAATTCTTTGCACGAGTTTTGAATGAGATGGATTGAATTTTATGAACAAGGAGGGACATTTTGAGTATTTATATTAACTAATTGCACAATAGTTTTGACCATTCTAGTTGACTACAGTGTACATTTTAAAATAAGTATGAAATTTTATTAGTTTTGAAGAAAAACGGCGTACCAAGGAGGGAAAGGAATCCAATCCAAATTTATTGCTTTCATTACACATAGTACCAAGGTTTATTGATTAAAAATTCAACCATCCTTGACCGTGAAATCAGTAAAAAGTATTGACTCCAGGGCCGTATCCAAGGGGGGGGGTTTAGGGGTTCACCCCCCCCCCCCGAAATTTTGACATCAATTTTTATACTGCTATTTTTCTTGAAAATTATGTCTCACAAGGAGCGATATCCTCTTCGGGTATAACCCAAAGGGTCTCAAAATGAGTCAAAACCCTCAAAATTTCGAAATTTTGAAATCTATTAAGTATATGGTTTTTCCTTCAAACTTGTGGGATTTACAAGGAGTGGTCCTCTTTAATGTAACCTAAAGTGTCTCAAAATGAGTTAAAATGCCACTTTTAGGGGGAAAATACAAAAAAAAATTCTGGAGTAGGAACCTAAAAACCCCCTTAACATTTCGCCATTTATTACAATATACCTTCTTTTTACCTTGAAAATTCGGGCGTTTACAATGAGATTTTATGCTATATGGGTGTAATCTAAAGGGTCTTAGAAATGAGCTAAAACACTCTTTTGAGGGACAAATGTCCAAAAATTTTCTGGGGGAGTACCCCCAGACCCCCCCTTTTACTTCGAATTCATATTGTTTATACAATTTTGAAATTTAGTGCATCAAAATTTCAATCCAGTGTTGTCATCTAAAGCTTAACATATAAAAGTACACCGTAAGGAGGTACCTCAGAAAATATTTGAGTCAAAACCCCCCCCGAAACAAAAGTCTGGTTACGGCCCTGATTGACTCCATAAGTGCCCAGTCCATAACCGCCACCACACACCATGAAATTGAGTAAATGAGGCTTAAACTTGGTTGTTGGAAATTGGAGGACCATGCCGCCTCCCCACGCAATCTAAGTTCATCTGATGCACGGACGTTGTATACCCGGCTACGTGTTTTATCCTCACTGACCGGACTTGTTTTGTTGGTCCTTGTGAACGGGAAGGCCGGGGTAAAAATGCAACAACATAAGAGGGCTTGGACATTGCGTGCAACTTGTGATTGTGTATTTTTCTCTGCTTGGAACTCAGAGGCAGCTTTTATACTGTCCTTTCAGACAAGATGAGCCAAGTGAAGATAAAACCCTTTTAAGTATCATAATTCAAATTTCAGAGTGGTTCTCTGTACAGTTTTGATAGGGAATTCCGTCTCAAAAACGTATCTAGAGAGAAAATATTAATAGAAATTTTAAGAAAGAAATATCCTATGGCGATTACACTCAACAGTCAAATAGTCAGCTAATTCAGCCTGTTACATGAATATTCCAGACTCTTCTTATAAGAACTCGGAATCACAATAGCAGCCTTTCCAATAATAAGATGTAACTAATGAAAAATTAAAAAAAAATAATTACATATTATCTCTAAAAATATACCGAAAAGATGATTTGGGATTTAGGCAGCAATAGGGCACCAGATACTAAATTTGTGTCAACCATTTTAACCTGGTGATTCTTACAAATCCCAATTCACCAGAGTCACGTATAAATTATGAGGTAGTGTTAGATTCTCTGGGAGGATTTTGAGCACAATACTCGCGATCAGTGCACCGAATCCACGTTAAGCGGGCTATGAACAAGAGTACATGCTCCAGCGGAGAAAGGCCGACTGTGTTTGATATACAACCCATTTCTTGAGACGCACAATGGGCCGCTATCAGAAGGCAAGATAGCGGAGCGTTATCGAAGAGTTTTTTAGTGTCGGCCCGGATGTGTGGACAGGAATTGCATTCGATAGGCCGTTCCGGGAACACAAATTGACTGTGTAAACAGAGGAGGTGTACCTAAATCAGCTTTTGATGGGCAGGTACAACGTAATCCCGTTATTTCAAACGGAAACTCTAGGAGCCCGGCATACCCATGCATTTTATAAGTTGTGTACTATAATAAATAAAAAAACCCACATAATTTCCCATTTTAGGTAAATTAAGTAAATTTACATGATTTATAATAATACAAGAAAAGCATGTTTGTTACTTCTCATTCTCATTCTCATTATGAACTGGATGTTTCTGCTGCATTGGTTTGACTTACGAATTTCTTTGAAACTAATGAATTCCCCTCTCTTTCTCCTACACTTCAATTAGAAGAGGTTTTCTAAGTACTATATCTGATCCAGATGTCAGAGTTCATACGTATTGAACCTTAGATAACTTCGTAAACTTTTAATATTTCATCGACAAACAAAATATTTTCACAAAAGCTTTCTGAACAATAATTAATATCACAGGTAATATGATTTTAATAGAGAGAACAACTACCATACCAACTCAAAACTCAAATATGTGATAATTTAAAAAGTTATTCTTAAATGAAATATTTTGATGCAAAATATCTCAAAAATAAAATTGATATGTTTTTAAACTTCATGATCTTTATCAGTTTATATGTTAAAAAAATAAAATGTGAAACTTTATCACTAATTTTGAGCAGCACGCCTCTTTTTACGATAAAAAATTATATACGCATTTAAAAGAGAAACTCAATCATCATAGCATTTTAGCGCTTCAATCAATATTTATTTCATATTTACGACATCAAAGAAATTATAAAAAATAATGGGGCAGAAGTAGGGATAGGTTATTAGGGTGGAGGTGGTTCCTTTCTTTTGGGACAAAATATAGTCACATAAAAATATTTTTTTTATAACAGATTTGTGTTTAGCATAGTTTTAAAAAACAAAGGTGGCATCGGTTAGGACATTGAATCACTTTCTTGAGAAGAATTCTAATGGAATGTTTGATTCTGCTTAACTTGTCGGGTATTGGTGCCACTCACCGTACATTATTATTCAAAACGTTTAAGAACAAAAACGAAACATTAAACCAAGCGCAATCACTCGTATCATTACTCAGGTACAGACTTTATTTTTTCATCCCCGCTTGGCATAGCATCAGTTGCATTATCAATAGGAATTTAATAATCCATGGGAATCTCATTGAGGCGCTGAGAGGTCGCGGGTTCTGATACATTTTTAATTTGCACTCTTTTCTCTCCTCTTGGCGTAATTTTGTTTGGCGGTAGAGTTCTCTATTTCGGTGACGGGAGCTGATCGATTAATCGATTACGGCATCGCTCAACCCGTTCAGAGAGGCACCTAAAAATAACGAAAACCTTTCCTTGCTTCGAGTAAATAAGGCTTTAATGCTTTGTGGTCATAAATGTAGAGGCGGGGGAATTCTTTTAATGCAAGTTGGTTACGACAGAGTTAGTGTCATTTGGAATTTGAGAGGATCGTCTGTAAAATGCACAATCCATTAATTTTTTGGTACACACACACTAACTCTTCTTTTACTTGAAATCCTATCTTCATACGTGCTGAAGGTTCACATAATTAATGTCTACTTTCATAATATTTTCCAAGTTTATTAAGCGTAATCAGGGGACTGAGGCAGTTAATTTATTTTATGAAATTGGCCTTCAACTCCATATAACAGATCCTACACCCCCCCAAAAAAAATTTTCATTCACCCAACAAAATAAATATTTTCCCCAATGATCTTGATATCTAATTCTTTGATACTATACTTAATTTAGTTTTCAATTTAATCGAATTTATAATTTCATCAATAATTATTATTCTATTTTCATTAAATATATAGCACGATCCATGCATCAAATATATAATATCTCTAATACAAAGTATGTAAGTATGAATAATTAAAATATTTTACACACATGATATTTTTATGATGTTTATCTTATTAAAATAGTCGAATTTTAGATATATTATTTTTAAAATGTTATAATGTTCTTTCTTTGAAAGAATAAACAACCCCTAGAATGAAAATACCAATCTATATTCCTTATTTTTATGTAACAAGTATTTGTCTTATGTTTAATTTGTTTTGCACGTTGTATATTACTTTGTAGAGGCTGACCAGCATCCCATCCCCTCAGAAATGATTATAATTATTAATTAATATCATTAAAATAAGATGCCTCGAGCGTTTTTAATATTCATTTGGGGGTATCTTATAATACGACCAAAAAATTGCTTTTGAATTTTTTATGGCATGTTTTATGTAATTTTTTATGATTTATTGAATTTGAAGGATTTTATAGGAGCTAAGTCTCTCTCTTAGAATTTGTTGCAAAAAAATTATTTATAAAATCTATAGATTTATCAAATCAGTAAATATCAACATTTTTGCGAAGATAGTACAATGTATAAAAGCATCCTGATGAATTCATTTAAAAGTTATCAACCCAACTAAATGCAATTTTGATTAAATGATGACTATGACTATGACTTATTTAGGGGGGTCCACGGAGGACCAAGCACTGCGACCTGGGGTCTGTTGTACTATCCCCTTAATGATTAAATGATAATATAGTACAAAATATGAGAAATAAACATCTAACTATGAAAACCAAATAATTGAACTTAAGGTTTTTTTATTTGCTAAAATATGTTTTCAATACCTTATACACTTGAAGATAAACAATGGCACAGAACTTAAAAATCAAGGAGTTGTCTCACTCTCACTTTAAAAATCAATAAAACATTGGAGTGATAATGTTTATATCTAGCTTCACTTCATTTCATAAGTCATTTAAAAAAGTTTTAAATTTCCTATCTTAAGAATTAACTATCCTAATCTTTGATACCTTATGGGCAGAAAGATACGTTTTGAAAGTCACTACTATTTAAAGACCCAGGCCTGTTTATCCTAGAAGAAAGAACGTATTAAAGTCAGACTAGAAACCACCTTTTCCATGTGACATAAGTTTCATCACTCCTATTTAGAAAATTCTTAAAACATTGGTTTTTCTCCATAAAATTGATTGAAAAAATTTAACATCATCCTATAAAATTACATCCTTCTCTTATTTTTTCTTTGTACTTATCCAATTATTATCCAATATCCAATTATTATCCAATATCCAATTATTATCCAATTATCCTTATTTGTATTATAAATGCGAAGTTACTTTCATATTTTTCTGAAACGAATTAGCAGTTTTGTTTATGAATATTCTTTGATGAAGTATAAGGCGTTGTTCAAAACCATAGAATTTTACAGAAATCCAGACTCCCCAAATCCAATTTTTGTCACTATGGCCAAATTTAGTTTACTTCTAGTTGCAGTTACGTAAACTTGACATATTTGGTAAGAGCTATTCTACTAAGGTCGATGCACTATATTATGTGATGATGACGTTCCTGCCAACAGGGTTCAATTTGGTAAACTATCAAGCGAATTTTTATAATTACTATAAGTGTTCTGACCAGATCCAGACTTATATTCTACAAAATATACAATGATTCTATGTAGTTAAATGAAGGATTATGTGTGTAGCATATGTGGAGTTGTAGTATTCTTGTGAATGATCGAGATTGTATGAAAATTACTTTATATCATTATCTATACTTTGCCATAACATTCATTTATATTAGATCCTTACTATATGTTTTATCTTAGTTCTAATATTTTAAGCTTTTGGAGATGGTGTTATTTTCTACTAATAAGTTTGCGATAAACAATAGATTACGAATCCAGAAAATTCCGCTTTTTCGATACACGAGCAAAAGATGACTAACCACTCTTTGGAGGGCTAAAATACTTCTAGAAAAAAAGCAAAAAGCACTTATTCATCCCCACCAATTGCTTTTAAAAATGAATAATGGCAGTAAACAAATAGCTTAGAGGTGCGTCTTGAACCTGTGCCAAGAAGGTCGCCTCTGTTCATGGGAAGCGTACCGTTAAGTTCGCGCATTTTCGCTTCAATAAAGTGAGGAATCGCTGTTTGAAAATTAGAACGTAAATTTATAAACACAGTATAACCTCGTTATCTCGAACTTTGATATCTCGAAAATATTTACAACTCGAAAAAATATTTTCCTCCTTGAAATTAAGAATTACTCTATTGTTCCTTTTGTTCTCTCGAAAACTCATTCGAAATTTAATTATTCGATTTCGAGATACTATTGAGGTTATACTGTACATTATAGTTACGAAGACATAATGTTTCATTATAAAAATATCATCTTTAAAATGTAATGAAAAATACTAACTGATTAAGTGTTGGAAACCCATGAATTAATTTTCTGATGCCTTATTTATTATACTCCTCATTTATGAAGTATTCCATAAAAATATAATTATGATAAAAATAAAATGACGAGCTGTATAAAAAATTAAGTTACTCCGGGTACAAAAGGCATTATATTCAACATCGGGTTAATTTCTTTTCAACATTCTTATCAAGACTTTTCAAAGAATCTACAGATACACTTTTTGATGAGTTCGCCTTTCTCTTTTCCTTACAAAATACGATAAAAGAAAACTATTACACCAAACTATCGAGTTTGCTTTGATCGTTAAATGTACGTCAACTTTAAATGCGTTATTGTAGTAGTTTAATGGTTAAAAAACACCGGTATTCAACTTAATTTGATTGCATAACACAAACATCATGAACAAGTAAAAATGGTTTGGTAACCCCCTATGGAATTTAAAAACTAAATACTCAGTATCTGAATCAGTTTATATTAATTTAGCTAATTTCCTTATACTACCATTTGCAGTGAGAATGTTTGAAGGATTAAAATCTGTTTATTAGTAGATATTATATAATTTATTTTAATGACTCCATAAGGAAGAGATTACCAATATTTCACCTGACAATTACAAAAAATCTGAAACATAAAATTTAAGGGTTAAAATTAAGAAAGAAATGAAAGTTGAATTCAGGCATATGAAAAAGAAAATAATAAAATACAAGTTTTAATTTTAAAAAGAATCCATACATTAGATGTAAATGAAGATTTTATGCATTGTGACCTAAAAATACTTTACGTTAACTAGAATGTTTAATTGTACTTAATATATCAAGACATTAAAAATAGAAATAATATATACATAGTCACCAAAGAAGTTTGAAAATCAGTTAGTAAAAATATTAAAAATTCGACAAAAATAATGCGTTGTTTAAAAATTTTACTTTAAATTATCTCTGGGGTTTCACTTGCAAGTAATGCATTTTTTATGAATTAGTTGTCAGATAAATTCAAAATGCATTTTCAAATAAAAGATGTAAATTAATAACTCTAATACATTATTAAGGGTAATCGTTAATAAGAACACAAATCCCAAGAACCTAAGCCATAAAGCATCAAGCACTATTTCTATTTCAGTACCATTTTTAAAACCCCTCCCGCTAAAAATTAAAAGTTATCATCAATAAAAAATAGTTCACATGCTTCATACATTGAGGGACAAAAAGAGTAGACCTGAAAAAATTTGCATATAAAAAATTATAGTTTAAAATCAATTTCCATCCAACTCGTATAAAAAAATTAAATTCTTGTAACAGTGCATTGACCAATTAGTACTGTACTTGCATAATAATATCGCAAATTCAATTCACGGGACCTAAACTGTCTCAGAAGTTGACCTGATTATTTTTAGATACATATGGATTTCAAAAGCGGAATGCGTATCTACATTAATATCTCTATCTGATCATTCTTAAATTTAACCACTGCAAAATCATGGACATTTCTGCACATCCTATAAACAAAACAAAATGCCAAGTCTAATTCCCCTCAAGTAGTAGCTTTTCAAACACAATAGCTCCAAAGCCCCATCCACAGACAGAACCCACCGTAAATGTCAACTACTCCCGCGCAGAGGATGGGGATGCAGAGCTGTAGAGGAGGAGGAGGAGGAGGAGAGCACCCACCTCTACCCTCTGGAGTGTCCCTCTACCCTGGGAGGATGCGGAGAGGACTGTCAGAGGAGGAATGCACACTCACCCTCTCGTCCATCGCGGATCCGGAGGAGGATCATGTCCCGGGAGTAGAATCAAAGAGAGAGCGACGAAGAAATGCCGGGGGAGAGTGCCGCTGCACTGGACTGCGGGAGATGGAGGGAGGGTTGGCGGGGGTTTGGCGGTCGCCGAGTTGGCGAGAGGGCGCCAGGGGTTACAGTTTTCATAAACCGCGCAGTTTTTTATTTTAGGTTCATAACTAATTAAAGGACGCTGTAAAACTAAATTAATTAGGCAGAGTTTGGAGAGAATGTTGTAAAATTTATAGATATAAACACAGGAGCATTTGCTTTTATGTCACATGTGTAATGAGTTTTCTTTATTTTTGTGTTGCATTTTTTTCTCCTACCTAAATTACGCTTGGATAAAATAATGAATATTACAATTTTCCCGATTTTTGTCCATTTATAAAATTTTTTATGGGGCTGTATCAAGATTCTTGGAGCACTGGTTGGGTAATAAGGACTTGTCACTCCATGCTAATATTTTCTTCACTATGTAATATGGAAAAACGATGCCGGTGTTGTTTCTGCAAAATAGTCGGTCTTGCAAGCTGCTGCAAGTTGCGATAGAGGGAATGAGAAATTTATAACCTCGTACAGATAGTATTACAAAATTTTTAACGAGAAAATGCACGGTAAAAATATAGATTCTGAGTTCCCAAACCCCTTCAATCATCTTTCATACATCTAAAATATCACAGGTCGAATGAAAAAGTTCTAAGAGCTGTTTGCGTCATTCTAACAGATCTACAAGTTTTTTGGTGTGATGAATCCAAAAATGACTTGCGTTTTTTTCTGAGACGTCACATTTCCTAACAATTCAGCTTTTTATGTTTTACTGGAAAATATGTAAAAATTTTGGAAAAAGGATTCGTTAAACTAAATTTCTAACTCAATTTTTTTTCATAAAATTATTTTTAGTGTTTTTTAATGTGTTGAATGTAAAACTGAACTCCGTTTTATCGGAGCCTTTTGTACTACATCGCCTTTTTTGACAATTTAAGTAAACAAGGGAATTTTTCCAAGAAAAATGAAAGGCTATTTAGTAAACTATTTTCGAACTCAAACTTTACCTGAAAATGTTGTTTTTCCATAAAAATCATTATAAAACTGAAATAGGTTCATTTACACAGCCTAAAACCATTAAAACTTCTTTTCAATCATGTGAGGCTTTTTTCCCTTGCGGGTAGAAACAAGAATGTCTCTTCAGAGTATAGTACAAAAATCCGTCATTATTGCACTATTAACCTTCCCTAGGATCTTCTATCCATCTCTATAATATATTGATGAAGTAGTTAACTATTTTCTTTACTCACAACTCCTAATTTTTTAAAGTAAGGAAGTTAGGAATGTACCAAAACACTAGAAAAATAGATAAATTTCAAAACAATATAATGTTTTACCATTTTACACATCATGGACACGACAACAACAACACACAAAAAAGAAACCTGTTACATATAACTGTATTTTTATCTACTCCGTATCCTTTTGCATTATTTTTGAAATAATAAATGAAATATTTGATAATAATGTCTTTATCTATGTGTTTCTGTTTAAAAAATTACAGGTTGGATCTTTCTTGCAATTTTAATATTGTTCATAAAACTTTAAGCTTTTTAAATTTCTGCGAGACTAAAAATGGAAATTCTTAAGAAAAATATTATTTTATTGCCCAAATTGTTATCCCGATACACCCATAAGTGCTAATTAACTAATTTAACTAAGGTCAAATTCATTTGAATTTTTTTTCAAGTAAGAGACTTTTGTAATTAATTTTTCATAATTAAAATCTGAAATTTTGTGATTAAATATTTTCAAAAAAAAAAAAATAATAAATGTTTCATAAACTGTCTAATTTGTTCAGAAATTACTTTTAAAAAAAAGTTTCTTATTTTTAAAATAGATCCAGCACACAAAAAAGGAAAAAAAATATTCTCCTTTATTAGCTTTTTAAAATAACAAAACATTTTTATCTAACTCAATCTTTTTACCTCTACTTAAACAATAAAAAAAATGTGTTAAGTGCAGTTCAATGCGTCCCCTCTGTTACTACTATAAAACGTGAAGAAACAGGTTTACATATACACACTCGATCAGATTCAATTACCTTCACAAATATCCTCGTATTCACCTTTTCTTGGAAGTTCAGAGATGACCAGTCAGATCTGAGCGGTAAAGGTTATGAAAGGAACAAAAGTACGACAAAAAGAGGAAGAAAACCACGTTTTATGGATTGTAAAGACGAGAGTTAATAGCCAGCAGGACAATGTGTCAGGGATCTTTATGACAGCGAGACAATCGGAAAAACCGCTGACATTGTTATGGATACTGCTTTTTGCCATTTACGTGGGGTTTCGGAGAGTGATTTTTAAAGGGTTATTGCAGTACGAAACAAAATCTGGTATCTGTAGAGAAGTTGAATTTCATGAACTTTTATTCATCGTTCGTTTTCTGTATTATAATAAAAAAAACCTTGAGCTGTTTTGTCGGTGACGGGCTTTTATAGCTACTAAAATTGTAACAATTATAAATAAGATATTTATTCCCTAACTGGTCTAAAGTTTCGATTGTTAAAGAGGGGTTCAGTAATAGGTCGATTGGCCTGATTGCCCAAATTGAATAACTAAAATGTAACTTTTCTAAAAGTATGAGATAGATTTCAGCATGCAGACTGGTCCCCGAAGATGTACTAATTCCTAAAATAAGTTAAAAACAAGATCTGAAACATTTATCTGAAACTCCCTGTATAATCCGCCTGATCTGGTTTATGATCATGAACTATTCTAACTATACAGTATGAACAGCAAACAGCTATCCTTTAAATTTAGAGCTTGTGTGTATTGAATCACTAGGCATTTCTCCTAAGTGCATAATATTGCTCCCGTATACCCTAATACCCTTTTTAATACCCTAAGTCGGGGATGGCGAACCTTTTTCGATTAGTGTGCCATTTATGTTTTAGTTTATCATTTTCATGTGTCTAGTGTGCCACTTGTTATACTTATTTTTAAAAATCATCTTTGAACCCTTGGAAAATGAAATCCACCTTTGATGGCTGATAGTCTGGAACAGGGGTTTCCAACATAATAGTACTCGAAGGCCTCAATCAACAGCACAAATCTAATCCCGGGCCGCAAAGTATTTAGGCTCCTTTTGCATCCTTGATATATTTTTCTGGGGTGAGTCTTTAACATGGGACTTTTCAAATGAGGGAGGGATGAAGGCTATTTACAAGGTGTGAAGATTCTACAGTATTTTCAAAAAAAAATCAGTGGATATATAGATTTTTGGCAATACCTCTTTTATCAGTGAATTTTACGTAAAAGTCGACTCTTCCTTAACAAAATGTTTGTAAAATTTCTCTAAAAAAAGTTTAACACCTCATTTTTGGATACTGACCCCTAAGGTTGATCTATGCCAATAAACCCTTGTTGCACCAAAAGGGAATTTAATTTCAAACTTTCATTTTTACCTAGAAAACGACAAAAACTGCTCTATAACCTAAGAGGTAAATGGGTGGGTCGCGTGCCACCCAGTGGCACGCGTAGCATAGGTTCGCCATCACTGCCCTAAGTAGGTATTAAAAATTAGAAATCACAATTTTTTAATCAAGTAACATCAATTAGAAATAATATTTTATTACGTTTCTTTTAATTATCTCCAAACCTCACAAGAAATCTAGAATGAATGAAGAAGGTGAACTCTGCATGTCTATACTTAAATACTTTTCTTCCTTTTCAATATGATGTTGAAAAATGCTCAATTTAAAGGTTAGGATAAAATGAGGATATCCTAATATATTTCATCAGAGTGTTTTCATAATTCTGAAGAAGGAATTACGACAAGGGTAACATTTTGGGATCGGCATCATATCAGTGGCGGATCCACGGGGGGGGGTGATTGGGGTGATCACCCCCCCCAACAAAGTGACCTCGCCGAATTTCCGGCCGAAAATCACATCCCCGATAACAGCGATTAACTTGACTTGTGAATAATATCTACTGAGAAACCGCTGTCACCATCTGAGCGAGTATTTTTTCCGGTTTCTCGCAGTGCCCCTTTTCGGCAATAGTAGCAACTCGTTAAATGATAACTTCAATGCATCGATCACTTTTCAGAGGGCTCCCTTCCCGAGCCCTGATAAAAGGGTTGACAGAGGGTCCGCGCTAATGACCACTTTTTCCTCTCTTGGGGTTGTTCGGTACTCTTTGGTCACCGGAAATTTCAGCCGGTGTTAAAGAAATCTGTATCGGGGTGAATTGGACCTCATATCGAGGCTGATTACTGGTATAATTGCACACAAAAACCAGAGCGGGCGGCTTGTTTGTATATTTTCTAATCTCACTGTTTTTCAACATCTATTTAAGGGCCAATCAAAGCTTTTTCAGAGCGATTGGCAATCCCATATTGGGAGGGGATAACAGCTATTTGTTGGCAGTGGGATAGTAAAAACTTGTGGGCGGAGCATGTCGTACATATGCCAAGCTGTACTAGTAAAAAATTTAGTTGATTTTCTTTCCAACGTTTGACTTGCCTCGTTTTTTTACACTGATTTGCTGTTTTATTAAAATTTGGCGTTTTACTATCACTAAAAATGGATTCCGGAAATAGTGAACATGGTCGTGCTCAGAAACGAACAGTGGAACTCAGCTTTCGTTTTTTAAGAAAAAGCCAAGAAATGATTTTTTTGAAGATAAAGCTGAGGTAGTTTTGCCATTTTCTGCAACTTTTCTTTTTTTTAAAACTATGTTTCGATGTTTCATAATTTTTTAAACTCAAGTATATCACTGTATTAATTATTAAGAGAAATTGCTATTTTAAATTTTCTTCTTGGTTGCTAAATTCGGAATACATATACAAAAGAAAATTGTTTTTATCATTTAGTAATAGATTTAATATTTTTATGTACATTTATTAAGTTTTTATTATTATTTTGAGAACTTAACATTAACAGGGCAGCTTTCAATGTCATTATTACTTATCATTTCAAGGTTCTAATGATTTAATTCGGTTTACTAAATTTCTAAATTGTGAAAAAGCTAAAAGAAATAATTATAAACAGAAAAAGGCATTCGTGGATTTGCGGTAATTTTACTTTTAGTGACTTTTCTGTTTCTCTAATTTTTCTTTATTTTGGTCTGTCTTGTTATATATTAGTGTATACTTTATGCATTTAAGTAGAAGTTCCATTTTAAAAAGGGAAAATGAATTATTTTAATCATGCATTTAATGGTTTACAATTAAATCAGTAGAAAGTGGAACTTTCCACCAAATATATTTTATGTGTCTTCCTCTTACGAATTGAATGTAAAAGTGAAAATTGATTGTAATGTCGAATGCGCATATAGGTAAAATCACCCCCCCCAAACCAAGTCTCTGGATCCGCCACTGCATCATATTATAATTTTAAACGAATATCTTAAGATCAGTACATCTACATACCACTTTTTGGTTCATTTGGATGTTTTAAAAATGATACTCAAGGGCAAAAATGCCCTAAGGGGGGTTTAAACTACCCAAAGACAATTCAGAACCATCCTGTAAAGGGGGTTCTTGAAGCAATCTTGAGGTGCTGAGTCTGGTCAAAAGTTGACAGAAGCAATGAAAAATTGATATTGTGGGCAAACGGTTGAGGGAGGAAATAAAATTCCACTGCCAAATATCATGTTTCAACTTATTTATAAAACTGAGTAAAAAGGTTTTGCCCTTATAGACTTTGTTGTTCTCAAATGGTGACGATGGTAATGGTAATGCTTTTATATTGTCGGATTTTGAAGATGATCGGTAAAGTTTTTAAAAATATTACGTTAAAACACGATATTGTGAAATTTCATTACTACCCGCAACCGTTTTCCCACATTAATAACCCATTTTTCATTTAATTCCTTTCGTTTCATTGAAATATTGAACATTTGAAAAAATTATAACACTCCTCGTCAGTGAAATGTCTCGCTTTATAAATTAAAAAAATCTGGTCACATTACTTTTTTTTAGAAATAATTTATGCACGAAAATAAATGAAAATTATAATTATTCTCTAAAATATTTTCAATATTATGACTGCCATCTAGGAGCAAAGACGGAAAGTTTAAATTGTGTGAATATCTCGTGCTGCTCTCTGTTGGTATTATTTTAAGCTATAAATAGAACGCAAAAAAGAGAATGGAATAGGTTAGGAGAATAGATAGAACTTCTTTATATAAAATAGTTTTTAAAAACTCTGAAGTAATTTTAAGAGAGTAGTTAAGCTTTTTTTTCTGTTTTTAGATTAGTTTGTTTCGGTTTTTGCACACTTTAAAAAGAAGCTAGAGTCAATTTAAATTTTTCTTATAAGGAAGCTGTGATAAGATTTCGGAAAGTTTCTTGACGTTTCCTCTCTAAAACTTTAGCGGAAAGTTGATATTTATTAGTATTTGCTAGACAGTTTCTTAAGGTAAGGGGGAAGTTTTAGTGCAAGACAGACATAGTTTTTTTTTCAGGTTAAGGAGATTTTTTATGAAGATAAGCGGGGTCGTCGGAATTGGTGAAATGATTCGCCCACGCAGACTGCAAAGTGGTTTTAAAAGAAATCCTTTAGCATTTCGGGGGATCGGTGAGCGATAGCAAGCAGGGGGAAAAAGCCCTCTAGTTTAAAAAAAATGGATGGAAAAATGGGCTAGATCTGGTTTGACGATGCAGAAAAAATAAAGTCTCAATGTATCCTAAAACTACACCATAATATACTTTACTTACTATTCCAATTTTAAAAAAGCCAAACTGCAGGTTTTAAATATAAAAAAATATCTTATGCGAACAATGGGGGACTATATATAAAGTCAAGAAATGAGTCGTAACACACAAACGAATTCAAACTCGTAAACGAGATTTATTTTCATAACCACACTCAGTGTAATGATATATTTATATTGTATCATATATGCATTGTTGTATATACATATACACAAATATACGTATATACAAATAGCAGATCGAACAGGAGAGGATCGTATACGAGAACAGAGTAAAAAGGATACAACATCGATTTTGCGAATGGATTGTCATCGTTCAGTAACAACACTGGCTGTTGGTTAGAAACCAACGAATTAATGGTGAATCACATGATTTGAAAGCTTCGTTGTGAGTGATATACTTATAAAAGTTCGATTCAACTGTTTGCAAACAACATAAATAATCCATTTTAAGTAATTATCATCAGTTATATTCTTCAAATTATATGTTAAGGTCTAATTTAAACTTATTTTTTATTTAATCTATTGAAATGATTTTATAATTTTAGACCTTTGTGTTTATTTCTTTTGTAGCTTGATTTTCAATCTAAGAAGTTGGGAAAATTTTAAATGAATAGTTGGAATTCTAACGTTAAGTTAGTAGAAAACGTTGGTTCAGAGTGTTACTTTTTTTATGAGATTTGCATTTTTTTTTATGGAAATGAAAGATAAATTTCTTTCCCTGTATTTAAATAAATTTTATTAAATATATCTCTACGGAAGAGGAGTTAGAAATGACACACTATTTATCTGTGAGGGGATTCAAAGCAATTATTATAAAATAAAGAACGTCCTTAACCAGCGAGGATGCGTTCCGGGCCCTGTGAGGACCGGGCACTTATATAAACATTCACAGAATCACCCCCTTTTCAACATAAACAAATGAAACATCGTGTTCTTAATGTTTCTCTCAATAACCACGTAAAATTTCAAGAATAAGGGTATTTTATTTCAGAGATATGCGAATTTGTTTTTGAATTTGAACTTAAAAAAGTCGGCGCAAAAAACAGTTTGGCTATTTTTAGACCTTTTCAAGCATATGAATTCGGTTTTACCAAATAAATATTTATACTACCACACCAAATACAAAACGAATTACTTTTTTTTTAAATTTTAAGTTTCTGATGATTTTTGAAAAATGCGGTCTAATATTTTTACTATTTGCTTGCAAATCTAACTTTTGTTCTACTTAAAAGTTTTTTTCTTTAAATATTGTTTCTAAAACATCTTTAAAAGGATAAAATTTAAGTTATAAATCATGTTCATTTCTTCACTTTAAGAGGGTAAAACCGTCTGTCCTTTGTAACAAGAAGGCTCGCTCGTCCTCTTGGGTTATAAAAGATGAAAATGTTCAAAATGAATTTCCAGATGATTATTAGCTTCATATTTATGTAAATTTATTGATTAAATGACTAAAATACGAGATTAAACAGTTAAATCGGGGTTAACCACTGAAAAAGGGTTGATGATTTATTTTAAAGAGTGAGGGTATTAAACTCGGAACCATTCAAATCATGTGAGCACAACTAGAATTCCACTTAAGAAATAGTTAAATAAACATTGAAATAACATAGAAAATCCTACTAATAAAACATTTGGCACGTTTGAATGGCATATATCATCTAGTTTACCTTGGAAAACGTGATTGAGGATTTGGTTAGATCAAGGGCCCTACACACACTTAAAACAAAACCACTTCAGTCGAAGAAACTTCAGAAAGCAAAAATATTTTTATTAGAAGGTATTTTAATGTAGTTAGTAAAAATTTCCATATTTTTTTCACGGTTAGCTAGTTTTGTTGACAAGTTACAAAAAGAGTTATAGTCACTTTTTAGGTTAAAAATAACGCGAAAAATAGATTTTGAAATTATTTTAATTTTATCTAAAATGTAAATGAAAGAAAATAAAAAAAAAATGTTAAATTACTGGCCTTCTTAATTTAGATAATTAAAGTATCTTTCAAGATTAAAAAGAAACGAAATATCTTGTCCCAAGACTTTAGCAAGGAAAAAATAAACTTTAAATTACTGAGATGTAAAACTCAGAGATAGCGGGTATTAGCATTAAGGTTCCCCAATTCTAAAGTGGTTTTCTATAAGGTTTAATCGACAGCTTTAGCCAGGGTATAAAAAATTAGACTGCAATAGCTAACATAAATTTAATACATGCCACGCAAAAATAAACAATAATACTTATAAATTACCAGGAATATTTAAGAGTTTAATAATACAAAGTATGTATAAATCTTCAAGGCAACCAGTATAAGATAACTATCTCTTTTTAACAAGTAGGATTTCACTTTAAAAGCTGCTGCATGCGATGTTTGCAATACTGTAAGAGATGTTTATGGTGGACTTGAGATAAACAAGAGTAAAATAACAATGACAAACAAGAATGTTTTATGTTAGTTAGAGAACTTATCATAAACACATAACTGAACTAGAAATTGACATAGACATACTAAAAAACGCATCGCAATACTAAGCACTTTAGGAGCAACAATGAACGTTTTCTAAAAACGCCTCTAGCCATCCACGAGTGAATGCAAAATCACTTGCAAAGCATCTAGAATTACAAAGTGCCAAAAAAG
Organism: Tetragnatha montana; assembly: GCA_963680715.1. Lineage (NCBI taxonomy): Eukaryota > Metazoa > Arthropoda > Arachnida > Araneae > Tetragnathidae > Tetragnatha > Tetragnatha montana. Next base: position 21,319,445 of record OY796681.1, read on the forward strand.
AATATTGCAACTCTTGACTGCTGAAGTGACGTAGTGCTTACACCGATTGCGCGCTTGTGATACATGCTGATTATCTCACAGGGTCTGGCCTGAACCACCGAAAGAAAAAAAAATCTACGGACTAAGACACGAATGCAACGTGGCATCATTACTGTCGGTGAAGAATTAGTAGATTCAATCAGGAGTTAGTGTTTGTAACTGAAATAATTTGGAACCGTTTTACAAAAGAGAAAATAACTTGCAGTTGAATGTTTTTGTTAATCTCTAATTACTACTTTTAAAATTTAGATTAAAAAAATAGCACCTAGTCTTTATAGAGCCATCAAAAAATTGAGAGCATGAAGGAAAAAGATGAGACCACAACGGGTATCAACAAAGACATGTTAGGGTACCGCTATGGTTTTAAAAATCAAGATTGTGTAGATTTAAAACCAGAAGATGCACTTTCCATATTCAAAACATAAAACTTACTATATCTTAATATCTAACCCTTTTTCCCTTCGATATTAACCTCTTTAACCTATATCTACTTTTTAAATTCTTAATCCATTCTTAATATAAAAACACTGTACTCAAGTTTACTTTTAGATTCCATCATCTTGATGTAATTGAGATTTAGTTACTGTTCTCAAATTTGAAGGAAAATGAAGCTACATTTAGTAATTGCAATTTTTTTTCGCCTAGAGTAATGACGTAATCTGACCTCTTTGAAGTAGTCGATGACTTCTTCTTTCGATGGTCACAAACCGACCCGTTTATTTTAAATGTATTTGATAAGACACTCATGACATAGAAACGAATATTACAGAACAATATTATCACATGAATATACAAGAAAAGAAACTTAAAACACTTTTCTTTCTAACAATGTCTTCAGAAAAATACGTTTTGTTTCTATATGCTAGGAATGAGATTTATAATTGGTTTCTGTAGAGAAACGAATGACAGGTACATAGATAAAAAATACACATTTTATTTTTTTAATATCTGATTAGATAACTTTATTTTGTTTCTTTAGAAGTGTGATTTGTATTATGAGTTGAGGAAATACTTGAGCTGGGTAACGCAGAAAGTTTCTGGATGAGAATTAGATGTTTATAAATTCAATCTCTTTAGAGGAAAATATAATAAGACCAAATTATGTGTAAAGAAAAATATTTTTTAAAGTAATATCATACATTCAAATACTATATATGAAAAATAATATATTATGTAATTTATATATTATTTTCAAATATTATACAATTTATTTTGATTAAACCTTCACTTAGATAGGAATAAAAAATATTTTGGTCTTATTTTCTATTTAAAGAAGCTTAATTGGTAATAAATGAGAAATATGTTAATGGTCCCCAATTGACTATAAATAAATTTTTTTATTTGATCTCTTTTACTGTAATTAACAAAATTGTACCCAAATGATAATGATGTTAGTTGGATATAGATAAGTAGTCTTTCTTAATAAGTAGATCACCCTTAAGTAGTCAAAGGGTGAAGCAACTTAAAGAGTTTATCAATACCAAATATACTTTAATGACATTTTTTCCATTAAACATTGAAATTTCCTTTTTTATAAATTAAAATATACCCTTTTATAGAAATTAGTTAGAATATGAACATTGAACAAACATATTTACTCATGGAGGAGCTAAGCAGCATATTTTATTATGAAAAATTTAAAATTTGTACTTTTGAAGAAAATATATTTCAGTACTGTCCTTCATCACATCTAGTGGTTAGTATATTAAATTAAAAATATGCTAAATAATTCTTACACAGCATTTGAGGGTTACACATTTAAGGATTGCAAATTGGGAATCAAAGGGTTTACACAATTGATAAACTGTAAATTTGTCATGGTCATAACGTATAAGCGTTAAATCTAAGTAAATTATGATTTTGTCATCACATTTAGGGGTAAACTCAATCAATGAATATCGTGATTTCGTTGTTTGCTTGAAAAAATATCGAATGCATTGAACGTTTCTCTCAGACGTGGGAGGGGGGGGGAGGAGGGTATGAAGAACACCTTGAAAGACACATATGTATAGACACACATGGAATGCCGAGACATCAAAACAACAGCAAACATGCACGTGCAGTGATGATGTGAGACTGGTGAACAAAACGCAATGTGTAAAAAACTCGTCATTCTTCTAAACACGCTTTGTACTACCGTTAAAACGCCACTTCGATATCACGTGGTAGTTGCATCCGATTTCTATTGCTTAAAATTAGGTTTTGGTACTTTAATGATTAATATTAGGCTAAAAACAGAACATCAAGAATAGTATTCTTCGGGATTAAATCAATTGTGTAGTTTTGGAGAAACATAGATTCTTGGCTGTTAATTCTTTATAAGAGTTTAAATGAAATTAAATAAAAAACTTTATGTATGGTTTAAAAAAAAGTAAATGTTTAAAAAATTCCAGGAATGTTGTGAAGATTTAACAATTTGCCTTTAAAAAAGAGAAGTAAAAAAAATTAAGAAGAAAACAAGTCTAATTCAGAAAAAAAAACACTAAATTTTTAAATATTAAATCATAATTGGCTTTATCTAATTTATATTAATTTTTATTTTTAATAATTTGTTTAATTATTTTTAATTAAATAATAATTTATTTTTAATGTAATTTGAAACAGAGCTCAGTTTTCATAAATTGAATTACTGCTATTTAAATTAAGGAACATGGAACATGTATGATAAAAGTTCGGAAATACGTAAATTAGTATTTAGAAGTTAAAATATAAAACATTATTTGGTAAAGATTTCTTTGGACTCAAAGCTGTATTTAAATAATTTACATCAATAGTTATGTTATGGGAATTGCATAGAATGTCAATCTTGTTTAAATATTAATTAAATTAAAAAAAACAGAGTTTATATGAATGTAGGTTATTAAACCAAAAAGGTGTTATATTCCAAGCCTATATCCTTTTTTTTGTACCACACAACCATTCACAAGAATTAACTCAATTTAAGACAACCTTAATGCAAGAAAATATTAATTGTAGTCATCCGGTAAATTTTTAAGAAAACAATTTTACACTATGTAAGTTGCTTGCATGTTTTCAATGTAGTGTATAACATGCAGTAAAATTACAAACAAATACATAAAACTTAATAAACATTGTAACTACAAATGTTTCAGATCAGTTTTTAAAATTTTCGTAGTTTTATTTTTACATGTGTTTTACTAAAACAAATGAAAAACATAATATTACATATTTTTCACACATTATAACAGGTTGCTAAAATATTTCCATAATAAAATTTATGACTCTGTGCCGCTTGTACAGGAAAAAACGTAACATCCTTTGAAGATAAAGCTTTTTTTGTATGAATGAAAGCATAAAGGTAGAATAGTCAGTAGTTAATTCAAATGAATGGAAGTAACTAAATTGAATAAATAAAAAAAATTAAAAAATTACATTTGAACTATTTTAAAATTAAAATACAATAATAGGATTTATAGTAATAGTCTAAATTTGAGTTCAGTATTTTTCTTAGAAAAAAAATTTGAGCTATTTTTATCTTTTCTATTCGAAAAGATGAATAAAACGAATTAAATTGAAAGATTTGAGAGAATTAAACCTTGGCATACCAAAACTTCCCTAAAAATAATACTTAAATACTACTTTTCAAAAGTTAAAATAGTTACATCACTGAGATTCCTGTAGTTTTGGTAAGTGGCAAACACAGGATTTTTTAAAATTCTAATACGGTTTAAGCATAATTTATTAAGGAATATCCTAAAGTAATTTAAATGGTCCAAGTATATAAATTTGAAAGTACCAAAAATATAGATTTCGAATTCTCTTTTTTCAATGACTTTCTCACTATCCAATTCTTATACAAATTCCAACGTCGAATGAGCATAGTTGCAGCTTTAAATATATTGCTACACATTATCTTTGAATCTTATGTACAACCAGACGAAGGAAATGTTAAAATTGAAAGAAATACTCTTCACCAGAAAACGTAAACTTAACATGATTTCTGTTTCAAAAGGAACTGGCGAGTTACATACATTTACTATGAGCCTCATTATATACATATATAAATCATCCGAAGAAATATGCAATGTACAAGCTGTAAAACCAATTCTTTAGGATATCACAGAATAATTTCATTCGTTTGATTAGTAAAAAACCAATTCGTTTTTGTGAGTATAATCATGATTCTTAACACTCAAAAAATTCCAGATGAAATTAGAGTTGGCCACTTTGGCTAGACGTGGATTCACATAAAACATTGAGCTGCAGTAATGTGACATAAAATGCGACATAGTTCCAAAAGATTCTTGAGAACAAAAAAGAAGGTTTCTTTGAAACAGAACCTTCTCTCGGAAAAAAATGTCAGTTTTGGTCTTCGTACAAAAACACACACACCAAACTTTTCATTTTTACCTTTTGTAATTTCTTCCTACCCGTTTAGAGTCTGTTCATGATTGGCTCAATTAATAGCCAATGGCGTGGCGACACTTATGGGGTAATTTGGCGACATTTATCATAGTGACAACTATCAATGCAAAAATTACTGCAATGGAAATTTACTATTTAAAATATTACGAATATAAAACTGGTCCAAAAAAAGTTTCATTAAGGAAGATATTTACCTTTGTCATGAGTTTATTTTGCCAGTAGCACCGATAATATCTTTTTAAAAAAAGTGAAATGTAAATTGCGTTACTGTTTTTAGTGATGAGTAAAATGGTTTAGATTTTTAAGGTTTTACTTTAAGTTTCTAAGAATTTGAAGGCCTTAAAAACACAAATATTTTGATGTCATATTATATGTCATTTGATGTAATTTTTATTATTTATGTTATATTATTATTGAATTAAAATATCGAATATTTTTAAATTAATGAGCTTAAAAATAATAGTTTTCAGGGAATATGTGAATTTATTCTCACTTTGGTTAAATGTAGATTCAAAAATAACCTAAAGGTATATTTACGTATCTATTAAAATTATATTTTATATTACTGATTTTATGAACTAATGTTTAAGAGTTGACAAAACGTATATAGTTAAATTAATTGATAGGAGACAGTCCTCTGACTTCAAAATAAATAAAAAATTGATTATTCTGAATTGATTATTTTTTATATTTAAAAACTGACTTCTGTTTTTAAAGTCTTATTGAAACCTTCAGAAGAAATGAATCCTTTCTGCCTAATTTTTCAAGCATTTCTTATCAAAGCCGAAACAAAATTAAACCTACGAGATCTTCAAAATTAAATTCAATTTAATTATAGATCAGTGACCAAAATATTATTCTAATACTTAAAGATACCTTTTTGAACTTTTTTGATAAATTTGTTTTGAAGTCTAACTCTTTTTTTAATAAAAGAAATTGTTAATACTTGTTAGAACCTTAGGAAGTGATAAATTTAAAAACATCAGTGTTAACTTCTGAAATATATTATCCGCCAAATAGTGGACTGATAACCTAAATTATAAAACTGTTCGTTAAATGACATATCTTGGGAGTTGTTCATGTACATAGTAATACATGGATAGATTTTGAAATATGGGTAAATAAATCCCAAGAAGCCTAGCCTGGGTGACATTTTTGGCGAAATTTGGTGTGGTCAATGATGTTCATTGGCGAGTAAGCAATTCAACTTCTATAGAACTGGGTTGCCAGAATTCACTATTTATCACCATTTTTTGAACCAGGCCTGGCTTCTTTGGATGACTCAAAATATGCGCTGTTGTTAGTATGCATGAAAAATTACAGCCCAATTGGGATTGAAGAAATTTAAAAAAATATCTTTGTGTACGTTTAAGATATTTATCAATATACGTATGAGTTGGATTAAATTTCCAATTATAAGGAAAATTTGGTCATTAGTGTTTGGTTGTCAATCTACCATAAATGTCGCCAAGCTCCGCTCTCCCATTGAGAAGTGCTGAAAGGTGCTATATCGAAAGCGTCGCCAACTGAGCTTTTGCATAGACAACAAGGAAGTTGTGGGGGTGGTAGAAAAAGGTTAAATAGATTTTTTTGATTGTTTCCCCTGTCCTGGAGCAACGTCTCGTCGGAGTCTCTTCAACAGAATGAAGGCGACGAAAAGTTTGTCAATGTCGATGCCAAGAATACAACGTCCGTTCTTCACAAACAGGTCGTCTACTCTTCTCTAAATGTCGGTTCAAAAAGGATGACCCTGCGGCGATCTCCTGCTGAAATAATATTAGAGTTAAATGAAATGATAAAGTGATGTGTAAATTTTAAATGTATATACCTACCTATATTATGTATGTAAATTGTAAGTTTTGAATTGTAGTTTTTCATTCCTATTTATTTTACACTTAAATCTATCGTTTAAAATTAATTCTATATCATCAACCAAGTTCAATTCATTTAAAGTAGATGAAGTGGAAAAGATATGAAAATATTCACAGGAAATAATGAAGTCAGTTATTGTATTTGCTAATAACTAAATAATTTTTTAACAGGATTTTATTATAGGTATTTGTTATATTTTATTTCGTCAGAAAAAAGTCAGAAAACGGATTGTCTTTGGGTAAATCCAACAAAAGCAAAGGTGACCCAGTGTAAAAAAGAATGATTTTTATTGAAATTGATCCAAATATACAGATGTTATTACTTATTTATTTCTGTATAACAAGTTTACCCTTCACCTTAAACAACTTGCAGTAAAACTTACTTTACCACAAGATTTGAAATCATGTACAACTTGTTTTTCCTTTATATTAAGCAATATACAGTAAAATAACTTTCCCTCTGATTTTGATTACTGTAAAACCAGCTTTTCCTTTATGTTATGCATGATACAGTAAAAACAACATTTCCCAAAAACTTTTATTATGACTGTAAAACTAGTTTTTCCTTCATGTCATGCATGATACAGTAAAAACAACACTTCCCCAAGATTTTGATTACGACTGTAAAACTAGCTTTTCCTTTACACTCAGAAATATACAGTAAAAATAACCACAATGTGCAACTCAACCCCAGCTCCTTTTTTTAAAAAATTTATGATTAAAAATGACTGTTCAAATTTCAATTATTTTGAAATTAGTTTAACCTTTATGTTAAGATTTTCAATTAATGTTTGCTTGTGACATTTCAGCATATTTTTCGTACCTTAAAGAAATTATGTACTATATTAGTTTCAAAAATAGCAAATAAGAATGAAGGTAATTTGAGAAATGCTCTAATAGGACATTGTACCTATTTCATCCTCATAACTTGGTGCTCTCGACGGTGTCTGAGGCCGCGAGAAAGAGGGAAGAGTTCCTCTCCAGCTCTTTCGTCAGCTTGGTGCACTTCTCCTCGTACTCCGCCCGCAGTCGTTCCTGGGCCTATATAAAGAACGAGTACAAACTGTAAAAAAGCTAGTTTTTATGTCCCAAATTCATCAAAAGTTGGAAAACGGGGAAAAAATTCCCTTTTTTCTGTTTTTGGAAATAAAAAAATATGAGTAGGATAAAGAGTGATTACACTTGCCATGGGGGATAAGTGAAACTTTTTATTTTTTAAAAAGTTATTTGATAATTAATTATTTATTTAAAAATAAAACTGAACAATAGCTTTAAAACTAAATAGAGGTTGAACGGAAAGTCCGTAGATATTTTATGACGATTCATTTGATCATTTTTATGAAAGACTGTGAATTATGTTTTGCACCATCTGCTAACACAATTTTGATCTAAATTTTTTTATTATTTAAAAAAAAATCCCCCGACCAAAGCGATGCCGAAACTCTGCAGACCGTTTCTTTAACTCGGTTATTTTTCTAGATTTTAGGCATTTTTAAATGTCTATGCAGGCCCGTGCTGGCTAGGGGGACGTGTATATTTTGGGATTTTTTATATTTTTATATAGGGGGACGTGTATATAAAATATACACGTCCCCCTAGCCAGCACGGGCCTGTGTCTACGGACTTTCCGTTCTCCCTGTAGTTCATAGTTGATAGAGGAGAGATTTAAAAATTACACCTGGGCAATATCAAATTTACTAAGTTCAAAGTTCAAATACACCAAACTAATTTTAATTATACTCTGATGGTTACTCTTACCTACTTCACCCTACTTAAAAAAAACTTTTTGGCTTAAACTTAAAGATTGATGTACTTACATGTTGCCTTTCGTCGTCAAAAGAGTTCTTGATATTTGTATGTTGTCTTGTTAGTTCACTCAATTTCTTGTCTAGCAGCAAACTAAACTGAAGTTTCGAAAAATGAAAGAAAGCTTTTTAAATTGTAGGCTTTGAAATTATTTTGATAAAAAACTGTACAATAAGGAAATTTAGTGGAAATGTGTGAATGAGAAAAATAACTAAATTTCAAAACAAATATTTCGTATTCTTTCAACAGAAATCCAAGTAAATTTTACTATGATATTTTACAGAACTTTACCTATAATTCAGTGAAAAATTATTTTTAGCAACTATATAAAAATTCCCTAATTAAAGGGAAATTAATAATCCCTAGTAGAAGATTGAGTTAAAATATACTAATTAATGATTATAAAAAAGGACAGAAAAGTCCCTCTAACCAAAACAATGAAAAATTTATTAATGAAACAATTTAATTAACAATTAATGAAACAATTTAATTAACAATTAATGAAACAATTTAATTAACAATTAATGAAACAATTGAATGAAAGTAAATAAAATATTTAATTTTTCCTTTCTTGTTAAAAATAGACATATTTATTCGTAATTCATCAAATATATTTTTAAAAAATATTTTATTGAAAATATTATGAAATCTCACCCTTTGTCTTTCTGCTACTGCTGTGTCGATGAGTTTTTGGTTAAGCTCTCTTTTTATCCTGATAAAAAAAATACATAATTAAAAAAGAAACACGAATTTTTAAAATTAGACAAACCAATTTGGTTGAAATTCAAAAATTTCTGATTTAGACAAATTAAAATATAGTTTATAAAAACCATTAGAAGTAAAAAATATATTCCATGGTATATTTTAAATGCTACAAACATTATTTTGTTGAAGCAATTTTATGGAAATGTTAGTAATTTTTGTAACAAATACAGTTAACTTAGTAAATCTTCTCACCTAGACAATTCGTTTTTGTCTTTGTGTTTTTTACTCAGACTTTTCATCTCTTCTTTCGTTTGAGCATCCAGTCTTTTCATAAGTTCACTTACCTCCCTGTAAAATGCATCATTGAATTAAAGGAAAATTAAACATTGACAATTTCTTCTTTTTTGGCAAATACCATATTGTTTCAATAAATTTATTTCAGATTTTATTCTGCTTTAATGTAAGCCAAACAAATTATCTTTGCAAATATTATGAAAAAGAGAAAGTACTAATAAGTATTCAAAAATCAATTTGTATAAATGTTATAAAAATGATTTTTAATCTTGCTATTTAAATTTTTTTAGCATAGGCTAAACGATTTGATTACTTAAAAATGAATTGAAAGAGAAAGCATTCTCAACATAAATTGAATTAATCTTAACCCGGGAGGACGCGCGCTACTTTCTGTTACACGGGAACGCGCGCGGGGTCTATCAGACCCCGCAAACCGTTTTCCGTTATAATCGTTCAGTTTATGCAAAAATTTTATCACGGAAAGTTTAAACATATAATTTAATCATTCAAAGTGCATAATAACTCATTTTTAAGTTGACTGATTTTTATTGAGATATAATATTAGACTATTTCACATTTCTTACCGAATCCCTATGATATTACATATTTTTCATAAGAAATGTGAAAAAATTGTGTAACAATTTAATTTAGTGGTGTTTAACTTAAATTTCCCTTTTAGAGCAAGAAAAAATATAGATACTAGGTACTTTTGGACATCTCTTTGGTTATAACTCGCGCTAATCCTCACAGTTTTGGAAGCATTTTAATAAAAACAACAACCTAACTCGGAAAATAACATACCTACTTTATTTAAACTTCATGAGGTGATAGGTTGAAACCTTTTAGGCAGCTAAACGGAGTTTCATACATTTTCATTAAAAATTAGAGTTTTTATGAAGGTTTATTTAAGCGTCGGGGTCTATTAGACCCCACGCGCGTCCCCGCGGGTTAAATGCCCTATTACCATTATTATTCCTACTAAATTGTGTAAGCGAATATAACAACAAACCATATGAATGTTCAAATTATTTCTATATAAAATTCACAAGATAAAAATTAGTCAATTACTGCTCTTAATTAAGATGAAAAATTACGAATTAAAAAAACTCCTAGACTTATGTGAAGAATAACATCTTCCTTTAGCTCTTAAATTAAAGAAAGTTCGGTCGTGTTCACATCTTACACAATAAAAATGACTAAAAAGTAATTATAAGGTGAATAAAATAATTTAAAAAATTAATTGATTAGAAATAAGAACATAATTTTCGTAGAACACTCACGGTGAGAGTTATTAAAGAAAAATTAGTCACCCAAAGTATTGTTAAAAACCTCACCTATCGTGTAAATTATGCAGTAACTGTACTTGGGCTGATTGAGACAACTGCATCACTTTGTTCATCGCTGTATACAACTGTAATACGCAACAAATTATTTATCCATGAACATCAGATATATAGGAGTTTAAGACATACCTACCTTTAACATTTAAAGCTATTGAGAAATTTTGTATAATTCAAAAGACATTTTGAAACGCTTATACAAAGGATTAGTAAAATTAAACTTATAATGAATATGTTAAAGAGCTCAATAAATTTAATGTCGTCAATTATTTGCTATATAATTATTTTAACCCTTTCAGTCCTGACCTACTCAAATTTTCCATAGGATTCAATTGAAATCTAGGGCAGTTTAGGACTGAAAGGTTTAAAGTTTAAAACTTTCAGTCCTAACTTCTTTAACCTAACGTTCTTTAACTAGTACCGTTTAAGCATTAAACGGTATAGGAGTGTTTGAAATATTGCAATATAAGGAAAGGATCATATTTTATTCAGTTTACACTTACAGGTTCTTGATATTTGGAGTATATTTCCATTTCGGAGTGTAAATGTTCTTTTGTTAAGGCCAACATTGTTTGAGAAAAATTCTTGCGCAGTTCTTCGAGCTTAAAAGAGGAAAAATACAATAAAATAACTTTATAGGTCCAACTAAATTCAGTATTATTATCTTACCCGAATAAGTGAAACCGAAAGGGGATTACAAGTATACCGTGTAGTTTCGAATATAAGACCCAATCCTCATAGAAGCCTTCTATAAGGATATAAGCTCCTCTCTAATATAAGCCTAGTATACGGTTTTTTTCCAACACTTTACCTTTGAACTCGTACGGTAAATCGTTATCAAATCCATTGTACGTAGTGCGATCGTTTAAAAATGCTGAATAATAATTAATAACATTTTGTTTTTGTATTTTACTGCGAGGGGGTAAGTTTACTTCATTTGCTTTAATAATAAAATGCCAAATTTTATGATTCTTAAGCCCGCTTCTCTTAAACGATTTGCTAATTTTTCGCATATCAAACAGATTTCTTTAACTTTTTGATTGATTGATTGCGATATTTAACGGCGGGTCAACCATAAAATACTTGCTAATTTTGCGATATTGGTGGATTTGAAGTCGAAACCCACTTTAATAAAGGAAATATTTCCCAAAACACTCGGTTTATATTCTGAAATAGTAATTATTTAGTTTAATTACCTTAATAAGGGAGGGGATTTCAAGTATTTTACATACTATAATGAAATATTCTGGTCTATAAGAAGTTGAAAGTTACCTTGACACGCTGCTCTGGAGAGACAATTGGAGAGTCAACTTCTCCCACTCTTTTCGGCTGTCGTCTGGGGTTCCAACACCTGAAAGAAATTAGTAAGAAAAATATTCAAGACTTTCAATTTCTTGTATATCATTCTAAACCTATTGGTTTCATTGTTATATAAGAAACTTCTCAGAAATGATGGCCGTTAAGTTATCGCTTCTTTTACAGACGTTTTTATAGAAATAAAGTCAGATCCAGATTAAGTAACTCAATTGACTAGGAAACCTTTTTAATAATGGAAAAATATTTTGTTAATATTCTTCAGAGGAGTAAAAAATAATTTTTAATTTGAATGTTTTATTAAAAGGAGGAAAAGGATTTTTTTTATTATTTAATACTTATTATTTCTTATAAAACTTTCAGTTGAATAAAATTTCAGATTGTTCTTTTTAATAAGAGATGATTTCTGGATGTAGTATTTATAGCTATCGTTTTGTTCCAAGAATTTATTAGAAAGATATTTAAAACTCAGTTAAAGATTCTAATTCTGAAAAAAAAAAAAGCTAAGGCTAGTACAACTGTACCCTATGTTTATTATCTTGAAGTGTTTTTGAACTGTTGAGGTAGCAAAGATTAATTGATATTGTTCATATAAAACCTTATGTGGGAGTTCGTATATCCCCCAAAACCTACAATCTCGTAACTAAGGTCCGGAATGTAACATATTATAGCTATTGTTAGTTATTTCTGGGAAAATATTATTTACACTAATAAACTGTTGCCCATAACTAATCCGTTAGTATTAAATGAATAACAAGAAATTGGCTTCGCTTTCTTCTTATACAAATATTGATTGCTTTGACACAAATATTATCTAAGCTAATAATCAGGTAAAATTATTTTCTTTATATTTTCAGAATTTTATGAGAGAAACTGGGAATTTGTTCTTTTCATTTAGTAGGCTTGATTTTTAGGAATAGAAAAAGATAGATATTGAATTTAAAAAATAGTTTAATTTTTTTTCAACAATTAAAACCTAAAGATTGAATAGTCCCGAAATAACTGATTGTACTTTGATATTGTCAAAGCTTTTAGCCGATATAAATGTTTAAAAACCTATTAAGTTCTATTTTTTGAAAGTTTTGAAAAGAAGGAAGTTGAAAAATGAGAAGAATATAAAGCTAGAAGAGTATAAAAAGGACCAGGATAGAGAAATACAGAGCAAAAACAACAGACAAAAAAAGCAGGCAGAAAAATTATTAAAAAAGATAAAATGCAGTAAAGGAGAAAGCAGATTATGAAAAGATCGAAGATTAAAATAGGCATGCAAGAACAAGGAACAAAACCACTAGAGATAAAGGCTTCTCGTTTTTATGGTCGTTGACATCGTTTCCTTGTTTAGTAATTAATTTATATATAAATCAAATCAATAATTTTAAGAAGGTTAAATTATTCTATCTACTCGTATAAAATTCTATCTACTCGTACGTCTTTTTTCGTGAAGGATTTCTTCAAAAAATCTTTACGAAAATGACTCCTTATAACGAAACCTGATTAAGATAGGAAATTATTTGCATCTTCCCTAGTATTCCTTTTAACAAATTCATTGAGCTAGGCTTTACCTCAAGAACTCAAAAAAATCTTTTTAAGATTTTCCTTTAAAACCGAGTAGCCTTTATACATACATACATTTTAAAGTCAAAAGTAAATAATAGAAGAAAAGAAAAAGATTAGTTCTTATGGAAGTTAATAGTTATAACGCACGTTTATTTAGACATTTTTATTGTAGTCTGAGAAGATTGATTCGTTTGTTTCAAAAGTAGGTGGTGTAGTCATAATTTACAATTCCTATGAAAATGATGCATTTTTATTTAGGTTTTCTTCCTACAAAAGTGAAAATAGGGAATACTTTTTTATAATTCAATGATGTTGTAACATCTTTTGCTATTAACCATGGTTCCCTATAATTGCCTTTATTTTCAGACAAGGATATGTTATCCAAAAAATTAGTTTCATAATTGGATTTAGATTTCATAATTAAAAGGCCCATTTAAATATCAATTAAACGTTTTAAAAAAATCTTATGCACCTGACCTTATAAGTGTACAACATTCAGCTCAGTCTTTACCACCTTTTTCACATAACAATAAACTGTTAAAAATTTCGATGGACAGAAAAAAATGAAATAGACGCCAGAAAACTTAATGGGAAATTGAATGTTCTCAGGCCAATTCCTTTTCACACTAACTCTGTGAATCGGCAAGCACTAGGAAAGCTCGCCGGACATTGTGATACCGAAACACAAGAGACTTGGAGTCCCGCATCAGCCGTCTCTGTCTCATCCAAGGAGGGTGCATGCGGGTTCGTGCCTGGTGTCATGCAACGGCCATGGAAGTGCGATTCGTACTTACGGAGAATAAAACTTTCTGACGAACCTATTTTGCGTCCGGCTGTTCAGGTGCTCCAGGTTCCGCAGCAGCTTCGCTTCCTTCGACAGCAGCAGGTCCATCTCCCGTTCGCGGACCTGCAAAAGCACAGGTTGATAGCTAGCGCTCAACGTAGCTTCCCAACTGAACCCACGACCATCGTTCAGAGTGCAAGGGCAAACCCTAAACTTCCCAGGCCTTCAGTTAAAATTTTCGGGCGGACCTCCTAAATTATAAACCTTTCCTGGTTGCACTATAAAACTTCATTAGATTCATTAAAAGCTTTTTTTATTTGAATAAATCGGTGCTCCTCAAGTTATATTACTAGTTACTCTTCCGACCCACAACCCCCCGGAAAATAAACTTATCCGCATTTTTGCTGAATTATCGATCCTTTTGTTTTGTTCTTCTGTAACTATTTCTGTGCAACAAAATTATGAAGTAATCCAATGTCTTTCTAAAAAAATCGCAAAACTTTAGGTAGCTAAAAATGTAATGTGGGTTACTGAAATTCAAACGAATTCATTTAAAGACATAAAAAAATATACTATTTTCCTGTTAGAAGTAAGAATCTTGAGGCCCCGGAGCATCGACTTTTGTGGGTGATGTGTTCCCCCTTATAGTGGACTACAGTAAGAAACCTCTAAAACTTACAGTATTTAGAAAATTTAGAAACCGGGAGAAATTTTCTTTTAACTTACGAATTTCCAAAAATCGAAAAAAAAATAAATAAAACCAATCTTATCAGATGATCCAGAAAGATATGAAGTATTAATTGAGTCAAGGCGAGGAATATTCACGAAAAGGTAGTACATGGTCTCCCCAATATACAAAATATAAACTAGACTAGAGAACAAAAAAACCCAAGAAGATATTTTGACTCTTTATTTCCATTTTTTTAACTTATCAATTACGACTGATTTTTATTCATGATTTACCAAGATTAAGACCCAAGCTTGTAAAATTAAGTAATACGAAAGGCCACTAACCTTTTCTTGCTTCTTTTTCAGTGCTTGTAGCTCTTTCTCAAGTTTCTGAGTTATTTTAGCCACCAGCTTGTGTTGTTTTAAGACATCAAGAGATTCTGCAACAACGTTTGCTTCTTCCGATTCTACAAGAATAACAAACCGTCAGAGAATAAATGGATAAGTAACTTTTAATTTAATTAAATACCATCCGTTTCAGTGGAATCATCTTCTGTATTTGAAAGGTCTTAGGCTATGAATGTTCTGAGTAAATATGCTTTCATTTATTGTGTAGTTTAATTACTTCAATGGTTAAACGTGTTAGATTAAATTAGGCACGATTATTTTGTATTTAAAATGTGAAACTAACACATTTTAAAATCAATCATTATTTCGATAATTACATTCGGATACCACAATAAAAACAGAACGAAGACAATGCAAACTTACCCAGTATTGACAGGGATTTGTCGTTCGTTTCGTCTGTCGGAGAAGACACGGTTTGATTGGACCTCCCTATGAGAAAAAACAGCAAAATACTGTGTCATTGTGTAAATACAAATCTGTAACGTTCTTTATTACAAAACAAGATATGTGAAATACTTTGATTTTTTCCACTGTAGGTCTTGTACCTCGGATATATTTTTACTTTTTACCCTGTAAATCTTTATTTATTGAAAACAAACTAATGAAACAATTTTTCCTCGATACTTAAGCTTTTAATGCACAACATAAATTTTTATCTGGAATTTTAATTGAAGTACTTCATAACTAGCGAAAGTTTAAATAAATGTAGATAGGTCCAAGGAACAACACTGGTATCGTACCTTGCTTTCAAGGGTACCTTACCTTGGACCTATGTAAAAAAAATCTTAGTTTACCACGGCGACGAGGTGAGTACGCTTATTCTAAAAATAAGGAGTTTAGTATAGACGGCTGTATACTCACTGCACGTGTCCTGCTGTTTGATGGGCACTGGGGAGGCAGGGCCGACGGACGTTTGCTTGGGAACCGTGCCGTTCATGGTGGCGTGCCGTTGCGTCGGCTGCGGAGCCTCCTCTGTCGACGTGCCGGCACCGTTCTGCTTGGCGGCCGGCTTCTTGTTGTTGCACTCCTCCGTCTCTTCCTGCATCACCAGAAAAAAAAGACTCGGGGTATAGTTTGGTTGGTTTTATAGGTATTAGTTACTGAATCAGGTAAAAATTGGGAGGCGATTAGATTCATGTCAATTATTATTTCCGATTCAGCCAAACTATCAGTTATGAAAAGATAAAGCGACCCAGAAAACGGTTAACTTGCCAATATTTAGTTAAATCCAAGCATAATGCTTTTAAGATTTTTTTTAAAAAAACTTTTCTCTTTAAATTTAGAATAAGAATTAGACCTGAACCTGGAAAGAAATAATATTTGTATTGAATTTTCGTATGATTAAATTGAGATACAACTCAGAATTACCAATTATCTAACTAAAAACTTAATGAAGAAAGGACAGTGATAAACAGAAACACGTTATAAAAATTACAGAGAATAAAAAAAAATTATCATTATTTATAGATATGAAACTTATCCAAAATAACTATTTCATCGTTGACAATGAATTCAAAACCACCTCGAAATTTTAATAAAAACGAAGTAAAATTGTATTTCTGAATATACACACTGTAAGAAAATTCCCGTAAAATTTATGGTTTTAAACTGGCAGCTGGGTTGGTTGTGGAAAACCGTAAAAATTACGAAGTAAATCCGTAAAAACAATGGCGTTTTACCATTTTAATCCATGCAAATCCGTGAAAACAACGGCTTTTTACCGTTTTAACCCGTGATTTCGGTTTTGCACCGTTGTTTTTACGGATTTACTCCGTAATTTTTACGGTTTTCCACAACCAACCCAGCTGCCAGTTTAAAACCGTAAATTTTACGGGATTTTTATACAGTTCAGGGTGTTTCAACAAGTCCGCTCAAATTCTGCACAATCATATTCTTTGCGTTGAGAACATTGAAATTGCCCAGTACCTCTACGACCCATAGTTTTCGAGAAAATCGCGACAGAAAAGGGTATGACATCAATATCCGGTTTAAGCTAAACAAAAGTTATGAAAAACTGAAACATAGTATCTGGATATTTTTGCACACTTTAAGATGTTAAAAATATCCATGTGATAGCATGCGAGCCCTAATTAAGCAATAATCTAAATTAAGCTAAGCTGCAAATAATTAAGTTTTTATCGTATGGGACATCACATATTTTTTGAAAAATAAGGTATGGTTCTCTGGGCATTTTTCATGTACTCTACGTAAGAAAACTTTCTGTGCAGAGTTTGGACGGATTGTTGAAACACCCTGTATAAAATCAAAATAGCATGCAAGTTTTGGTAGAGATAAAAGTTTATTATTTTTTAGGTATGTTTCTAGAGTAGCTTAGTTTTACACAGACCTCACCTATGAGAAATTATTATAGTAATAAAACTTTGGGTACGTTTATGATAACCAAAGAGTTACTCTACCAAAATGTGAAAAGGTCTACCGGTCTCACCTCGTCCAAGTCGTCTGTAAGAGCCATGAGTTGTTGAGCGTGCTTTTCTTGAATGGACTGGTACGCAATGGGGTTTGCCAAGGCGTCGGCCAGATCTGGAGAACAGAGGAACCACTTATTGAAAAACGACCGTTTTACCAATTTAAATTCTTGCACAATTTCCCAGTTGAGCGTCGGCATCGTTAATTAACGGTTATTCGTTGGCGTCGTTTTTGTTAACAGATAATACATGTTTTATCAATTGGATTGAAGAAATATAATTCGTGATAAAAACCTTGCATCATGCGATAGCTGTCTAATAAAAGATAAAGAAAAACCAAGAAATACAGGAATTATCTGCATTAGAATGTATAGGATTTTATAAGTTTTAATTTTAGTTAGTAGAAAGCATATATAATAATGGCAATTAGTACTAGTTAGTGTATTGATGGTAAAAAAAGTTGTTAATTGATAAAAGCAGGTCTGTTAAGGTAATAACGGTCATCTGTTACGGGCAAAGTGATAAACCGGACATTATTAATAATGTCCGAACTGAGGCAGGCAATGTGATAAATTCAATGGCATTTATCAATGAGTATTTATCACTCTGCCCAAAATACGCGGGCATTATTAATAATGCCCGAATTTATCACATTGCCCGTAACATATCTAATGTAATATGTAGTTAATGTAATGTATAAGTTCATTTTTAAACAGTAGTGCTTGTTAGTAAAAAGTATATTTATTAGTACAAGCGGTGCTGAATGCAACTAAAAGCAACTAAAAACTAAAGTTAACTATGCTAAACAAAGTTAAAAGGCGTGCAATAAGATAGAATATGAGAAAATGCATAACGCTCTATACATTTAATAATAAAGAAATTAACGAAAATCCATCGAGAAACCTATTTATAAATTAATCCTTGAACTAATCCTTAGATTCATTGAAAGCAACCGCTCTGCTTAACTCTCTTCGCGAGTTTCTGAATACGATGATTAACTAATCGTGAGTTATTTCGTCTAAACCATAAACCAAAATTGCATCGAATCAATACTTATAACAATCAATTCAAATTCAGTACAGCTGTGCAGTCGCATTGAACTTTTGGGCTGTCCGTTTACGCCACTCACTATTTATAATAGCGTCTCTTTGGCTTCGGCGGCAGTGACTGTTAAGGCAAGCGCAGCGTGGAACTGGAAATAATAACAATAATAATAAGCAAGGCAAGCTGTACTGTTAGTTTGCTGTACTAAACATGCTGATGGTCAAGAAAGCAAATATAAATGAAGACAAAGCATGCAATGTGAACCAAAGCTTTCTTAATGGTGGAAAAAGGTGCATTGATTATGTGAACTGTAAACGATTTGTTAAGTAGGTTAGTAATATATTAAAAGAATTAATGAAAAAATGCAGAAAAAATATTAGGGGGGGGGTGATGTATAAAATGTTATAGTGCATTTTTCTGAGACAGGGTGAGTGAATGACGAAGAGTTAACTCTTGTTTATTTAACTACTGTCTGCCTATCACAATATGAGCTCTTGTTTACATTTCTTACATCCATTCATTTAGTATTGTTTCTATAGCAACCTCCACAACCAGGTAACTGGCCAGACCTACAAGAGTTTTCTTGGAAATATGTAGCATCAATCTTTTTTGTTAATATTTTCAATTTGTTTAAATTCAAAGAGGTCACCTACGATTTTTTAAATATAAAAGATGAAAGTCATGACATCCAACTTAAAAAAAAAAATTAAGAAAGTTTGACTTTCATGTTAAAAATCAACATTTTATAAAGTTTTCAAAATTTTCGATTTCTTTAACGTAAGTTCGAATTATAGGTTTATTTTAGAAATGTGTTTTTTATTAGTATTAAATTTTGTACTTCGTTCTATTTTCCGTAAAAACATTACTTTTACCTCTCGACTTCTAAACCTTTCATACTGTTGTTATTAATCACATTGGTATAAATAGGTAAATTCAAAAGACATTAAGTCAGATATCCGTCGTAATTACATTAGTTTGTCTGGTAACACTCAAAATAGCGCTATTGCTATGAACCTGGGGAATAAATAACACTCCACCAACTACAAAATTCTACCATTAAAAAATTAATAGCTTTTTATCTTATTTAATGGACAGGAACTCACATTTTTACTAATTTGATATTATTATTATTAATACAAATGGAGTAACATGAAGGGGAGAGTCAGTATGAATAACCGCAATAACTTTTCATTTAATAGTGTTCGTTTTGGATATATTAAAGAGTTTGATATATCCAATTAAAATCTAAGGATAAATGGGGGTGTACTTTATAATATTTCAGATGCAGATTAGGGCAAAAAAGATGTTTATTTTCCTTTTAAGACCACAAAACTAATTTCCTTTAGAACAAGTCAATAAGTAAAAATTGTAATCTAATAATTATTTCTAAGAAAAACCTTGTCAGCAAAAACTTAATTTGATAAACTTTGAGATAATTATTAAAATGAATTGATGTTTTCATTTTTTAAAGAAACATTCGGCCAACAATTGAAATTTGTACCTATAGAAAAAAATTATTCTAAATTCAATAACTTTCATTAAAACTATAGTTCCCTCACACCTTAAAAAAGGGAGTGAAAATGCAAAATGTATAGATATAATATAGCCATAATTATAATACCGGATATTTAGTTTTATTTTTATAAACGGCATTTCATTACCAAGAAAAATTCGTATAGTATTGAAAATATTTTAGTACGGAAGTATTTGTATTTACCCGAAAGACCATCAGGAACGTAGTCTTTGACAGTGATGTGTACAAAAAGAGTTTTTAATGTGAGAGGTTGACCAGATTCGTTTCTTAGGCATATGTGGCGGTAACCTGTAAAAAAGTGAACAGAGTAAATTAAAATACACATAGGCAATATATTGCTTCCTTGGTTAGACAGTTTATCTTGGAAAACCCGAGTCAAAGAGAATACAACTTTTACCTTTTAAGAAAGATTTTTTATTATACTAGGGGGCCAGCCCCCTGCTCGCTATCGCTCACCAACCCCCGGAACTACTTCGCAGTTCTTTTTAGATCGCTTCGCGATCTCAGCGAGCAAAGCTCGCTTGTTCCATCTTACCAATCACCCCGCTGGTCGGCTTAATTAATGCTCCTTTACAACCGAAACTACTTATCACTCTTGCTGATAAATAATTTAATCCAAATCATCCCGAAAAAAACTATTGCTGAAATATTACTTTCCTAACTTAAATTGAAAATAAAAGAAATCACACATAGTCAGCTATCGCTCACCAACCCTCTTAACTGCTTCGCAGTTCTTCTCAGATCGCTTCGCGATCTTAGCGAGCAGAGCTCGCTTGTTCATCTCAACAATCCAACAGAAGCCTTTTCTCGGCTTAATTAAGCCTCTTGTAATACCGAAAATAGTACCTCTCTCTTGCTTATCAATAATTTAATTGAAATGTTAAAAAAATATTTAGCAAGTCTACTAATAACCATCAACCACTTTGTAGAAAAAAGCATTGTTGAAAATAAAAGAAATCAGACTCATCATAAAACCATAGATATATATACTAACGTAACGTTAGTATATATATCTATGCATAAAACACGCATAAAACTCGTCTGTTTCTCTAGTGAACGGCGAGAAAGAGAAGAAAAAATTGAAACTTTGAATCTTAATAATTCTAAAACTAATTAGAATTTTTGAAAAAACAATATACCAATATTTTTATAAAAATTATTTCTATGTGTCTTTAAAATATCATAGTTCTACTGTGATTAGTTTTGCTTTTATAACGAAAAAACAGAAAAATCGTCAAAATTTTCGAAACTTTAAAACTTAATTACTCCAAAAATAATTCGAAATTCGGAAAAAGGGCGACGTGGTGCAAAACTGCACATCTAAGAGTATGTGTCTGCAAAAAATCATATTTCTGCTGCTAATAGATTTTGCTGGGGGCGAACTCGCAGCAGAAAAAAATAATTTTCGACTTTGACATTAAATAACTCTAGAACTAATTATCTCATCTATTAGCTTTTAGAACGAAAACGATCCTCAAACATTTGTCTAGAAATGTTTAAAATTTCACAAATTTCCGTGGAATAGTTTTTGAGTAGTGAGAGTTCAAAGTGTTCAAAAATAAAATTTTCAAAAGCAGCGGCGGCGGCGGCCGCGGCGGCGGCGGTCACTGTTACTTTTTTTTAATATAGAGAGAAATTGAATGCTGTTAACAGTGGTTAAATTTTGTTTCAGAAAGACTGAAGAAAATATAAAAGCTCCATTAGTTTATACGCGCGGTTTCAACTATCAATAGTTTTGGGTGACTTTATGAAAAGCAAATAAGAAAGCCTATTGCATAGTAAAATCCAATTTATGAGGTATTCCTGTCCTGCTTCTTGACAACATCAAATTTTTGTTTCATTCAATCCCATAAAGAATAGAAGTAGATTATATGTTTTCCAGATGCTTTCTTCCTAACGTCATGCGACATTAGATTTCTGTCAACTTCCTGACGTAATCCAGTTTTCGAACGTCGTAAAACTTTTGTTCCAAGAGGCACATCTTTATCCTTCCTCGATGCAGAATTTAAGCATAGAAAATATCATAAAGTTAAAACAGTCGTTGAAAAATTTCCTCACAGGGTAATTTAAAATTCAGACATGCCAATTTGTCCATCCTTCAGATGGCCCAAAATTCCATATTTTCGCATTTTAAAGACTGGCGCATTGAGTAATAATCTGTGTCTTTATAGTTTTGGATATTATCACAGACAAAAACAAGTCTATTAGGAATTATATTTCTAAAATGATGTAAACCAGGATTTGATCCAAGACATGCATTCTTTCTTATTCAGGACTAAATAAAAGTCAATGCTATAAATAACAGTACCATGTAAATAATACCAACTACCATATAAATAAGTATATATACCATATAAAAAACCTTAGGCTTTTTGTTTACAAACTTTAGAGAAAATGAAATTGTTTGAAGTACATGTATTAGTCATTTTATAATTTCTATCCCTTGGATATTAAAAAGTTATTAATAACAATGCATAACCAGCTACGAGAATGTATGAACTTCAAAAGTGTAGTCTCATACTTAAGTAAGAGACTTAAGTGAAATTTCCTTAAGAATCTAACTACGACCTTTAATATTATTATGTTGGCTACAAAACAAATTGTAGCAATGTGAAGGCTTATAAGCAAGGTGAGAAAATTATCATTATCATATTATTAGAAAATTATTAATGACAATTTATACAAGTACAATTATCCCTTTCCTTAAAGATATCTTCTAGAAATAACACTTAGAAGCATTAAAAACTCTAACTGTGACGGTTTTAACTAGGCGACGGCCTCTAATTTTAGAGCAGGTAATTGAATGAGACTGTAGAGATTGAAGACTGGTGCTTTTTACGGTGGACATCGTCCGCTGGTGGACACTGACTCGCAATCACCGCATGTACAGGAGAGAGTGTCGAGTGGAAGTCAAACACACCACCTGTTTGCTCAGCCCTGGGACTTCCTCGACATATTTGCACAGTACATACCATCAATCTCTCTCCACAGCATTAAATGCCCTCTGGATTCAAGTGCGTTTAGATAGGTAAAAGCACCGAAATTTAATGCGATTACCACAAGAGGTTTATTTGGCGCTGTAATGCATCCAGGAAAAGAGGTGGTGCAGGATGTATTGGAATTAAAGAAAAAACGTCCTTGTGAAATTCTACACACCTTTTAGCTTAGAAGGATTTTAATTAAGTATTTTTTATTACTTTTTACTAAAAGAAATAAGAAAGAAAGGACATCAATGATTAGTTTCAGTAAGGAAAACATGTTTTTATGGGGGTTCCATAAATTTCGTAGGACTCGGAACCAAATATTTTTCCTAGGAAGCAATTTAAACAGTATAATTCATATTCAATTGTTTGTTTCAAAGAGAATGATTATGTAATAGTTATAATTGAGTGAGTGAAATGCAATAATATAAATGGATTACCTGGCCTGAGACCAACCACAGGTAAGACTCGATGTCCCAGAAGTTTTCCATTGTCATCGCTTACCGCTATCCTCAGACAAGCCAGGTCGGGAAGAACCACCTGAAAATTTTATAACGTAAATTCATCTGCTTTAGCAGTAAGAACTTCTTTACACCCCTCCAATGCATTCGTTTCAGTGAAGTATAAGACTTCGATTTATCAAATCCCAATCAATAATTGACGAGATGGATACGAGAATCCCACTGTTGTCATTTTCAATTCCGATTGCCAACTGGCTGCAATTAGTTTACTTAACCTCTGTGCACCAGCTTCAAAAAATCAATTAAATTCTACCCAGGTTAAATGACTCATCAGAGGCGGTGCCCATGTCCGTTTCTGTAGCTTTTCGGCATGGGGAATAATTACTTAACTTGTGTCCAGGCCGAGTGGCTAGCCCGACGCTGGAACCCCAGTTGATACCCTAAGCCCTAAGCAAACGTGGTGTGCTCATTTATCGACCCCAATGTGATCAATGGATGAGTCGACCTTGCTCAGCCCGGGAACCTTGGCCCTGTGGTTTGGTGGAGCAAAGCGCTACCAATAGAATATTATTTACCATAAGAAGGGAGCTATTAAATAAAATAAGTTCAGAACTAGGTGTCCGTTTTCATTCGCATATAGTAAGCCTTTCGGATGTTCATATTAGCTCATAGAAAAACGAAACGCTTGCCTTTTTGAAAACAAATGGTTCTTCGTCGTAGACCGGGTTGATGCCATTGTTGGGCACCGTCTTGGTCTTGAATCTCCTCCGCACGGTGTCGGCGGGAAGACCGTACATGTCCACCTCCACGGACGTGCTCACTCGCTTGTCCGACAGGAACTGACCAGAGATAATCTGTAATAATTAAGTTATAAAAATCTATACGATCCATTGCTTGCGTATGATGAGAAAATGGGCGTATTCATAGGAAACGTACTTGCACGCTGACTGTCCCTGCGATGATACCGTCTACTGTAGATTCGATGAAAGGGTCGAATTTCCGGTCTGTTCTTCGCATGAAATCTGGCTTCAGTAAGTAGCCACATCGACCGTTGTATTCGAAAATCCCCAAGTTCAGCTGCATACCTAGATCTAAATGACACAAATAACTTGCATGAGTTTTTATGATCGTATTTATTATACTGGTCACTTGAAGACTGGTTGTAGGTGGACTATCCACCTGATCCAAAATAAAAGACATGGATGACTTTTCAATATACTATGTAGCTATTACTTAAGTTTTACCGCATAGCATATCTTTCAAATGCATATCGATATATTTTATTAGAAAAAAATTAACACAAGCTTGTAAAATTTACAATTGTGTAAATTTTACAAGCTTGCAATACTGATTAGCCATCTTATTATTGTGTATTCACATTTCCTTTTTTGTCATAATATAATACATAAAAATCTAGGAATGGAAAACACCAGTTTATGTATATTTGTTTATATTCAAACCCTTTATTTTAAGGTCCTACTTTTTTCCCACAGAAATGTTTAAGTTGATGCAAACGATTAAATAATTTTCCTTAAATTCCATATAGGTATACGACTTAAATTTTTCAATATCATAAAAGTGATAGTTCGCAAACCAAAAAATATAGGTGTGTAGGTTGCTATCCACTGCCCACTGGTAGGTGGTAGGTCGAAATATGATCTCATAAAAATTATCGTTCTGATATTAATTAAATAAAAGGCATTGCTACTTTTATACAATACTCTAGAAAAGTTATTTTCCGCTATAGTGGAATTTAAAAAGGTTTGTAGAAGTAGAAGTCCTTCTGGCTTTGTCATTTTCAACAGCGAACGAAAGCAATTGTATCTTTTCCTAAGTCTAGTCAAAACATTTAAGTTTCCCAAAATTATTTTTAAAATTTTATCGATTTGATTATTTATTTAAATATAGTATACATGTAGTCCAACGTTAAGAGAAAAACTTCGACCGAAAAAT
Source organism: Tetragnatha montana (assembly GCA_963680715.1). Classification (NCBI taxonomy): domain Eukaryota; kingdom Metazoa; phylum Arthropoda; class Arachnida; order Araneae; family Tetragnathidae; genus Tetragnatha; species Tetragnatha montana. Next base: position 21,345,017 of record OY796681.1, read on the forward strand.
GAAACTTTTAAAGAAGCTCAAATCTACATGATAGTTAACGTTGAAGGGAGTCGTGCCTTTGGAAAAGAGGCCTATCAGCCGCACAAAACAAACCGCGTCTTTTACAAAGATCCGCCTGACTGTTATAGGTATCAGACAACAAAAGTGTCGCAATTAAAAGCGTCGTAAACGGCGGCCAAATGAGGCAAAACAACCAACAATGTCAGAGAACAGGTAAGAAAACAAACTTAGAAATGAGATTTGACACAAAACGTTTTTTCAGCGTTTATGAATTACCACCACCCCCAAAAGTGAGGGGAATAACCAGTTTCCATAACTATCGCCAACAATATCGTAACAATATTGTAAGACAGCTGTGTTGTTCGTCTCTGAAAAAATTTCAATATTCCGTGAATACGTAAGCCTATCACATAGATTCGCTTTAAGATTGGATTGCAGCCATTGAATATGTGGGAACCATTTTGATAGGCTATCACGAGTACCTCGTCTATAAATCCTTTTAAACAAATCTACAATAACCTTTCCACTCTATCCACTCCATTGCATCCAGTCAATTTCACTGAACTGTGCAATCACCCGCTCCTGGATGATCTACAATCCCATTACTACTCATCTCGCAACTGTTCCAACCAACCTGATCCCGGGGCCAACTCGAAAGCTATTAACTCCCGCGATGACTGCAAATATTGAGGGACCAACCTTCGAGAAGAACTGATCGATGAGCGGCTATCGGAACCGCTGTGCAATACCTAATTACGTGAACCTCATCTTATTGACTCTATTATTATTGTAAAATGGGGGGCTTTGTTAATGGACTGATATGTAGAGTCTCACGACTGTCAGTGCAGTTGTGTGTGCTTGAGACTTGAGATTGGGATGAGTGGTATTAGATTAATTGTGCAGTAGGCTGGCCTGATGGAAATTGAGAAATGAATCGATTATTGATACAGAGCGGGGACTATCCCTAAATTAACGAGGAAGCACCCTCGCAGTATGAACGCAGGCTATATCTGCAATATTTTCATTTCTTTACTGAATGGCTTCAGATTAAAGGAAAACGCAAACTGGAAAGCCTTCATTAAAAACTATGTTGTATTATAAATGTTAAAATGTTTCAGTTAGGTTGAGCGTTGTCGTTTTACATAATATTCTTCGTAGTCTCTAAGCGATACTATTATTATATTAATGAGCGCTCAACAAATTAAATATATGTAAGATGATGATGAGTACCAACTAGTTGTTTTGAAACTTTTCCAGATGAAATTTTCATAAACTCAAGTCTTTCAAAACTTTATTGGAAAATAAGATATTCATATTTTGATTCGAATAAAAAGTTATTGAGGTATCTATTGGTTGTATTACATTAATGTGGATTTAATTTAAATTTAAAAGAAACGTTATTTTTTTTTCAAACCATTCTTAAAACATAGGTAACTTTTTCTGAATTTTCATCTGTAATTTTAAGTGCAATTTATCATTTTTACCTATTTTAAGCACTAAAAATTAAAAAGAATGGAAAAATTACGAACTTCAATAAATCTTGTCAAAATTAGAATGAAAAACTATTGATGAGTAAAAATTATTCATGATGAATTATTAAAAATAAAAATCTATAATTACGATCTCTTACCTAAGCTTTGGTAATTCAATGCTACCATCTGACAACCAGCATTCCAGAATACCTAAAGATGCGAATGTTTTAAAGAAACAAATTTTGAAAGTTAAAATATGATTTTATGCTATAGTATAGCTATAGTATATAGTATAGGACCACCAACATGGAATTTTGTTATATAAGTATTTTGTGTGATATTAAGATAGTTTTACATGGACTATGGGAGTTATAGGATCATTAGGATATTTAATATGTCATTGAAGTTTTTTTTTAACTTGTAAAACTGTAAAAAAGGATTTATTTCGGTTAGACCTTACCTGAGGCATGTAATTACTGGAATCAACTCGTGTACCCTTTGGATAAATTCTGCTTAGCTGCCGTTTGTTGTAGCTGGACCAAAGTTAAGAAAATTTAAAGTGAACAAATTCCTCTGCACTTAAATCCTAAATTGTGATTTTTATAAGGGACAAAATTTAATACTTAAGAATGAAAGAAGTAGAAGATACACTAATTCAATTAATTTAATTTTAGTTACAAAAGTACCTTCAGACATAATGTCTAAATAGAACTAAGTGAAAGAGAGCGAAGATAAACTTGAATTATCTTTCGTTTTGAATCATAATCTTTCCTTGCTAGAAAATTTTGTACCATTATATTATCTATCTTCCTTTATTTTCATTCAAAACAATAACTTATTAAGTTTTAACCCAATGGTACACTGATAATGGATTAAACATTATATTCATAGTATGAATTGAAAAGTTGAATTAGGCTACACAAAATGAAAAGAGAAGGGCAAATGGATAAATACATATACATCTTAGAGAATAAATTTTTAATGATCTACTTAGAGAGACGTTTTCACAATTAAATTTAAATAAAGGATACTTGACAAACTCCACTGGATGTTCTTTGAGCAAATTCGTTGCTTGTGTTTCAACGAAAGAAGACACTTCGTAACTCCTGTTTCTCTCTAAATAGAGAAAAAGAATAAGTTGCACACGATACCACGATTTTTCTTGAGCAATACCTCTGGATATATACTAAATTTTACTTCTACTCAATTAAAATTTTCATGTAATCTATAGGGCAAACGAATATTTGGTATTAGAAATCAGTTTAATTTTAAAAAACCTTTAGTATCGAATAACTTATCTTTGATTTTTATCTTCGTTACTTTAAGAGATATAGTTAAACCCTGTTATAGTGTGAACCTTTACGGTCAAGTATTTATTAGCTACAAATGTTTTTTTTTAAATGTAGAGTTCCATTCCATTGGGATCAGCAAAAAGATCCATTACAACGTTAAGTCCTAATGCTCCTGTTTTATTATATCGTTGGTGGAGTTAGCAGCGGTATTAAAGTTTATGCTATAAATACCTACATTAAAGTAAATAGATAAGTTTATGTAAGTGCAATGGTAAAATGGTGGTGGAGTTTACTTACTTTCTGAGTGCTCGAACGAATGAAATCGAACTGGCTGTACGTAGTTGACTAAAGCTGACATTTCTGCACCTGCTTCTGATTCATTCACCGCTTCCTAAAGTTATTCAAAAAACACAAACAAAAGTTTTTTAGCTCTCTATAACTTAACTGCAATATCAAATTAACTGACTATATTATCTTTTAGTAGGAAAAAATTACTTTAAGCCTTAAAAGGAATATACAAAGATCATTCCAAGGGTTCATTTCGTCATTTGTTTACTCATTACTTTCCAAAGCAAAATACAGCATGGAATCATGAACTTTGCACTATTTTTCGGCATAGTCGCCATCTACATTGAGGCAATTGTAGTTGTCTGCACTGCGCAATCAGCTTGAAGAAACCAACTTTGGTCTCCATTCAGGGAACAGGTGGCAGTTCGATGGGGAAGGCTCACACAAAGTTCATGCATCAGACGGGAGATATTGTAATGGATATGCACAACATGGCCTCCTAGATTCATAAAGCTAGAGCTCTAAATCGTGACGTGTGATAGAAATCCTGAATACAAAGTTAAGTCCCTCTATCGGAGCATAAAAACTTACTTTCTTAACTTCTCGCGTTATGTATCTCTTCAAAGCTTCGGATAGGGATTAAAGGCTCTGTAATCTAATAAACGTCTTACCAAAAATCTTTCAATTTACATCGGAGTTTAAAGCCTAAATTAAAGTTTTATGCTCCACTGATTTCCCCCAACGGTTGACGTCACACGTCCGAGTTGTGAGGCTATGTATACAGAGGGTTTTGCTTTTGGTCGCTGTTTGACAGAACTTCAACTTCACTCTGAATTAAATTAAATTATAAAAATTCATTCTAATGAAACTTTTGAGGCATTTCATACAATATTAGCAAGGGATTTTTAATTGAATTCTTACCAATTGCATTTAAAGTAGCGATTATGTATGCTTAATTAAAATTCACCCTGCTAATATTATTTGAAATGCCTCAAAAGTTTCATTAGGAACAATTTCAATAATTTAATTTAATTAACATAAGAGTGAAGTTGAGTTGCTGTCAAAGAGCTATATTATAATTGATGGTTGAATCATTGTCAATTAACTAATCCAATAAACTAATAATTGAAAATCCAGGGAAAAACTTTCAAACAAGTCGAAACAGTTAATATTTCAATAATATTCCGTAATAAATCATCTAAATAATTTAATTTTAAAATGACTAGAAATTTTCCTAAAAAATAATTAAAAAAAAAATAAATGTTAAATTTTGTGGTAGATAGACTTGTGATACATGACTGGGCTAATTATTAATGATGGAGCCAATATAGCGATTATCGAGCTAATTTTGCGATGTACCTTAAATTTATATACACTTTTTATACTTTCAAATTGTTTTTGAGATATAATTAGTGCGAAAAAAATAAAATGTAAAAATTAATAAAGGTAAGTTTTGTCAAATTACGAAATTGTCCTGATATTTGAATCGTCCGCATCAGCTTGAAAAAAAAATCAACTATATAAGTAATAGAATTTTTGTTGTATAACAACCAAATTTTTACTGTAAGTTCAGGACCCTATTTAGAAAACAGAAAAATCATTGAAACAAATATAAGTACATTCATACTGTTATTTTACTGTTGAAAATAGCTGATGGACTTATTCCCTCCCTTTTTCAACGTTATGAAATTTTAACTGAAGAAAAATCTTAAAAACAAATTAAATTGACATTTAAATTAAATTTATGCTTAGCTAGTTCACAGCACAAAAGTGAGAAATAGAAAGACTAAGACGAATAAAATAAAAAATTATGAAACTGAGTCATTAAGGCAGCATTAAAGGAGTAAGTGAATATAAATGGAGTCAAACATTCCCTGGATAAAAAAAAATTTAAAAACACTTTTAAATTAAAAACAAATTATAAGAAAAGAAAGAATTAGTTAATTAAAAAAATGCAGTGAATGAACATCTATTTCGCAAATTCAAGGGCTGTATCTTATAGGGTGTAGTTATTTCCCCCCTCTTTCCACTCTTGTGTAGAGCAAAGCTTGGAGATATTTTAGAGAATAAAAAATCAATTTTCCCCTTTTTTGGACTTATTCCCTTTTTCAATCTGGCGATTCATTTAACATTAGCCCAGAAATATAGTGCAAGGATATTGATACCATTGTGTATCTTTGTTAGTAATACTCAAAACGCCCAATTGCCCTACCTCTTCTGCTCCCTCGATGACCTCCGGCTCCTCATCGTCAGAGCCGATGTCGGTGTCGGACTCGTCGGGCGGGGCGTCGACGCTCGCCAACTCCGTCTCGTCGCCCGAATGCGGACTGCTGACCGACGAACTCTTGGCGCGCTCAGGGGTCAGCCCGCTCTCCTCGCGCGTCGTAGACGTCTTGGGCGTGCGGTCTGGGGTGGCTGAAACACAGTTTTCTGATTTATTGCAGAGTTCGTGTTAAGACTGAAGGGAATAATAAGAAATAGGGCCAGTCGGATGCCTTTGCAAAGCGAAAGCTACTTATATCTAGGAATGATTATAACAGTAATACATTTGGATGGTTTGGTTCAAAGGGCATTAGTCCTGGAAAAAATATTATAGTAGCTGTTGAGGATGAATGGATGGGACATGGGTTTTCAAAAAATATTAGTAAACTTCTATTTTTTTCAGACAGTGATTCACAACCTTTTCATCCTTAAGGACCACTAGAGGTATCATTAAAAGGCGTACGTACACACTTCAGATATCGAAAATCGGTCAAAATATCGAAAAGTTTTTTATTAGTTTAAAACAGTCTCTAGTTCTTCAGCTTTCCAATGATACCAGAATACTGTTAATACTCAAAATAGTTTTTGAGGTATAGCGTTTTACGTGAGGGGATGTCTCAGTGAGTAAGCTCAGCTGAGTAACTTTAAACTCAATTTCTGAGGAATATGGTTTTTGCTATACAATAGAAAGTTTAAACATTGATAATTTAAAAACTAATAATAATATTACTTTACTTTTTGTGCCAACTAAGTCTCTATAATATCAAGTATGTTCCCTACCATTATCAAGTGAATAATTTAAGTAATATTTTTTTATGAAAGTTTTTGTATTAATATGTCATGGAAAAAATGAGTTGTTACATGTAGTTCCAGTTAAAAATTCTTTAAAAAAATGTATGAGGTAAATTTATATGATATTGGTAGGGAACATTAAGTAATAAATTACGAACAACTTTCAACCAGAATTTTAACTCTCGGGTAATTACAACATGAGTAATCACTGTTCAAAAACGTGCTATTTTGCTCATATTTTGTAAATTAGTTAATTAATTAATAGCTCAAAATTGTTTTTTGATCCTATAATTATCTTAAGAACATAATTATGACCTTTTCTGAAAAAGTCAGATTATTTAAGGCATAATTTGAGAAAAAAAAATCAAGTGTGTACGTACACCTCGATTGCGGACTTCTAGATGGCTTACCGAACCAATGGCGCACCACATACACTAAATGAAAACCTGTAAAAGTCTAGTAGATGCCTACTATTCATTAGAAATAGGGTAAATAAATTACAGAGCCAAACTTATTATAGGGCATTGATTTTCTCCTTATGGTGAAGGTACACACTTGATAATTCCGAAAGATACTGGATTCATTTTTCATTTCTCCCAATAATACTTAATACTATTCCAAAGTATTTTGTGCCAAAAGGTCAATACTTCGGGAACCACATGAAAACGTCCCATGGACCACAGGTTGAGAATCACTGCTCTAAAAGAGACCGTCTTCATACGTATTGCAATGATCTTTTTGATGTGAAGGAACAAAATTTTTTTATTCAATTTTCTAAAAGAGTTCATCGGAAAATCCCCAAACACCAAGTGCCATTTCCTTTGGACATCAAACTACAAAAAATTTTGAGACATAGAAGTTCAAACATTTAACATAGAAAAAATAAAAATTTGCTTACTTTAAAAAACTAAAATTCAGATGGAACATCAATTTTTTCACTGTGTTTTTTAAGAAATGCAGGGAAAAAATAATAAAGTGCAAATAGTAGCAATTTTTATTTATTATTTATTTTTGCCTCATCAACAAAATACAAGAGCTGTTTTATTCTCTTTCTACCCCTTAAAAAATCTTTTAAGAATTCATTATCTCTAACCGTTGGAGATCATCCAATTATTTCACAAACCACAATCGCGTATCTTTCACCCAAAAGTTAAATTTATTCAAACACAGAATTGATTCCTTTAATCTGTTCTTTTGAAACTGTAAAATATTCTCCGAGCGTAAGGAATTAAAAATCGACTGTTGAAGTTTCACTAAAGATTCTTTGTTCCTCCATTCTTTTTAATGATTAAAAGTAAAGTAGGAAGCTTTCCCTTTCTCTTTCGAGATAGTATTTCTCAAAGTCAACTTCGATAATTAATAATTTGCTTACAAAAAGAGGCACCGATAACTTTTATTTTTAAAGAATCTGTTGGTTTTTATCAGTTTCAGTTATTTCTATTACTTTGGATGAATTAAAATTAAAGAATCAGGCAAATAGTAAATTAAAAAAAATATCAATCAATATGTACCAATAAAAGGAATAATTTTAAATTCTTTTTAAATAATGATTCCAAGAAATCTACACAGTGTTTAACTTTGACTTTGTTTTGAATCAAAAGTGGCATATTTCAAGCAATAAAATATTATTAAATGTTCTCTAACAATTTTAGAAACAAAATTAAAGGGTTGATAGTATTCTGCTTTTGGATATTTATTTAATGAAAAGTAATGCGGATTTTAAGTTACAAGTAATCTCAGAAAGAAATTTGAATAAATTAGAAAATTTCTTAAATTTACACTTTTTATTTTGTTGTTGATATTTTCACAACAGAAGTTGGTAGATTATTTAGGAAATTGATAAATAGTATTTGATAAGTAGCTATATGTACGTATTACTCTTGAAACTCTTATAAACACGAAACTAATTTTAATCTTCAATAACATTTAATAATATTTTTGTAGCTAAAAAAAAGTCATACACATAAATCTTAGCCCTTTTTTGTCAGAAAATCATTCAAGTATAAATTTTCACTACATTTTTCAACTGTACTGGGATATTAAAATCTAATGGGAGAAAATGTTAGGGGATATAGCACTACCAAAATACAATTAAGAACCACTCTGAAAAGGAAGGGGGGGGGTCCAGGGTCATATAATTTTTGTTCATGAGCTTTTAATCACCCAGTATAACTTGTATTAATGTTTATAAACAGTCAAATAATTTGCAAGAGCATTGATAAATACTAATCAAATTTGTTTTTGTATCTCTTTAAAATATATCTCCTACTTATTCAGACTACTTTAAAGTTATCGGTAACAAATGCTTTTCTAGTGTTGTTTCAGAGAAAAATTAACAGGAAGATATCGAAAAGAATAAAGAATTTACGTTATCATTAACTCATACTAAATCCTTATAAATCATACTAAATTCTAAATTATTCAATGGCTATCTTGCACAAAATTGAAATCGCACTTTTGCAGCAGAGTTTCTCAAACGATGCGTGAGAACTATTGGATTAAACATTTCTCCTTACTCCTATATCGATATATCCCAAACAATCGATTTCGAATAACAGTATTCCATCCTGGCTGTTAGAAAAGTTTCTCCATTTCCCGTTCGAATTCCGATACCCTTACCCGTAACCCCGTTACCTCGATATTTATTATTACTATTATGGGTAATGGAAAAATGATTTCGCACCAAAAGCAAACTGAAATATTCCTTCGCAATCGAACGTTCTTTATTTGTAATAATATTCTTTCCTTCGAACACTTTTTTTTATCGTTTGGCATGTTTTTTTTTACTCTGAACTGATACTGGGAGATGATCGCTTGAAAGCGAAGTTACCGATGGCCCCTTTTATTATCGAAGTACTACATTCGATTTTGTCCCTTTTCGTGATATTGACTTCTTGTGACATTTTAAAACCTTTTGGAGAGCACCCACGAATTATTGAAGTTGTAAAAATGGGATAAATAATACGATTGAAGAAGAGAGGAAGTTTCCTTTTCGCAGTGCTGATAGTAAATAGGTTTAAAAGCATCGATGGATGGATTTTTCAAAGTACATTTTTTCAAGCTTTTATTTATCGAATAAAGCCATTCCTTACTTTAAAACAGCTTTAAGGATACATTATTTATAATGGTGTTTAAAACATTTTAGGATACCTGTAGAATTCTGTAAGGAAGGTGAAGAATGTCGATAAAAAGCTTACACGTTGTTTTTTTTTAAATTATTGACAGATAGAAGTGTGAAAGGTATTATTTTATATTTATGAAGTCCGGTGAAAGTGGAGGTCTATAAACTAAAAATATCTTGTATTTTTAAGAAGATTTTAAACGTAGTCTATTACTTTAGGTTAAAAAAACAAGTTTATTCACAAAATATTAATTACAACACTGGGTCAATTCGGAAATTAAAAAAAATCTAAGGTTTCTCTATCTCTTTCATATCTGTTTTCAGAAATGTTCTTGGTAATTTTTTTTTAAAAGTTACCTAACTTAAATAAATGGTATTTTGTAGAATACGTTATTAAAATTTTACACTTATTCTTATTAAGTACCTTAGCTTATTTAATAATGAAAGAAATTAAAAAATTTTTTAATCGGTAAAATGTGGAACCTATAATTGTTGGATTAGGGTATTTTTTCAATTTTCCCTTTTTGCTAAATGAAATAAATTAATCTCGGATTTAAATATTAATTGTATTAAACATAAGAAAATTGACAATGGAAATGTCTGAATCAAGATACCACCAACAATGCAGCAGAATTTGGAGCTTAATTTAGTTTATTTGATGATATTTAGAAATTTAACAAGATCTTCATCTCTAAATAGATCCAAAACCATTGTTAAATTTCAGGAAACGATTGTAAAATCCTATAATGCAATACGCAGTTTACGTTTCTTAAACTTTCATTAACACAGCATTTCACCTGGAGGCGCACACAACCCACGCAGTATTTTTCGGGACTATAATCCCGTTTCCCCTTCCGGAGCGATCCCAATCCCGTTTTCAGACGAGAGGGAGCACTTTGCGTCACAGAAGCTTTAGTGAACTCACCCGCGGAATCGAAATTTGTATTTAAATGCGAGCATGAATACAGATTGGGTGGATTTAATGGGGATGAAATATGCATGCATTGCAGAGATGCGTTCAACGAAGGGATTACGGCAATACCTCTGCGGTGGAATATGAGACAAGGGAATGGATGGTAATTGAATGAATAAACCGGGTTTCATGAATATGTCTTCGGTAAAAACTACTTTTGATGAAAATCCGTTTAGTTGAGGCCGAAATAGAGAATCATATCAAATACGTGGTTGGTTTTACAAACGGGATGCATTAGGAATTTACATGTTAGGTTATGCTGAAAACGTTTTTTTAACTATTTTTTGTGTGGAAAAAGAAAAGTTTTTTCATGTTTTTCACATTATTCTTAACTCAAGGGTGAGATTTAACCCTTAATTAAGATAAAACAAAAATATTTGTTCTATCTAATGTATTTTCGTACAAACTAATCCTACTAATCTAGATTTGTAAAAAAAGTTAAGTGAAAGGGGAAAAATAATTAAATTAAAACATTAATTATCTCTCACACATTTATTTGCATATAAACTAAAGTAATACTATTTTTTTAATGAAATAACTACTTCAATAAAGAGTAAGATTTAATTAAGTATATTCAATTTTTAAATTCGGGTTTAAAAAATAGTTTGTAGATTTTTTTGCTCATTTTTGTGGGGTTTTCCACTGACTATCAAAAATTAAAAGACCATTTAAAACCCCTCTCTGCCTTAGAAATGTTACGTAAATAATAAGTAAAATAGTTTTTACCTCTTGGAAAATGTTTCTTCTTGTTTTTGATGATGATTTTTCTCATCAGTTGTGTTGGGGAAGGTAGAAGCTGACCAGGGTTTAGCTGAAAAGGTGAAGAAAATTAGCATCCTCTCATTCATAATGGCTACTTAAAAATCTTCTTAAAATATTTTTCATAAGTGTCTGATAAAGTAAAATGAGTGAATATCCATCTCTCTTCTTTCCTGGTTATTCTCCTTTCCAGTTGTTCACAATTTACTAAATAAACTATTTCCCAAATTTTTCTTTTATAAGGTAACAAATAAGCTCTTGTAACTTTTGAAAATAAAAATAGAAACTTTTAAGCAACAAAATGTATCAACTTTTGATTCTTGCTAGTAAAAACTGAAACATATTTTTAAGTATCAAATTTTTAGGTACCAAGTGCATTAAAGTTTGTGAAATAGTATCTAACAGCATCTGAGAGCATCAAGGTAGTACAGTAGAGCCCCGATTATCCTCGAGCGGATGATCCGCGAGTGCCATAAAAAAAATTTGTTTCCAATCGAAAAAAAAGGTGTTTCCAAAGCAAGAAGCAAAAGCGAGTGGCTGATGTTTTTAAAAAGGCGTAACTGAACACTTTTTGCTAACAGTACAGTAGTATATTGTTTTTTGTTTACTGTTCTTTATTTTAGTGATTTAGATGTAGAGCAAAGGCTCGTACATACTTTAAAAGGTTTACATATCATGTTTTTTGTACAATAAAACATAGTTTTTATGATGAAATATTTTTTTTGTGTGTGTTTTCACCTCATTTTTAGTCTTCTTTCGGGTTATCCGTGATTTTCGCTATCCGCGGTACCCTTGCCACCCAATTCCGCGGATAATCGGGGCTCTACTGTATCTGAAAATTATTCTAAATACACCTGAAAATGTTCAAAACGAAAGTTTTTGAGACTAGAAACTATTTTAAGTACCTAGATGTACCCTATCAATCGATCCTATTGGGTTTCATTCCTATTACATGCATAATTTATTACTTTTAGCCAGGGAAACACAACACGTTTAGAGGCCTTGACATCCAACCTATGGATTAACTAGGTAAAATAAGTAATGTAATCTTTCTTGACGTTTGTTCTGGAGAAAGAAAATAACATATTAAGCTAAGCAAAGGAGTCAAAGTTAAAACCAAAACGATTCTGTACGAAATAAAAAGCTTTTCAAGAATACTCAAACTTGTTCCATATTCAAATTCGAAAAATGGAAGCATTCCTTAATCCATTCAGAGTATTCCGGACTCCTTTCAAAAGTTGTGAAAAGCTCAATAAAATCGTCTAGACAACGATATTGCAGTTTTATAGATGAATCTGAATGAAATGTGACTGAGCTCTAAGTCCCTTAGGAATAAAGTAAACTCAACAACAGGAAAATACATTTTGAAAATCGATCAGCTTTTAAGTGCACTCTAGCATATTTGCATTCTGAAATTTCCGAGTCATGCATATTGAGCGAAGACTCCCAGAAATACAAAAATTCAACTCTGAATATCAGGCTCTAAAAAAACAACAACCTTAGAAACACTCCTGTTTTTGGAGAGGAATATCGCAATTTCGGAGGTAATTAAGAAACCCCCAAACACTCCCAATATTTAACTTTCAAATACACAGCTGATTCAGGGTTAAGATCAATACCCAACTCAAACACGGCGGGAAATTAAAGAAACTGCGAGAAAAAGACATCTATATATATAAAAGTGTTGCGCCTGCGAGGATCTCTCTTCCATTACCTTTCTGTTCCGTGACGCACGAAATGATCTTTTAATTCGCAAAAATTAAAATGACAAAGGGGAATGAATGAATATTTAAATGAGAATGGAAACTCGACATTTTCTCTTTTCTGAGAGATATTCTCGCGTGAGAGAGAATTGAGGTAAATGAATGAATGCATAAAAGACATCTGTCGAGCTCTAAAGTGTAATTAGCATGTCCCAGATTCGAGGATTAAGGTAGTATTCCTTTCTTGAAATAGTCAACTGTGCGGTAAATGGACTTGAAAAGTCGTTTAAAACTGATGTCACTTTTGATTGTTATTAGGAGGATGGTTTAAAAGCATCAAAGAGACTTCGATTCATATTTTTTTTTTGCTTCATACTTATACCTCAATACCTAGATGCTTCTTACTTTAAAATAAGAAACAGAATTGGAGAGAAGGGATGGAAGGAGATACCGATAAGAAAGATTGAAAAAGAGAGTAAGATGTAGAGAGAGTGAGAAGGAGAGAACTCCAAATATTATACGGAAATTCTTGCGTGTTTGGGCTTAGCTGAATCCCTCCTGTCTTCCCATGAAATTCCCTTTACCATCGACTTCATTTTTATAACTTAAAGCTATTCGTAATACTTATATACTCAACAGCAACGTTTCCTGACCTTATGACGTCACTAACAAAGAAAGTAGTTCCTATTGCGGTGTCTGAATTTTGAGTGAAATGAAGAACATCAATTTAAAAATATGATTAGTTTTTAAACCCATGTATATATAGCGTCTTTTATCACGATTTGCGTACCGAAACTCTTCTTAGCAACCCAACAGGCTTTGTATTTATCCATTTTCTCCTTCCGCGTATTGACGTACTGGGTTCAGGAAACGTTGCTGTCGAGTATAGCTCACTCTTCATCACTTATCAAGAGCAAAAACAAATGAAATGGGATTTTCCCTCAAATTCACTCCTCCATCCAACTAATCAGCTCACCCTGAAAAAAAAAACGAACAACTAAACCCAACAACATCGCACATCAGCTACGCTCACCTGATGCGTGCCGAAGGGCTCCGTAATGATCATATCCCCGAAGATTTTCCTGCAGTACATGGCCATCTTCGCCTGCTGCTTGGTTCTGCAACAACAAAAACGGGGAAAGTTTCATTAATAAGCCTAATTGACCGCATTCAGATTAATGCGAGCGCCACCGCCATGATTAAAGGCCGGTCGAGGTTAATGAAACGGGGGCTTAATAAAGCGGTGCAATAATTAAGGGGGAGGCTTTTTTGAGGGTTGATTGGCTTTTATGCGGACCGTGTCTGTGGGTTGGGTAATGAGGTTTTGTTCATTATGACACGCGTGTTAGCGGCGGGGAAATGCATGTTCCGGGTCAGGTTTTGATGTTTGCTCCGACATTAGGACACCCGCTGTTGTTGGAATGGCGTCTGAAAGTCATTTTAATGGAAACATTTTGTGCTTGTGTTTTCTGAAAATAAGATTTATTCATTTTTGAAGCGAGAATTTTTTTTTATTCAATATTAAAAATTTAATTTCAGAATGAAGTTTCAATCTAAAGTAGGAAAGGAAATAGGAAATCTCAACTAGCTCTTATCATTTAATTGAATCCATATTTCATACCATCTAAAATAATTGTATCTTGGTTTATGAAAACGAGTCTTTTAAAGTTAACAAATGTTAAAGATTTTTAAAATGAAAAATAACATAGAATTATGTAAACAGTGAATTATATGTCTTAGTGATTACTATTAATTTATTTATAAAATCCTTGAATTTTATACATTATATAGGCAACTTTTTCTTGTGTTCTGAAAATGAACTTCAGAAAATAATAAGACGAAATATTTCGAATTTAAAGTTCTATAGAATTTTTTTTAAATAACTCAGTAAACAAAGAACAAACTTATAGACGATATAAAGAAATATGCAACTGGTAGTTTTATTGGGATAAACTGATTTGCGTTATCTTATTAGTATGAAAAACTGTTCAATAAAGAAAGTTATACCTACACTTAAACTGCTTTTTGTTATGATCTTCATTCACGTTTTTCGTAGATATGTTATTATGCACCTTTAATTTTTGCTTTTAAAGTATCCTTTGTAAGCTTTGGAAAACAAATGGAACTCAAACTTTTCGTAACTAACTTAAATAAATTAAAACGCAGAATGAAGTTTAATGTTTCCGAAAAGTACAAATTGTAGCAAAATAAATTACAAAATTTAATTCTAAAAACCGATACCATCGAACAATTAAACTATTATTTCTATTTCCTATGCCGGATAGTCTGAATAAATTGGATTCATGTAAAAGATTCCGTTTAGAATGCAATAAAAAAAGTACCAACAATTACGCTTTTATCTCTAGAAACTACCTAAAAAGGAAACCAAATTTTTGTTTCTTTGAATTAAAAAAAAATAATCCTGTCTCGGCAAGAAAAAAAAAACATTACTTTTCAATTTACTTCTACCAAAAGCTTCCTTTTGAAATTTTTAGGGACATTCTCTTTTCGATTACGATTACAAAAAAATATCGTCCACTGAAAAGACTAAAAAAAAAAGTCGGTAACAGATGGCGAACAGTAATTTGGTGCTCTCAATTTTCAAATATTAAGCAGTGGAAGCCATTTTTTTTCTTGAAGAAAAAGCTATTATCTTTATATGTATTTGTTTCACTGGGTTTTCTAAAGATAAAGTTTTAATACAATCTACGGAGAGGAACAAACTGCTTAATATATCCGCAAATTACCTAACTATCACGAAGTGCTTATTAATGTTTGGGACGTAAATATGAGCTGAAGATCGTAAAATTTCTAAAACGTGGGCATATTCGATACTTTTATTAAGTAGAAAAACGAATCTACGTTTCTTTTGAAAAGGAAACACGATACGCGGAAGAAGCAGTTCACTTCAATTCAATGGTTGTTAGATGCAAGCGATATTATGCATCATTTACCAATTTCTGAATCATTATCTCTAGAAGACGGGAATATCTACAAGACAGATCACGGAATTTATTGAGTAATAAAAGTAACAGTTTTTGAGAGAAGATAATATAACGGACAAGGTGTTAATAAATCATTGAGGGAAATAAAATTTTCTCTGGGATGAAGCGATTTAGGTTTTTACTAGCTTTATAACTGCGTTATCTTCAATCCACCTTTTACGACTTGAATTTCCGTAGAAAAAAGTGATTTTTAATGCCGCGGGGATCATTACTTATCTTTTTATCTGAAACATGATCGTGATAATTTTTCATGAGCGAAATGTCTTTTGTAAGGAGAAATGATTTGAAAAATATTTCTTGAAAAGGTAATTTCCACTTTAATTATTAAAAAAAGAAGATTAATCACTAAAATGATGAATGTGTTAAATGAAACTTTAACATATTTAATGAATGCACTTTTTTAAATTTTACAATTATCAAACTGTAGTTGCTTTTATGGTACGAATATGTAGTTAAAAAGTTAAAACAAAACCTAATAGACACAATTAATTTTATTAACTAAATTAAACTTTTATTTATAGACAGACTTAAATTAATTTACTTACGAGCAATGGTTTTCGAAACTAAGAATGACAGGGAAGTCAGATGTCTTAAAAGCGCAGTCTGCAATTGCCTCTAGAACTTCCTAAATAAAGCATATTGATATATATTTTTTAAAATAAAAGGACTTGAAAAATTGTTTACACATTTAAAACTTTTAAAGTAACATAACATTTTATTCTTAAAAATAGCTGGCTAATGACGAAACAAATTTGAAATAATTACGCAAGGCATGTATGGAATAATAAAGAATTTGAAATCAAGGTTGCATTAAGAAAATTGTGAGGTGTCTTTATGAAACTCCACTTACATGGAATAAATTATGTTTACATAAATTTTATTAAGAGGTTATATATATTTTTCTTTAAAAAAAGGTTTAATATACAGGGTGTTTCAACAGACCCTTTCACGGCTTTTACTTGGAAACATCCTCTCCTAGGGTCATGGAAGTAAGGTCTACCCCTAGGTAAGTGACCATGGAGAATCTATTGCCCTAGTAAAATTTAATAAAAAAAAGTGCGATTTTCACATGATAATATCTCCACGAATGTTCGTAATATTTTCATGAAATTTTTTTCCAGTGAGTTCTTTATATTATTGGAAACGATATTCGTATTGAAGTTTCCATTCAATATCCTTTAGTTTTTTTTAAATTAATTTTAACTTTTTATTTCGTTGCTAGATGCGCTGAAGTCATCTCAATAGTCACTTACCTAGGCGTAGACCTTACTTCCATGACCCTAGAAGACGTTGTTTCCAAGTAAAAGCCGTGAAAGACCCTGTAGAGTGTATCTTTTCATGTAATAATTCGAAGTCCATTAAGCCATTTATTCCTAAATATCTTAAATTATTTATAAAATTGAAAATTCAAGAAACCCTTAATACAGTTTCTGAATTTAAAAGCTTCATGCTTTTATTAATTTCTCTCAATATTCACACTTACTTTGAGCAAAATGTCTGATACGACCGTGTATCCGTGCGTGATGATAGGTTCCTCGTCGGAGTTTCTCCCGTTCCAGCAGTCGAGCTCCACACACCGGCAACCCGTCAGCAGTGTCTGCCGGTACATCTCCACCGAGGACTTGCCCGTCAGCTGGTGACCTGAGGTACAAATGCACTCGAATTTATTCTTTCAGAGAGATTTACAAACGCCTCTTTGCAATATCCTTGTTTCTTATTCGCATCCTTTAAGTGTTAACCCAAATTATTTTAATTGCCATTATGATAAGTCCAGTTACAAGTCGGTACAATTAGAGCAATTTATAATTTCCTCTTTTCCTCTGTAACTAAATCCTTCTGTGTTTGAGAGAGGATTTGAGGCCTTGTTAAAGAAATTTAACTGCAAGAAGTTTGATGCTCCACCTCTGACATATTGCAGAATTTTCTGTATAAATCTGCAGTACCAGTATCAGAAGTCAAAATCTATCTGAAGCTCTGAACTTGCAGGCGCGCACACACACAGCCTTACTATCCTTATAAACAGCGTTCGAAATTGGGGTGGATTGCTGGTCCGGGACAACTTTAAAATGGTTCGGACCAGTGGAATCAGAAATTCACTGGTCCGCCAGACCAGTGATTTCCTGAGCACGTGTAAAAATATTTAGACGAGTTGTTCACTGATAGCGGTGTTTTAAGTGTGTTTGATGATTGCATTTGGTGAAGCAAGTACATAATTTTGACAAAACTCGAAATTTGGTGATATGGGATAGGGGAGCCCCCGGCGTAAAAGAAAAACTATTATTAAATATGTATTGATTTTAAACATTACTATTTGGTACTCACATTCAATACAATAGTTACTTGATAATAATATTTAAACCGGTCCTTTTTAATTTGTCGGACCAGTGATTTTTGTTGCGGACCAGTAAGATTGGCAAACCACTGGTCCGCAGGACTAGTGGGTTTTTTTTTCTTAATTTCTAAAGCTGCTTATAAATAACTGTCATTTTAAAGCAAAATTTGCAATTTAAGATATGAAATATACAAGTGAGTACGTATAAATAAACATTTATGCAGTTAATTTAAATACCTTTACTTTTTTTATTGGTAATTAATTTACCCAAAGTTAAAAAAGAATAAGTAAAGAATAAATTATAAGGAAACTTATTTAAAACTTTCAATCAAATCAGCATTTAAAATTTTCTCACCGCTAAGATACGTGTTATGTGATGAGTTGATGAAGTAATGACTCAGAGGCTGTTCCATGTTGAGGTTAAGGTCAAGTTTCTCGAGCGACACTATGGGGTTGTCTTCTCCCATCAAATATCGCAAAAACCCGGTTTCAGACAACAAACCTTAAAAAAAGCAGCAATCAGGAACATGCGTTACATCAAGAAGAAAAGTAATTAAAAGATGTAAAAATGTCATTTAATGTGAAAACAAGTTTGCCACTAAAAAAGCTTAATTAAGGTGATTTTTAATGAGTTTTAGTTCTTGAAAATAAAATGGCATCTTTTTAAAAAGATTCTTATGTAGTCGCTTTTATGATGGTAAAAACTCAACTTGGTGCCTTGGTTTTGATAAAACCAGTTTTATGATTTTCTTAAAAGAATTTTACTAACGTCATAACATTTTATTTTAAAAAGAAAGCCCCATATTTTCATATAATGTAAATTATTCAGAAATTTTGAATATTCTTACATTTTCTTTCAAAACCTCTCATATTTTAGTAATTTAATTTGAAGAGGCGAATAATGTATTTACATGAATACCCATTTCATATGAGGTGCTTTTTTCGAACGTGGTCTCTACTCAAGACATGGGGCTTTCTTTACAAAACCATAACCATATAATTTATTAAAATATTTACTAATTCATTACTATTACATTTGTAATTGAAATATTATAAAAGGCATGAATTCTATACTAAAATAATTCCAGTATCAAAGAATATCTGAAGTGATTTTATATGCAAACAATATGGAGAATTTATTCAAGAAAAAAAAAATAAGAGATTCTCATTTACTTGTATTGAACTTAATTTATTGATAGTATGTTTGTAATAATTTGCATGCGTTGTAAAGAAGATTTCAAATTAAACTTTACCTACGTGGTATTAATAATATCATTTATTTTTTAAAGCTTGAATTTAAAAAAATCTTGATTAAAATGTTTATAAGTAACTTTTTCAAAAAACTAAATTTTAATTGAAGAAAAAATACACTTAAAATTTAATAATTCTCTACATTTCTAGAATTTTTGAAAGAATGTTTAGAGAATAAGTAGAGTAAAGTGTAAAAACTAATATAAAAAACACATGCTTCAAAATCTCAGAGATATTTTTGGAAATGGGAGAAAAACACATTTTCAATATTGTCATTGTAAATCAAGCATTGCTATCATATCCATTCACAAAGTATAATAAAAGAATTCCAGTAGTAAACGGCGATTTATTTTGTTGAAGCTCGATTCATTTTATGAGTAGCATAAAACGTGGATATACTGGGGCAAAAACATCGCTTGCATTTTCCCATAACACGATGGAGATTGAAAGTAGTAAATCAAGACATGTCCTGCATTTATAGACATGAACTTTAATAAAATATGGACGTGCTGACATTTAACGTCATTTGAGATTTAGGTTTATAATCTGTTTTGAAAATATTACTACACCGATACATTGCATTGGAATTCCAGAGTACTTTTGAAATACAATGTTTCCCATTGACTTCACATTAAAAGTAAAAATTTTTAGATCGCATTGAAAGTATTAGATGCATTCAGAGAACAGGATTTTTTCTTAACTTTGTTACAATTGAGCTTTAAAATAAATAAACAGAAATTTTAGGGATTGAATGTAATAAATTTAAAAAGGGTCTTTTTAGAAAAATTATTATTTACAACTCTATAAAAAATATGGTGTTTAAAGTATAGGGGAGACTGTTGGTACCTTCGGACAAAAATCAGGTTTTTCTAAGTCAGATAAAATCACATTTCGACCATTTAAAGGGAACTACAGTCCCAACCTTAGTAAATAGGGTAGTATTTTTATTAGCTCAAATTTAAAAATTTGTTTTTTTTTTTAATCATTTTTAATAACTTATTTCACGTTAGCAACTACGTAGATAGCATCTGCTTACATTCAGCATCGACCACCAATTCAAATTTCAGTTTATTTCCGAGTTTTAGAGTTCAGTGTCCGAAGGTACAACTGTCCTGAAATACAAGTCTCCCCATAATACGACACGTGTATGTATTTTTTTTCCTAAAACGAATTAATTCTTAAAAATAAAGTTATTAACTTTTTTTAAGTTTCCCCCAGGTAAAGGGATTTTTAATGCCTGGAACTACTGTGAATCTAAGGCCGTGAAATTACACAAAAAGCTTATAGTATTCAAAAGTCACAGGTTTTGTTGAAACCTTAGAAGGGAAGATAACCATGTTAATAGTGTTATAACCACAAAGGAAAAAAAATAAAATTGGTTTTCTTTTGAATATAACAATTGCACATCTGATACGTGACGGTACACTCCACACGAACTATTCCACCAAAAATCACCATTTCGAACGTGATTTCTCTGGTGACTAAAATCTCATTAGCCGTGAGTCGAATCAAACTCTCGTTGGTGTGTCATTAGTCCCCGTCGTGTCCAATGCTAGATGTCGGGAACAGATTGCGCGATCAATTGTAAAGCTCTTGAGGCACAAAGCGTTCGAAAAGCATAAAGCCCGACCTCATAACTAGAATGGCGTACCTGTGAATTTGATTCGGGTAGAAATGAGGACGTGTCACGATCTTTTCATAGCTAATTGGTGATTGGAGTTATGATGAGAACTAGGAGGCAATCAAAAGCCCGAGTCCCACGAGTAAGTATTTTTCAGCACTCAACGGTGGGATGTTTTTGAACATAGTTTCTAGCGAAATTTTGGATATGGACTCAGTGTATTTTATTTTAATTTAAAACGATATACGTGTGATTTAGGATTGATAAAAAAAATTAGATCGATGTTGATCCCAAGAGAAGAATGACTTGATAATAACCACTTCAGAGGCACATCTTATGATATAAAATCTGAGAAAGGATTTTGAGCTTTTGCTCGCCTGTACACCGGACATCTAAAAACCATCAGGTTTTTAAATGGTACCAGGACCTTCCCTATTTGCACCAAGTGCAATGTTGAAGAGGCCACCGCACAACTCCTAATTGAATGTTTAAATTTGGTGTGAGAGGACCTTAAAAGAAGACCCTCTTTTGTCCTCGATATTTTTAAGGCGAACAACCTCATGAATCTGATCTGATCCAGATCAGAGAGGTAATTAAGAAGAAGAAGAAGGATTTTGAGAACTTGAATATTATTGTTTTAATGTAACAATTTAATGCGCGTCAAAGAAATATGCATTCGTTAAACAAAAAACAATTATTAAGCATTTGAAGTCCTTATGAAAATTTATTTAGAGCAAAATTTCTTACAACTACATAGCTGGTTAAAGTATTAAATTAAAATTTATTTACCATGAAAATTTTATTGGAACAGAAACATATCTAGCTAACACTAAAGCCCTGGATGAAGACGTTACTACGTCTTCATCCAGGGCTTTAGCTAAAACAGGGTGTTCCTTCTTGATGTTTGAAGTCCGCATTCTAATTCTCTCTCTAAAACCTAAAACGGTGTATCTTTCCACTTTTCCATTCCTATTCAAATGTGCATGTCTAGATTCCATTTACCCATCCTACCATTTTTTCAGAGAGTTCGGAATATTTTATAATTTTATAATGTATTCCAATAGGAAATAATAAGTAATACCAAGTAGTAAGTGATACTTTTCTATACGACAAGCAGAGGGTTACCACTTATAGAGATATATAAATACATGGCGTAGTAACGAGTATTTCGCGAATATAGTATCAAGGCAAAATTTTGACCGGCATTGATTAATGACAAACTGTTACAACACTGTCCTCAAGCCTTTGAAGACCAATTTCTATCTACCATATCCTCTTACACAACCACTTCAGCCAGCGAACAAGACTCCCCAGAAGAGTCGATGATCATCTCCACAAAGGGTGCCATCGCTATAAATTAAGTCGCATCGACTACGGAAGACGTCGTAAATAACGATGCAAATAACGAGGCAACAAAGAGATATTCAGATGTGATTAATGTTCCCTTGGGCAGCGAAACCCGAGTTGGCCAACAATCGATGCTCAGGGTGATTTTTCAAGGCGGAGTGTTGGACACTCTCCGGTTTCAATGGAGAATCCTCCACTGAATTTGGGGAACACAGGGTGATGTGTTCAATAAAGGGTGATGGTGATGCTACTCTCTTATTGCTTGCTTATTCATGATAAGATGATTCGCTACCGAAAAACCTTTCGTAGTGAATTCATGTAACATTATAGAAGTTGGAAATTGTTTCAATTTTGACTAAGTCAATAAACAACATTAGTGTTATTCCTTCTTTTATAAATGTTTCTTTACTATCCGATTATTTTATGGCAGTATCCTAGGACAGTACAATAGAGTTTAAAGAGTGTAAAACTTTTTTTTAAGTAATGGGACTTGGGAATCTCTCGTAGTATAAATCAATTTTTTTTTCTCCTCACAGAAATAATAAAGCTAGAATAAATTATCTAATTGTCCGAGAAGTTGTATTATTTCCCTGTTGTTTTGAATATTTTTTTAAAAGAGAATCAGAATGTTTAGAACTTTTAAATTTATGAAACAGTATATGAATTCGGTCAACAATTTTTTCCACTTCTACCTGTAGGTATTCAATTTCAAATAATATTTTAAAAATTAATATAATCTGTTTTTTTTCCTCTTATTTCAACGTCATCTCATCTCATCCATTTTTTCATATGCTATTTGTTCCTTCTTCCTAGTTTTTAAATGAGATATTGTGTGTAGAATAATAAAAGTTCTTCTTCTTTATAATCATCAAAATATAAGTTACCCTCCAATATTTATAAGATCTAAAAAGTGTAACAAATTCACCCAGTTTTTGCTAGTATATATTATTACTGAGGTGAATAGTTTAAAACTGCAAAGAAGGTTCCAGACTGAACTATCTTGATACCAAAACTTTTCTAACTTAATCTATTTAATAAAAACATTTCTTACCCTTTTGCGCCATGCTTTTGTTTGGTTCGTACTGCCGTATGATGTCTCTGGCTCTCGCGGGGTTGGCATAAGGATAAAGTATTTCGTTTAGCCGAGGGTCCCTCTGTTCTTTGTTAAGGAACTCTACCAGCTGATCCACAGTCATGCCTTTTTTCTTGCCACCGCATCTATAGGAAGAGACATAACAAATAGAAGTATCATTACCAATTCACTCTAATAATTTTTCCGACAGATTTCGAGATTTTCCCCTGCTTACTGAAAAACCTAACAATGTAAAACAATAATTGGGTTCTGAATTGTTTGACTGAAGGATGATTTATCATTACAATAATTTTATTACGAAAGTATTGTATATACTGTCAATATATTCTGTATAGTTTATATTGTCTTTTTTAAAGTCATATTTCTCAAGTAATTAATGGTGATGAAATAGAACTGTCTAAAAAACTGTTTTCACATTAAATATATATGATATAAAGTTTATCATATAATTTTATATAATTCATAAAATAGTTTCAAATTCCGGATTAAGGTTGGGAAGAGTTAAAAATTTCATGGGGTGGTGTTTTTGAATTTTCGTAACTTATTTTGAACAAAAGCTTCTAAATTAAAAGACCCATACAACTCCATTTTATTAGGTATAAGAAATTCTTTATAAAGAAATCATTTGTTGCTGGTCTGTTGAATTTGGCTTGCATTTTGTTCTGTAAAGAACATTCATAAACAGTCATTGAGGAAATAGAGCTTACTTGTCTATGATGGTTTAAGTTTAAATTGTACCCAAACAATTCTATACGCAATTACTTCGTAGAAAATAAATTAGTGAAAAATAAGCAGTACAAAAAAATACTCAATTGCCACATCTTCATTTCTTAAAACGTAGCTCTCGAATATTCTAATTTCGGATGTGTACTCAAAGTCAAGAGACCGTAGAATTTATTCTGAAACAGAAGTGGGACGTTTTCTTGCCCCTTTTTAGAACTAATAGCTAAGCGTCAGGCTTGGCCTTCTCTCCTATTCTTTTCCTTCTAAAACTTGATTATGTGTTCGGAAAATTAGAATTTCGGAAGAGTTAAAAGAAGCTTCTAGACACCTCTCTCTTCCCCCCTGACAAAACAAAAGTTTCCACTTCAATTCCCTCCCGTCTATTGACTCTCGGCCAAGCCTCGAGGCTACCGACGATGATAGTTTGAACAAAGTTGCCACCGCCAGTAAAGTAATAACAAATTAAAAAAAAATCTCTAGGAAGAAAAAAAAGGTAACAATTGAATTTGGCTTTCGGAAGGGGTTAAAAAAATACCCCAAAAAGAGCAAGCGTCAGATGCCACCCATCGATTTAAAAACTTTATGATTTTTTTTAATTACGCAATGGCCATCGAGCGCGAAATTGGAGAACGAGTTATCAATTAAAGCGTTACGGCTACAGTTAGCGTGTGCGGGAAGGCTCTTTTTTTGCCCGCCTTTGGGTTGCCTTCGAGGCACAATAAACTGTGCGTTCGAGCGGGAGAGCATTAATTGTGTCTCTTGGAGCTGACAGAAGAGCTCCCCGACATCGAAAAGCGTCGGAGATTAAATTTCGCTCCCCTCCTTATTTATTTACGCGGAGGTGAAATTTTAAACAATTACCAGAGCGTAACTGTAACCGAGACGCAGACAGCAATTAAACTTCTTGAGTAGAATTTCTAGAACCGAGTTTGCTGCTCGTTTAGATGCAACAAGAAAACTGAGTCAAACGACAATTGCATTAAGTCAAGTCAGTAAATAAATGAGAGTAACATTTGGGTAGCAGCATTTACTTTTAGTCCATGCTTACAAATGAACTGTTTAATGTACCCATTTATTTCTTGAATATTAAGGCTGTGTATAAATGCTCCTGTTTAATTTAAGTAAAAACAAATTGTTTGATCTGTTTCTGGCACTGAGTTACAAAATTAGAAAATTCTATCTGTACATGAACTTTATACTTGACAACTCTAATCTTTTTATCAAACGATCTAAATTCCACGTTAAAACATTGAGTTCTAGAAATATTGTAACGCATACCTAACGTTAACGAACCCATCCATACATAAGAAAAACTATTTGCTTGCTTTACTATAAATACTTAACTTGAGACTCTTAAATAACACATTTTTTCGCAACGAATGTAATTTAAAATCTGAGAAAAATTTCTAATGAATGCATTTTTATTTAGATCTGTGCATAGTTTTGGATTAAAACAAATGAAAAGATTTTATTAAAGTAACTGTAACGCTTAGTTGGAAAATTCCCGAGAATAATAACACCTAAAAAACTTACAATTTTTCAAATATCTTGTCCACCTCGTCTCTACAAGCGAGGTTTCTGTAGAAAACGAAAAACAATTCGGCGGTAAGCTTGTCACAGGGAATGGTGTCGTTCTGGAAAAAGAAAAACGCTTACAATTTCCTTATCTTACTCAATATAGGTAATTCCCAATCATTATATAGGTAGTACATGAAACACAACATACAATGAAAACTGTGTATTAAGATACTGTCCATTACGATACTCTACTATTGTCCTTATAAGGTCAAAGCCAGAAATATAACTAATTGCGTTCAACGTTAACCTGTCTATTAGGGCCGTATCTAAGGGGGGGACTTTGTGAAACATAATTCAAATACTACTAAGTGATCTAAAACTTAATGTATAAATGTTCTCGTTAGGGGGCACCTTAGAAATAACGTTCAACCAACCCCCTAAACAAAAGTCTGGTTATGGCCCTGAAGTCTATAACAATATTTTTACTATGTCAATACAGCATCGATATAGATAGGGTTCAATGTAATAAATATATATGTTACGGGCAAAGTGATTATGATAAATTTCATTCATAAATTCCACTGAATTTATCACATTGCCCGGGCATTATTAATAATACCCGGATTTATCACATTGCCCGTAACATATACACTATTAACTCAAATACGTAGAGTAATAGTAAACATGGTAAACACAAAAAGTACATAGGAGAAAGGTACAGTGTTTACTCATGCACATTTATGGTAAATTAGGGATGACTTATATACAGGCCTTAGAGGGTATAGCCTCGAAAATTGGGGAGACTGGGCTTTCTATTATTGTTTTCTGCCCCAATAGATCATGTAATCTTGGTGGTGGAGAGAGTGCAAAAAAAGTACCAAAATTCAGTGGGTTTCGAAGCTTGACGTTTACCAATTTCGGTTTTCCCATAACTTATATATGAATTTAGGTTAAACTGGAATTATATATATGTTTACCTTCCCCGTAGGCAAGCCACACATTTCTAACGCTTTTTCCACCCTCTTCTTGTCATCCTTGTGTTGAGCAAACATTTTCACTATGCTGAAAAAAAAGGCAAAGGCTGTAATAAACCAAATTATATTAATACTAAATTATTTTTCACTCTTTACAATTAAAAGAATTGTATCTTTATCAGGTTTTAGCATGTAAGGTGTTTTGGCCATTTGTACTAAAATTTATTACTTCTTGATTAGGTTTGACGATGTTTATTTAACCCAGGAAAAGCAGCTTTTAAAATATGAATTAAAATACCAAATAAAAATAAATTATCTCTGAAATATACTAATGGTAAAGTTATAGGGGAAGGTATTGTACCTGTGGAGCTATTTTTATTTTTTAACCTTTAATTTTTTAGTATTTATTGAAAATGTACTGATGAAACAACTTTCCCTCAATACTTTAGCTTTTCACATCACAGCATATATTTTTTTCCGAATTTAAAGACTTGCTACCTTTAAACGTGTAGAGAAAACTTGTCAATGCACTAAAGCCTAATTTTGCTGAATTGGGGAATATCGCAACCAAGTCAGTGAATCCCATTTAGAGCAGCGCAGTTCTAAGTGGATAACATTCCGATCGGGCAGACAACGAGGAGGTACTCCATATATAGTCATCTCAGAGAGATATATGGTTCACCAGACTGTTACATTCGTGGGTGCTCAGATTGGAATGCGAACCTTGATAACCAATATTATTCTCAGATAGATGTTGCAGCAGTTAGGTTGGGAAAAATTGAAAGGAATAGGAAGTTTTGATTTTCCTACAAAAAAAATGAATGTATCTTATGTTTTAAATAACATACTAAGTCCTGCTTAACTACTCACCCATTAAAAATGAAGCAGTGTATCCTAATCTAGATTTAACTGTTCTTAAAGTTTTAAGCATGTGTCTATTTGAATCGCCAGTTGGAAAAAGGGAATAGCTCCAAAAAATAGCAAATTGAATTTTTTTGCTCCAAAAATCTCCAAGCTTTGCTCTACATATGAGTAGAAAGAGTGGAAAATATTACTATCCCCTATAGATAAGGCAGATATAGTCCCTTGACTTTGGCAAAATTGATGTCTATTCCTTGTATTTTTTGATTACCCTACACATGATTTGAAATTTAAGTTAATTTGTCTTTCTTTTCTTATTCTTTGTGCTGTAAACTAAGCTAAAAGGAAATTAGTTTTCAATTTGAAAGTGGGTTTACTTATCCATTGAATGTTTGACACCATTGATATTCACTTACTCCATTGATACCGTTTTATAATAACACAGTTTCATATCAATTATTATTATTATTATTATTATTATTATTATTATTATTATTATTATTATTATTATTATTATTATTATTATTATTATTATTATTATTCTTTTTTCCGCTGAAATTTCATAAGTTTGAAAAAGAGAATAAATCCATCAAGTTTTTACCAACTTTAAAATATTTTTAAATATAGGTGAAGGTATTGTACTTTGGACATATTTTTACTTTTTACCCTGTAATTTTTTATTTGTTAACATTAAACTGATAAAATAACTTTTCTTCGATACTTAAGCCTTTCATAGATAACATATATTTTCGGAATTTTAATTGAAATATTTCAATACATTATCCATATTGTGCTGCATTAACTTTCTAATGTCCTAATGTCTCAAGCCACCATTTCAAACACACACACACAGCCTGTAGATCCGACCTTCCCAAAAGTCACATTCCACTTCTACACATCGTCAGCACAACTTCTGTTCACTTCCTTTATCCACTCCATCAAACGATCCTATTACGTCTCAAAAATCGAAAAATCCTAAATCTCTCCCCCCCAAAAAAAGAATAATATATCCCCGAACGCACACGTGGGGGATAATCTAGGACGCCCTTCTTCCCTCTGCAATAGCTCACAAAGTCGAAAGAGAAACCCCAGCTGAGTTCCTACGTTTTACTACTTCTCACAATCGCATCACACAGGCCTTCGGAAAGCAGCGGGGCGATGTAAAAAACTCGGGGGTCTGATCCCTTGATCCCGAAGCGACTTATCTTTATGACCTCGAGATTTTAACACAGTCCGAGGGCTTAGAACGGAAAGGAAACGCAGGCCTGGATGTCGCCGCTTAAAGTCTTCGTTTCGTTTGCAAAGGAAACTTTGTGTGGAGGGAGATGGATGTATGTAAGACTTTGTGACTTTTGTACCTCCTTAATCTTTGTTTCGTCGGACAAACACATTAATCTTGGTTTTCGTATGAAGGGTGGAGAATTGAGATTTAAATCTTGCAAAAGTGGGATATTGTAAATTTATTTATTTATTTAGACAAAAAAAAAACAGACCTTTCGGTCCAATTACAAAAATTGTAAGGAAGTTAAAATTGTAAAATTGTAAGGAAGGTTAATTAAATTGTAAGGAAGGTTAATTAAATTGTAAGGAAGGTTAATTAAATTGTAAGGAAGGTTAATTAAATTGTAAGGAAGGTTAATTAAATTGTAAGGAAGGTTAATTAAATTGTAAGGAAGGCGCATTCCAAATTACACTCAGTTGCATGTGTGAGAGCTGTGATTGGTTTGTCAGATAATTGTTATTCCAAATATTGGATTGCTGGTCACTCTGGGAATATTTTGATTGGTCTTTAAGTGCAGGTGGAAATCTTACAAAGTGTAGAAGATGAAATGAGGACTTTTCTCTGATGTAAGCATCTGGTTAGTAGGTTAGTACAGAGGAATACAGGGAGGTTCAGTTTCGCATTTTCAATTTGAGACACGTTTTCTTTTCTGTCTTCTGTCAGTTTATCTCTTATTTACTCATCAGTTTCACGTCAGTTTTATACAGAAAAGAGTAGTAAAAATTTCACCAAAGTTCTGTGCAAAGGAAAGAGTTAAAAATATATGTTAACTTTAAGGGTGATATTGAGAGAAAAAAAAGATGAAGAGATTAAGAATGGGTGAGTATTGAACAGTATGAATGATTGACAGAGGAGAGAATGAGAAAGAAAGAGGGGGAGAGTGAAAGAAAAATAGATATATCCTATCCATCTTTCAATCGACTCTCTTTTAGATTAGATAGAGATAGAGGCAAAGAGATAGAGTAGAAATTGTAAGAGAGAAACATTATATACGTATTAACCTTCTGTGAAACTCTATATTTAGTTTTTATTCGAATGTTTTAATATCAACATAAAATTAGCCGTATTTTTTTGAATTCCGACAGATAAACGTTGTTTTTAATCACCCTCTCCCCAAAGCGACAAATTTAAATTGTTCAAATCGCAAAAAATACCCTCCCACCACCGATTTTTCGTTTAATACCAAGCAAAGCAATCCATCCCATCACTTTTCTCCCACAATCACGACCCAAATCTACCACAAAAAGAACCTGAGATAGTGGCACCCAAACAAACAATAATGTTTCCCGACACCATCGTTGTATGGAGGCCCACCACCTGAAGACTGGGTCAAGGACGACCCTCTTCACACTTCGGATTATGTAAACAGAGGCCTAAAAACGTCCGCCGGGGGTTCACTACTTTTCCTGGGACGGGAGCCACTCGAGAAAAAGAGAGTGCCCCCTGACGTCACAGTGACGTCAAATGATCGCATCGATTGCGCCGCCCCGGCCCGTTCGATACCGCGAGGCCCCAAATGAAGTTATCAACAGGGGCGGCCGGGGCCGAAATCTTGCCCCGAAGAACGCTCTCCAACCCCGCTTTCATTGGATTCCGTCATTCGGATTTGTATTTGATTTTTATAGCGCGGAAATTCACATTAAAAAGTGATTTTGGAGGGAGAGTGGTTTTGGGGTTCGCTTCCAGATGGCGACACTGTTGCGATGAGGTCTTGGGGGAGGGGTGCGATGTTTTTCTATTGTTTGGGAAATTGAGTGTTGGGATGGTTTGGATTTACGCCAGACAGCACAAGTGGTTTTGAGAAGAAGTTCTCTCACGTCGAAAAGATATCGAGCTTTTTAAGTTACGAGAGAATTTGTAAAAAGAAAAACTCCAGTTTTCTCTCTGTGTGCATGAAATATCAATTGATTTGTAGTTTAAAAATAGTCAGCCATCCCATTCGACTTATCAAGCTTCAACTTTAAAATGTAAATAATTTTTTTTGTAAACTTTTGTTATCTTTACTTTAGTCCTGGTGGTCATGAGCTGATTTACAGAGGGCACAGGAAAACAAAGCTCCCAACTTTTTCGAGATATTTCATTTTTTAATGTTAAAAAAAGGTTGATCAGGGACAGTTTGCACATTAAATAGACACTAGCTTGTCTCCGGGTCCTCTTCCTAAATTCTCCTGGAAGGAAAATTGACTTTCTTAAAGAGCTACAGAGTATATTAAGTGGGCAGATGTACTTGACGAGTATTGATTCTATAGACTCTTTCAATGTTAGGTTTACAGTCGAATCTGGATAAGTGGAATCTGGGTATGTAGAATGAAAGTTTAGTCCCGATCCCCAGGGCATCTAAGCAAAATACCTAGACAAGTGGAATGAAAATATTGGTCCCGAGCGATTCTACTTATTCAGGTTGGAATGTAAATAAAAATCTTTGTTTTAGGGACATTAATTGGCTCTACTGACTTAAATTAACTTTTTTTACTTTCTGTCATCCTAAAGCAAACAAACTTTATCAATCCTTATTCAAAGAGTTTCACTTCACCAAAAAATAGTGACTTCCACATTGATTCTTACTAACAGAGTAAAAATACTTCTTGGACTTAACCTGTCTTTTACATCAAAAGAAGAGAAAAAAAAATACTCGCATTATTTCCCCCCAAATAACTTCATTCTCCACTTCAATCCAAATAAAACGAACTTCATTCATTTCATTCAACCCTTTTCAGGGCATGAGAAAATGGGTCCATTACGCAAAGAGAACCTACCCTTTCCGTAAAAACCAAAAGCGCTTCTTCTCAGGGAATTCAGTTAATAACCCTACGTTGGGCACATCCACAAAAGAAAATTCCCTAATGTTTGTTAATCTCTCCAATGCAGGACAGAACTAGCGAAAAAGGAACTTTTGAAGTATCATAATAAGAGGCCTAGAAGGCAGTTCTAAGCAAATCTACGATGGTTCTTCCAAATATCCCCTTTGTAGCAACATGTGTTTGGGAGATGGGATGTATAAAATATCGGTGTCTTTTATTATGAGTTTGAACATGTCATCAAGAGAGTGCTCTTTTTTTAGCAAGAGGGAAATGAAGTCTTTGTTACTAAGTTCATAAGTTTAAAAAATATCGGAGAAACAGAGCTTTAACCAAATGAGAATTATCCTTTGAAAATGTTTTAAATATTCATAAGTTTCATAATTAATAAAGGTAAAAAATTAACGCAAGTAGACTTTTTACTTGAAATTCTAATTGTCATTTTTTGTTGTAGGAAATAAATATGATAAAATTATTCAAAACAAAGGCCTGCGGGATTTTGTTAGCTATATTTAAACTTTTCATTTAGTTTAAGGCGACAAATACGAATCAGGTAGTCCTTTTAAATTAAAAAACTACTTTAATTTAAAAAAACCTTCTAAATTATTTTTTGTTCAGAATTTAATTATATAGAGGGTCACTAAAAGGTACTTCACAGTCTGTGAATATTCATCCAATCTGCATTATATTAAGTTAAAATGATTTGCTAATAACTACAGGCCGTCAATGGAATTTTTAGACACAAAAAATATGGTTTTTTTCATTACTTATTTCATTACTTATTACGTTTTTTTTTATTTTATAACAAGTAATATGTAAGAAATTTTAAATACTAAATAACTAAAATATAAAATTAAAAAAAAAATGGTTTTTGTTACATCTATTTCTACTATGGACATCAGCGCATCTAAGAAAAGGGTGCGTTTTCATTTTTTTAGTGCCTACTTCTTTTTTGTGAATGTGTTTTTCCTGTATTTTCTTATTTTGTAAGTTAAATTATATTTTGCTGTAAAAATAACAAATAATTAAATTAATATTTTTGAAGTCCTCTAAAATTCCAAAATTATGATTAAAAATAGATGTAAGAAAAAGTAAAATTTGAATTTTTAAAGTTATTACTTTGAGTTAAAAATAGTATAAGTAAAAATGAGTATACTTCATAATTATATTATCTACTATAGTCTCTACTACAACAGATTAATTGAATCGCCAGTTTGAAAAAGGGAATAAGACCAAAAAATGACAAATTGACTTTTTGTGCTCAAAAATATCTCCAAGCCTTTCTCTACACATGAGTAGAAAGAGGGGGAAAATAGTAACTACCCCCAACAGGCAGATATAGCCTTTTTTAATTCAATTAGGAATTGAAGTTAATTTGTTTTTCTTTTCTCTTATTCTTTGTGCTGTAAACTAAGCCAAAATAAAATTTTATTTTACTTTAAAAGTATTTTTAACTTTTTTTTATCCACGGAATGTTTGACTCCATTGATATTCACTAACTCCATTGATACTGCCTTAATTAATTTTATTTGTCTTATTAGTCTTTCTATTTCTCACTTTTGTGCTGTAAACTAAGGAGTAATGTAATTTAAATGTCAATTTAAGTGGTTTTTAAAATTTTTCTTTAGTTGAAATTTCGTAAGTTTAAAAAAGGGAAAAAGTGCATCAATTTTATTCAACTATAGAAAACATTTTTGAATATACTTATATTTGTTTCGATGATTGTTCTGTTTTCTAAATAGGCTCCTAAATTTCCAGTAAAAATTTAGTGGTTATACAACGAAAATTCCATTACTTAGACAGTTTTTTTTTTACGATTTCTCAAAACCTGGTTTATGGACTTATTCCCTTTTTTAAACTGACGATTCAATTATTACTGCTTATAAGTAAATGAAAACTACTTTAGGATAGCCGATATAATAAATTATTATAAAAATAGCACATCTAACAGTATGATTTATCACATTAATTAAAACCTCTTGGTTACTACTATTATTATATCCAGTGAAAGTGATAAATTCTTAAAAATAATAACTTTAACCCGCAAATTTGGTTAGACAAATGGAAATAGCGAAAAATAGGCCAGACCTCGGACAAATTGCAGTAAAGGGTTTCATAGAAGTCAAAAGGGCGTAAAAGTGGGGAAGAAGTACAATTTAATTTTTTTTCCTTTTGACGCAGATGATTGTCTTTCTGCCCACCCAAGTTCAGGCTGCATAGTTTTGTAGTTTTTGTGATTCTGTAAGAAGTGTGTTTGTCAGTGGCATTTCAATTATTTAATTTACATACTTTACGATGGTGTAATCACATTTGACTTTGAAATATAAGATACACAATCTAATGCTACATTCAAGGATTAATGTTTACAACGTCTGCATATTTGTTAAAGGAAAACGACCGACCCCCTAAAAATAATAAAAGAGAGGACTCACTTCTTGACAGGTATCCTGCCTTCTTTGTCTGTGAGCAACTGCACCCTGGTGTGAGCCTTCTCCAGGAAAACGGTGGCTGGGGAATTGATGGCTACCAGGTTGTAGGCCATTTTCAGGAGATTATCAGCCCACAGCTGTAAAAAAACTCCAATACATAAGAATTTAAAAGAATCCAATAAATTTAGCTCTATGTTATTGTCTAAACCTCAAAAACTTCCTCTCATCAAATTAAAAACGGCCAATAGCCTACTGACTCAATACTGAATTGCTCCTTAATAGGTAAAGTTTTATCGCCATTTAAGGCACGTCCAATGTAAAAGCATTTAATGTCGTAGAAATTAAGTTTTTCACCGAAATGAAACTTTTAAGAAGAATAAAAGTCTCCAATACATATCTGACTGAAAATAAAATATTTGATCATTTTTCCTAAATCCTTTCATAGAAAATTTTCATGCTTTTGATTATTCAAAGAAACCATATTTTACCAGGTAAAGAAATACGGAATGTATGAAAATACTAATGACAGTCTTTTAGGATAGTTTATGATACATGTCCCGACTGTGCACTCTTGCCCTCCTTTCCTATATAATTTTTTGATGATTAGAACAAGATAGGGGGGAAGATAATTTTTTGCAAATTGAAAAATAAGGACCACTATCTTGATTAACATGTGCTCCAGAAACTTAATTTACCTTTAGGTGTTTACGATTTACGAAATTTAAAATTTCTAGTCTTGAGAGAAAATAAAATTAGCTTTGCATTTAAGAAAATGGGAAAAGATAATTATTTCTACTTCATGAATCTCAAAACTTTATCAAATCGATCAAAATGATCTTATAAAGAAAGCTCATTCCACGCCACGACTTAAATAACTCAATCAAAAAATAACTACCCATAATCGTTTCGTTGAAATAAATCGTTTAGGCCGATCAGAACGAATAATTGATGGGGTGATTATAATCGTAATTCTATTTCTACGAAATCCAGATAGAAGAGTGCAAGCGGGATGAGAATGAGAATCCCATTAAAAAGATCGCATGCGGATTTCAAATGGAGAAATGTGTGAGAATTCTGTTCAGTGGGAGTTAAGAAGTTCCGAAATTGGTTTTTGTTGTACGGCTCTGGGGCAATCTCTAAAGAACAATGCTATCGTTAATGATTAGCTAATTAGGTTTTTTTTTTCCAAATCTGGAGTAAAGAAAGGAATCTAATGTGAAAAGTGCATAGAGGAGTAGATGATAGGAGACAGCACAGCTTCTTATGAGTGAATTAGAAGCCAAGGGATAAAAGGAAAAAAATGTTTAAGGATAAAATGGATTAAAAAGGATAAAATGTTTCCTACTTTAAAAACGTATGTATGTAAGATAATGATGAAAATGTAGTTTTACCATTAAATATGTATTTCTTTGAATAATTCTCCTACATCCAGTTACGTTGAGAGGCAGACGTTCAGAAGAGAGGCATATCCTGAATAAATCAAAATAACCCAAAACCATTGCTCAAAAATTAGCATTATTAATAATCGAAATGTCCATAAGTACAAATTACATTAGGGGAAGAAAATTTTCTGAATTACCCCTTTCTTTCCCTACAGTTTCTTACATGATTAATTTTCTATTGGTTTTCGCTTTGTCTCCACTTCAAGTTTATCTCACAACTTCCTCATATCAAACTACGTTACACCATCGCGGTCAGTCGTCTCTTAGCTCCCTTCCCCATTCCGTGCAGTCCAATTGGATTCACTTGAAATCCCCCGCTGTCCAACACCCCTGAATTAATTATGAACTTCCCCTGAATCAGTGGACGACGCGAGTTTAATTTGTATCGATTCTCCTTTGAATCGGAATCGCACCAGAAATAGCCGGACCTTGCAAATGAAGCGAAAGCAGAGAGAGTGCGGCCAGGAATGTTGGTGTAGCCCCCTCTAAATTTAATTTGGACTCTGGGAAGCGAGGGTTGAATGGGTTCGTTTGTGCTCGCTCCCAGTGTGGTCAAAGTTGAATTTAAATACTTTGGGTTTTGGCATGTAAGGTGTAATTACGAGTAGTTCATCGTACTCTGTAGCTGACCAGTTAGGCAAAAGTAATTACATGGCGGTTGAAACGCATGGTTATGGCAGCCGAATGTGTTCTTACCATCGCGACTTCCTTGCAGTTGCAGCTGAAGTAGATGATGCTGATGTTGACGAGGTCGGATCCGTAAACCACGCCCACTTGTTTTTCCTCCAATGGGGTGTCGGGTTGACCCATGGAAATAGAGTCACGGAGCTTACTGTCCTGGAAAGAGCAAATGCACGATATAAATATTTATGTTTTACTCATTTAGATTAAATTCATAAAATACTTCATCTTCGGGGCGATTCACAAGTTACTTCACACGTTTAAGGGGAGGGAGGGGGTCCTATATGTGTGACACGACGTGACAAGGTGAGAGGGGACAGTTTAAAATTTATGTAATCAAACTTTTCTTTCCCTGTTGTTAAACTGGGAAAATAGGTGTTTCTTCCACTTGGTTTAGCAGCAAGAGAGTAACTGATTCTTAAGAAAGAAGAAAAGTTAAATAAAACTTAAATTCTTCAATTAGTCTGGTTAACTTTATGTTTCAAAAGTGTGACGGCATAATAGGAGTTGGGAGTCGCTTAAACATGTGAGAGTTGTAAAATTCCTTGAAAAAAAATATTTGCGAACTGACCCTCTGGTCTAACAGATCTTGTTTTAAATTAGCATTGGCGCAATAAATGTATTAGAAATATTTTCCTATGAAATTATTTACTTTTCTTAAATTCAAGCTTCATCTGTATTATTTATTATAGTGTTGCTTTATTCCTTTACAAGCGCATTAAAAAAAAGTAAAATTTCCTTGCAAATAAACTTTTTTCTCACTCTAACTTTACGCAAGCTCAATCAATCTCACATTGCACAAAACGAATCTTCCAATTCAGATCAATTCGATCTTCTTGTGCTTTAAGCTATGAATCAAAGTGGTGAACAAGTTTCAACGCTATAAAAAAAAACTGAACAACAATGTGTTGCTTTTACTGGTGGAAGGAAGGATCCCAGGGAAAATATTTCTGAAACTCTTCAAGATTAATGGCACAGCCGCAATAATTCGCTTAGGAGAATACGATCGCAATAGGAGAGATCACTCTTTTTCCTTATCTGGCCAGATCACAGCTAACATTCCTTCCACAAAAAGAAATCTAGACGAAACTACAATTCATTTCGCAGAGGAAAGAATATCAGACTCGGCAGATAAATGCTTTCTTTTTCATTAATTCGGTAACAAAAATACCATCTCAATAAATTGGGTACTGATGCTATCTCTAAAAAAAACTGATTCATTTGAGTTTTTGAATTTTTTCCTATAGACGAATTCAACGCTTCCGATTTATTAAAGCGTAATGTTGCAGAATACACCGGAAGTATGCCATATTAGTTTTATTTTCATGTCGAGTTGGAAAAATAGGTTCGACAGTATAGTTGGAGTAGAACAAGAGCATCCGAAACAACATAGAAAATTTGACAGATTACTAAAGAAATTCGTTCTTAACAAATCTATTAATTCTCATAGTGTACGATCATCAAATCTAAAGAAAAATACAGTCAAACCTGGATAAGTGGAACAATAGTGTCGGTTCCGACCTCTAGAGTACTAAACATTTCGTTAACTGAAATTTGAGACCTCTTTAAGTGGAATTAAATAGTGAAATTAAATTTTTTTTTTCCAAATCCAAAATTTACATTTTTGGGAGGATTTCGAACGTTTGAATATCTAGAAATATGTGTGTTTTGGAATAAATAAGAGCATTCTGTAATAAAAACATCTCACTAAATGACTCATTAATAAAAGATAAAGCACATGAAAAAGATTTTGTGGAAGCAATTGGTGGATTGAAGGTTTCTATACACGCAACGATATTGCACATAAGAAGATTTGAGGAGTGAGAAATGCAAGAGATTGCTTGGGATAATACACATACCTGGATAACTGGTCGGTTCCAGTTACCCAGGTTTGACTGTATTATACTTTATTTTTAATACCAAACTAAACTTTGGATTTAAAAACCCTAAAAAAACTATATAGATAACCAGAATGATAAGTTTTACGTTTGTTTTACTGTAATTAGTTTAAACTAAAATGATCACTTTTAATTGGCTATTATATCTTTTCATAATTAGTTTATTACTATGTTTGCTTATTAATAGGGCATTTCTTAGATATTTATATACGTGTTTACCTGAAACGCATACAAATCAAGAGTAAATTAATTATAAATCTTATCTTAGGCCTGCATAAATTATTAAAACATACATATTTCTTTTGTTTAAAGGCTTCAAAACGCCTTGTCAATAAATTTATCAACTCAGACGTTTACTTCAAACGAGTATTTAGTGCAACATACTCTACATGGGATCAAACCTTAATAAGTATTTGATAAATCCTCATTTATAGCGTTCAAAACAACGCAATGTAAACGTTCGCGCAGAACACCTGTGTGAAATGGTACATGACTGCACCCCATTCATTCATATGATGTAGTTTGGAACATCCTTCCAATTCAAACAGGAGTTAATTCGTATATTTCAATTCAGTCATTTTCAGCTGGATCATTCCAATTCACAAAATCAATTGATGTACAAGAGGCTGAAAAACAAACAGCCATACGTACTCAATATCCCTCTTTCTCAATAGGTCATTTAGAAGGTTTTGAATAGAGTCGGGAAATCAAAGTCCTCAAATTCTATGGTTGGGTCACACATTTTCCATCAATTGCTTTATTTTAATACCTTATTAAAATAAAATTAATAGCAAGTTATAGGTCTGATGTTAAGAAAAATACTAGGAATGCTTTTGAGGGGGCCAATCATTTTAAAAACCTAAATTTTGGTTACTAAAACTAATAACTTCATGAGAAACTGGTTTAAAATATAGTAAATTTCATGTTTATCCCCTTTCCTTAAACAGTAGAAATGCTTACCATCCAGTCTTTTAATCTTTCTATGAGTTTTGCACTTGAGACTCTAAATTGAATGAATTCAGCAGTTCTTGAACGTAATGCCTGACAACTTTAAATTTAAGGGTCTGATAATGTCAACATTTTCAATTTCATTATCAATTTAAGGGGACTCAGTACCAAAAAATTTTTTTCCTCTGTATTTGGGATTTTTCTTTCTTTAAGAGTGCTAAATTATCTATTGCTACCTTATATTACAATATTAAGCAGAAAATCATCAAAAAAAAATTTATTTTTTGAAAAATTAAACAAAATGTCCAAAATTTTACATAATTTCAAAATGCTACTCCTCCGTTATTTTTAATTTTTTCTCATTCTGTTTTCACTAATACGTACTTTATATTATGTGTTATAATTCTATGAGGGGGATTAAGGATATTCGTAGTAGTTTTTAAGAAAAAAAATTTTTTTGGTGTTTCTTCTTCAAAAACGAGAAAATCTTAAGATATTTGCTTTATTATGAAGTGTAAAAAATAACTCGGGCCAAAAATGCATAATTTCGCAAGTTACATTTAATATAACTACCCTATAGAACATAAATATCAAGTTTCATACCATTTGGTCTAATAGGAAAAAAGCTTTAGGGATTTGAATCTAATAAAACCATGTTTTGAGAAAAACCAATTCAAAAATTTCAAAACAATGGAAACAATTTTAAACACTAAAATAACGCCTCAATTATTTTTTTACTCTTTCTTATGATGCTTATTAACATTATTAAACATTAAAATGTACTGTTTTAATTAATATTTTTGAAATTTAAGCGAGAAGGAGATAAATATGAGTAACGGGAAAAAATGTATTTTTTTCTTCAAAAATTAATTTTCGGAACGTAACGCACAAATAATGTTAGTTACTTTATAACAGATAAATAAATTAATATAAAACACTTAAATAGGTGTCAAAATTGAATTATTTTTAAAAATACGCGAAAAATATGATATTTTCAGATTGCAACTGATGAAAAAAGTTCAAAAGTATAAAACAAGCGCTACATGTTTCTAAACAAGCATAAATTGTGATTAAAGTAACCACAAACAATTTTGATTCAGTTTATAAAAAAATATGTGTTATTAAACCATATAAACTGATATAAACTAAAAATTTCGAAACCAAAACTAAAAAAAAAGCTAAAAGTGCTTTTGAAAAACCCATTTTTTTTAAACTTAGAATAAACCAATCGGTTTGAAATTTTGGATAATTAATTTTAGGAGTATAAACTATATTAATAACCAAAAATCTCAAAATCGATATTTTGGCCAAATTTTGGTACTGAGTCCCCTTAATTAGTTTCGGGAGTTAATTCCAACCGTAGAGTTAATTCCTTCGTCAGTTACACCAGTGGTTCCATACCGTCCACTTCGCTAGCATCCTTCGTGAATCATTCTTATCTTGTATCCCGAGACACTCGTTGCGATAGTTTATTTATCATATTTAAATATTTAGTGAACACTTACATTTTAATATACCTAATTATTTTAAGTACCGTATTTTAATTATGTCCCGCCTCAATAGGTAGTGATATTATTTGATAATATTTAAATTATTATACCAAAGCGTAGAAAAGATTTTGCTGTTCAATTCACGCAGTTTAGATTGCATGGTTGGGTAATGTATCCTGAACAATGTAGTAGGGAATGCTATCCCTTTAAATGTAACAAATGATAGTCGTTCTGTCTACCAATAGGGGTGATTGCAATGAGATAAGGCTCCAAATCTCGTCGAAACAATTCTATATAATGGAATTCTGTTTCATATACTTTTTTCAACTACAGAATCGGCAAGAATCAAATACAGAAGAAACTTGGGATTTAACCAGATAGGAGCAGACCTGTGTGATCGAAAAACTCCAATTGGACTTGAACGGGATCATGCGGTAACACAATCATTGTGAGGTTAAAGTTTTCTCTCTTTTCATTCAAAATTGATAATTCAATTAAGGTCTTCAACACAGTTTTTCCATCAATGGAGAAACATTCCTTTGAGATTTGAAGCCTTATCACATTGAATATCTGTATAGTTTTGGTAGACGTGATAGATAACTAGTAGTTTAAATTTTTTTTTAAAAAAATTCCGGTAATGATATAAATTGATTGCCAGGGATGTATATTGTATACCTAACTACCAGTAGTAAAATTATTTCGAAATGCCATAATTCCTTTTTTTCAGGAGCAAAACTGAAGTATAAAAAAATCAACCCTCGTATAATTCTAAGATCATTTAATATCAACATTTGAAAAAGTTTATTGAAATAACTCTCCCTTTTAAGTTGTTGTGTTTGCGATAACAATTGCGTGATACGCAAAAAAAGTTCTGATGGATTAAACCAACCTCCATTTCATTACGAAATTTAAGAGGACAAATTCGCCGACGAACACAATACTCCCCCAGAATTCCATCCCGCTCCTTTTATTTGAACAACTCCCTCCTTCCCCAAAAAAGACAAAAATCCTCCCTTTTCCCTCACGCGAAGACAACTCTACCCTCCTCCAAGACAAATTGCGGGGACTGCATCAAGTCGTTCCACCCGAGGATCACGTGACATCCCCTTCGTGCATAAATCACTTCGAGATCCGGAGGCGGGCGAACTTTTACGGTCGTTTGGGTTCCAGGTGGAGGGGCGTAACAGGTCGGATATCGTCTGAAATCGGAAGCATCATTGCTACAGGACTGCAATTACAAGTGGTTGCAAAGAGGATTGGTTGTATTTGGGGGATGTAATTTTTATTTATTTATTCTTGCAAGGAATTACCATTTCACTACTTATTTGTATTAATTTATAACGTACAGTTCCATTATCTATCTCGTTAAAAACTGCAAAGCTGTTTTAAACGCCAATTATTTAAATATCACCAAATTTTTATTGGTTTCATCAGTGTAACTAAGTAATTTTATATTTCAATAGATTTGTTTGCAATTTTGTCCATATTTCTTATCTTTGGTGTTTTAAACTGCTTGAAGATTTTTAGCGGGAAAGATAACGGGAAAATGCCATTTATTATTTCAAACTCTTCCGAGAAATCTATAATAATAAAAGAGCTTTACCACTCACTCACTCACTCACTCACTCACTCATCAACGCACAGCAAAATCTACCGGGGCTAAGGACTCGAAACTTGGTAGGGTCAAAGACCTTACGGTGTATACGCGCACTAAGAAGGGATTTTTCGAAATATCTTTTTTCTGACCCACAGGGGGGTTTGAAGCGTTTTTGATGTTTTCGAGCCCAGCGGCGTCCCGAATGACCCCAGATCTTTGTTATTTCGCAGGAAGGTACCTAGCATCAATTTCTAGAAAGGCATTTTTCAGATTTTGGATATTCGAATTTTAAGAGGTCTGAATATTCCAAAAACCCGTTTTTGCTGAGCATAAACCAAGTTTTATATTTTCGAAGAAAACCATACGGAGAAATCGATATTACGAATTGAACTGTTGGTAATACCTTCTTGAGAGAATTTCAAAGAAAGTAATTTCTGGATTTTTCGATATTCCATTCTGGAGGGGGTGCACAGGGGTTTGAATATTCACTCCCGTTTTTAGTTTTTGGATCCTAGCACCCACATTATTAATGTGATTGTTATGAAATTTTAGCATGTTGTTCCTCACACAACCAGGAAGGTTTGCAAAAGAGAATTTTCTGAATCAAAACATTCCAAGGAGCCTTTTTTGTCATTTTTCTAAATTCTTATGCTTAGCCTTCAATGTTAAATTCATTGCGGTTATTGCTCTTTCCAGGACACGCAAAACCTCTATTGTTGGAAATATTTATTTTGAAATGTTTTATAACAGGTGAATTTTTAAAAAATATGATAAAGAAACAATTTTTAATGATTAAAAAATTTTTTTTATAATAACCAAAAACCGTTCCACTGAAAAATTTTATTCTTTTTTCTATTTAATCAAATTTAAGTATTTCCAGCAAAGTTTAAATTAAACAATATTTTATCACAGACATTTTCAGTGTCGATTCAAATGATGTTTACTTTTATTTCATGTTTGAAATTTCCTTCAATGAATGAGTTAGTGATAAATCAGCATAGGGGGGTTCAGGGGGTCTCCCCCTGATTTTTTAAAAAAATTATCGTTATTAAAAAATGGTTATAAATACTAATTCTAAACCGGTTTTTTAAGTTCTTAAAAAGTATAAAAGAATGTAGTATATTTAATTGTTTTGTATTTTATAAAAATTTAGCGGGATGAGGGAGAAATAAGTTTTATTTACCAACATCGCTGTTCAATAATATATCTTTATTGTGAAGCGAAGGAGGAGAAATTTGCCTCAAATGTACATTTATACCAATTGCAGAAATGGATGGAGGGAGAAAAGGACAAAAGAGAAAAAAATAATGGGGTTCAGAAGGTCCCCTGACTTTTTTTCTATTTTGAAAAATTACTCTTTAAAAACGGGGATGGGGATTTCACACATTAAATCTAAACAGGTGGTATTTTAAAGGGTTTTTTACATCTTAACGAAGTGGTATGGTATCAAAAAAGAATCCTAGCGGGAAGACTGTTGACTCTATTGCATCTAAACACTAATTCTTATTTATTTTAACACACAGTTTGATAAGCCTTTTATCCCCCGAGCAACGGCGGGCAAATCAGCTAGTTATCAATATTTTTGTGTTTTATTCGTTGTTTTAAGCTAAAAAATAAACAAATAAAATCCATTGCCTTATTATTTAGTCAAAGTAGATTATGTATTACAAAGGGAAAAATTATTGGTGCGATGAAACAGTGAAAATCATTTTTTATAACAACAGATGTAATAGAACAATATTATGCAGGTATCACTATTCTAAGACTACAAGGCGTTATATTTTGATTAATTATTTTTTTCCTTCGAATAACTTTTTAATAATAATAATAGGGTAGTGAAATTTATGTAAATAGAAAATACATGAATTATACCAGAATTATAAAACTTTTATTTTAAGCCCTCGTATCATGCATTTCTGTGGTGTTTTTGTTGGTGTTTTTTGATAGGTACGCGTATTTAATATGTTTATCTCTATATTTAAGGTTATATGTTTGCAATGGTATAATAATGGTAATAATAATGGTATCATGGTGTGGTTATT
The DNA here is from genome assembly GCA_963680715.1 of Tetragnatha montana. Lineage (NCBI taxonomy): Eukaryota > Metazoa > Arthropoda > Arachnida > Araneae > Tetragnathidae > Tetragnatha > Tetragnatha montana. The sequence goes on from OY796681.1 coordinate 21,389,011, forward strand.
TTTACTGAAAAATATTCTTGCTTACTAAACCTTGTTTAAACACAAAATTTAATAAAAAAAAACTAATATAGATGGTTGGCGCAATTCTTGGGCTAAACGCCCTATTGTTTATTAGAGAAGTGTTATCGTCAAGTAGGTAGCACAACGAAAACAGAGGACATCATAATATTAATTAAAAGCAGCGTCACTTTACATGGACCATGTGATGGTCCATGTTTCTCCTGTCCAAATTTTTTTACGTTTCTCATAAACATTCTAATAATTCTTTTCCTCACATAAATCGAAAAAAATTAGGCCCGATAGGGGAAAAGTATTTCTCATAGTCAGCTACGTCCTACTCAATGGACTTCTGAGGTATTTCTACCAAAAACGAAACTACAGCGTTCTCGTCAGTCTATCCAGAACGAGTTGGATCCAGTCCTTAAATAATCAAGAAAGAAAGAGGAGGAGACACCCTGATACTTATCTCATTCCAGTTTTCTCCAATCCGGAGGTTTACCTGAAGAGAACTTGAAAGCTGTTTTCTCAGCTTAGTCAACTGCGAACAATTTTTGAGAAAGCATTTTATGGTTTCTTCAAGCTAAATTAAGTGATTTAGTTAAATGACATGTTTTATGCGTCATTTTTCAATCTGAGATATTTTATAAACGTTGTTTATTTTCATATTTTTAAGTTTTCCAAAATATCACTTAACTTAAAATAAAGGTGTTCCTTCCTTATTTGATTCATTGTATATAAAGTTAATTTAGAGTTTTCTTAACTTGAGGAAGTGCTTTTGAAAGTAGTCTACCGGATGAATTATGCATTCACTTTTAAAAAGATAAACTTAAAATATTATTCTCTTGAGAAATCTGAAAGTAAGGAAATCAAAGGGCTTGAATATTCGTTAGAACTACTTCATCATGGAAATCGTAGCAAAGAGGCGTGGTTGTTTACGGGTACCAAGAATAGAACAAAACTTTCCGTTGGATCTTAGTATCATGAAACATCGTCATTTATGGCTAAAACCTCTAAAGGTAGGTGGGTTGATGGAGAATCGAATCTTGAGTATAACTTAGACAGTTCGAGCACTTAGGGAATGATTAGCCTTTCCGATCTGTAGGACATTCACCTGAGATATCTTGTCTAGTTCAAAATAAAGAAGTCACAAGTGTATGCCTTATATAAGAAAGAATCAAACTCTTGTAAAGAAGAAAATTATCTTTTCATATCCTGGTTTTATTCTATATTCTTTAATATGTTTTAAAATCTTATGTGTTTTTTTACCCAAAAAATGTTCAATTACATGTAAAAATTTTATACCAAAAATTGAAATCAAAGTATCTTCCAGGGCAATGTTCTTATACGTCTGAGGCGGAATTTTTAAAAATTTTGAAAGATATGGTTATGTTCATAAAATGATAAAACAATAATAGGAATCTTTCACAAAGCCTCAATATTCAAACAAAAAAGAAAATTAACTAAACTGTTTCAATTTTCCATCCTAATTATCAGATATTGATTTAATCATTTATTAAATTTATACTGTAAAATACACACAAACACAAACCAACAAAAATAAAAACAATTAACATCAAAATTTTGTTTTTAAAATAAGTACTAATAAAAATAATGTATCGAGTACTAATTTAACAAAATTATCCACATAAAAATTTAATTGGAGAAATCAAAGAAATAAACATTCAGGTAATGCGAAGCTTTAAAATAATCACACAAAGCAAATTTTTATTACAAAACTTTTCAAAATACAAAATTAGTTTGACCGTACGCCGATATTAATGTTCATGTTCAACGATTTTATTTATTTGCCGATATTCAAAAAAATATCTATCCTGTTTTTATTCCCTTATTAACCAGATTTTTATGACGCCAGTTTTATTTTGTAACTTTTTGTCAACAATTTAAAGCTACCCCCTTCTAATTTTTGCACGGCATTATTTAAGGGTATAAAAACAAGAAAGACTTTTTAAAGTTCCTGCAAATGTTCATTAATGAAAGAAAACTGAAGAAATGCTAATTGTTTTCACTTCAAAAAAAGTGATTTCTTCTGAAACCATGTTTAAAAACAAGTTTTTAATTAGGAACGAGAGAGATATAACAATAAAAATATTAGTTTATGAACTATTTAGCATAAAAAATCCTTCGATTTTAGTAAAAATTTTATGAAAATTATTTTTCTCTGGGAATGTATGCTTTAATTAGTTCCTTAGTTTGTTATTTACATAAAATTTGTTACATTTTGAACGTTGCAAAAACTTAAATTAGTGTAAGTTTTTTACTCAGCAAGCACTCAGTTCTGTACATCGATTTCTCTGTGAGGGAACTCTAAAGGCAGAGAAACAAACTTTCCCCCTCGTCCGTTCATTTCATAACTAGGATTTTTTGGACTATTTTGGTTTCAAATTTATTCACGGCCATAAGAGAGAAAATTTTAGAGAGTTTTTTTTTCAAAACTAAGATAGTTTAAACAATTAATAGATTACCAACTACTTGTTAGTTCCATCATCAATTTTAACAGATTTATACAGATCCTAAAGCACAGATTTAGGATTAAGAGTTTCAAAAAGGATCCAAAAAGTAAATATTCTAAAGAAATCGTTTAAACAGGTTAAATAACACCTTATTTGTCTTTATATCCTGTGTTTTTCCTGAAAATTTTGAAAGGATTTTTACTTCAGGGACTGTACATTGTACTGTCCGTACAGTAAAAAAAAAAAATCATTATTTTTTATGTAGAGCACTAAAAGGTTTTTATCAAGTGTACTAAGTCATACACAAATTTACTAACTAAAGAGATTAAAATTATCCACAATTCTACAATAACATAAAAATAGTCTCCTTGGAAAACAAGATCCTAATTTCATTGTTGAAAACTCACTTTGGAAATGGTCCCTTTAACTGAAAGATTTAGAGTAAAGTTTTTTGCTCCAAAATCACGGAATTCAAAGTGGTATTACTCGGTCAACTCTTTTTGAAGAAAATGGAAAGTTTTTATTCGACGAAAAAAAATAATGAAATTTTTTTTTACTAAATATGATTGATAAGACACCGGGGGACCATGTAGAAAATTAAATTTGGTATTTTTAATGTAAACTTCTTTTTTAACCAAAACCCTTCAGACCTTTACACTTCATTTTAAACATTTTTGTATTTTAAAGTATGCATCAATTACGAACAGTTTAGACGTTAACTCTTGGCTCACTTTAAAACAACACACCTTGTATAATCCATTAGCGTTGTTTAAATTTAGAAGTTTAACAAAAAGAAAAAGATGTCACTGAAATTTAACAACGGATGAAACACTTGAAATGATGTGTCCCTCAATGGAATTTCAACGACATCATTCAGAGATGGCTTCCTTGATGAGTTCAAACGTAAAACCCAGGAAACCCAACTACACTCTGACGACATTTAAACAAACGACAATAACAATGGTTTATTTGACCTTTAAATACCCCACATCTCCTTCCGCATTTTGCATCGGTAAAATATGAAATCGATAAGCAGCTTACGACGCATATTGCGAGCACGTTCACCCCTCCCTCCCACTACAAATCGGGGAAAGGAAAATATTTTCACCCTTTTTATGTTGTGTTTATCCCTCTCGTTCTGATGATGAACTTGGATGGGAAGTAAAGTGTATATTAGACGACTTTGACAAAAATCACTCATATTGGTTGTTTGAGTAGAAAACTTGGACTCGCAAAAAATTGTCTGAATATTTCAGTTTTTTTTCTACTCATTGATGAATGTTGTCTTTTAGGATTCACTAAAGATCTTGGACACAAGAATTAATTAATGAACACATTCATGGATTTAAAGACTTCCCATATCCTATTAATGACCAATGATAATTCTAAATACTTAAGTTAGAAGTAATTTTTTTTATACAAAACAAACAGAACAAGAAAAATATCCATATCACCTGGGATCGCAATGACCCATGTAGGTGAACAAAACATGCATAGCATGCATAGAAATAATTACAAAAACTAAAACGTGAAGAAGTTATAAACTAAAGTGAACAATACATAAAAATATTATAGGAACAGTATAAATATAAATGTATAAACAGGGGTGGCAAACAGGGTGTCTTAAATTACGGGTTTAATATCTGTCATAAGTAATAAGTTTTCTGATGAAAGTAATAAAAATACCCTTATTTTGTGAACCAAATTATTTTTTCTACTTTCAATGTTAACTTCTTGAACTTCTACGACTTAAAGCTCTTTTATATGATGTACTGATATCCTCCTAAGAAAATGTTACTTGTTGTCTACGGTTTTTTGGTGTTTTTTTAGAATATGGAATAAACATATTGCGTTAAGTATGAAAATGATTTTATTTGAGATTGGGTGATTGAGAAGATATTAAATTATTGTTTTTGAGAGTACGTTAATTCGTTAAATCGTAAAAGTTGGAGTTTAAAGTATCTGTCTAAGCCCACCTTTCATCCACAATGTTCACGTTAACATTTTCTTTTTTAAAACAGTACCAGAAATAAAAAAGGTGAGGTTTTAAAATTCATGTTGGGGAGATCACACATATGTAGTGTTATGCAAACGTTTAACCGAATACCTACAGCAATTTAAAAAGGAGTCCCTCAGTCTATTTCAAACACAAACGCCCTATATTTATGTTTAGTGCGCAGAGTTTCCCCTAACGTTCGCGCTATATTATTCCATTCCAACGTTGTTTACCCGCAAACCAAATCCTCAGTGATTCCAAGAACTACTCCTTCTCCCCCTTCAATAAGAGGAACTCGCTCTTAAGTATTGCAGATATTATTTTTCTTCGACAAAGCGAGGCCCAACGCGTTTTTCTCGCGCCAAAAGAGAAAGCAAAAACGAATCTTCTTTCCGCTGATATCGGTGGGATTCCTCGGAGGTAGCTTCTCTCCCAGAAAACTTTTTTCCCCTCTTTCCCCACTCCAACTTTTTCCCCTTCCTTGAATTTCCGTTGTATTTCGGAAACTTTTTCCTCCTCGCAACTTAGAGAGATCAGAGTGGAGAAATGAAGTCTTGGGTGTCTTACTTGGGAACAAAAAACGATCCATTCTGGCGTGTTTAATATGTCAACGGGTTGTTCCAGGTATTTTCTATCCCGAGGGTTTCGCGATCGATCTGGAATCAATTGTCCATAGTCGACTGATTTCGTTATTAGTTTGAAGAGCGCTTCAATAATTCACGCACGGTTTAAGTAACTAGGAGCATCAAGATATTTTGAAGTTAAAAAAAATAACTATCAATCAAATGAGAAGTAGTGATTTAATTTTAGATGAGTTTTAGGTACCTGGTTAATGAAATGTAAAGAAAGATGTCTTAAAATAAGTTTTAAACCTAAGTAAATATCACTAAATATTTTTTATAGTATTAATTAACATTTTTCCAAGTTTATGAGTTGAGATTTATTGCATTCAGAATATAAGCTTTTTAAAAAGTATAAAAGAATGAATATTTAAAAATATTGCTATACAAGTTGATTGATGGATTAGAAATGAATGTGAGAAGTGATGAAGTCATACTCCGTATTTTCTTTAGTAGTATGTCCTTGATGTGATAGATGAAATAAGATTAAACGAATTCTGTTATTTTAGTTAAAAGAATTATGCCACTTAAATGTTTTTGCTTAAGATATGTGTAATATAAAAGATATTAAGACAAATAAGATTTGTTTTGGCCATTAAATACGCATTGTATGATGCACACATGTTGTTGTCTTTAGTTTTTCTATGTAACGAAAGTTCAGTTAAAATGAGCTATATAAAAACTAAATGTATAGACTTTCATTTTATGCCTTGACATGCTTAGTTTAGGTTGACATCACAGCCACTATTTACTTTCTAAAGGCATAAATATTAAAAGAAAAGGCAGTAGCTGAGTTTCGTTGCAATATGAAAAACTTCATATCCCGAAGTGTTGCTCCGGTGAAGATTACTTTATTTATGAGATTTTGGTGGCAGGCGAATAGTGAACTTTCAAAAACCCCTATGGTAAAGGATATAGGAGTTTTGTGTAAATACATGTAGATGAAATAATATAGTAGAATAATTTTGAATTCCATCTGAATTTTTTTTTGTAAACTAAAATCTATTAAAAATATTTTTATAATCCTAAAATAAAACCACAATAATAAACAACCATATTTAAAGAAATAAATATTTATAATTTCTATTATCAAGAAGATTGTTATAAAACATATTTGTTAAAATGAACACAAAAATGCACTGGCATAGCACTATTTTAATGTATGTTTTTTCTTTTCTTTAATACTACATGTCTTCAGTTATCAGTTTCTTCACAATAATGATCTTTTTTTATTATTCGAAAGTATTAACTTACAACAATTTTTATTCGATATTGAATTTTTTTATGTTCTCAAACCTAGGAATCTGGCTGTGCAGAGTTTGAGGGACTTGTTGAAATACCCTGTATGTGTATGTATTTAAAGCTTTTTCGATCTTAATTATTTCACTTATTCTTTTCTTTACAGGATTCAGCTTATTTAGCATAATCTAAAACCAAAATAGATGAAAAAGACAATATGTATATCTGCATTCAGAGGTAAACTACCTATTTGCTTCGAGTGGGTCGATAGGTATCTAACTTCAGTAACTTATTTAATGCTCAAGTTCCAGTTCCTGTAATTTTCAGTGGACATTTCTTTAGAAAATAACCTCCATATTATTAAGCAACAAACAATGTTGTGAAAAGTCTTCAACTTTAACTTAATTCTAATTCGATGTAACTTTATCTCAGAGAACCTTTAAAGTGCAAGCTAACTAAAAATATAAAAAAATATAAGTACTAGATGCATTTTGTTTTCTTGTCCACTAAAGTTATAAGTGACATCTGCAAACATATAACCAGAATATCCCCTTATACGTATACATCACATCTGTAGTTACATAAAGTTTTATCTCTATGGCGAGAAGAAGAGTGAACCTCATATCATAGGGACTATTCGGTCTATCGGTGATAGAATCAGTAGTGTGACGGGAAAGACCGTAGGTGTGTGGGCCAACCATGACAAATCTGGACAAAGGGCTTTCCGTAATTTAAGATACTTTTTTGGCCGGGGTTCTGTCGGATTGGTTAGAGTATCTAACTTCAACCCCTGGTACCTGGGGTTTGAAACTCCGCTGAGGCATGAATGTGCATGTGCCTTCTGAAAAATGTGGTTGTACGTGCTAATGGGGGGTAGTACTTTACCTCCGTGGGTTCAGCCCACAGGTGCCCATCGGATAAAGTTAGTAATTATATCGGGATGTACATTTTGGCCAACAAATTCCCTCATTCTGTTCTAACCTAAAAAAAAATATACTTTTTCAGTTAGTTAAGACCCCAAGTCCCAATATGTTAAAAATCCAATCTGCAAACCCAACCCATGTCAAATCATCAGTTTATCCCTCCCAAACCTCAAAACAGAATCTGCTGACAATCCCGGTGTTTGACTTGCCGCCCCCTCAAGAGCTGTTCAAGGCGGGTCGATGCAATCATTACGGGCCAGCCCAGCGAAAATTCATTTCCGGGCCGTCTCATATCCCGGGCCTTTGTGCTCTGTTTGAACAGCAGCGAAAGAAGAGTCATGACTTTCTTCGTCCCCAAAAGTCGATTCGTCAACCCCCGGGACACCGGAAAGACATCTTTAATCCTGGAGAGAGGTGTCGTTCCCTGTTTGCACCGGGAACACTCGGCTTGATGGAAGACGGGGAAGCACAAAGGAAGATTTTTTCTCCTTTTCTGTTGCCATTTTGAGGAGGCAGTATATAGCGATACGGGTGAGTGAATGTGGTTTAGGGGAAGTGTTCTTGGGATTTTTGGATTATTTTCACACATCGGAGGATTATGATGTGTCTGGATTTCATTGTTCGGATGGAATATTTGAAAAGAAGAGGGTGCTTATTGATTCTTCCTTGTTGAAATTTGACTGTTAGTTCTTGTGAAACTTAAGAAATTGAACTGTAATATCATGATGATGTACTGAGATATGAATTAAATTAGTTATAATTACAAGTTTTATATTAACATAGGATACAGGGTATCTCCTAATGTGAGAGGAAGTTATCCTGCGAGGTCAAGAAGAGCTTAATGAGATTCAAAAAGGGGTTATAAGACACTGGAATTAAATATCAATAAATCCATAACATCGCCTTATGGCGTATCATAACATATCTCACTTTCCCCAACATTTCAAGAGAAGTTTAAAAAAATAACTCTAATGGGCATCTATATGGAAAGAGCGATAACAAAACAAGCAGCGGGTTCTGTGTTTTGTGAGAAAAAAAAACGTTTGTTTCAGTCGATCCGATGTCAAATTTTGAATATTATAATATAAAATGGTGCATACCTCAAAATGGCCAAAAAATTGAGTTATGTCATACTGCGACAAAAACGATCAGTATTAAACTATGTTTTAAAAATACTTTGACATTTTTCCAAGAATATATGTATTTCGATTCCCTCAATCAGTTAAAAGTATGTAAATCTGTTAACCTTATTAACCTGTTTCGAATATTGTTTGAGTCTAGATGAAAAAAAAATAATTTCAACCAATTCCAGACAAAACGACACAAATCAATTTTTGAACGTTTGCCCCTGAAATACAACCAACAAAAAAAACCCTGACTGAACTAAATAATGGCAAACAACATTCATATTCTCATCATTCTCTCGTACTCCTATCCTTCCAAGTCAAACAAAACCCACCCTGCACGAAATCGCACGATAAGTTATCCGCGGCGGAACGTATAATGCAAATAATACATCAAATACCCAAACACCGACACACGCAATCCGAAAGAAAAACCTCCGATATGAGACACGAGAAACAGTTTCTAATTCTGTGACTCCGGGAAACTCTCTTCGTCGAAATATGTTAGTGTTTGTGCCCATTCATCATGGCGAGAGGCTTGTGCGTTTCGTTCTGCAGGAGGCTTTTTGAGGGATTTTCATCAATTACTCGGCCGAGAGTTGTTCGGAAAAAGAATGATTAATCTGTTCCGAGGTTTTTTTTTTTAAAAAACACCTCCCTTGGAATGAAAAAGGGGGTTGGGAGAGTTTTGTGGGTTTTGAAGAATGCGTTCGCATCCCTCTTCTTAGATATTGCCCTCGCTTTTCACTGATCAGTTTAACATTACTTTATTTTGCCTTTTAATATTTATGAGTGATTAATAACTTTTACATAGCTACTTTATAGCGCGAGTACAAAATAAAGGGTTCCAAACTCTTCAAGGAATCAGTTCAATTAATTACTCGAAGAATTTCTACATATATTTAAAAATATGTATGTGTTCATCAAATGCCATTTATAGTTATAAAATCTAAACGTAAATAAAAGGTTCGTATCATTGTTTTTATGTGGATATTAAGTTCCCTATAAATCTTCATAACACATCTTTTTATACCCTTCTTTATAATGCATGACATTTATAGGATGTTATGTCCAATTCACAAATCAATCAAGCACAATTCACAATTCTTTAAGTTCAATTCATAATTCAATTCACAAGGAATGAAAAAAAAATTCCTTTCTCAGGCGTTCAGTCTTAGACGTTGATGGCCACTGATTAAGATAACTTACCCACTATAAGATGTAAAAAATAATTTTCTCAAGACATATTTTGATGTCCTCACTGTCAAAAAAGTTGCATAACAATAACTCAATCGTTCTGCTTTAAAAATTTTCAGAAAGGGAGAAAAAGTGGATTTATTTTTCGATTGAGTAATTCATAAACAGGCCCTCATTTATCTTCAGTTTCGCCTGTCAATCGGACGCTTTATTAACGAATTTTTCAAAGATTTTTTTTTTTTGCTTTGATAATTTTCTTTCGGATTCTTCGGAAATATTTTCGGGGTTCATCTTAGTGGTAACAGGGTTAAAATTGCGTCGTTGAAATTTTTTTTGGGATCTCACAATGATTGATAGTTTTGAGTAAAGCAAATAAAGGCTTTAATCAATTCGCGGAAAACTAGTAGTTTGGTTTTCTCCGTTCTATCATAAGGTAGGTAGGTACCATTTTGAGGTATCTACACGCATATTCTTTTTTGAGCTTCTTTAAGTAATACTCATTCAATTTTTAAATTAATAAGTACAATATATTTTCAAGCTAAACGACAAAATTAAAAGACAAGGTGAATATTTAGTTAAACGAACTTGCTTAAAAACAGCTGAACAACTAATTCAAAATGATTTATAACGGGATTATTTTAAACCATTTGCATTTTAGTTATTTTGTCTGGGGATGAAAAGCTGAAACCTCACAAGGAAAACCATGAATGAACTTTTAAGGGTCCGAAACGCATGATTTATTATAGACCATTACATCTAAGTCTCTTACCTTCCATTGAAACTTTCGAATAAAAACATTTCTTTTTTTTTTATTTTGACATAAATCTTTAACCATACATAAATATAATTAGGATGATATAGTTTTATATGTTTTCATAAAATTACAACGATACTAATCAGTAATCTAAAAATTCTTCTCAGCTTTTTATTTTTCCTGTTTCATAACGTTCATCGACCGAATCTAACAATTTTTATTGAAATAACCCCAAAACATTTATAAGTTTTCAGTTAATTTAATTTTCTGCTCCTTAAAAACAAAATTTTCTCATTTGACTATGAAAACCAGTCTAATTTTTCTCATTACAAATATTTTCAAAAATAAGAATGGAAAACCAATAGTAAAAATAATCAAAATGATTTAAAAATCGACGTTTAATTTGCAAAAATTTTAAAATAATAAAGGTATGTAGTTGTTTTCACCCCTCATAACGTAAAGTAAAGGGAATTACACAAACTGAATCCTTAAAAATTACGCACAACATTAAAAATACAAGGGATATGACTTGGCTGTATACAGAAACATATCCCTATAATTCGTTTATACTCCAACACTGGACATACATCATAATCTAAATTTCTCAATCACTAACAACCCCTTTATGCATCACCTCGCTAATCACACCGTCTGAGGACATCTTCACCCAACCTACACAAAACGGACAACACTTGAGAGGAGTCCTGGACTGTAGTCGATTCAACCCTATCAATCCTAAACCGGCTGAAACCGCCTTTGATTGTAGGTACATTTGGGTCAGTCGGGATTGAATGTGTTTTGAACCCCCTCAGACAAAGGCGGAGGAAACTGAATCCGGGTGGCAGCAATTTAGATCCCTCTACCCCCTTTTGGGACAATGGGACGTCTCTTAATGCGAGGGGGAGACTTTGAAATATGAAGAGAGGATGGAGAGGACCCAACTTTTCTTGGAAGATTTTCGGTTTCTTTCTTCCATGTGAAGTGTTTTATCGCTTTGTTCGGGTTTGATGCAGCTCCAATGGCAGTTGGAGAGTTTTATTATTGAGAAATTGGATTCCCAATCTCTTGGCAAGAGCGCACTAATTTTGAATGATAAAATCTCGGCGGACGCTGTACGAAAACAATATTTATCCTTAAATTTTAAAGCATGATATATTGATATATCAATGGTATACCCTAAGTAAAAACAAAATACAGACGGAAATGCAGTTTTGCATAACCCTTAGAAAGTTCCAGGGGATAATTTTTGACCCAAATTGCCAATTTCACTGTCTAATCGCATGTGAGTACTTATTAAAATTTAAAAAAAAATATATGTTACTGGCAAAGTGATTAATTGGGCATTATTAATAATACCCGAAGTGGAGGTGGGCAAAGTGATAAATTTCATTGATAAATTCCATTGAATTTATCACATTGCCCGGGCATTACATTGTGATTATTTATCACGATTTATCACATATAGTATATATGTTACGGCCGTAACATCCTATATATTTTAAACAGAGTCTGATATTACCTACATTAAATAATATCATTCTATTTATATTTTCAAAGCTTATAAAAATTACTCATAACTATGTTTTATAGAATTTTTGCAAGAGTATCAATTAATTAGGGTTATGTTGGTGTTAAACCATTTAACCGCACGTGTCCGTGGTTTCCACCCTTAAGGCCCTCAGACGATAATTAAAAAGGAATATTATTTTCATTAAGTCGAACTAACTGGGAAAATACCTTCTTTTAATTTCAAGAACATACCCCCCAAAAAAAGAAATTCTCTGAATGGATTAAAATATTGAACTTTTTCTATCAATTCATAAAAAGTTAATAAAGCCCTCCTCCAGATGGATTAATATATTCAATGAAAAGTGTTTTTATTTCAGGAAAACTCAAGAACTTGGTTTCATCTTCTTGTAGATATTAGAAAATTATTCTTTTCACGTTTACTTTTTTTTTATCTTAAAAAAATAAATCTCTCGGTGGCAACAGCCTTGGTGATCCTAGCGACTGTTCTATCACCGGGGTTTGAAACTTCTCATAAAAAATTCTATACGATTTTTTAAAAAAAGTCAAATCTGCTTTTATGTGATTGCCTCAAATTTGAATTTTTCCTTCTCACACATTATAAAAAACCGGGATACATCAATTTTTGCGAGACAAAAATAAATATGTATCCAGCAAAGTTGTACGCACATACCTTTTAGTTCCTTTCTTAATACCTTTTTAGTCAATAAGATTTAAATATCCCCATTTTTTATCTACATCCAAACAACATGCAGGCTTTTTTTTTTAGCTCTTTTGAAGCTTTGCAAATTTATTTTATACAAAAAACCCTTACCAGACTCAAGAAACAATCAAAAGGGTCTTATCCATTTTGAAGGTCAGACATAGGACCCAAGAAAAAAATAAGCTACCATAAGCCTTTCATTTAAGCATTCGCTTTCTCCTGAAAAAAAAAACAATTCAAAAAGACACTCCATCAGAAATCCTGTCACATCTGCCACCCCTGTTGTTTCAGCCAAACGTTCTTATCTCGGGATAGGATTCCTTAACACCCTTTCTGAATCTCCACACCTGCGTCCACTGCTCGCGATCGAAAGTTCTTAGTCCCAACCAATTATTCCGCAGAAGGAAAAGAATCCATTGTTTCCCCTTCACGTTAAGCTGGATTGCGTTCGAAGAGTGTGTTGTTCTTTTCCGTTCGCGGGAATTATATTCATTGTAAGACGCAAATGCTCTTTCAGTATAAGGGCAGCTTGTAAATCGGTGGGAGACGTTATTGTTTGTTTTCTATGAATTTTTTGATAGAAGAGAAAAAGGAATCACAAAAATCTTTTTTAAATTCGTTTAGTTATTTTTTTTCTGGCGATTTTGAACTGAAATTTGGTTTGAACTACATTTTGAATACAGAGGGTTAAGATTGAAATAAAGGGGTTGCGAAAGAGTATAGAATATTAGTAAACAGGGTTACCATACAGATTTTTGGCAATAACAAGAAAGTGCACTGGTTTTAAATTCTTCACTGGATTCACATTTCTTTACACTGGTTGCTCTTATTCTTAAAAGTATAAAAAGGAAGTTTTAATGGAAAGTGTTTTATTTCGGCAAATGTAATAATCTTTTGACGATAATTTTTGAATTTCTCTTTTAATATATATTTTTTAATATTTCATCGAAGAAATGACTTTCAAAAAGACGTTAAAGAAGATCGTCTTCATTCTCTTTTGAAAACACATCCCTCCAACATTTTGTAAATAAATTTATTGTGTTAATTAGTGTAACTTATACAACACAAAATATAAATGGTTTTTTTTTCTTCCAAATCATGGAAATCCTTTTAAATTTATCTCTAGACTAAAGGGGGTCTAATACGGAAGAGAAAAATCTTAATAAGTTTTTAACAATGTTTTACAGAAAAATGATAATTTTTTTCACATCGAGAATTGTTTTATAATAAAAAAAATTATTACAGAGAACATGAAATGCGTCTAGAAAGCGCGCTGGGTTAAATTGCATCTGTTGCAGTAAAAAAAATCTCTCTACGCGAAAACACTTTATATAATACCTTTCTATTCGATAAAAAATTCTTTCATATTTGTGGTTTGGAATTCCCTTTCACTTTAGGCCAGATTTATTATCTGGATCAAAATTCCGGATCTTTGAACACAACTCTTGAAATGTTCACACTAACCGAGAATTTTTATTGGTCTTAAAAAGACTCTCCTCATCATCCTCATATTTGGAATGTCTCCTCGTAGACGTTCTTCATTTTATTCTTTATCGATTTTTTAGATCACGATATCGAATCATTTTTCAGGGTTAACTCGGTCTGAGACGATTAAATGAGTGCAGTAAACCCATTTACAGAGTCTGACATGAGAGAAATCCTTATATATATATTTCAATGTTTCCTAACTTAATTTTAATGAGGCTGATTCACTTTATTCTATGATCTTTTCAAGCCAAAATACTGGTTAACGTAGAACTAAATCTATAACATATGATCTTGTTTTTATTAATTTTAATTATTTTAATTATTTATTCAGATCTATTGAAGAATTACATGTTATAAATTGTATTCAAGCATTGTCCACTAGATCCTTTTAGTTTGAATTAAGAATACCAATTGTTTTTACAATAATAAAAAAATAGTAATAAATTGTAAAATTACAATAAGAAATTATGAGGAACCAGAAAACTGAATAACTTTATCTATAGGAAAACGTAAGGTATATCGAAAAATATTTCTACGCTTACTTTTACTACTAAAAGATAGCTAATCACTAGAAAAACTAATTAATTTACACAATTACTTATAGATATTTTTTAAATGTACTGGTTTACCCTTTAAAGAAGTCTCTCAGTAAACTATAAAATTGTAGGAATTCATGTTTCCTTTGTTTACTTAAAAGGGGGAGTTTTATTTTCATTGTAGACTTAATACTTCATTTATTGAATTTTATTTATGGAACACACACGAGAAACATAAAAATAAAATTTTTCTTGCTCTACGAGTTTTGACATAACTTCTTCGTTTCAATAAGAGCCCAATAGATCCAATAGATCTGAGCAATTTTATTTCCATTAAAAACATTAGGAATTGTATTAGCAATAATACCGTAAATATTCAATAACTATTTCCTCTGACTCCTACTTTTCAAATAAACGCGTATAAATAGTAGGTCCTTTGGTTATCTTAAGTTATTTTTGATAGTAGGTAAAGAAGTATTAAATTTCCAATAACCCGATAAGATTTAAAACTGAATCTTTCTGAAGAATGAATGGACTTAAAAGTTTGAACTGTATTTACACAATACGTTTGGTTTTCTGTAATAGATTCCTTTTACACAAAATATCATTCTTGTATTTATAACTTCTCGAAACAATGCAACCGAAACACTTCACCGAGATCCCCTAAACAAAAGAGGAGCTCAGATTTGTATCGATTGAAGTACAATCGTCAGAATGATAGATGATCTTTCATGTTGAGCCAAAGCTGCGTTAACTCAAACAGAAAAGTATTCCCCAGATATGACTTCAAAATAAACGGAATACCTCAGAGGTACGCTCTGTCTTTTATTGGATGCTACCATTTTAAGTCAAGTGGATGGTTTTAGACATAAACATAGTCATAAATTTTGAAGACTCAAACTTAAAAAAATAAAATGAGGAAAACGAGAGTACTTTAGGCTTATGAGTTTTCCCTTATATTTTTAATTACGCTTCATAGAAGTTTATTGAAACTAAATATATTTTTTTTAGAATTGATAGATGAATAGAATTATTTAAACAATTAATTCGAATTCGAATTTTGACTCAAAAGTGAGAACTTGGAATTTTCTATTCTGTCTTCTGCTAACAAATAATAGCATAATCGAGTTAGTTTAACGAACCCAATAATTTTTCTATGACTATTTATGTTCCATATTGTGTGTATCATCATTGTATGTATTATTACTCCATCTGGATATTTTTGTTGCTTCCTGGTACCTGGTATACTGGCAATTTAGCCCAAGTACACAATAAACATGTGTCCATATCTATACATTTAGCATGAAATCTGGTTCATACAGTGTGCATTTTTAAATAAAAAGAAATTTCAAACCTAATGTTACTAACCATCAGACTAAAACTTTAACTCGTCACTTGATTGAGGTACCAATCAGAACCTATATAACGTACTTTGATTTTAAACACTTAACATTTTAAGACAAAATTTTCTTTTGCGAAAATTTAGCATCATACATTAGGGAGGGTATCAAAACTCGGATACTATCGATAATTTTGTGAACAGAATGTACTTAGAATATAACAATATTTAGGGACTCTAGGCACTCTGATATGTAAATGCATTCGATACTAAAAAATATCAATAGTGCATGTTACTCAAGTATTTATAAATGTACTTACTCTTGGTACTTTAGCATATTTTCCTGTTCTTGCGTCACGTATAGAAGATATTTCCAGGAAATCTGTTTCCTGTAATACAGAAAAATCCCTTGTTATTTCTATTTTTTAATTACATGTTCTTTTAAGATTTAAAAATGTAAAATTAAATAAACTTTTAAAATCATTCATATTTACGTGTCTGATAATAGCATATTCTGTAAAATGAAATACAGAAACGCTTCACAAATCAAGTTCTTAAAACGATGAAAAGTTAAATTAAATTATTGAACACTTTTAGACTTTCAATATGAAAAGCTGAGATATAAAAACATTTCAATGCACACAATGATAATACTATTATTAAAAATTACATCCCTGATTGAACTATCATCCCTGAGCGATGATATATAATCTGGGAAGTTTTTAAAAATAGCTCGTTCATTTTCGTTGCATTCGTTGCATTTTAGAATAGTATTAGTGAAATATCTAGTGGGAGAGTAGAAAATAAATTCACAGTGAAAAATAATTGAGAACGTTGCTGCAAGAACCAGGTATCTCTACTTTCAGTTGAAATTTACTGAAGATAATTTTTGGCGAGCTTTAGGGTTGCTGTATAAACTTTGCGTATAGTAGGTAACATACGGGAATCAAAACAGGAACCCTTGTATTTGTACTAAAAGCTCTCTGTTAATAAGAAAGTTTAAGTTTGTTATTGCCTTTTAATAGTGTTCGGCAACTAGTGGTCAAAAAATAGTTAACTACCAACTACTAACTAGTCTGGGAAATTGTAGTTGTAACTAGTAGTTAACTATTTCCCAAAGTAGTTAACTACTTGTTAACTAGTCTATTTAATTTCATAACATACTTTTGGGCAAAATTCTAATACATCTTTCTTATCTATATCACAAAAAAAACATTCATACTTCGCGCAAAAATGGTCTTTATTTCTGATTATGATATTTGAAGTACTCCACCTTTGATAAAAATTTTAAATATCTTTTTAAATTTTACATAAAATTTTTTTTCAAGTAGTTAAAAATTTGAAAGTAGTTTTAACTAGTAGTTAATTAAAAAAGTAGTTAAACTACTAGTTAACTACTAGTTGATCGGTAGTTAACTACTAGTTGCAACTAGTTCTAGTTAACTAGTGCCGAACACTACCTTTTAAAAATTTTGAAATTGGAGTGTACCTGGTTAACTCCCCAACGTCCCCAATTGTAAAATAGTCCATTCCTATCGTTGCAATCATATTAGTAAAATTTAAAAAAAAACGCAAGTATATTTTGAAACTAAAAAAATTAAAAAAAAAAAATAAACTGGGAATTTTTGTAATAAAATTGTGTTATTTTGTACATTAATTAAAAAGTGTTATTCATTTAAAGGTTAAAGTGCATTACTTTCAGTTAAAATACTCATTGAGGTTGTCTGAAACTTAGTCCACAGTAAACAACTCAAATTAAACAATATCCCTCCCAAAATGGATATTTCACTTTTTTTCTGTCTAGGAAAGTAAGTAGTTTTCATGCGTGAAACTTTGTTAAGCCGAAATCATTATCCATCAACTTAGAGTTACCTCGTACGAAAATAGTACTTTTAATTAAACTTTTAACATCTGACAATGTTTTTCAAGTTTACTGTGGAAAAAAGGAAATCTCTTGTACTGTAAAATTAGATAAAATAGTTTTTGAATAAAGACATGTCGGGAACTTTTTTCTCGGGACGAATAGTCAAGGTCAATTAGTGAAACCTTGACTAGTTAGAAAGAGAAGTTTAATCTGTATAAAGCTTGTAGTTAAAATGTCCAAATTGGGGTAAAGAAATTATTTTGATAAAATTTTATTTTCCAATTTATTTGCTATGCTTGATATTAAAAAAATAGTATAAAAATAAATGTAATTAAAAAAATATGTATAAATATAATAAAAATTTTGCAATTAAAAATTAAAAAATAAGAAACAAAATACGAAAAATTGCTTTAATTGTGTAAATAATCAATGGAGTTAATTTGTATACAATTATAGTTTCATACTTCTAAAGACTAATATTAGCATTTTTATGGAAACTTGAAAGATAAGATCTTAAAAATCCCTTAAATCGACATTTAAATTATATTTCTGCCCAGTTTACAGCACAAAAGTTAAAAATAGAAAGATTAAGACAAATGAAGTTAAAAATTGTTATGAAACTGAGTCATTAAGGCAGTATCAATGGGCTTAGTGAATATCATTCACTGGATAATAAAAGGTAAAAACAATTTTAAATTGAAAGAAATTTTATTTTGGATTAGTTTACAACTCAAAGAATACAAAAGAAAAGAAAAATTAACTTAAATTTAAAATTTAATAAAAATACAAGTAATGGGCATCGATTTTTGCAAATTCAAAGGGAATTTGCTTATAAGGGATAGTTATTTTTCTCTTTTTCTTTTTTTCTCTTGTAGAAAGAAGCTTAGAATTTTTTTTGGGCACAAAAAGTCATTTTTCCATTTTTTGGTTTATTTCCTTTTTTAAACTGACGTTTCAAATAAACGCATTAAAATAGCCCAAAACTTTTAAAAGTTGTTAAAAGTATAATTGTCGATATTCTTCCACTCTACTTCTAAACTTACAACCCAGATGGTTGTGCGTGTTTTTTTTCTCTTTAGCGTTGAAATTTCTCACTAAAATCGAAGTGTCGACTTATCAAAACCTAAATGGACATAAACTAAATAATGAGGGATAAAAGGTATTCTGAACTGATTTGACGCAGAGCTCTATTTATTGTGAACCATAATATTATCCTTAGGGTTTGGTCGTCCTGTCTCAGTCCCTTGCCCAAACCCCTCAAGAAAAGGCTTCCGCGGATATTGTCCCTGTCAGGATCGCTAATTACCGAATGTCACTCAAACAGGCTTTGTTCCCCTTGCGAGGAGCCAATCGTGAGCCTTAAAAGCCAGCGCCCGGCCAATAAGCGATCTCGGAGCTAGGCTGTTCGCGTCTAATGACCGCTGGGAGAGAGGCCTTAAGTGGAGGCCAATTGCAGAAGACTGTGTTCGACTACTGGGTCCGGGTTAAAGATCTGGTGTGGGAATTGCTAATTTTGGGTAGCTGTATCGGACGGGGCAGGAGTTGAATTAGAGTTGCCGTTTGAGCTCACAGAGGACAAGATTGAATTACTGTCCACTATCTGTAGAGCTACAATCTGTCTCAAGCCATTAATATAATAAGAAGATTATGAGGGTGTTATTGAAACAGTGTAATACCTTTACATGCAGCTTTGTATCATCGTAAACTTTGACGTATTTATGGTGGGACATGGAAATTGTGATAGGTAATCTGAAATTATAGGAAAAAATATTTTTGTTGTTACCTTTTGGTTTGGATGGTTGGGTTTTACTTATTGTAATGGAGGTCAAAACTGATAAAACTGTATTACTGCCTTATAAGAGTGAGAGATAGAAGGTTTACAATCTCTATTTTGAACATTTATGTCTTCATGAATTGTAGTGAGAACTCATTCAACGATACATTAAAACAAACGGACAGCTGGTAAGCGTTTAATAAAACTAATGGTGTCTCTCACATACACCAGTTTATTTTTCTAGTCATCATTTAATGTCTTCTAAGCAAATTAATATCACTTTAACTTCTTTACACTGCGCTTCTTAGATCTTCATTTCACTTCCGTTCGGCGAAAACTGTTTTCCTCTTTAATTTCTATTAAGGCTCGCACGGCAGCACACGCAGGGTTAGTAAAAAAAAACAAGGCGAGAGGTTCCAAGTCCAACTCGCGTTTCGTTTGGGTTCCACCCATTAATATCTCCACCGGCCAAATTAAAATAACTGGTTGCGCTGTCAGGAGCGAAGTCGGCTCTAAATTGAAATTATTACGTCTCCGGGGCGGGTTATAATTGCCTCGCCATCGCCGCGAAGTTTTAAATCGGTTTTCGGGAGGTTGACGCATAGAGGGATTAAATTGCGCAAAACTAATTCCAGGCTTTGAGGTAACGAGGTTTTAAAGGAGGTTTTCCCGCGATTTGGCCCTAGGCATGCGACGGGCAAAAATTGCTCGAAAGAAGAGTGGGGACACTGTCGTGAAATCCTAAGGCAGCATCCCGATTTTTAAAATTCTACTTAGAAAACGTCATTTAGAAAGTACTACAACTCAGGTTGGAGGGGATGAGGGGCATTCGCATGTATACCTTCCTTATAGTACGGGAGCCAGTGATAATTTCCTCTCAAGCGATAATTTGTGGAATGCTTTAGAGTTGTATCATAAAGCCTCGTGAACGTCAGCTGCGGTTCCGTGGGTGGATTGAGCGGTGGTAGCCCCCCAAACGCTTAAACATTGGAGCTTCCTCCTCGAAGAATGATATCATTCGGCAGAAAAAAATAAAATTTTCAGTCATTTCCTCCCGGATTAAAATTTGTAACATTATAGTTGACCCAATATCTAGAAGAAAAAAAAACGCGTCAGCTGGCTGTAAGATGGTGGAATAGACGTCAGCTGCTCGCTTGAATATTTGGAGCGTCCTCCTCGAAGAATGATATCAAGGCAAATGGGCGAGTAGCGGAATGAAATGGGAACCCCATTCACTCCCATCGATGGGAGCGACCGGAAAAATTCTAAAAAAACTGCTTGAAAAATTGTTTCTTGAAGATGTTCTGCTAAATTAATTATAATATTAAGTTAGCTAGCTCACTTTCCTTGAAAACTGAACGAAACTAGTATTATATTATACTATACTATAGGTATTTTTTAAAATTTATTCTCATTAGTTTTATTAAGGGATTCGTTATGAGTTTTCTCTCGGAGTACATTTTTTCTTATCTACACTTAACATTCGTTGAAATTTTTATAAGAGTAAAAAACTCTAGAATTTAAGAAAAAGCGGAAAAGGTGCCAATATCCACCTTAATTGATTTAAATCTAAACTTTAATGTACAATTAATTTGCTAGGTTCTAAAAATGGATTTTGTATTATTTATTCCGGCATTCAAATGTGCCCCAATAGGGTGGTCCTAATTTTTCAAACTCGGAATTTCTTTGGTCGCACCCCCCAACTTTTTTCCTTTAGGTATAAAATGAAAGTATACCAAATATTTTCCCGATATTTTAATATTAACACGTGCCGCATCGCGATTGAAGTTAGACTACGATAAAGGCGCAGAACTACGTGACACCCTTAGAGGAAAGCCGGCTCCCCTCGCTTTTTCTCCCGGATGACAGTAGACCTTACGGACGGTGCTCGGGCGTTTTAAAAAAGATACTTTTAAAGGCAGAATCTCTTCATGGATTTTATAATAAACTTGAATGCATCCTACACTATGATTATGTAGGGTAATAAAAGGTAAACATAAAGTGCAAATCATTATTATAAGTGAACTCCAATGGAGGATTTAAGGTTAAAGTGGAGGATCTTCCAATGAGGGTTGTGAGAATTGCAGCAGCTATTTATGGTATACTCGTTGATTATGACAAATTGGACACAATCAAAGCCTTGTGCTGTGACACCAGTGCATCCAGTACGGGAATTAAGAACGGTGCAAAAATCTTGGGATGTTATCGATAAACCAAAGTACTCATCAAAGTACAAAACACCAACCGAGAGATAACTACCGAGAGCTCCGACAGTTGACAATAGCATTTTTAGATTATCAAGAAGTAAAAATGATTAAATTTAGACAACCTAGTGCTTTCCATCATGCGAGATGGATGTCTAAAGCAATTTATTGCTTGAAGATGTTTATTTTTAGAAATTAGTTTAATTTAATTTGGATAATCAAAAACTACAAGGATTAAAAGATATGAGTATTTATTGTTAAGTTATACATTAGGGCTTGGTTTGATGCTCAAATTGGCTCACAATACCCCCTTTCAAGATTTGAAATTCTTGAGGGACCTGTTTTTCTACAGAGAAATAAAAATATATATAAACCTACCAATAACAAAGAAAATGATTATAGTCTTGGATAGTATCTTACCGAGGAGACAGATGCCTTAGCCTTTTTTGATGAGACTGTCCCCACACAGCAAAGAGCTTTGATAGCCAAAGAGTTTAGAGAGAGTTTAAAGAGTTTTAATCCACCACTGTATCAAAGCGGTTGCAAATTAGTTTTGAAGAACTGGGTAAAACTATCAAAGAAAAATCTAGCCGATTTTATGTCAAAACGAACCTCAAATTTTTTCAAAGATTAAAGTTATTTATTTATTATATGGATCCTTTAACGGTGAACCCGTGTGAAGATTATCAGGAAGGTTTTAAGTCGTTAATAACTTGTCTGTTGTAAATGATGCTGCAGAAAGCGGAATCAAGATAATTGAAGAATAAACAGTATTTTATCGCATAATGAGGAGCAAAAACAATACCTTTTAAAAACCGTCAAAGACTATAACGGTCAATATTCTTCATGTTCGAAGCATTCTCTGTCAAAAAAGTATTGAAGTATATTTAATAATATTTTTTTAATAAATTTTGTGATTTTTCAAAGTTTTGAGAATTTTGATGTTTTTTTCAGATTTTCACCCTTTTTGCGGCACGTGTTAATATGTATGGATTCGGATAAAATTTTTACCAGTTATTTACTACCCCATAAGGAAAAAAATTAGGGGGTGCGACTTAAGATTTTCCGAAAAAAAAATTTTACCATTACACTTAGGACCACCCTAGTGCCCCAAGATTGTTCAAATCTGTTTCCCCACTGGGACACATTTGAACAGAATTTCTCAATTTTAGAACGATGGTTCAAGTTGGAAATTTTTGATAAATGCATCTAAAAAAGGGTACCGAAATTTCAGAAGAGCTGTAAACTTATGAATAAATAAGGTTTTGCTTCAATATCTTACGGAGAAATAGACAAAAATGTCCTTTTTGTTCAAATGTGCCCCCTCTCTCCTACACATAAAATGCAACAAAAATTAAAAGAAACGCTGCTAATTGAGATGTTTTAATGGTGACATGTTTCGATTTTTGATTATTTTAGGCAATTTAGCATAAAACTTTACGCTTGTGCCCGGCTAATCCTTAAGTACCTATATTTATTTAACCAGATTTTACATTGCGAAATACCTTTAAACCCGTCTTTTAAAAGTATCGCAGAATATTTCTGTCCTAAGTATAAAGTAAAATGTAAGGGCATAATTATAAACATGGGTTTTTATTCCAAACGTTCCAAGCACATAAACAGAAACATATTTTACTATCTCCAAAATATGTATCATTATTACAACTGGTTCTGTTTTAGTAGAATACCTTTTAAAAACATTTTATGGTGCGTTCTTTAAAATTCTTTTCTACAGAAGAGTAATGTTTTTTCACTGATTGTTTCTGGTATCCAGTAAGAGTTGAATCTAAAATTCTCATTTCTATCACGTGTAAGTCTATTAATCAAGCATAATCCTAAAATCCCATTTCCCCCGCCGTTTAAAATGAAATGAAGTGGTGAAACTAAAAACAATCAACAAACTGGGTTATACACATTGACAGGAGTCCCTCCATACATGTTTCGCAACCAGGTTTTATGACTCTTTTACAGCACCGTGTAACACTGGAATGGCTCGTATTAGTTGGCGCTATATAATTTTTATGATCCTTTACTTTACTAGGAAGCCGTTACATTAGCAGTTCTGATAAGGTAGCGCATGGGCTTTAAAAGCGCTTTTTTGGGCTACAGGGGAAAAGATTATTAGGAATTTGGAATATTATGGGAGAGTAAATGAGGAATTTAATACTCAGCGGAGGCAGTTTTTTGAATGGGGTGAAACTTACCTTTTGTCATTCAAGGGTTTTCAACGGTTTGCTTTAAGTGACAGCGGCTTTAAATAGCCACCTAACTGGCTTGTTTAAAAACAATTTTTGAGTTCTCAGAGTATGTTACTCCAAATGAAAACTATTTCTGTTATTTGTTACATTAATTAACCTTAGTTTTAAACTGTAACCCATGAAAATACTTTTAAAACGAACTAAAGAAAGTAAAAAAGACCTTAGCAGTGAAATAAAAGGATTGATATGGCGTGTATTGGAAAATAGTTCCCTTCAAAACTCTATTATTTATTTAACACTGTTTTTTTCATTGTTTTTCAAAAGACATTTTGTAAATATATATCGTTCTTTAGCTTTTATCGTGTTCCATCTTATCAAATAAATAAACGAGTTATGTGGAATTCTGTTAGCATAGCAATACGAGGATTTTTTTCAAATGACCTTTGCCCCCTTGGCACAATTTTCTTTTTGGCTAGCAGAGTTTACACTCCAGGTTATTATATAGCTCAGCGCTCTGTATAAAAAAAGTAACAGTCACCGCCTCTTTTGAGCGATACCGAGCAGGGGAAATTATACATACAATTTTCCTATAACATTTTTCAATCATTAGGGGCAAAATGCAGTATCAATGAGTATTTATCACTTTTCCCGAAATACGCGGTCATTATTTATAATGCCCGGATTTATCACATTGCCCATAACATAGATATGTATTGTTTCCACAGAATTTTTTCATGCTCTTCAAAAAACCCTAGATTCTGTTACAGTATCAACTCAAAACACGTCACTCTTGACGGAAATTGAGCAGAAGTTTCCACTCCGTAGTTGACAAGCTTTTACTACCGTCTGCAAAATTGAACGACGTTTATTGTTCACGAAATTTATACCAAAAAACGTGGGTGTAAATTATTTATGAACCATATATCCCATTTTTTTTTAAAGTGGCAACGGTGAGACACTCATAAACTTAATATGGATAAATGTTCAAAAAATCCGGCTAAGAAATCACAGAAGGGTTTTCCTAATCGTGAAATATATTCTATCCTGTGGCTAAGTAAAGGAGGTTTAAACTTTAAGTGGATTTAAAAAGTTGATGCACTTTTTACCTTGGGATTATTTTATGACTTTGACTTAAAGCTATGAACAAAGTAGCTTAAACAAAAGGGACCATAAAATTATCTGAATACGATAAAGATGTAAAACGCTAATAAAGTGATTTAAAAAGGTTTTAGTTGTTATTAAGTTTATTGAGAAAAAAAAATTATGAAAAGGAAATACACACAAAACGTAAAATTTTTAATGTTCATAAAAGGATATGCATTGAAGACAAAATACATATATTCATCTTCTGTTACAAATTTTGTTTTTGATTTTAGAGTATTGATGTTCACGTTTAGGGTTTGATTTCTAATAAAACTGAACTAAGAAACAGAAAAACTAATCTTTTTGTGGAGCCTTGGTGTAGGAAATTAATGTAAAGTTAGAAAAAATTTCTGACCTTTTTTTTTTTATCAATTTTTAATATAAACACAGCTTTTAGTCTTTCATAAGTGATAATATTAGAGTGAAAGACTGTTTTTAAACCTATCAGATGCTTAACAAACTTTTAAGTTAATGTAGTGTAATTTGTTCTGTAAAGAAAGGATTTGTTATGAAATATTTACAAACATTAATGCTTTTCCAAGAAAATTGAATAAAAAGTAGTGAGAAAGAAGTTTATTTTTATGTAAGATTGTTAAATATTTCTTTAAAAGGATGAAAAAAATATGCCAGCTCCGTTAATATTACCAAACACTCTAAATTCTTTTGTAAACTCATTATGTCTATCTTGGAATAGCATCTATAAAATTAAGAAATGATTTGCAAGTAATAGACCAGAAGCAGTGCTATTAGTTTTCATAATGTTATCGTTTATTGTAGTACATTTTCTTAAAAAAAAAAAAACTTGGAGGAAAATATTATTTTTTAGACAATAATAATTATTTCCTTAAAAGATATTTTGGGTGTTCCACTTCAAACAAGCCCTCGGTGTTCTTAAAGATTGATTGATCCTGTACTCTTTTTGAAATCATAACAACATTAAAAAAGTCAGGCGATGCCAAAGACAAACTTAGTAGAATAAACTTTAAATTATAGTATATTGATTTTGGTACTTTTTAAGGTATGATAAATATAATTACCTAAATTTTAAAAAAATAGCAAAGTTAGTTGTACTTATATCTGAAGAAAAAAGAGAAACAAAACTTAAATTTTAATAAAATACAGATAAGGTGAAATTTTATCACACCTTGGTCTAGTAAACTTTACGTTATACTTACTTAATATTTATTGGCAATATACTTATTTATACACCCTTAAAAATGTCAGAGTTACATTATTTATATTTATTTAATGACACTATCATGGAATACTTTCTTCAGATAATTAAACTGTAAAAACCTAATTCTATCATAAAATATTTCAAAAATAAATAATTTTAAATATTTTTTGAAATAATTTTTTAATTGAATAATTTTATAATCATTTAATACATGCAGAGATATTAAAATATTTACAGTGAATTTAATTTATATGTTCATTAAAAATTAAAATTACAAAATACATTTCGGATAACTCCACTTTACGTTAAAAGAGAACAAAAAAAAACCCTGACAAGTTTGTAGTTCAAATTTACTAATGATTTAACCGATTACGAAATCAGATTTAAAAACATGTAACTGAAAAATCTATTTTCAGCTCTCTTAATTTGAAAAATATAATTTTAATATATGAAGAGAATGTATCCTTTTTTAAGTTCTCAAACTACTTCACTGAAGAACTATGATAAAATGTAACGGAGGAAAAGATAAATAACCGATTTTGTGAACGTCACATAAATCTAAGGAATGTAACAATAAACATGGGGAATAAAGTCAAGAATCCGGGAATACTTTTACAAAACTCTTTCTTGCTACTTAGCATGCAAATTAAAAATAACTACAACAGTCCAAAATATTTCTACGATTACCCCCAACCACAGAAATAAAACTATTCCCACCATAAATCAGCCATTTTTACAACTCTCGTCAAGACCTCGTTATTTTCGAATTACATCACCGCAACAATGGAATTTTGGAACTCATCCCGTTCTTATAAAAAAAGCCTTAAACCATTTTCTGGGTAGCCGTGGTCAGCCAGTCGAATTAAGTGTAAACATCGAAGGAGAGCAACCGATTTTCTTTATTCGGTTTGCACCCACCATTTTTTTTTATCACGTGACGGTCAGCTTGCCAAATGAAATAACCTCGATGTCTCATTTTGGCGGCGGAAAAGACCAAAAGATGAAAAGAACACAAAATAAAGCAATAATAAAAGTGCAGTGCGAAATACGTCGGTTTTTTAACCTTCTATTTTTGCTTATTTTGAAGTAAACAACGCGAGTTCTGGAGAAGGAATGCTATTGTGTAACGTGGTTTGGAAAAGAACGGGGACCGTCTAACAATTGAGAATCTTTTTAGGAGAAAAAAAAGTCAGGAATTTCTGCCATATACCCTGCAATATTTTCTTTGGTATGCAATACAACACAATACATATTATGCATTATCCTTTCTTTACTAAAGCTAGAGGATATGCTATTCGAATTCCCAGCTGAATTAATTTTAGAGTTAAATAGGAGCAATTAATTTTCCTTAAGATAAAATAGTTTTAAAATGAGGCAACTTTTGTAAAAACAGACTTACACTTGGGAAGTTTTTTAAACACTCTCCAATACGTAGCAATTCATATTAAACAACCAAAAAGTTGATCCTAATAAAATATCAAATAAATAATTTTAAAATCGTATTCGATAGTTTAGTATAATAATTTTAAGCCGACTCTTTAATTGCGGTTTGAAGAAACAATTTTTTAGTTAAATGAATATTTCCCCTCCTACCGCTTTTCTCTGCTGATATATAGATAAATAACTTTAAAGTATTTTCATTCTTTCTAAACAAAGATGACTAACGTAATTACTATTCCCCTTACAATCCCCCCTTTTATCTGTAGTGTGTTTTTTTTTAAATAAATAAATAAAATAAAAAAAAAGAAAGAAAACATTTATTTAAATTTTCTGATCACACCATATATATGTGTCTGAATACAGTTACTTACTTAAAAAAGTCAAATTAGATTACGATTCAGTATACTTCCAACCTTGAATACTTCTGCTACTTTCTTTCCAAATCATAATTAATATACACCCCCTTTAAACATCTCACAACTGCGTGTCAGTTCTGTCAGTTTATTTTTCCAACTAAGAGGGGTCAGAGTAGATGTAGATATATTCTGTGGCTTCAGAGTTGGTCGCTTCTGGACAGAATTTATGTTTGCAAATGGCGGGGCCGGGGTTTGTCGAAGCGAAAGGTCTAGGAATACGTGATACTTTTAAGGATAAGAATATTTTTAGTAAACTGCTTTAGAAGCAAGATGGGAGACTGACAGTGCTCGATGTGAGTATTTTTTTTTATAAAGATATAAATTCTTTGAACGTATTGGAATGAATATAATAGAAGTACTTTCTAGGAGTTCCTGTGATAGGTATAGTTTGAAATTTGTTGATGAGTGTGTAATGGATATTAATTAATCGGTTCTGAATATAGAAACTTTAGAAGGAATTCAAGAAAATCTGTGTAAATAAGAAAAAGCCAGGATACTGTGGGGGAGAAGATTTAAGAAGCTCTTCTTATTCTCTTTTGATAATTCGATTATAACTTGAAGAAATATTTAATGAATTCCCGACCTTTTTATACTTATAAGCAAACTAATTATATGTTTTTCAGATTTACAATCTATGTTTTAAGCTTTTCTGAACTAAGGTTATATTAGAATTCGGTTTGTTTTTTTAGAGCCATTTGTTTGGTAACCGGAAAAATTTATATAAATATATGTATTTTCTACCTTACAATCAGCCTTTTCACAAGGAAAATAAATTGAAGGAAAATGCGCTTTGTGATGCACTTTCACATTCGAAGAAAATAATATGTAACACATTCAAAATTCCAATTAGATGATGATAGAACGAGAGATATTGTATGAATAAAAAATATACATCTTTAGGTTTGTCAAACCAATGCATTTGAGTATAGATTCTTAGCTATCAAGAATTATTAAATATCTACAAATCTAACTGATCCATTAGCGAATCTAAGGTATCAAAATGTTAGGTATCAAATGTCTAATGTATTCAATACATAAAAATACTCATAACCAATGAATCGATACCTGATAATATCAACCTCTCTTATCCCTAATATCTCTTATTAAAGAATCTATTGCTCCCAATCGTTCAGTATAAAAAGTGATAGAAAACTACACATACTCAAGCCTCATTATTCATTCCATAAGCAAAGTCCGTATCCCCCATCCTCAGTATTCCATCTGCAGTCCCTTGACCGGACATCGAGGGTCGAAACGGAATCGAACGTCGTCCCCAGCTGACGTTCGAAATCGATGGAAAAGAACCTTCCATTAGCTCCTCCACATTCTTTATCTCGCTCCCCAGATCTTGATCACGGGGAGGTAGATATGGGTGGAGAGACACCGAGAGGAATTATGTTCCGATGGGAGGAAATGGAATCCCGTTGTCCCGTTCGATCAACTTACTCTGTATAAATGAGAATGGAGTGTTTTCCCAAAGATGAATCGTGATTGGCTGCTATGTTTATCTCTCTTTATCAACGAATACTAAGTACGTTGAGGTTAATGGGGCTGTTTTCTGAGAGCCTTCTGTTTGCTGAAACTTTGTATTATGTATTTATTTATGTATTGAGGTAAAGATTGCAAAGTTTTATTCAACAAGTTGGAATGAGTGTCGGTAAAATTGTATCGTATGCCTCCTCCTCAGTTTTGTGTTTGCAGTTTTCTTGAGGCATCTTCAAATTTTGCCTTCCATCACTGTTATAAGATTTAAAACCTGGGCATCTTTCTGCCCATTCCCCTCTCCCTTGTAGTGTTATTTTTTATTCTTATTTTCTGTTTCAAAAAATCCCATGCATTCTTAATAGACTAGATTCTGACTAGTAGACTAGATTTTATTCCCATCATTTTTATGCGAAAATGGAATGAAAAATTGCACTTACTTAAAAATTTACACAATGTCCAGCCAACATCATCACCCTGGTGTTCCAGATAAAACTAAACTTTCATTTTTCATTCGTAATTTTGTATTTTCTTAACCCTAATTGAAATTTTTAAGAATGCAAAGATTTTAGATTTGAGAATTTAATACCAAAAGTGCGTCATTTGCAACCTGTTATTAAAATTGACTTAATAAAAATAGACGGCGGTAAACTTATTATTTAGAATAGGACATCGTTTACACAAGCCAAAGACTTGAAGACTACGCATTTAATAAAGTGTAAAAATTATACAGACTCCGAATAATTGAAGAAAACTCTCTAAAAACCCCTAATATTTTTCAGTAGACCGAATATTTACAAAACTTACGTATTTAACTGAACTTTAATCAACAAAAGGTGCAACAAAATTTATTTTGGAGTCAAAATTTAAACTAGAAAAAATGACTTAATTAGATCTTTAAAATTCATTTTATCAGGGGTTCCCAAATGGAGGTTTATGTAAAGGTGAGGTGCTACATTCCTAAAAAAACTAAGGTTCGTCTAGAGAAATTAAGATATATCCGTGCGAGTAAGGCAATGAGGTCCAAGATCAAAGGGATGCTGAAGAGCAGAGAGAGATGCTCAAGAGGAAAGAGATGATAGAGAGTTAAAGGATGCTGAAGAGCAGTATCCAAGTAGCTGTATCAATTATTATCCGGCGATTCAAACTATTATACAGAATTTACTTTACAGAGTAATATTTATTGTAAATGCAACATAAATATTTGTGAAATATTTTTACAAGGTAAATGAACTATTACCAATAATTTTCTTTTATGAGGAACATTTTAAAATTATACAGGGCAAGGGTGCCACGTGAGTTATAATAATTTAGGTTGAGAACTCTGCTAATTTCTTCGATTTGGGAGCCACAAATCTATATGAACGCATTATTTAAAACAAAACTATTCCAAAAAATAATAAATGATGACAAACACGTAAAATAATTTTTTCATACGTAATACTTTAGCATAAAGATTTAAAAATTTCAAAATACAAAGCGCTAGAAATCAGTTAGTTTTTTAAAGATACACAATTCACCCTTTTGAATCATTAAAGAAGTAAAACCTCCATCTAGAACTCATAACAAAGATCATTTCTTCAAAAACGTGAGAAACTTCACTAGTTTCTATCGCTCTAATTCTTCGGAAAGAAAACAATTTTCCTCGGCGTAATTATGCGACATGAAGATGTAGGGGAAAACAAACCAAACATATTTACGAGAAAAAATTATTCATGGCGCAGTTGAAGAAAAAAGAAACACGAAATTGCACATTAAGGCAGCGTTTTGTGATTAAACGCTCCTTTCAGGCTTAAGGCGAAAAGCAACGGCAAAAGAAAGAACTCCGTTCCCGTTGCCATAGTTACCAGAACTCAGTTCCTTTCTGTTGCCACCGATACGTCCTTAAAGGAAGAAATACTTTTTCTTTACCAACGTCAGATTTCACTTTACTTCGCCAGTGCGTTGTTGATTGCTTGACTGAAGAATGATATTTCAAAGGATTTCATTTAAAAATAATGATAAACTCGGAGGCAAAAAAAAAAGACTAGATATAAGCGAAGGAAGAAATTCGGGTAAAAAATTCCTTTAGAACGTAATATCTGATTTAGGGAGCATAAAAATAATCTGTGGTAGAAAACGATAAAAAATCCCTTTCTAGAGAGTGGAATGGTAAGTAGTATTTCGTGCAAAGATTTTGGCGTTCACTCCATTGGGGAAAGTAATGTGAAATTTTCTCTCTCTCTCTTGAATCCCTAAGAAAAGTTTTCTTTAAATGCTACTATAAAATACTTTTCACAAGAGATCCTACTCCTTAAAGCAGTAGAAAGTTGAACTAGAGCAGTATCAGATTCAATTTTCACTTGTTTGTTCGCCTTCATTTGTAAGTGATCCTATATCCTTAAAAATTTTACTCCCCATGCTTTTTTTTAAGAACTACTAAGAAAGTAGTGTTTGATATTCTGTAGCTAGAGCTCTAAGTATGTAAATTTGTTCCAAAGTAATTGAAGTCAACGAATTTCAAAATAAAACTTTGCTGAAGATAAAAAAAAAATCCCAGAAATTTAATACCGAATTTTCCGCGAGACATATTTTGTAAGTATGCTATTTATATAATAATTCTTTTTGAGAGTGACTGATTACAAACATCAAGGAAAACTTTTTAAATTATTCGGTTGATTCAAATATGTACTGTATGGAAATTTTATGTTAAATTAATCAAAGCGTAAAAACGTGTCTTAAGAATTTAATTTTATATGGAATAGGGGAAATTTCCAAGATCAGTACCAGCCATCTGTAATTTTAGTGTTGGTCATACAGAGTATAGGTTGTGTGTTGGTTTCATTATGCTGAAAAAAGAAGATTCCTGGTAACAGTATGTTCAAAATAATTTAAAGATTGAAATTTACTTTATCTCCATGAATAAAAAATGGTGGTGGTGGGACTTATCCCACTTGCCCAGATAGCACAGAAAGATTGAAAAAAGATTGAATCAAACTTAAGCGCTCAAGCTTGATAAACCTGAATCAAACTTGAAAAATACGGTAGTGTAGCTGTATTTAATGTGTATAGTTGTACCACGGCGATCTTGAATCATATCTAAATAAGGATTGAATTTTCATGCTTAAAGGTAACATTTTTCAAGATAGAAGTTTCAATGATTTTCCAAATTTGAAATTTCGAGCGAAAACGCTGTAGTTTAGCTGTATTTAAAGTATACACGGCAAACTTGAATCCTATCTAAAAAAGGATTGAATTTTCATGCTTAAAGGTAAGCAGTATTCAAGATAGAAGTTTCAATGATTTTCCAAATTTGAAATTTCTGGTCACCTTTAAGCTTGAAAATTTAACCCATTTTTTAGCTGATTATTTCAATGATTTTCCAAGTTTGAAAATTTTGTTTCAGTTATTGCTTAGTTCAAGCCTGAACAATGCTTTAGTTTTCTTTCTTTTTTTTGTTTTACTTTTCCCTCCCGCGTTATAATGCGGGTGGTACTCAGTTTTTTTTTAAACTTTATTTTTTATTGAGTACATTTTCACAACAAGCATTTTCACAAGCAATTTACAATTTTTTGAAATACGTAATAGTACATTGATATCTCATAAAAAATAATTTAAAAAAATAGATAACTCATAAATTCTATAAAATTCTTTGGAAAAAAAATCAAAATATTTTAGTACTTTATAATAAGAAAATACATGATACCATAATAATTTTGTTACTTTTTTCGATCGGACCTAACTGAAAAAAATATCAATAAATTATGAAAGAATTACAATAATATTGGTACTTAAACACTGTTTTTCCTTGTATAAAGCTACCAGCTGAATCCTTACCAGTTCTACAGCCGTTCAAATACACTTCTCTGTAAAAAAAATTCTTAAAATAGTTTTTATCAAATGCAGAAGCTGAAAGAAACTTGCTTGAATATTAAAGAAAAATGGCTAAATATTCCTTTTCTTTTCACAGTCTAATCTAAAAAATAACCGAAAATTAATTAAAACATGAATTTGAAGGCTGCCAACAAATAGCATTGCGTTAAAGACGAATATACTACAACAGGGCTTCTTAACTATTGGAAGAGAAAAAAATATTAATATAAGAAACATTAAAAAAATGAATGAAACTTTTCTTAAATGAAGCTGTATCCCTATCGGCATCAGGTACAATCTAAAAAGACATCTAAAAGAAATAACGTTTCTAAAATTACTAAAAGCAGAAAAATTGTTAATGGATTAGTAACAAATAGTATTGCGTTAATGACGAATATACTACAACAGGGCTTGTTAACTATACTGAAAGAGAAAAAAACATAATTTAAGAAACATTAAAAAAATTAATGAAACTTTTCTTAAATGAAGCTGTATAACTATCGCATCAGGTACAATCTAAAATGAAATCTAAAAGAAATTACGTTTCTAAAATTACTAAAAGCAGAAAAATTGTTAATGGAATATGATTCCTAGGATCCCATTTTCCATCTGAAAATTAAAATGTGAATTATATTCAAGACAAATATTACATGGCTTGTTAACTCCTGAAAGAGAAAATATAATTAGGTAAATAGGCTGCAACTAAGAAAGAGAAAACAACAGGGATAAAAAAGTACCATAGCATCATCTCGGCCAGAGAGAGACCCTTCCACCCTGGCTGCAAGCCTCCCACTGCAAGTGGATCTGAACACGAGCCACATGGAGACGCTCAGACGCCGGCCGCCGAGCGCCAAGGTGGGCTGGGGTGAGAAAGGTCAAACAGAAGGGAAGAGATGGCCTGGCCAATGACATCTTGATAGCAACACAGTGGAACGGTGGGGTAATGCTCATTGTCTGTTTTTGGGGGGTGTAGGAAAAAAATCTTAAGCCGATTGACGCAAATAGAAAAAAACACTAAATTGTGTTATTTGTTCAGTAAATTGGAATAATTTTAAAGTTAAGGGGCTCTGTTTAAAAATACTTCGTATCTAGGGATATTTTATTAATACATACTACTAACTATCTAAAGAGTAATTAAGAAGTAGGGCATAAAAGTACAGGGGTGGGTTTGAAAAGTTCCCGTCTTCTACTATAGGAAGCAAAAAATTATAATAGCTACAGATAATACGTCCGATAGATTTTATAAAACTGGGGTCCTGTAAAAAATTAAGTTGTAAAGTTTTGGAAACACCTGGTAAATAAAAATATAAATAATACATCACATTGATATCATATTTTTGAAGTGCCGTGAGAAAGTTCAATTTTTTCAATGTCCCGTGACACGGAAAAGTTAGGGAACCCCTGATTTAGAAAACTTTTAATTTAAGAAATATGTATCTTTAATGCTAAAAAGTCCATTAAAAACACCTACACAATTACCACATTTAATCGGATAAATAAACATCCTATACTGCAGGGGTACCTAAACTTTTGAACATTGTGACTACAAAATCTTCAGTTAAGGCACAAATTTTTTTCAGAAACTAAATTGACCAGCGAAAAACATTTAAATCTATGTTTCTCAATCTTTTCCACACCTTTTCTTTTTACAGGGAAGGAGCAAGGTATTTTTTTCTTATAAAATGAATTGCATGCAAAGGTTAAATGAAGCTTTTTTAGAAAATTAAGAGGTAGTACGAGAACATCATCGCATTAAAGTTTTAAATTGTGTATGGAGTTTTGAGTCTCACTCTAAAGAAAGGGGTCTGGGGTGTATTATCAGGAAATTTTTAAAATTTGACAATTAAAACAGGGCTTTTAAAAATATTAAAACATGTTGGTTTTTTTTGTAAAGTGCGGGTTTCCAAAAATAACGAAATAGGGTAGTGGCATCAGTAACTGACAGGGCACCAGTAACTGAAATGATGGCCTTTCTTAATAATTTAGACATTTATTTTTAACTTTATGCAATATTTAATTTTCCATCAATTTTTAATAATTGAGAATTCCAATTTAGTGTCAAGAAACGATTATTAGTTGGCTTAATACTGAAAAGCTGAAATTAAGGAAATGCATTTTTGTTTAGTCTAAAATTAAGCAAAATTTCCTTTTGAAACCTATTTGAACTAACATGCAATTGATAATTGTACATAAATCATGCTAAATGGGTAGTTATTTTTGAAAAAAGTAATAATTTATTTATTTAAAATGGGGTGTCAGTTACTGGATCCAAACAATCAATTTCACAATTCCAAACAATCAATTTCAATCAGTTACTGGATCCAAACAACTGACACGAGTGTCAGTTACTGGTGTTTTTGTGAAATTCAAGGTAATTGTATGAATATTCTAGCAAATATGGTAAGAGCTATTTGTAGAACGTTGTGTGCAACTTAATTTTTAAAATCTAATATTTTTCCAGTAACTGACACCCTGCAGGGCCGTATCCAAGGGGGGGGGGTTAGGGGTCCAAACCCCTCCCGAAATTTTGACATAAATTTTTATAGTGTTTTTTTTCCTTGAAAATTGTGTCTTTACAAACAACCCAAGGGGTCTAAAAATGAGTTCTCAAAATCTACTGTACTATATTTTCCCGTGAAAATTTTGTGACTTACAAGGAGTATTCCACAAAGGGTCTCAAAATGAGTTCAAAACACTACTTTTAGGGGTAAATTTCCAAAACTTTTCTGGACCTCCACTATACTGTTTTATTTTAACATTCTTAACATTATGCTCTTTGAGTGCAATCCACACAAAGGGATATAGATATAGACTATAGGAAAAATCCCCCAAACAACTTGCTTTGACGAATAAATGGATGTTATTTAATTTACTCAAAATGTATGGGTTGGGTAATATAAAAAATTGTGTAGTATGGCCTCTAGACACGCTCTTACACCATACAAATCCCCCAATCAAAGCATCTTCTCCCATTGTGCTTTCGACAGTTTACTTTTTTATCAGCATAATATTCGATTGAGATGCTGGATTAATTAAATCCTATCAATTATTCATTGGTATGCTCCGACTGAAAAATTTTGTAGTTTAGCCTCTTAGATAGGCTGTTACACCATAAAAATCCTCCAAGCAATGCATTTTCTCATTCTGCTTTCAACAGTTAACTTTTCCATAAGTATAATACTCGATTAAGATGTTGGATTAATTAAATCCTATCAATTATTAATTGGTATGCTCCGACTGAAGAATTTTGTAGTTTAGTCTCTTAGACTGGCTCTTACACCATAAAATTCTCCCAATAAACGCATTTTCTCATTGTGCTTTCAACAGTTTACTTTTCTATTAGAACAATATTCGATTGAAATATTGGATTAATTAAATCCTATCAATTATTCTTCTTACGGACTTAATTGAAGTATTGAAATCTTTGAATTTAGGTTTTCTACACTCATCTGAGCAGAGATATTTTTAACTCCTCTGAGAGAGTATTTCACTCCTTGAAAATCGGAAATACTCTTTAAAAAGAACTAGAGAGGAGTATTTTCACTCTTTGAATTTTTCACAAAGGTTTAGCTTAAAAAATGCAACGCGGGCCCACCGAAATCAACAAATATTTTTCTACTCAAAACACCAGATCTCAGCGAAGACATTTTCGCCCTACTTCTAGAAAAAGCCACTTGCCAAAAGCCACGGCACCCTATTTATACTATTTAATTGTGTTTTCATACAGCCTTAGTAATTTTATGTCATTTATTGTTCTGATGCTTAGGGAGGTTTTTTGTGTCTCTGTACAATGTTCATGCTATTTCTGTATTTCACTCCTTATAATTCAATTTCACTCCTCCTAAAGAAGTTAAGGAGTATTTTTACTCCTCCAAAAAAATCCTAGGAATAACACTGCATCTGAGAATATCGTCCTATTAGACAAGATTGGTGCATACCTATGGACAAAATTCTCTTTCAAAAATTAATGCATTCGATGCAAATGTACGAATACGAATCTGTTCGTAATTATTGAATAGAGACGATTGCAAGTCTGTTCATTTTTAGTTTTCAAAATACCCCGAATTAGATAACAGATCAGTTCTTTGATTTGATATAAGATAAATTTTAACGTTTATCCTTTACAAAAACGCTTTAGAAGTGTTTTCCCTTTGTCATAAAAAAAATATAAACCGTCCGGAAATCTGTATGAAAGCTATTTCTCTTGCCTTTTGTTTATCTTAATAGTACTGTGAGTTTGGATTTTCTGCATTGAAAGATGTATAAGAGATCTATACTACACTAAAACGCTAGAAATAAAGAAAAGACAAAAATATCCCGAATCATTCATAATATTTGACAATTTTAAATCTTTATGTCCCTGAAGCACAATGACATTTTAGTTCCAGGAGGTCATATTTTGGAAATAAATTCTGATCAAAACAAATATTTATTTTGAGATACAAAAAACAATCTTGGTAATTTAAAAAACACAACTAATATTTTATTAAGTATCCCAAAATACCATGATGTCCATTTTATGATTAATTTTGTTAATAATCTTATTTCTTCATCGAGAAGATTCCCTTGAAAGAGCTGTGAGAAAACAAATTTTCGGAGACACCCGTAATCAGTCAATCTCGAAAACGGACCTATGCGCTGGGCGAACACGGAACGCGACTCCCCACTGCCGATAACGAAACGACATTCTCTGGGAGCGCGGGGGGAAGGCAAACAGGATTTTTTCCCGCTGTTGGTGTTTTGGCCGTAAAATGGCCGAACCGTCTACATATACGGTTAATCACTTGCAGAATAAAATCTTATCTCACACAAAAAATAATTATTTATTAAAGCCTATTTTGACTGTAAGATAATTATGTATATTTTTCGTTTACTTCTGTGTTCATTTTCAATAAGTTTTTCTATCAATTCAAAACTAGTAACTTTTCGCTTAGAAATTCGCAAGGAAATTATTTAATACCAAAGTCTAATAGAAATCTTTTATAAATCTCGCGTGTTTCTGGGTCCCTACCTGTTTAATAAAATAAATTAAGCCCTTAAAACCACTAATAGTAAAACTGAATTTAAATCTGGAGTATATAATTGGTATAGCAGGACACAATGAAATAGAAACATTATTTAAGTTAATTAGTCAGCGATGCTTCGTTACCGTAACAAAGAAACTGATGGTACTGGGTACCGAGGACGAGCTCTGTGCTCTTTTGGTGCTCAAAACTTATTTTTTTCCATGTAAGTGTGTGTTCGTTTTTCTGCTTTTTTTTTTGTCTGATTTATCTCTTGTAATTTGTTTTATTTTTTTGTTGTGTTTTTGTAATAAAAAAATTCTGTTCTATTCTAATACACGTCTTAGGCCATGCTACTGGCGATATTTTATTGAATACGTCACAGCGCTATCGAAAGCCCGTCAGGTTAGATTATTTTTCAATGCTGATTACAAATAAATTATCCAAAGCTAGTAAAAATTATGTTTCTAAATTTTTTCTCTAAAGTATTAAAAGATAAGAAAAAACTTTAAAAATACCCCAAGAGAAATAGTTTTTCAACTAGGGTTTAAAATTGATAATTATGGAAACTGAGAAAAAACTCAAAATCGGATCAAAATTTTTATTTGCTACTTTAAAAAATCAGGCCCCATTTTTCATCAACTTGTGTTTCGCTTTGGAAATTATTTTATTACCCAAGAGAAAAATTCCTTGCTGGACAAATGATTGAACTAAATTTGATAAACACAAGATTGTGATTCGCTTGGATTTTCAACCAATTTTAATGATTGAAAAATATTTTATGACCCAAGCAAGAAATTCCTTGCAGGAAAGATGACTGAACTAAATTTGATAAACTCAAGATTGTGATTCGCTTGGATTTTCAACCAATTTTAATGATTGAAAAATATTTTATTACCCAAGCAAGAAATTCCTTGCAAGAAAAATGATTGAACTAAATTTGATAAATTCAAGATTGTGATTCGCTTGGATTTTCAACCAATTTTAATGATTGAAAAATATTTTATTACCCAAGCAAGAAATTCCTTGCAGGAAAGATGATTGAACTAAATTTGATAAACTCAAGATTGTGATTCGCTTGGATTTTCAACCAATTTTAATGATTGAAAAATATTTTATGACCCAAGCAAGAAATTCCTTGCAGGAAAGATGATTGAACTAAATTTGATAAACTCAAGATTGTGATTCGCTTGGATTTTCAACCAATTTTAATGATTGAAAAATATTTTATTACCCAAGCAAGAAATTCCTTGCAAGAAAAATGATTGAACTAAATTTGATAAATTCAAGATTGTGATTCGCTTGGATTTTCAACCAATTTTAATGATTGAAAAATATTTTATTACCCAAGCAAGAAATTCCTTGCAGGAAAGATGATTGAACTAAATTTGATAAACTCAAGCTTGTGATTCGCTTGGAGTTTCAACCAATTTTAATGATTGAAAAATATTTTATTACCCAAGCAAGAAATTCCTTGCAGGAAAGATGATTGAACTAAATTTGATAAACTCAAGATTGTGATTCGCTTGGACTTTCAACCAATTTTAATGATTGAAAAATATTTTATTACCCAAGCAAGAAATCCCTTGCTTGAAAAATGATTGAACTAAGTTTGATAAACTCCAATCTTGAAACACCCAGCTTAAAAATTGATTGAAGTAAGTTTGTTTCTACAAGTAATGTATTCAATACATAAAAATACTCATAACCAATGAATCGATACCTGATAATATCAACCTCTCTTATCCCTAATATCTCTTATTAAAGAATCTATTGCTCCCAATCGTTCAGTATAAAAAGTGATAGAAAACTACACATACTCAAGCCTCATTATTCATTCCATAAGCAAAGTCCGTATCCCCCATCCTCAGTATTCCATCTGCAGTCCCTTGACCGGACATCGAGGGTCGAAACGGAATCGAACGTCGTCCCCAGCTGACGTTCGAAATCGATGGAAAAGAACCTTCCATTAGCTCCTCCACATTCTTTATCTCGCTCCCCAGATCTTGATCACGGGGAGGTAGATATGGGTGGAGAGACACCGAGAGGAATTATGTTCCGATGGGAGGAAATGGAATCCCGTTGTCCCGTTCGATCAACTTACTCTGTATAAATGAGAATGGAGTGTTTTCCCAAAGATGAATCGTGATTGGCTGCTATGTTTATCTCTCTTTATCAACGAATACTAAGTACGTTGAGGTTAATGGGGCTGTTTTCTGAGAGCCTTCTGTTTGCTGAAACTTTGTATTATGTATTTATTTATGTATTGAGGTAAAGATTGCAAAGTTTTATTCAACAAGTTGGAATGAGTGTCGGTAAAATTGTATCGTATGCCTCCTCCTCAGTTTTGTGTTTGCAGTTTTCTTGAGGCATCTTCAAATTTTGCCTTCCATCACTGTTATAAGATTTAAAACCTGGGCATCTTTCTGCCCATTCCCCTCTCCCTTGTAGTGTTATTTTTTATTCTTATTTTCTGTTTCAAAAAATCCCATGCATTCTTAATAGACTAGATTCTGACTAGTAGACTAGATTTTATTCCCATCATTTTTATGCGAAAATGGAATGAAAAATTGCACTTACTTAAAAATTTACACAATGTCCAGCCAACATCATCACCCTGGTGTTCCAGATAAAACTAAACTTTCATTTTTCATTCGTAATTTTGTATTTTCTTAACCCTAATTGAAATTTTTAAGAATGCAAAGATTTTAGATTTGAGAATTTAATACCAAAAGTGCGTCATTTGCAACCTGTTATTAAAATTGACTTAATAAAAATAGACGGCGGTAAACTTATTATTTAGAATAGGACATCGTTTACACAAGCCAAAGACTTGAAGACTACGCATTTAATAAAGTGTAAAAATTATACAGACTCCGAATAATTGAAGAAAACTCTCTAAAAACCCCTAATATTTTTCAGTAGACCGAATATTTACAAAACTTACGTATTTAACTGAACTTTAATCAACAAAAGGTGCAACAAAATTTATTTTGGAGTCAAAATTTAAACTAGAAAAAATGACTTAATTAGATCTTTAAAATTCATTTTATCAGGGGTTCCCAAATGGAGGTTTATGTAAAGGTGAGGTGCTACATTCCTAAAAAAACTAAGGTTCGTCTAGAGAAATTAAGATATATCCGTGCGAGTAAGGCAATGAGGTCCAAGATCAAAGGGATGCTGAAGAGCAGAGAGAGATGCTCAAGAGGAAAGAGATGATAGAGAGTTAAAGGATGCTGAAGAGCAGTATCCAAGTAGCTGTATCAATTATTATCCGGCGATTCAAACTATTATACAGAATTTACTTTACAGAGTAATATTTATTGTAAATGCAACATAAATATTTGTGAAATATTTTTACAAGGTAAATGAACTATTACCAATAATTTTCTTTTATGAGGAACATTTTAAAATTATACAGGGCAAGGGTGCCACGTGAGTTATAATAATTTAGGTTGAGAACTCTGCTAATTTCTTCGATTTGGGAGCCACAAATCTATATGAACGCATTATTTAAAACAAAACTATTCCAAAAAATAATAAATGATGACAAACACGTAAAATAATTTTTTCATACGTAATACTTTAGCATAAAGATTTAAAAATTTCAAAATACAAAGCGCTAGAAATCAGTTAGTTTTTTAAAGATACACAATTCACCCTTTTGAATCATTAAAGAAGTAAAACCTCCATCTAGAACTCATAACAAAGATCATTTCTTCAAAAACGTGAGAAACTTCACTAGTTTCTATCGCTCTAATTCTTCGGAAAGAAAACAATTTTCCTCGGCGTAATTATGCGACATGAAGATGTAGGGGAAAACAAACCAAACATATTTACGAGAAAAAATTATTCATGGCGCAGTTGAAGAAAAAAGAAACACGAAATTGCACATTAAGGCAGCGTTTTGTGATTAAACGCTCCTTTCAGGCTTAAGGCGAAAAGCAACGGCAAAAGAAAGAACTCCGTTCCCGTTGCCATAGTTACCAGAACTCAGTTCCTTTCTGTTGCCACCGATACGTCCTTAAAGGAAGAAATACTTTTTCTTTACCAACGTCAGATTTCACTTTACTTCGCCAGTGCGTTGTTGATTGCTTGACTGAAGAATGATATTTCAAAGGATTTCATTTAAAAATAATGATAAACTCGGAGGCAAAAAAAAAAGACTAGATATAAGCGAAGGAAGAAATTCGGGTAAAAAATTCCTTTAGAACGTAATATCTGATTTAGGGAGCATAAAAATAATCTGTGGTAGAAAACGATAAAAAATCCCTTTCTAGAGAGTGGAATGGTAAGTAGTATTTCGTGCAAAGATTTTGGCGTTCACTCCATTGGGGAAAGTAATGTGAAATTTTCTCTCTCTCTCTTGAATCCCTAAGAAAAGTTTTCTTTAAATGCTACTATAAAATACTTTTCACAAGAGATCCTACTCCTTAAAGCAGTAGAAAGTTGAACTAGAGCAGTATCAGATTCAATTTTCACTTGTTTGTTCGCCTTCATTTGTAAGTGATCCTATATCCTTAAAAATTTTACTCCCCATGCTTTTTTTTAAGAACTACTAAGAAAGTAGTGTTTGATATTCTGTAGCTAGAGCTCTAAGTATGTAAATTTGTTCCAAAGTAATTGAAGTCAACGAATTTCAAAATAAAACTTTGCTGAAGATAAAAAAAAAATCCCAGAAATTTAATACCGAATTTTCCGCGAGACATATTTTGTAAGTATGCTATTTATATAATAATTCTTTTTGAGAGTGACTGATTACAAACATCAAGGAAAACTTTTTAAATTATTCGGTTGATTCAAATATGTACTGTATGGAAATTTTATGTTAAATTAATCAAAGCGTAAAAACGTGTCTTAAGAATTTAATTTTATATGGAATAGGGGAAATTTCCAAGATCAGTACCAGCCATCTGTAATTTTAGTGTTGGTCATACAGAGTATAGGTTGTGTGTTGGTTTCATTATGCTGAAAAAAGAAGATTCCTGGTAACAGTATGTTCAAAATAATTTAAAGATTGAAATTTACTTTATCTCCATGAATAAAAAATGGTGGTGGTGGGACTTATCCCACTTGATCTAGCCACGAGGCTAAAAATCTTCATAAAGTCAAAAACAAGGAGTGGATTGGTATAAATGTCTTCTTTGTCAAGTCCAGCAAAATGCATCAGGTGTTCAGTGTCAGCTGCCTGTGACGAATTGCACTTATTGCATGTTGGAAACCTTTTCTGTCCCTTTCAAAAGTGAGACATTTAGTGTGTCCACTTGCGAGCCTACTGATGGTGGTCTGTACTATTTTATCCCCCTTGATATTAAG
Source organism: Tetragnatha montana (assembly GCA_963680715.1). Classification (NCBI taxonomy): domain Eukaryota; kingdom Metazoa; phylum Arthropoda; class Arachnida; order Araneae; family Tetragnathidae; genus Tetragnatha; species Tetragnatha montana. The sequence continues at coordinate 21,432,797 of OY796681.1, forward strand.
AGCGCCACCTGGAGCCCACCTCAGCACCGGTATCTCCGGCGCCTACGAGACCTCTTGAGGGCAGGACGGTTATAGAAACGTCCACCGCATGTCGCCTTCCAGGGCGACGGGTCGGTTCGCCCTAGAGACGTGACGTTCATAGATATGACGTTCATAGAGACGTGAATATCTTAAATATGCGATTAGTATCGATCAGAATTTATTCTTAAAACATGCTGCTTTAATAAGTTATCAAATTCTAAAGATTTTGCACCTACTATTAATATTTCATTCATTTTAGTAGTGTTTGTAAATCACATTTTTTGAACTTCAAACAGTTGATTGATAAATACATCTTACTTCTTTATGTACTTTTTCCAAGAATTTTAATTTTAAAGTTTCAGATCAGTAAAGTACAGATCAGTAAAAGAAGTTCTAGCGTATGCAACGTTCAAAAGTGTCATAAGTGCACTGATTAAAATGAAATTTAACTATTGCAATCTATTTAAGTTAGTAAAAGACGTATATTACACAGATTTGTATCTTTCGAGTTTTTAGTATTTTAAAAATTCTGTACGAACCAAACTTAATGTAATAATCTAAAATAGAAATTTTGTGCTTTAATGCATATTGAATATCTTTGTAAGAAAAGAAACACAGTTCAATAAAATCTCAATATTATTCAATAAGTGAACTTGTCCTCTTTTTACCACAGGAGTGACTAAAACTTCTCAGTGCCCCATCTCCTGAAATTCCAACATCTTTTTCGAAATTTTTTCATGGCTATAACATTAACTTTTCAGATTCGACGTCTAAATAAAATGAATTCGGTATAGGTTTAATGCTTGAAAATTCTTACTATCTATAGTAGGATACTGGAAATCAGGAACCCTATTTTCCTTTTCATATTTATTCCTACCTTCAAGCCTCGGGGGCCAATTGAGCCGTAACTGGAACCGTGGCAACAAACGAGCTCCAATTGAAATCTGTCTGACCCTCCTTTCGGAAATAAACAGAGGTGACAACCAAGCAACGTCATTTCTAGCCCCTGAAATAACTTCCTCCGTTGGAAAGAAAAATTGAAAGATAAATATTACCGAGGAAGAAAGATTTTTTTCCCATTGCTTGGGTTATTATTCTTATTTCCAGTTTCATTTTCCTTCTATTGTTGGACGCCGCTCTGAAAATAAGATCGAAACTCTTTCGGTCTTACACTTGGCAGTGAAGGCTGAAATGTCTTATTTTTCCGAATTCTTCTTGCTTTTGTTTCTCAGGTAAACTTTCTGATCGGTTTTCTTTCAGTGATTTTCAAGGAAGACATAAAAGAAGTTACGCCTTAAATAGGAAGTGTGAAATGTAGGTGATGTGATGGGTGCTTAAGTATCTTTCACATAAAGATTTGCGTCTTATGTTTCTTATGCGAATAAGGCAACGAAAGTATCACATACAAATATGCAGAGATATGGTTTGAAAATTTAATTTATTTTATAAGGTAGACATAATCTCACTATGTTTTGGCCATAAGGAATACTTTATAGTTTACATTTACATAATTTGCAATAAGACTGTGGGATTATTCAGTTTAAAAAAGGAAATAAAAACAAAGTTTTAAGAAAATTGAGAAAAAAAAGAGGAACAGTGTAAATAATAGTATTTTTATTCTATACAAACAAATACTAAATATTTAAAACTTTCGTTAGAATACAACGCATAAATTAAAATAAACACTGAGTTCATTCAAAAGTTTTGAAAATTGTTGGATTTATGTGCTTTTTTTAAAATTGGGTGAAAATGAAAATAAAAACATTTTAAATTGAAATTTAAACTGCTTTAACTTAGTTTAAATTTAAAGCATAAATATGGAAAATTGAAAAATTTTAAATTGTAAAACAGAATGGAAATGAGTCATTAAATTAGATAAATGAACGTCAATGGGAATGCAATCAATCATCTACTGGATATAAAATTCAAATTAAATGACATTTTATTGTACAAATATGATAAACATGAAAACTAAGACAAATTAAGTGTAAATAATACAGAATGAAACCAAGAAATCAATAATTCAGTGAACATAAGTTAAAGATTTAATTAGAGTTTACCTCAGTTTATTGCAGAAGTGTGAAACGTAAAAAGACTAAGACGTAATACAAAGAGAATATAGACGTAATATGAACTAATGCAAATTAAGCTACCTTCAAAATTAAAAATGTGTGAAAAATTATTATCCAGAGTTGAATTTAAGGGATGATATTTTCCTACAGAAGGACAGTGATTTTGTTCCTGTTAACTCTAACTTGTATAAGGAAGCTTAGAGAAAAATGTTTAAAAAAGTGTTTTTATTTCTTGTTTTCGATCTTAATTCCCCTTTTTCAAACTGTTATTTACAAATAAATTTTTACATAGCTTTTATAGCAGTTTCATAATAAGAAACTTAACACCATACACACGAGTTTGACGATTCTAAAATTTATGAATCCCCAAACCACGGTTTATAAATAAAAAATCTTCGAATAGAGAATACTTCGTACCAAACCCAAATTTATTCCTTATAAGACAAACGAATCCCTTTATACTCGAAAATAATGAGCTGCCGTTGAATCCAGAAGATAACTATTAGGAAGAAGCGAACCCGAGATTCTCGTCTCCCGAGATGTGTCGGATCGAATATTCTGGCAGATATATTGTCCTCGAACAGTAATCCACTCGAACTAGCGGCGGAGAAACAATACCAGAGATCACTCGCCCACGCAATCCGATGGATCGATTCTAAAGGTTACCGATGATCGATTGATTTTTCACGCTGGCCACTTTTGTGATATGCAACTTCTATTATTTCACATTTTTAAGAATGACTTATTGTTAAATCAGGCGTATTTGATTTGTCTTCGGGGGTAGCCTTGATTTGTGTTTAGAGGGTGAAATATCTACCTGGTCATCATTTTAAAGTAAGAACTCAAGAAGTTACATTATTTACCTTAAATTTAAAATGGTTGACACGTAGTTTGAAAACCATAGAATGGCATCGATAAACAAAATTAAGAAATAAATTTTAATATACTACGTTTTTTATATATATGTTATGGGCAAAGTGATTAATCAGGCATTATTAATAATGCCCGAAGTGGAGGCGGGCAAAGTGATAAATTTCATTCATAAATTCCACTGAATTTATCACATTGCCCGGGCATTATTAATAATTCCCGGATTTATCACATTGCCCGTAACATATATATAAAATAGAAATCGCTATCACATAAAGTGTAACTTAAATAAGATAAACATAAGATTTTCCGTTTAAAAAAAACCGGTTAATTTAAATAAATATCATCTCAAAATTAAGTAAGTACTCTTTAGAAAAAATTCTCAATTTAATGTTTTAAAAGATTAAAAAAAAAAAGAAAAAAAAATCTTAAACGTATTTTTAAAATTTTTGCCTTCCGGACATAGAGCTAAGTCCCAAGAGCTTTGTACTATTTTACAATCGTACCCAATCTTATAATTTACCCCCCCCCCTTTCTATTAAAATTGGACAAAATGGTAATAAATACTCTTGGGACACTTGTTTTGTGTTATAAAAGTAAGACTCCTTCGTCCTACCAACTGGTAACTATAGTTTTCCCTAAAACACGAGATAATTTAAATGTTTTTAAATAGTTAAAATAATGTTTCAAACTGTATAGTAGATGTTTTTATTTGGCGATTGTATGAAAAAATATCGTCGACCTACAGGGAAAACGGCACTCTGGCTCAACTAATCTGTAAGAGGTTAAGCCAAATTTGGCCATACCCAATCGTTTTCTTTCGTACCGTGAAATTTAACCAACACACCGATTGCTTTTCAGCTTGGCGAGATTTTGAAAATTCGTTCATTCCTTGGCATCGTTCTACCTCTTTCAAAAGATTCTCCAAAAGTGACTTAGTGCCTTTTTTCCTGTAAGACGACGATGTATGCGATTATTTTAAACGTGGCCACTGATAAGTGATATTATACTGATGCAATAAAACTGACTCTTAAATCTTCTCTATAATCGAATTTTAAAACCATACATTTTCTTTAAGATATGAATCATTAGGGGAAATATTCAAATTGCAGACCTCATACCTTGCCTCATACCTGGAATATAAGGGTTATAAATTACTTCCATACCGTTTATTATAATAATCATTTAGGTTTAATCACTAATTTAATGTAGTATGATATACTTTCTTACGTTTAATCAATTTCACATATTAGTTTCTCGTTACAGTTATTAAAATAACATTTCTCCTATCCTAATTAGTGATAGTTTCAAAGTTTTCTTGATCTAAAAGAGATCACCTTCAAAACTTCATTACATATTGCGTACAACTGAGTCGATCAGTTCATTAATATTCCTTTGGACGTTTCAGTTGAGTAATTACTCTAGAAAATATTCCTGAGTCAACTAAAATTCATCGCTTATTCAATTTAAATTTCAATTACTTGCTGATGGAACTATCTGGATAATGTTCAATTAAACTAACAAATTCATCAATCGATATTAAAATATTTTTTCAGTCTAATGATGTTTTATTATATATCCTGTAGATGTTGTTTGGTTTTAAATGTCCGTATGAAATTTTAAAAGGTTTAAACATTTTGGCACAACAAACCAATATGACATTGTTAATAATATTTCCTACAATACGTCAAACGTGATGTATTTTTTCTATTTGTAAGTTTTACTACTTTTGGCGTTGAGTAACCATTAAGAAGTAATATTAAATAGAACCTTTACAAAATAGTAAGTTATTAGCTACCGCAAATAGAATGGAACTATAAAGCTCAATCGTGTATTTTTGTGTTTATATTTACAAAAACTAGGGAGTTTGACTATTGAATATAAATCTTCTCATAAGAAAGATTAAAATTAGATACATTTTCAACTTTTAATTAATATTTTAGACATTCTCTAGATATTTAATTAATAATTTTTGACTTCTCAAATTCAGGTACCGTAAAACGGGGTGAATCGGTACACTTTTCAACTTTCAACGCAAAAATAAGTAACAAAAACATTTTTTTGGTGAAATTTTTTAAATGGAATATTCGGTGTTGTTCTGTTATTTCAATTTTTAGTATTTTTCTGATTTAGATTTTGTAATATGCATCAAAATTGATGAGGGGCGAATACAAACACATTATTCATCTTCATATTACGTCTAAATTCCGTTACTTTGAGTTATTTAATCTTAATGTGGTTTATACCTTTAAGGGCACAGCAGCCCCATAGCCCCCCCCCCAGATTTCACCCTTAAAACAGTGCACCATCATACAGATAGTACATTTTCTATAACAAATCTTAATTGCATTGCAGCTTTTTTATCTCGTTTTTCACTAAATCACTAAATTAATTATAATAAAAATTATAAAACACTTCTTGTTTTTTCTTCTTCCTAATTTCAATAGCTTATATCCTTAAAAAAATTAATCTATGGGCAAATTTACCATGACAGTAATTTGCAAGAAAATTAAAAGCTAAAACTAAGTGTTTCATCCCGTTTTACGGTACCTACAAAAGTATATGAGCATTATATTACATTCAAATGTTCAAAATTAGATTTTAATTAAGTCATTGTTTCATCGAAAAAGGGTTTTTGCACAATCTAGTAATGGAAATCGACTAAGTATAACTATGCATCCCGAATTTTCGATTATAACTTTTCCGAAAAATGTCTCCTTAGAGTGAAGAAAAAAATACAAATAATCAACAAAATGGAAGGAATTGTTCAGTTTCCCTTATTCAGTATCTTTCTTACTTCACAAGGGATATTGCTTTTTGTCAAAGGAGGCGATTCCACAAAGTTAATGAAGAATACAGAAGCCGTTCGTGAGAAATTCAGGAATTCTAGTAGTGTTTCTTATACGTCTATCTCTAGTTTTCTTGAATTATTTGTAGCCTTTTCCTGTTGCTCGGATATAGTCTGGTTTAGTTAGAACCGTAGATATTTGATTTCAGAATTTAAATTGTGGGGTGAAAACTTTTAAATCAGCCCATAGCTAGCTCATTTAATGGGAATGTATGATAACATAAAAGAATATGAAACACTTCTCACATGCATTTGGTATGGACTCAGAGAAAATTTAAAATTTTAGTTAAAATAATTTTTATAAGAGAAGGGGAGAGATGTGAAAAACGTTTATTTCCATCTTTTTTATTTTAAAAATTTAGAAAAAATAAGGGGCAAAATAAGGAAACAAAAGGAAAAAAATATGTTTACAGTATAAATACCTTTAATTGTATATTTTCATTACTGTCTATCGAAAATTAATTAACATTATGTTAATTACATATTCAAGTACTTAAATGTATTCAATATCTAAATAATATTTATTTAAGAAATATTTGTCTAAATATTCGACGAAACGTAAATATATCTATAGGATATTATTACGGATGATATTAAAATAAAAACTTATTTTGAAAAAAGCTGCATATTTTTAACTTAAAAAAAAATTTTGTACCAGATAAATACAATAAAAATTTTTATGTAAATCATTTTTAACGGAGAATAATTTTCACATTGAATTATAAAAATGAGATGAGTAGTTCATTCATAAACAAGACATTTCATTAAAAAATATCTCTACTGTCTCTTAAAAGCGTCTGCTTCTCCGACTCCATAAAAAGTCCTCCTCCCCATAAAGATAAAATCTAGCACTTCGAGTTTTCCATTAGAAACAAAAAGCAACTCAAAGCAAACAAAACCAGACTTCCGAAGAAATATGAAAATTGGAGTGATAATGTATCGCATCTACATAATGTATGAGGCTTCTCTGACGCAGAGAAGTGTCAGGGAGGGTAAAAAATGTCCCGCATATTTTATTCCCTACAAACTCGTGGTAAGTGGATTTTTTTTTCTATATTTTCAAAAAAATATATGTACAGCGTAAAATAAAGACTATCTAGACTTTAGTGGAGAGGGTGATAGGAAAAGGAATGAGATGAAACTAATAAAAAATTTCAAAATTCATTTACATTTGACGTAGGGAGGGTGATGGGTGATTCCGTAAAAGGAAAATTATTTTTATATTTGAAACTACTATAAACTGGAGTAGTGGACATATTTTTTTTAAACACAGCTGAAAATTTACTATCCGCTGTAAGTTTCTTTATATTAATAATAATAATTGATAAATAATAATAATAATAATAATAATAATAATAATAATAATAATAATAATAATAATAATAATAATAATAATAATAATAATGATAATAATGATAATAATGATAATAATGATAATAATAATGGTAATGATAATGATAACAACAACAATGATGATGATGATGATAATGATAATGATAATAAAAATAATAATAATAATAATAATTTAAAAGTTAATAAATCAAAATATTTATTTCTGAAGTATTTAAACTGACCCTGAATATTTCAGCCTTTTATTCGATTTAATGCTTCCATGGCATCTTCACCAGTGATATTTAGAGGTTGTTGGACTGGAGAAATCTATTGTTTTTTAAATAAAAACTTTGCATTATAAGAATTTCAGTAAAATTTATTAATATTTTAATCCTTGTCCACTTGTATTGTTAGTTATAAAACAGTTTTCTTCAAAAATGCGCAAAAATGTGAATAAAATTAAATCCCTTGAAATATAAAAGTACTTTTCTTTCTTCAATCTTTTATAGCCCTTTAGAAATCGAATTATCTCTTTCGATAGAATTTTCACTAATCTATTAACCTTTTTTATATGCAGCCCTTTCAGTTTACTTCTTGTTGACGATACGTTCCTATTAGTTTGTATCAGGCCTTGAAAAAGATTTGTAGAAAATAAGTTTAAAAACCATCATTTTTACTTCCTTTTCTCAAAAAGAAGAGATTTATGATCTATTTTTGTCTAGTCAGAATTTGGAAAACAAACCTGATTCTGATGAGCAAGGAGCGTGCTTATGAAAGTTTCAGCTGTTTTTTTTAGTTTTTTTTTGTAATATTGTCTAATGCAATGTCCATTACTTATACATATTACATGTCATGAGTATACAAATTACATTGATCCTAACCTTAAATACATCAAAATTAAATTCATTTTAAGGTTAAAAAAATTAAAATTTTCTTTTTGTACCAATCTTCAATTCAAATATATACTTCAAAATTCACATCAAATTGGGAAAAAAATACATAGTAATTGAGGTTTTTTTTCAATTACATAGTAGTGCCAAGTTATTTATCTATAACTTGATGTAAAAATTAAGATGTTTAGGGTTCAATTCTGTTTTTTGTCCCTTTAAAAATCTACCAAATATTTTTAGGTTCTAAATATTCAAAAATCCTCAAATATTTATAGTTTTCCTTAATATAACTGCATATATTTCAATTTTCAATATTTTCAATTTTCAATTACTTAGTCAGATCTAAATTAGAATATGCTTGTATAGTTTGGGATCCTCATTATGAAATTTATATTAAAATGATAGAAAAAATTCAGAATATTTTTTTAAGACACTTGTTTTTTACTGAAAATGGATATTGTAATACTTATATGCCAAGCCAGATTTTGAGAGAAAATTTTAAAATTCAAGATCTGCAATCCAGGCGTAAATTCTTGTTAATGTTATTTTTTCATAAACTATTAAATAAAAACATTGACAGCAATACTTTAACTCAAAATATATTTATAATAGTTCCAAGGCATTCTGCAAGAAATAAATCTTTAAAATTTTTTGGAACTAATATAAGGACTGTCACAGATAAAAACTTCTATATAAATAAATTTTGCTCACTCTATAATTTGTATACGGATCGTTTGGATATTTTTTCTATGTCTTTTTCAGTTTTCAAGCAAACCTGCATGTCCTTAATCTTCTAAATTTTCTAATGTTTTTTTTTCTTGAGGTTCTATATGCATTTGTTTATTGTGTTCTTTTGTTGTCTGGCTTTTGATGGTTGTTGGGTGTTCTTGTGATTTTTTTTTCTGTACTGGCAAATGTAATTGGACCGAAAGGTCTGTTTTTTGTCTAAATAAATAAAATAAAATATTAATAGGTTTATATGAAATTTTCAGCGATATTTCTGATTTCTGTTTTTTCAAACGCTTGGCGATATTTAACATTATAGATAGTAGAATTGAACCATATTTAGAAATCAACAATTATTTTTGCATTTTGGGCTATTCTAATATAAAAAAATAAGGAATAAAAAAGTTGGTTATATTTCGAAGTATTAAATTTCATAAAAATAATGTATTTGAAGTTAACTAACATATATTATTAGCTATTAAAACATTTCCATTATATCATACGAAATTAATTTATTATTTTAAAATAAAAGATTCCTATTCAGTAGGGAAGAATAGCAATATTTTTGTCCATGTAGTGCACGAAAACTGGAAATGGTTTTTTTGTTACAACAGCTGAACTATCGCAGCGAAAACAGTTTTACAGGTTTCGGCAGGAAAAGTTATCAACTGTATAGCAACAGTTTGAAATGCTAGTCAAATGAAATCAAAGTGTACGAGTATCGCTCTTTTTCACATTCATCAGCATCTAAACCTAAAAAATCAGTATGAGAATTGAATTAGTGGAAGTTAGTTAATTTTAGTACTCACGTTGTTTTGATCCGTCCAATATAAGAAAAAGCCATTTTTATCAACTCGCAGTGTAACTGGTACGCCAACTCCCGAGTCCTGAAATGGAAAAAAACACCTTATAAATACACATTTTATTGACCTTACGTACTCTGTACTTGTTTTTCAGTTTAGTCATGAATAAAGTGCTTAAGCGCCATATAGATGCTTTTGTACTTCAGTTTATCACAATTACCCAGCTAGTTCTTACAATTACCCAGCTACAAACCAAACAAATGTGAACCCGAAGTTAATATCCCACGTCCCCTTGAGTGACTAATATTTCCAAACAATATTTTCGTCTTTTCTTTTAACTATTCGATCTGTCAAATCTAAATTTAAACTCATCGAAATCAAAAGTTCTCCCTACCAATTATGCAGTGCACAGGAATTTCAGACAGTATAAAAATGCAGTGTGAAATTCCACAGATCCACCTAAAGCTAGAGCAAAGCGATGCAAGGCAACAAGTGCGTCGGCGATCGATAACCCCGTTTTCAAGGTAGCAAACGATTTTCGCAGCCGAACCCTCCCTTCGTCAACAGGTGGAGCCAGAGCTCCATCTGGAGGGAAAGGATTTAGACTCTTTAAGGCGAAGGAAACGCGTGTTTTTAATCTCATCTGTACTGTCCTAAACTAAATTGTAATGCATCCACTTTAGATGACATTTTATACGTTGCCTAAACTCATCAATACTAACATTTCACTGCTATTATATCTTTGGCTTCATTATATTATGAATCTCTAGAAACAGATGAAATAAAATCTTTCATACCATGGAGAACTAAGAACATTTCAAAAGTAGTTATTTTAAAACAATGATAAACATAAATTCAGATTGGTTACACTTTAACTTTATCTTATTTAAGCTTATTACAAACACTAATTTCAAATATTGATTATTTCTTCTCATACTAATATTTATGCTAGTAACAAACGCTCACAGTTATAAGTAACGATGAATAAAAAAAAATATTTTTTACGACAACTATTGAAATTGAAAGGAATTTATTAACAATTATATTTTAAGGAATTTATTAAGGAAAACATGAGGTTATGGTTCGAGAAGATATAAATTTAAAATATACATACAATTCATTTAATGCTTACGAATAAATTAAACAACTTTTTCCAAGTTATATTTTTAACTGGTAGATATACGAAAAAAATCCACTTTACTTTGAGATGAGACAGTATCCCCAATATTGAAGTGAAGCATAAATGAATTTTTTTAAAAAAAACCTTCAACTAGCCTAATAGTTTTGTGTGAAAATGTAGGATTTTTTCATGAACAATAAATGGTACTTACTGGCGCTAAAATAATCTAAAAATGGCAGGTTTAAATTTAAATCTACAAAAAAAATATATAAATCTTTAAAAATGCAATAAATGTTAATTTAACCTACAGAAGAAATAAAACATTAAAAATATTTATTCATAATTATTTTAAAAATTTAGAATAATCGGTTCTATCTCTGAGGATGAGTAAAAGGCAAATGAAGTAATATTTCTCTAAAACAATTCAAGGCATGATTGAAATTTTCTATCATACATTACAACCTGGGAAGAACATTTCCATACCCTATTCATCCCCACCTGGCATATTTATCACCACAAAAAAGAACTCGAGGTTCGGAAAGAATTTCCATTTCAAGAAAAGCACCCGAAGGATGAATCCCTTGGAATGGCAGTTGTTTGGAGTAGTTTGCAATAAGTCCCGTTTTAGCAACGAGTGCACTGGGAAAACTTTACATTGCCGAAATATCTATCGCTAGCAGAACGCATGGAAGAAATATTCGTCATGTTAGGAGGTTGTAGAGAAAGATTAAAAATCTTTGTATGAGGGGATTTTATGTTACTTTTGATTTTCTCGAATAAATAGGTTGTATAAAACGTTTTTCACAACGTTTCACTATTAGGGAAATTATGTTTTAAGTTTATAAAAATGAATCCACTTACAAAAATTTTAAAATTTAGTACCTTAAATCTCAATTTTTGGCATCAAGTTAATATTTTGCGTAAGTTTAAAACGTCTTTGTACTTAACTACTTATAGGATTACTAAAAATTACAACATATTCAACTTCAATCGCAAAGGGTTGTCAAAAACTTTTTTTTTCTGAAAAGGAAACTTTTAAGAGTTTCAATCCCTTTCCAAAAAATGTTTCAATAACAACTATTTAAATACATAATCTAAAAAAAAAAAAAAGATTTTCCATAAAAATCCACACCCCTTTAAACCCGCACTTTAACATTTCCATTCAAAAACCCCTTTCTTCGCCTTTCTACAAAAATATTGAAAAATTTTACTTCCCTAAAATGGTTCAGAGAAACTTTCCCTGACGTCGGTATAACCTAACCTAATTCCGATCCAAAAACGTCTTTCCCAAATGCACCCTCCACGCCAATAAAAGGCCAACTTCCATCCAGCCACTTCCGTCGGTGCTGAAACTTCGTTTCCTTCCCAAGAGGAGACGCGTCCCTCAGAGGGTCAATCCCAAAACCTAATGCTTTCCATCTCTGGAAAAGCCGAAGTGAGCCTCGCGAGGGAAAACAATTAGCTGCTAATGCAGAGTTGCCATAGTCAGCACTGGCAGATACTGACTGATAGCAGCTGGAATGAAATTCTTTCTCCTAAAAGCCCTAGTGAATCTGTGATTTTAAGAATAATCCTCATCGGAGTTAGAACCAAGAGTAATAAAAAAGCTCACAGTCCCATGAATAGTTTTTTTTATGTATTCGATTTTTTAATTTATGACATTTTTTAATTGCATAACATGTATGGTTATTATAAATTTGCAATCCTTTGGAGAAATTATGGATTATTGTAAATAAATTATTGATAACTTTTGAGTGAAATTACTTGAGACTTAATCTAAATTAATTCTCAGGGGGGAAACGTGAAGCTTATAAACTGTTTTAAATACACACTTGGGCCTTACTACGTAAGCCGTATCCCATTTTCAGAGAACTTTTAGAAAGGTTTAAAATTAAATAAATGATTTACATTATCGAAGAAAATTGGGAGTTTTATATAATTCGCAAGGTACTTATCATTGATCAACAAAATTTTCCATCAATATATTATGGACAGGTTGGTACTTTTATTCAATTGTTCTTAGAAAATCGCAAAAAATATAATAACAACAATCTTACTACGTACACCGTATTCCATTTTCAGAGAACTTTTAGAAAGGTATAAATTAAATAAATTATTTAAGTTATCGATGAAAATTGGGAGTTTTATATAATTCGCAAGGAAGTTAGCATTGATCAACAAAATTTACCATCACTATGTAATAAATAGGGTGGTATTTTTATTCAATTGTTCTTAGAATAGGCCAAAACATATAATACCAACAATCAACAAGTAAATTGGCTGTTTAACGAACGCCCGCAAAAAAATGGATCTTATGATTGGTTTTGAAGGGAAATAATATGCATATCAAGGACTCTATATTTCCTAGGCTTTTTCATCAACGTCTAACATCCACGTCAATTACTAAGAAACACGAAGGAGGCATAAAGAATGAACGTTCCTCCCCTTATACAAATGACCCTCGTATTTGAATATTTAATTTACAGCCAACCCACAACATTATCCATCCAGCCATCTCTCTTGATTACGATAAAAAAAAGTCCCGGGAGTAAACTGCTCAGGTATGAAAGACTGGAATGGCTTACTTTTCGTAACCCAAACACGGAAATTTATGCCTCGATTATTGGCAACGGCACTTGCAGAGCGCGGGATCGATGCGATTTCTATCGATCACGTGGAAGAATCGTAATCTTCTGCAACCTCATCTCGCGGGATGGTTTTTCACGTCATTTGTCTAATGCCGGAGATGGGAAAAGTTGAGGTAGGTATCGTTATGAGAAGGGGCATCGCTCCCTTCCTTTAATGTGGGAGGTTGGATTATTTTAGCCTCGTTCGTCTTTTGATGTTTCGCGGGGAGCTTTGATGTGGTTGAAGGATGAGGTTGTTTAAGAGTTGATAGGAGTTGCGGTGTTGAGATAGTTACGCTTGGATTAGCATGTAAAGGGATGTTTGGCGATAGGGTTGCTTAGGAGATGTGGCTTTCCAAATCGTTATCAGCCACGGAACGGAGATGGTATTCTCAATTGAGCGGGTGTTAGAAGCCAAGGGGTAAAAGTGACAATGTGGGGTAACTACTGAGGTGGGTTGACAAATTTAACAGTTGTTTGCTTTGACTGGAATTTTCAGTACCCCCTGGTTTTCAAAGTTAGTTTATTAATAGAGTACAGAATATCCAGAAGTTTAATTTTAATTTTATCCACCACGCACAGTCACACATCGTCACTTGTACCCCTTGGCTTGGTGTAGAATACCACCACTCAATTCTTAAATTTGAAGAGTGATGAGGGTAGGGATTAAAGTTTAAAAAAATGAAAGTTGTATAATATGCAATGATCTTAATAGGAAATTATCAGAAAATTAACGCAAACAAATTATGCATAAAAATGCTATCAGTTACTACTTATTTCGTTAACAACATTTTAAAACAAGAGCTTGTAAAATTTACGAACGCCAAGAATCATTAATAGAAAACACCTAAGTATTAAAAACTTTTAAAATAAAGACCGATATTTCATTGAAGTATGCGTCTTCTCATATGTCCCTGTTCTTATTAAATCACACGCTTTTTTAAAAGAAAGGAAAACTTACTAATGAAAATCTTCGCGACTCGACTTAAATGTAACACGAGGTAGAATGTTATACGTAAACAAATTTCATAAAACTTAACTAAGGATACAAGAGGTGTTAAAAAGGCACACCATAAAGAGTTCAAATTCCAGTAGATAAAATTAATTTTGAAATAAAATTTTGAAATTTTAGATTAATGAAGTGTGCAATGAAGTCATTCCATGAATAAAAATCTTACTTGCACAAAAAACGTCATGACCCCAGTTCCCCGCCAGGTAGTCAAATCTGGATCCACCCCCCAGTAATAAGGAATTCCATCTCATGGAAATAATTGTTACAGACACAGTACTTTTACCCCCCACAATTTTCACACTAGAGTACCTTTAAAATTGTAAGAAACAAAGGTGTTTCATATGTATGAATGTATGGAAAACCGGTGAATTACCAATTACCATCTTACCACAAATAAACTACAATATAAAACAATCTTCCGAAAAAAAAATAACTTTCAACTCCTCCATTTTGAAAGAGAATATTCTAAGCCACATATCTTATACAGACAAACACAAAAGAACGAATGATTCTGAGGAGACCTATTTCTGGTTCTTTTATCGACAGTTTACATATAACCCCCGCATTGGAAATCCATATGGAAGAGAATGAAGGTGAAAAGACTTACTTTCTTTATGGTGAGATGGGAAACATTTGAGATGGAATACCAACTTTTTTTTTCTTGCGAGTATGTCCCATTGTAAAGCACACAATTTTAATGCAGAAAGTAACAATTTATGGAGCAGACAGTGGGTAACAAGAATGAGAGCAATTTTTGTGACAGATATACAAAATTTTTCAAAAAACAAAAAGGATGCGTTAAGAATGAATTGTTTCTTGGGAAAGGAATTCGTATAGTAATTTTTTACCTTATCATCCACATTTTTTTACTGCCCTGGTTCTGTATATGGCACCTTCATGCTTTTTTATCCCCGAGAATAACTTATAGTATTGTTCTTCAAAATACCCTAAAAAAAACATTTTTTTAAAACTTTTAAAGTTTTGTTCAGAATATTTCACTAAATTACCCTTTAGATATGTATTCGGTAAGCCGTTAATTTTTTTAATAGTTAATTTTACATCAAGTTACGTTTCATTTAGGTAGGTAAAGCTAGAACTCCTTTAGAGTAATTAATTCAACACGTTAATTAAATTATTAGCAATAGTAATATTTACATAACTTTTTAGTGTTTTATTACCCCTGTGTATTCTTGAATTCAATTGATATAGTTTTAAACAAAGATATCAACTGAAATATTTTTTACTTATCTTTATTGTATTTGGTATCTTACAAATAAATCTAGATTGAATATATATACACTTCTGTGTTTATGTTTTACTTTCTAACAAAACCAGCCAGTACGTCAACATTTTATAATATATAGCTTAATATGAGTTAATGGAACTAACGAAATAAATAGAATAGAGCCATTAAATATAAAATTAACAGCTATACTGCCCATTTAATTCACTGGTTAGGTAAACGCAAAACATTAAATCGTTAAAACTAAACCCTTCTCTTGCTAACGATTCTAGAATAGATTAAAGTTCTAAATTAAAATAATTAAAAGCAGCATCGATACCAATCTGGATTCAAACTGGGAAACATTAGGTTATGAGATGCCACATTATACCGCCTCGTTCATCGGGGCTGTTGCGATGATGGTTAGTTATTAAAATTGAAATGTTACACGGCTCGTAATATGACGGATTCCTGGACACTTCAATATATTACGCATGCGTCATTTTGTGTGCACGTATAGTAAGTACACTTCGTTAACTTAATCCACTAGAGAACTGTATTTCATCTTAAAAAACTATCGAATCCCAACTCCCCTCTCCCAATCCCCACTCTCTGCGTAGAGATGATCCCCAGAAAGAATCCCGTCCATTCAGGGGCTCCTCGTAATTATATTTGAGCGTTCTTTAATGAAACCGTCATCGCCCGTGCCTGCTTCCGAAAGCAGATTAAAAATGTAATCCCCTTCCTAAAAGCCCGCTGTCCCTTGTTTTCGGGGACAGGAATTAGATTACTCCCTTGAGAGAATGGAGGGATATTTTTAGCGATCTAGCACCTCTAGATAGATGGATGTTGAGAAATGTTTAACCTTTTTACGGAGAGTTTTTTTGTTTTCAACTTTCCGTGACGTTCGGCGTTTGTTACCGGATAATCTGATAACACGGTTTTTGAACAAAAAGAGATGACGATTTTTTTGTGGTGTTTTTTCCCCGTTGTCATGGAAACGGGAGGGTGTGAGCTTGTGGAGTGATTTGTTAAGTGGAGGAGGATGCTGTAGAAATGCTGGTTAAATGGTTGATGTCGAAAGGTTAAGGAACTGAATTATTTGTAAGAGCTAAAAGTAAATGCTTGTTTCCTCAGTGATTCAGTGAGTTTTTTGGAGGATACAGTAACGTTTTAATTAGTTCTAATTTTGAAAGCCACTAATCTCCAACTATTTAAAAATGCTCAGATTGTATAAATTTTTAAATGTTTTTATCTTTTATGCATGATCACGTCATCTCATATTCTCATAAATAAAACAAATTGCTGTAAAACCAAATTTAAAAGCTTTTTTTCTCTACACAAAATTTTTATATCAATCTCGTATTTTTACCTTAAGGCTTAGATAAAATTCCTACATTGAGAAGAGTAGTTAGTTTTGTAGTTAGTTTTAATGCGTTCCATTTAGCCCTTGGGCTAAAAATTCAGGACAACCGTGAAATAGATTCCAATAGAATATCAATGTTCTTATTTGAAGACTTAAACCAATACTACAAAAATATTGATATGTAGAATCTCCCCTCGTGGTATATTCTCATAGAATTAGTTCAAAAGTTTATTGGGCCAAAAAAACATCGTGGAAAACTCATCCCTGGAGATACCTGTGAACAATTCCGTAGCTCCCGTAGTCGCATCATTAGAGCAGCGGCAAAATCTCCATCCCTGGCCTGGAAGATAATGGGCCAGGAGGATAATGGTGTTTTGGCCGGAGGCGGCACATTATCGCTGCCAATGATCGGCACAAAAGAGTAATCAAGTCAGCGCTTTCCGACGGTATTTGTATCGGAGCGGGTGGCAACAACTTGAAAGGAGAGTGCCACTTGAAGATAAACGGGGCGTTGCTGAGGCGGGATAATCAGATCAGATCGGAAGAAGATGACTGAGTAAAAATAAACGGGTTGATTCGGATAATGAAATTTGTGGGGGTTGTTTTGAAGAACTTAAGAAGATTTACACTGCATTTTTGAGATGAGTAGTTTTGATGTTTAAGATAAAAAGGGAATAAAAACTTAAAAATGTGTAGGAAGAACCTAATAAGCTTTTGTGAAACGAACGTAGTACAGGGTGTTTCAAAAGTCCGTTTCACGGCTTTTATTTGTAACCAACGTCTCCTAGGGTCATGAAAGTAAGGTGTGCCCCTAGGTACGTGACCGTAGAGAATTCATTAAGATGACTTTCAGCGCCCCCTAGCAATGAAATTAGAAAGATAAAAAATAATTAAAACACTAAAGGAGATAGAACAAAAACTTCAATGAGAACATTGTTTGGCAATATCTTAAAAATATCCAACAATGTTTTTGTTCTTCTCCTTTAGTTTTTTAATTAATTTTTTTAACTTTCTCATTTCCTCGTTAGGGGAGCTGTAAGTCATCTCAATGAATTCTCCATCGTCTGGACCTAGGGATAGACCTTACTTCCATTATCCTAGGAGGCGTTAGTTCCAAATAGAAGCCGTGAAACGGACTTTTGAAACACCCTGCATACTCGACAAGAGTCTACGGAGAAGGTGTCCGAAAAGTTGGTGTTATTGTAAAGACTGTTTTTCTTGTTATATGTTTTAATCCAATTAGCGCAGACTTAGTTCATTAGAGCATTTTCAATCACATGACTCGGACCTAACAACGGCCTTAACAACAGAAATGTTACAGTTTTTTGCCCTACAGAGGTTAACAGTTACCGAAAACGACTGGCCGTGGAATTCTTCTATTGGAACATTTGCAATCACGTGACCCCATACTTAAAAACCGCCTTAGCAACAGATAAACAACGGCCTTAGCAACAGTTAAAAGCCCTACAGTAGATACACAGTTAAAAGAAAATAACCGGTTGTGACGTCACCTGAAAACACTCTTTTGGAGCCTTTTCCGGAAACTAACAACCTTACTTGAAATGTTTCTTTTTATTGTATCTTTGGAGCATTCCAAACATAGAGTTAGTTCAAGTATTTTTTCTCAATCTACATATTATAAAATTTGTTTCATACCGAAAAACTGAAAATCTCACCTCCATATATATAATAGGGTGGCCCTTATTTTTCAAAGTCGGAATTTTTTTGGGCACCCCCCCTAATTTTTTTCCTTTTACCATGAAATGAAAGTGTGCAAAAGGATTTTCCGATATTTTAATATTAACCCGTGCCGCACGGCGGTTGAAGTTTGAATCCCATAGCGCGCCATAGTAACTATGGCTTAGTAGGAGAATAGCTTGTCCGCTCGCTTCCTCTAATCAGAATGAAGAAAAGATGAAATACGAGACACAAAATGAGCATGTGTGATGAAGATATTTGTTAAAATCCATGAAACTTATAATTTTAGCAATTTGATAATTTAGCAATAGTTAGGAAAATTCGCTCTTCCGACACCACCAGTTCCCACACTGGATGGGTTCATGGTTCATGGTACTGTCAATATTTTGGACGATATGCGGACCGAGGGCTTACACATTTTACATGTCGCCATCACATATACTAATTGATATTAAGAAGTGTTTGAGCAAGAACTGCCCAAATTAAAATAAGTCCAGGGAAATATCAATCAAAGATAAATTTTGAGCACTACTATATTGTTAATGCCCTCCCTAGAAGAACGGAAACACGATTATAAGGAGGTAATTGAATTGTGTATAATTTTTATGGGGAAATTCAGAAACATTATTTAAAATTAGACCACTAGCTCTACACTAGGGTGGAGCGAAAAACACGAATTTCGGAAATTGAAAACGCCTATGGTGGGAATAGCTGTGGACAATCATGCCTATTAATAATCCAAAATATGAGCTCAATCAATTAATATCTTCAGATGCCCCTTTCACTTTGAAATTTCGAAATTTTGCCAATTTTTTCATATAAATAACAATAACGCATCCATGAAAAATTAATTGCCCCTATTACGAGGCATGGGAGATGAAATGAACTTCCCTGAATGTATAAAAAAAGTTTCAGCCTTGAAATAAATTTTTGAGTTTAAAATTTGGCCTCTTTTTTAAAGCATCTAACGCGCGCGACCACGCTTCTGAACGGACCGTCTCCCAATGTGTTCCTCGCAAGTGCGGGCGGTGGTACACGGGCGCTCCCCTTTCATCTCGTTGTTTATTAGGGGGTAAACAACTCGTAATTCACAACTTAGAGGTGTCTGGATCTCTTTAGATGCCCGCCCCTTTTTTGGTAAATATCTAGTAATAGATTCATATCAGAACTGGAGTTTCAGACAGATCTGCGGCAATTTTGATTAATGCTGCACTAAAAGATATGGGAATGATTTCCACAGATGATGTGTCAAATATAGTTGATAGGAGCTAAATTCGAAGAGAAAGAGTAAAAACACGTAGCTATCTTAAAAAGGAAATTGAAGAAATACCAGGGGAACAAGGGATATATTTTGATGGAAGAAAAGATAGAACATTAGTAATGATTAAAGAAGGGGAAAGGATTGCTAGGAAAACCATAACACAAGAACATATTGTTATAGTAACAGAACCAGGGTCAACATATTTGGGACATGTAACACCTGCCACTGGCTCTTCTCAAAACATTAAAACAAGTATTTTAACATTTTTAGAAAAAAATTTCAATCTTTCCAACTTGATGCTACTGTAGTAAACACAGGTGTAAAAAATGGAATAATTCGACAAATTGAGGTCTTTTTAGAACGGCCTGTGCATTGGTTTATTTGTCTATTACACACGAATGAGCTACCTTTACGCCATTTGTTACAACATTTGGACGGGAAAACCACCGGGCCAAAAGGATACAGGGGAGATATAGGAAAACTGTTGGAATCTTGTGAGAAATTAACAATAAAAAACTTAGAGAAAATTGAAACATTTTTACCAGTTATTGACCAACAGGATCTAAGCACAGATCAGAAATACCTTTATGAAATGTGTGCCAAGGGATTGCAAATAAATATATCCCATTAAGCTTATCCCAAAGAGATCCGGGAAAGCTAAATCACTCTAGATGGCTGACAACAGCGAACAGGATTTTAAGGTTATATGTTTCAATAGAACATCCAACTCATAATTTGAAAGTATTAGCAGAATATGTTATGAAGGTATATGCCTCTATGTGGTTCAAAATTAAAAGTCAACCACCGTGTCAGTATGGAAGTGTTCATTTTTACAATATCGTAACCAAATCGAGATTTTTGCCGGAGGATTTTAAGAAGGTAATTGATCTAACTTTGCAAAGAAATGCTTACTATGCCCATCCAGAAAATATTCTTTTGGCAATGTTGGCGGATGATCGAAAACACGTAAGAGAATTGGGACTTAAACGAATTTTAAAATTGAGGCAAGAAAATGAAGCTCCAAATAATATTAGAGAGTTTAGAACACCTAAGTTAAACTTATGAGATTCAGTCTTTAATTTTAGACGTTACAAGATATAGTGATCTTTTTAATTTTCCATGCCATTCCCAAGCTGTGGAAAGGTGTGTTAAGATAGTTACTGAAGC
Source organism: Tetragnatha montana (assembly GCA_963680715.1). Lineage (NCBI taxonomy): Eukaryota > Metazoa > Arthropoda > Arachnida > Araneae > Tetragnathidae > Tetragnatha > Tetragnatha montana. The sequence continues at coordinate 21,453,832 of OY796681.1, forward strand.
ATCAGGTGCAGTCTGTGGAACAGAGGCACGGGATGGGTTTATAAGAGCGAGAATTGCATCCAGAGTTTCTTTGCTAAGGTTTGAAACGAAAAGCCAATATAAACCACTTTTAAACCAGTGACTTAAATTTTTGGAGGGGTAAACACAGTTAAATTTATTTTTAGTGGGAGGGGGTGGGGGGGGCTCGATATGCAGCCACCTTCTCGTGGTGAGTACTGGGTTGTTTTCATAATGAAAACAAGCGAAAAGCTGCAAGGGAAGTGCGCGCATTCCACGAGGTACGCTTTGGGAGGTCCGTCCAAAAGCGTGGAGGCGCGCGTTAGATGCTTTAAAAAAGAGGCTAAATTTTAAACTCAAAAATTTATTTCAAGGCTGAAACTTTTTTTATACATTCAGGGAAGTCCATTTCATCTCCCATGCCTCGTAATAGGGGGAATTAATTTTTTATGGATGCGTTATTGTTATTTATATGAAAAAATTGGCGAAATTTCGAAATTTCAAAGTGAAAGGGGCATCTGAAGATATTAATTGATTGAGCTCATATTTTGGATTATTAATAGGCATGGTTGTCCACAGCTATTCCCACCATAGGCGTTTTCAATTTCCGAAATTCGTGTTTTTCGCTCCACCCTACTCTACACCATGCCAGATGGATGGCTAAAGCCACTTATTCCATGAAAATGTTCAAGTTTAGATTGGTTGGTTCACTTTTTTTTATAGTGAAAGGTGCATAGCAGGACATATTGCGCCAGACCCAAGACTAAAAAAATCATTTTAAGTGGGAAAAATCCTTTGTTATTTATGTTTAGAAACCATTTGGCTTTAAAGAACAGAAATTGAAAGGCTAAAAAAAAAAAACAATTGTATATTTCTTGTGAAGATCTATGTGATAGCATGGATAGAAAGTCTCCATCGGCTTTTTTTTAAATGATTTAAATTTCTTACACTATTTAAAGAAATACAAGACCATTAAAAAATATTTCTTTGGTTGATGTGACGAAATTTGTCAATTATTTGTTGTACCTAAATGAAGAATATGCATTCCATCCATTTTTAATGAATACGTCAATGTGGAATCAAAAAAGCGCATAATCAAGAATTTCAAACGTGATACTCTAACTACTGCAAGAAAATGCCTCTTTTATTTTATCCTAATGAAGTTGCCCGCTTCAGTTTACTTAAAATATCTTATTGGGATTTTTTAACTTAGGCATAAATATTATTTTGAATTATCTTAGTAATATTCACATATAAAAATTTTATTATACCTAATTACGGATTGATTCCTTATTTTTCAGGGAAAAATTAAGGACTTTATTTCCCAAAAAAACTTGAATTTCATTAAGAGATTGAACGTTGATATTAGTTTCTTTAACATCAATTCAGAACTTTGGAATGATGGCTTTTCATACCTAAATACCAGAGACATTTCAAAATTTGACTGCTGTCAATGACACAGCTGAAAGGGGTGTAAAACTAATTCGAGATTTTAATAGATGAGGAGCAGAAACAGTAACTTTTGCAATGTGTTGAAAGTCATAGAAAACAGTACCCCTATTGCAAAAATTATACTTTTAAGCGTAAATTTGAATACTTGGTCCTAAAAGTGAATAAACTATTTATTTCTTTTTTAAGATAGAATTTAATAAATGTTATAGAGATATAGAATATGTTATATTAAAAATGTGTATAAAATAATTAAACGGAATTTTTTAAATTATTGTATGTAAAAATGTAGTTATTGTTTGGTGTTATGCTATGTGAAATAATTTTAATGGATATTTTTACAATTTATTTTCAAGAAATACATTTCTGTTAAATTTACTGCTTTTATCTACTAATAATATTTTTAGGTAGTATTTTCATCTTCCTTACCCTTAATAATGCTGAAATTATTAAAATCATTTGTCATTCTGAGGTTTAGGAAACGAGCGGAGAAGCTATTCCCACATTAAGCCACAATTACTATGGCGCGCTATGGGATTCAAACTTCAACCGCCGTGCGGCACGGGTTAATATTAAAATATCGAAAAATCCTTTTGCACACTTTCATTTCAGGGTAAAAGGAAAAAAATTGAGGGGGGTGCCCAAAAAAATATTGAAAATTTTTTTTCTCCATTATAATAAGGGCCACCCTAATATATAAGCTATTGAGTAGGTAAATACACAACACAAAATCAGTTACGAATATTAGTTAAATTTTCCAACGGACTTTTATCTTGTGAATCTTATGTTCACCTACTACCTATGTCCTCCTAAGCTTTAAAATTTAAAACTTTCGTTTTCCCTTTACTAGCATAACGAGAGGTTAATCCAGCAGTAAAAAAAGGTCCAAATGAAATACAATGTTTTCAAAGATAAGGAAATAGTTGCTAAGAATGAGATAGATTTTTCACTGCATTTAAAACTTTTTACCATCAGTTTACAAAGTCAATGCAACGTGATGGAGATTAACAAACACTCAATATACTGTATTTACACATTTTAAAATCCAGTTGCATAACCTTCAGAAAAAATAGCATAATCAGTATTATAAACATGCCATTGCTTGCTTGATCCCAGTACATATTTTCCCATAAAGGTGTTTAGAGATCAAAGTTGTTCAGATTAACCGCAAATAGTACTGTGTATACACCTAAATGGAGAAAAACTAAATTTATTCCAGGTTTTTATGTGTTTTTCAAAAAATAAATGCTAAAAAAAGAAAGGGTAGAAATTTTAAAAAGGAAGGATAACAGTTATACGATTCATTTTTCCATTCAATTTTTTTTAATGATAAGGGTAAAACCAAGGTTATGATAAGGGTTAATTTAGTAATTTCTGCAAACAATAATGCACAAACTGTCAGTCAACGAACTTAAAGACAGGGTAGTACCTACATTTGGTTTCAAATCCCAACTAACTAACTAACGATTCTCCACACTCATTTATTTCAAAATTTACTCCTCAAATATTAATCCCCGCAAGTCCTCAATCTTTATTATTCCTCCTTTCTCGCTGTCCTGAGTTCATATCGCAAGAGAAAGCAGACGTCCAAACGCGCCGCAACACAAAATATATTAACCACTCGAACGCAATCCAAACAGCCATTTTAATACACGCATTCCGAAAGTATTCCAGAAATGAGAAACACCTCTTTCGATGAAGCGACATTCGAAACTAAGAAGGAAGGGAGGGGTTGCAAATATGGCAGCGTCATTAAAACACCCCCCTCTGGGACCCAGAGGGGGTCTGACAGATAAAATGACAGGTAAGAAATTTAATCAGAACTTCTTCGAATATGAATCCGGGGAAATGAGTTCCAAAATTCTGGCGTCGTCGTAAATCGTTTGGAACTTGGGATTGAAGAGCGTTCGATCGTTGTTCTGGAACGAAAATGTTTGGAGTGAGGGGGAGGGCGTTGTTCGAAGAATGTCAACACTGGAGTTGAGAAGAAACAAGGGGGTGCTGGATCGAAGGTGGAAGTAGGAGAGGAGAGAGAACGTTTGCGTGATGGGGGATCGTGGTAAATTATTTTAAAGTTGTTCTTTAAGTTATCGCTCATAAATGTTTGAACAAGGAATTAATGAGTTTGAAATAGTAAAGTTGGAATTACTTTAGGTTTGTTGGCAGATATTATGGTTCTAGTAAGTCGATAAGAGGGTAGTGGGTACTTTTTATGTTGATTGATAATTTCTTCAACCATTTAGGGATAAATGTCTTGCAAGACTGACATTTTCCAAATTTTATCGGATTTAGTTTCCCTTTTCAATACTTTTTCCCACATGAAAAGTTCATCAATCTTTTTCAAGTGTACAATTTTTTTTAATACACTTATATTTTTCGATGATTAATCTGTACTCTAATTAGTGTCCTGAATTTCCAGCAAAATTTTGGTGGTTACAACAAAAATCCCATTACTTAAACAGGTTTTTTTTCTTAATTTTTGAAAAACTTGTTTTATGAACTTTTTCCTTTTTTTTCCAAACTAACGATTCAATTTTTAACACCTTGTATACAGCGTTGTTGAAAGATTAGATGTAATTAAACCTGGACCGTCCAAAATGTAACTCATTATCCTACTACATTACCTATTCAGGCAGGAATTGTAATTACAACGTGAAAGAATTTACATTATATAAATAAACCTTTCTCAATGCCCTGCACTCTGTAATCTTCACGTCCAATCCCTACATTTCTATAATACAGGCTTTCACTTTTGTTCAAAAGGACAATGCCGAAAACACCCACGACAACGAACAAATTCCCAAAGGCAACCATTTCACCGTAAAAGTTGGTACTAAATCGATAGCTTAAAAGCATAGCATAAAACCTTGGCTTTGAAAATCAAAACCCTTGAGTCATACCAAACAGTAGACTCTTAATTAAGATATTTAAGTAGTGTTTTACGCTAGAGCGTAATTAACGAATGTGCTGGTATAAGCTCGTATCGTAATTCGATATCTGACGAATTTTTGATCAAAGGCTGCTGTTGCCTCTTTCTAATTAATATGTATTTGATAGAATTGTAATGCTTATTTGAAAGCTTAGATTTTTGACGAGGGATTTTAAGTAGACAGTTTTGTCAGTTGTCAGTTCGAAAGTGCATGTAATGGGCTTGGTTCAAGTTCATTTGCTGTGGTTTTGGAATAAATTGCCCTCTAAATATCATTTTTAAAACACGTTGTACTGTCTTGACTAGTTAAAATTATGCCACTAATACCATTTGATATTATTTCTATATGGAAGTCTTATCTGAATGAATTATTAAAATTTAATGGATTTTCTTCGCCTACTTCATTATGAACATTTCACAGATATTTTAAGGATCAATTCAGATCGCCTAAAAAAGTCTTAAAATTTTAAATGATACTGACGCATACCCTACTAGTGTACTAGTAGGGTATGGATATCAGCTACGATACAATAAAAATTTAACATGTTCTCAATCAGAGAAAATTGCATTGGTATAAAAGAGATTAAATGTAAACTTATGAATTCGAACTTTTGTTAATAATTGGAAATATTAGGTAAGTATACAAGTTGTTATAAAAGTTCATTGTTTTACTATGTTCCATCTTTAGTATACATAATGAAGTTATTTCCATTCTCTACCAAAAGGAGAGTTTCCCAGGGATGAAGTTCGAAAGGGCCAAAAATGATAGGACGGGCAGAGGGGTCCCAGACAAGCATACTTCGTATAGGAAGCGAAATACAAAAAGCGATTTTCCAAAGGCCCGTTAAACCTAATTAAGTAAAAAGATTCGTTGCGTAAGGTACAGTAGTATGTGAGCTACACTTACCCATTTGATCAAAATTGAAACACTTGTAAAATCGTGGGAGATGTTTAACAGTGTTCTGAAGTCCTACAGAACTCTTAATTGCCCTTTTATAACTTCTCCCACGGTTTGAAAAAAGTGTTGCGATATTTATAAAAATTATGGTGGAAGTAGCTGGATTACTGCTGTGCCTTATGCAATGGATACTTTAACTCAATTATGTTTTGTTTATTTAAACGGGCCTTTGGAAAATCGCTTTTTGTAACGCCCTCGTACTACATTTAACGGTGCATCTCTTCCTCTCCATTTCTATTCGAAATATGCCAGAATAGGTACCCTTTACCCACCCTGTCATTTTTGACTTAGAGTCCTGAAACACTATTTTATATTCTCAAATTATGAAAATAAAACGCAACGCGAATTATGGTATTTTTATTAAAACCCAGTAGGATGAACGAACACCTTCCCAATGGAACTTCTAAATATATTTCAAAAAATTACTCGCTTTCAAAAAACCATTCCTTTGCATTTTTTAGTGGGTAAATTTCACTTGAATTTGAAATTGGTATTTACAGTGAAATAAATGCATTTCTCTTATAAATATCAATGAGGACATAAGTGAGTCATAAAGAAACACTATTGTAGTGATTATCATAGAGAGCAAATGAATTTTCTGTAACAAATCGTATCGATCTCTATATATCACTTTTACCAAGATTCTTTCTCCGTGCTTATTTAAAAATGCTTGAGGTTAGATTTCATTCCGCACTAAACGCAAACTTATTCCACAAGACCGAATGCGTGTCCTCCCAACCTGTTACGCAGATCTAGGCACCACCCACCCATTTGCATGCGTTCAGCAGACGATATTCCCCTCTCCCAACCCAACTTTCCTTCCTCTCATCCCCGGTTTTTAATTTCCTTGAGATTTCACGCTCCCTGAGTATGATTACCGGATCCAAGATGGCGGTGGAGAGCAGAATAGGGATTTAATGAGCCAAAAACTTTGGCCGGATAAAAATCATGCGCTACCATTTGGTCCGGAAGCACGTTGAAGACTGGGCTGGGGATTAGCAAGGGAAATAACTTTTGAAGCTGAGGGTTTACAGCAGGATAGAGAATTTTAATATTGGTTTTAGAGTTTAAAATGTCATGAAAAGAATGAACAAATTATGTTTTTTACTACGAGTGTACAAAATCAAGCAAGTTTTACGTAAAAGAGGAAATTCTCAAAGATAAGAAAGAAAGGACACATTTTTGAAATTGATTTTAAATACTAAATCTTATGAAATATTTATTGGTTAATAGATACTTTTACCTTATGGCTAAGAATAGTGCAACTTTTGTGAGCTGACGTAAATATTGATATTGCATGTAGGGGAGACTGGGGACAATTGTAACACGGGTCAATTGTAACACTTCGTATTCCTGGAAAAGTATAGATGCCAAGCTGTTACAAAGGTAACAGCATGTGCATGGCTTGTAAACGAATAATGTCCGAGAGCGCCAAGACTGGCAGTTGAGGTATAAAAGTGTACTTGAGAAAAGGGTGTTTTTCGAGCATAAAAGTAAATTTTTACTTTTGAGTGAAATTTTTTCTCCTACACTACAGGTATGTAGCACAAAATAACTTTTTATACAAAATGAACCTACATTTATCATAGTTATATTCTGTTTAGTTTTAAGTTAATATTGTTTTTAGTTTTTTTGAAAACGAGGGTTGAATTAAAAATGGACACATGGGGTCAAATGTAACACTAATTCGGGGGCGATTGTAACATGTGAAAATTGACTTTTGGATGCCGAGATCTCGTACAAGGACAACTAAAAGGGGTCAGATTAGTCAGGAAAGAATGGAGGAAGCAGCTGCTGAGGTTTGGGAGTCTGAAAAGTCAGTGGAAAGTGTTGTTTGTGAGCACGGTATTTGTTATAAGCCGTTATACAGATTCTGTCAGAAAAAATTAAAACCCTAAAGTGGGTTATAATTAATTTATGTTATCGGCACGGGATCTTAGAAAATTGTTACCAGCAATCGCCTGTATCACCTACACAATCTCTTAATAAAAGATAACCAAATTCGCGGCCATCACCACAAATATCAAAATGCTCACCACAGGCTGTTCTGCCAATACCAAAAGTGGTACAAAATGACAATGCAACTATTAAAAAGGAAACTCAAGGGAGAAAGAGCCCATCTGCACCTATAAACCCAGTGTAAAAGAGAAGAAGTCTACACAAAAAAGAAATTTAAATATTCAGACTGTGAAACCTCATCAGACGATGAATATTTGTGTGTTGTTTCCATGGACAATTTCAAAAACAATCGCCCCAGTGAAAAATGGGTTCAGTGTGTTTCGTACAAAATATATTGTTAAAAAATTTGTATAATTTTCCGTATTTCTTATGAAAATGTGTTGTGTTACAATTGACCCTTGTATGTGTTACAATCGACCCCACTTCAAGGGTCGATTGTAACAATATTCTTTGGCATATTTTTTATTTACTATATTGTAATGCATGTTCACAGGACAGTTTTCAAAACGCAATTGTAATTGGGAAGTTTCAACCTATTTTCATACCAATTTTCATAACTCTAACATAAAAAATGGCTTGGCTGGAGATCAATTTGTAAATTTTGTTACAATTGTCCCCAGTCTCCCCTACTTTACTTAGTGTATATGTTACGGGCAAAGTAATTAATCGGGCATTATTAATAATGCCCGAAGTGAAGGCGGGCAAAGTGATAAATTTCATTGATAAATTTCATTGAATTTATCACATTGCCCGGGCATTATTAATAATGCCCGGATTTATCACATTGCCCGTAACACATGTTCTTCGTGTGTCCACTTAATAGGACCATGGTTAGCATTTCAGTGAGTTCTAAATTTAAATGGTAAATTATTACTTCGGTGTTGTGTTATCGATGGACAGTGCGGATGGATTGTGATGTGGAGAAGTTATTATTATTATTATCATCATCATATTATTATTATTATTATTATTATTATTATTATTATTATTATTATCATCATCATTATTATCATCATCATTATCATTATCATCATTATCATTATCATCATTATCATCATTATCATTATCATCATTATCATTATCATCATTATCATTATCATCATTATCATTATCATTATCATTATCATCATCATCATTATCATTATCATCATTATCATTATTATAGAAACAGAACCCATACAACTGGTATCTGATACTTTATATCTGAGACTTCCTTCTACTTCTGGAGTACTCCAAAAGAAAAATAGTTAACTTTTAAATATTTGCTAATAAAAAGCAACGTTTCAAGAACATCGACCATATCATACCCCCCGGGACTTCTAAACTTTTTAAGATGCACAATAATGAAGTTCAAGAGTAGTTCCGAAGCCTTAACAAATGCGATCAATACAACACATTTCAACAAGGATAAGCTGACAAAATTAAGACAGCTAATCACCGACAACCCTTCACAAGAATTCTTTTTCGGACACTTTTTGAAGAGATCGCCTTTGGTCGAAATAAAAGAGCGGGCATTAGCGGAGAGTAGCAAAAAACAGCCCATTGTCCCCTGAGACGTTTTCAGCGAAACTCGGTATTAAACATTGAAAGAAAGATCCTAATGGATTATCTTCCCTTCCGTCAAACAAGATGGAAATTTCCTTTTAGTTGTCTCTCTTGACAAATAGGGATAATTATGGAAGATGCAGTTTAATGTTTTAAAAGAAGGAAGCAAAAGATTTAAAATTAAGTTACTTATCGGCTTTGAAAGGGTCAAGGGGTTCCTTTTTAGGTAGTGCTCTTTTAAAGTTGTGCATTAAGTTAAATACGATTTTTAGGAGTTATTTTTTTACTTATTAAGGCTTTTTGCTGCTCAGTCATGCTGACACTTTCAATTAAATTTTAGTAAAAATGAAGCAGCTAACATCAGAGTCCATCGATCTCATAATCAAATTTCTTCATACTTTGATGTATTTTCCCCCTGCGAAGTGAGAATAAAGTGTGTTTGAAGGAGTTTTTATGCAGAGGTGAAACTTATAATTTTACTTTAAACTAAGGGAGGTACTAAGGTATTAACCTGATGAAAAATCAATTAATTAAAAATTTAACAAAGAAAGTAATTTAATTGTTAAAAAGGTGCTACAATGTAACATTAATGTAAACGTTTGTAAAGCTTTTAATATTGATATGAATTGAACTAGAACGAAAGTTTTTAAATTTTTATGTATAAACAGTCATTAGACATTTTTTATAACACACAAAGAAATCAAGGCATAAATTGCAAAAGAAATTCGTAATTTTACCTCCATTCTAATTAAAATATTAATAGTTAATTCAATTTTTTTTTCTTTTTCAAAATTTTAATTTTTGATTACTGTATTTATTTATCACTGATAATTACTATAAATGGATTCATATAGCTTCTGAAATGAGTTTTGAATAGTTTTTTCTTCCATCTTCAGGCCAAAACTGGTAACATGTGAAAATATTTATAGTTTTGCAAGTGTGATAAAAAATGTTATGCTTCGGTACCATTTTGAAAGTACAGTGACCAATAGTTGCGTTTTACCCATCAGAAACAAATATTTGAAAATATGTTTTTTACATTTTTCTGTAATCAAAATTTTGTGTTAAGCTACAACAGCATAGATAGCATTAATTCTTATGATATCAGGTTTATTTTGTATTCAAGTTTATTAAAAAATATGCATGTATTATTTAGTAGCAACCCTTTAAACAAAAATGGTGCTGGTGGGAATACTTGAGCTTAAATAATATATCATACTTAAATAATATCATACATAACTGACAGCTGATGCAATATTTTAAACTTAATAAAGTGTTAAATTATAAATTTATTAATTTTTAAATGATATCATTAAAAAAGTTTTAGAAATAATATTTTGTTTTTGTTGGAGTACTTCGAAATGCTTTAAGCATCCCCCATCATGGCTCATGATGTATCCCCCTCATAGGGATAATTGAGCCACAGTGAAAAGGAAAGTGTAAATTGTTTTTAGACGTAGAAAAAAATGGTCCAAATAAAATTAATTTCCACCTATTTTTGGAGAAAAAATATCGAACTTTCAAACACAATATTTCTTTTTGCTGTATGGTAGTTTAAAACAAACTGTAAAAAGTGGCTCAAGTATCCCTTATCCTGTCTTTATGAGTCGCCCTGTATGCACGGTATTCTATAGTTGTACCAGTTTTTAGTGTATGTTATAGTGCAAAAAGTAAATTAATTTATGTCTACAAAAGTAACGAAACAGTAATAACACTTTATTCTGATCACAGGCAAAATGAAAAGCATGATTCTAAACATAAAAATTTCACTCAAATAGTAATTCAGACTGTTCACTGTTTAGTCATAAAAATATCCCTGTGCCTCAACAAATATCGTGCCAACGCTTTCGAATAATGGTTGCGGGAAAGTCGTTATTCCTTTAGAATCGAATGACGTAAAAATTCATAAACTAGAAAATAATATCACATACTTTATAAAATAAAACGCTCTATTTTAAGACGCGAGCAAAAAATCGATTTCAATCCAGCCGAAACATTCATAAAAATAAAGAGAGGCACCAAACAAGACATGTAACATGGAATTCGAATTCATGCTGTTTTTTTGTGTAAAGTAAACTCAGAAGTAAAAGGGGATTCTAAAAATAGGGAGAATTCTTGGTTCGGGGGTAAAAAGAACAGAATACCATTCGTTAGAACACTTTGTAAGGTCCGGCAAAAAGTTCTAAAGAAAAGGATGTTTAAAAAGAATTTAATCTCAAAGACAACTTATTCATACAAAAAAAAAGCATTTTTGAAAATCACCCCCTTTAAACCATTTGTAAATAATGTCCTTGATAATTTCTATAGAAATAGTCAATATAATAAAAATTCTCTGCCTAAAAAGAACGTAACAGGTAAAATAGGACTCAATTTTCATCATATTCTACTATTTTACTGTTTGATACTTCTTAAATACGTAAAATCAGAAGTTAAAGGTTTTTTTCAAAATTTTCTCACTGAACATACGCCCCCTTAACATGAGAACCTTTACAGCCTCGTATCGCATTCTGATTTCTAACAAATAACGCGAGAAATGAAGCAAAGGTGTCCGCGCGTACATTGAAATAAATATTCATAAAGAACCCCTGGCGGCGGTAATTAATCAATTAGTCACCATCGGATTATCCGTTCTAATTGCTGCAGGAAATGCTAATGGAGTTACAACTAGCGTTATTGGCTTGCGGAGATTTTTAGAAATGAGATTATATTTGCGGACGGGGTAATAAAGGTTAGACAGGCAGGAATATCTGCTCCATACAACTGAATGATTGAGAATCAGGTAATTCTGAGGGGTTATTTGTGAGTTACCTCCCGTAAACTTCTTGGTAAGATCATACAGTGTAAGTGTTAATTCTCGAATTAAAGCTATTAGGATGATTAGTTAGCGTTAAAAAATTTTTACCATTGAAATACACCATTGAAAAACACACTTCGGCAAGATTCTACTATTTGAGTATAATAAAGATTCATAGAGCTTTGTGAAAGAATTTCAGATCATTATTTCATGCTTAAAATAATATTTATTAAATTTTATCATTTCATTTAAAATAATAGGTTGAAGAGGTCAAGAGGAGACTGATTTAGTTTACTTTTTCAAAAAGAAAAAAAAAATGACCTCTCTCCAAAAATTCAAAAACAACCGTCGTACTCAATTTTACTAAGTTATTCGATTTGTGGTACTGGGTATCAAAACTTGTCAAAACTGTCACAGGTAATTTGAGAAAACAAGACCTATCATCTTCCATGATTTTTACAATATTCTCTACCTCAAAAAAATTACCTGTTGTAGGAATTTCTTGAACAAGTAATCGTATAATCAATGGTGCATTTTTAATACGGCAACAAAATTGATAAAAGTTTTCTATTCCAGGAGATACGGTAAAAGATCATTGCAGATAAAACACATTGACGTTGGATGAATGTGGAAGAGAATCCCATGTTCCCGGAAATTAAAGGGATCAAAGAGGGGTATCATCTAATAAGAGAGAGATGAAGGAAGATGATACGGAAAACAAAAACCCTGATACATCTATAGGTATATTGTGCCCTATATTATATTGTATATATTAAGCACTATTATAGTAAATTTTCATGTTTTAGCATTTAGCTGACAGTTTTTGGAAATGTTCTTAAACCTTTATGATATGGGATTCGCTTTTACACAAATCCTCTAAATCTCACAAAAAAAAAAAAAAACAATATACGAATTTTTATTTTGACTGGGAGACAAGCGGCAGATACATAAAATTAAAAGATGTAAGGTCGAAATTCGCACCTAGCAGACGGAAAAGTAACCTTTAAATAACAGAATAACAGCTTGAAAATATTTTTAAACACGTCACATGTTTTTCTTTACATTTTTGGGCTGTTTTTAAATAAGGGTAAGTTTTTGAAGACACACACACATACACACTCGAGTTTACAGCAATCCGCTTTCAAAATAATACGGTAAATACCCGTGTGCAATATAACCAAACAATAATTTTTCGGAGTAGCTTTTATTACATTTATTATGTCTGCCGGCTAGTGACGCTCTATTTAGTCTCTTACTGATGGGTAACTTGAATGGTGTTGGTGTGATTAGTTAGTAGTAAAAAAAATTGTGACACCCTTATAATTTGCAAAGAACCCGAAATTTTACTTTTAAGAAAGAACTAAGAAAATGTATTTCGATTTTAAAAAGTGAAGTAGTAGTATTATAGTGACTATAGTAGTATACTCGGAAAAATGTGTTACTAGTTTACATATAACTTCATATTTGAGATACTATTATTCGTTTTTTGATCTACAAACAAACAATTTCTTCTCTTTTCTTGGATTGATTATGATTGCTCATTATTGATCTGATAATTTGATTACTTCTTTGGGTAATTTCGAGCTGCTTATATCATTATTTCACGTACTATAAACACATTAGAGGTCCCAGTAATAAAAAAGTTACTAACTACAGTATTTACACTCACCTTCAGTCTTTTTTTAACTCTTAGAAAAGCGCAAGAACATGCAATGTTACACAGCAGGTCCACTCATCCCCAAATCAAACGGACCCCATCTTCCCTGTTATTAATCAATGTCCTCCCGTGATCCCAATCAATGAAATTTCTTGAGCTATTTATTGGAAACCCTTCTGTCAACAGAAAGCCTTCGATCCACAGGAGCTATTTTTAGAAACGGGGGTCCTCGGACGAATGCAACGGGCGGGGTGTTCAATTAGCAGATGAGGGGAGGTTTTCTTTCTCTTTAGAAGCCCTCCTCCATTTGAGGGGTGACTCAAAGCAAACACATGAGTTTGTAGGAAAGATTGCGATAAGAGAGGATTTTCAAGTTCAGATGAATGCTTTAAAATTTAATAGTAGGTATTTTGAAGGGTTTTTTTTAAAGTTGAATGTAAGCCGTGGAGATGGGAAGGGTAGCTAATTCGTTAACGTAAAAAGTTAACCTTTATTAATAAAAGGACAGCTTTGTTTAATAATTAGGAATTAGATAATTTAGATCATTTTACTTTTTTTAATATAATTTCTTAGATTTTTTACAATACAACGTAATTTTTTGTGTTCTAAATTATTTCTAGATGAAAGGATCAAAACTAATGTAATGTTATAAATAAAAAAGATGGTTAATTTTAAATTAAATATAATGAATTAATTTAATTTATTAAAACTGTATAATCGTATATCATCTTTTGTTCCTAAAAATTTTTATTTATATTAAGTATTTATAAATAAATATTTATTTATGTGTAAAAATTGGAGGTGAGAATATAAAAAATGTGTCCTGAATTCATTGAAGATATCAAGATAGTACAACATCAAATACACCCCTTTTTTTACAAAATTGATGAAAGATTAAAAAAAACATTACTTTAGAGCCAGGAACGCCACAAAGTACTATGTTAAAATCTTAGTTATCATTGTATTATAAAATTTTTACCTATGGATTAAATTTAATACATATAATACGCAATAAAAACAACACCTAAATAACATTGAAATAAACCACAGATAATATTGGGTTTACCTTTGCGCATTTTAAACATTTTTCAAAAAAAAAATGTTTAATGATTGTGAAAATTACATTTACTTTATTATGTAATTTTTTAAAATAAATAAATCTAATAAAAGTTCTTTTTATCAATAACATAACAATATTCTAATTATAATGCTAACTTTTATTGTTCAGTAAATGAGTACCTAATCTTATTTGTTGTCAAATTGAGAATTTTCACAAATCCTGTATTTTTGGAGAAAAAAAAACAAATACAAGACTAATATTTTAAAGCATTGTAAACATAAAAACGCTAGAGGCTTTTATTGCAAAACTATAATCAAATCTTATATTTTCCACACTTAATTTGAAAAAAAAAATCTTCAGTCTGGGAGAATTTTTTTGTTTCACAGGTAGCTTAACATAAATAACATCTAACAAACATCTTGTAAAATAACCGTCATTATTATTATGGAGCTAAAGTACTCTCTTCATATTACAAGAACTTAGTATAGGTTTAAATATTCGATAAGAAAAAGAGAAAGCACATGAAAACTCTTCTTTTGTTTTAAAGTGACATAGTTTGACTGACTTTAAAAATTTAACATTCCAAATAAATATTCCTAAAACTGTTAATTATCGTTCTTATAAAATTGATATGGGCGCCTGATTAAGTCAAAAATATTCAAGACAAACTTCTAAATTTCGCTTTACCAGCAAAAAAAAAACTTCCACGAATTCCACTATCCCCATTAATAACAAAACGCCAGAAGACTTTAAGGCAGTTTTTCTTCGCCAAGCTAAAGAACACCGAACCTAAAAGTGCATTTGGCTTAATTACCAAGCCTTCCTCCGAGACAGGAAAAAAAGTACATATATTTAGCGAAAACTTCGCACTTAAAGAAGTAATTACACAAACTACAAGCAGATATTTCTCCCAAGAAAAAAAAACTGGAATTAGTTTAGATTAAGGGAGAGAGGAAGAAAAAAATGGAAACGAATAAAAATAAAGTGTCGCTGGAATCCTTTATAGATTTTATATTAGTTACAGCTCAATGCGGTGTGTGAGTGGTAAAGATGACCTGTAAACTGTTTCCGCCTGCAATCAAATGAGTTCCTTTGAAACTGAGAATAATCCAGCCATCTGATACGTGCGTTAATTCTTTCCCTAAGGCGGTAATTTTTATACCTTTTGAGCGGTGACATGGAGAAGAAAAGAATGGTTAATGAAGGAATTTTAGTCATCTTTTCTTGAAAGGGTTTGGAAATTACAACTTTGCCATGTGTTGTTTTTTGGGAGGCCTTTAGAGAAAGGAGGGAAAGTGTTATCAAAAGTGTAGGAATGGCAGCTGTCACAACACTTAACGTAAATTTCGTTAAATTAATTAAGATGTGAGGGACTTTGACTTATTGACGTGAAATGTGTTCGAAAATCCCTTTAACCTGGGATTGTTAATAAGATACGAACCACTGAATTTTATATTTCTTTACCGAGAAATAAATAAATAGTATTAATATGGGAGAAATGTGAATGATATGTATAAAATGATACAAAATGAATGGATATTATTTAAATAACTTTTTTTCTATATTACATGGACTTTTTGTAGTTCCCAAATTTACTGCCTTATTAGTGGATTTTAAGTAATGGCGTTTAAATCCTTTGGGGTTTTTGTTATTTTGTTTTTAAATTTGTATAGAAAAATTACATCATTTGTTTACTTCCTGTATAGTCCTGAAATTTAAATATAAAATTTAAAAAAAAGTTTTACAGGAGAGTAAAATAAAATATCGCTTCATTATATCCATATATTCAATCACAAAAAAAAAATAAAAAATTATGAAGTAGAAGAAAAATTATGAAAACTTCTGATATAAAAATTTCCACAAATATTTTTAAATAATTTACTAAAACATTTTTCAGAAAGAAAAAGTATTCACTCCTCTTAATGAATGAAAAGATAAAGATTTTGAAGATCAATAATAATAATAATAAATAACTTTACTTTGCAATAAGTTTAAAAGACGCAAACAATTTTGGATAGTAATAAATCCTATAATATAGACCTAAATAAACTTTTGTAAGCGTAATAGCGCATATAAAGAATTTAAAGTATAAACAGGATAAAAGTAAAATATTATAAAGCAATAGGCATATTAGAACACTCGAAAGTCAGTAGTGTACAGTAATTGAATTTTATTTCATACCTTCTTCAATGGTTACTTTGCAAAACTAAAATTATATAAACGGTACATGTGGACAAATACATTTACTACTATGTTTTTTATTCTATCAGCCACGCGTAACTATTTATATCAACCAACTATACATATTTTTTAAATTCATAAAACGCTAGAAAACGTCTTTCGCCCCTTCAACAGCTCATCTTCCTTCAACTAAACACCAAAAAATTTTCCCCTAATCTCCCTACCTCTCCACCGTCTTTACCCTAACTCTCTCGACACTTGAAGAGTTTGAAATAGAAATTCAATTATACCAAGAAAAGTTCTGGGAGTGAAGAGATCTCTCTAAAACTTCTCAACCCCACCTGCCCACCGAGTTTTTTTTTCTTGCCAGGTCCCAAATAAATGCTCTTTTAGCCCTAACGAGAGACTCATTGAGAAAGAATGGTTTTGTGCACAAGAGGACTAAGTTCATTCTAACAGAAGTTTATCGTAATAGCCACAGTCAAATACCCTGAATATTATAAAACTGTGTGCCGCTTTTTTTATCCTTTAAATTTGGCAAAAATGCCACTATTCGCTTTAAAGTATGAGCTCTTAAAAATTCAAATATGTGTAACAATAGAGCATTTTCAATCACATGACTCGGACCTTACAACGGCCTTAGCAACAGAAGATGTTACAGTTTTTTGCCCTACAGAGGTTAACAGTTACAGAAAAAGACTAGCCGTGGAATTCTTCTATTGGAGCATTTGTAATCACTTGATCCCATACCTAAAAACCGCCTTAGCAACAGATAAACAACGGCCTTAGCAACAGTTAAAAGCCCTACAGTAAGTACACAGTTAAAAGAAAATAACCGGTTGTGACGTCACCTGAAAACACTCTATAAACTGAGATCAATATTTGACAGCATAAGAAAATGTATATTAAAGTATATACAGTATATTTTCATCAAAATTTAAAAACTCATTGAAATAATTTATATCCTTTCACATTGCCAACTACAAAACTTTGCAATTACTCGTACATAATATATAACTGACAATGATATTTGAAAGTGATCCCAATTGTTTTAGTAATTTTTTTAATTATTGTAATGGGTTATTTTATAATTTTACAGCTAGTGTCATATAAAATGATTGCTTAAACAGTTCTCGCCTTAAATACCAATGTATCTGGTGGTATCCAAGGCATTTATTCCGCTTGTTGCAGTAGTTACAATTAATTAGTTTTTCCAAGTTCCAATAAGAGTTCTTAAGAGCACCGTATCTTTAACTCACTACTTCAGAAAGAAATAGCAGAAACTCACCTAGAACTACTCACTACTCAAGTTTTCTGGAAATACACTATAGAGCCTCAAAAAGCATTTTTACGTGCAAACATTCAAGTACAAATGATAAAATTGCAACTTATACTGTTTAGAAACTGATAATCGGTCTGCTTCTTCAATTAAAAAAAAATAGCATATAAGACGTGAAAATATAAAACATGAAACCGAACATACACCACTTTACCACAGACGATAAACGAAAGAGAAAAAAAAAAGGACTCAGTTCCCCAGGCCCAGAACCCGTCCGGAAAAAGTGCGAATAAAGAGGCGAGTAAAAATGGAGTGCTCGCTTTTCGCAATACTGGGGAAATACTCATCCTGCTAATGAACCGACCGAGTCGCGCATTTAAATTGCGCGGGTCGGGTTTTTAATTAGTCGGAGTGCCGAGACGCATTTGACGACGTCCCCGCGTCGTAAAACAGCAGCTATGCTAATGCGGGCGCTTGAAAACCTTCGTCCCAAACCACATTTCGTTCGAATGCTGCAAATGGAAAGGGGCGAAAGGAGACGGGAAAGTACTTGGTTGTGACCACTAATGGTTTGCGTCCGATTTCTTAAAAGGTAGGCTGGACTGGAGTTTTATAAACAGTTCATTTTGAATACAAGAGCAAGGGATGGTAGTCTATAGAGAATAGTGACTTAGAGCAGTCTTAAAAAATTAAAGTCTTGATTTATATATGCATGGTGTTTCATATAAAGACCCCCTAACTCAGTAGAGCCATATTCCATGCCTGAGAGAAATAAAAATGCCCAGAAATGTCTCTTACACAACCCATAGTTTTGGAGAAAATAGAAACAGATAAAAGTAGGTCGTCATATCCGTTGTACACACGGAAAAGTTAGTAGAAAACATGCATCACACATGCATTTTAATAAAAATTTCTAAAAGTGTTTTTATCGTGTAATCACAACTTCTCTTAGCCTTGTTAAGTATAACAATCTAATGTTGGTATTTTTATTTCATAAAATTTTGGAACGGTTTTAAGAGACTTTTATACAGTTTATATCGAATTCCCAGCTTGAAAACAGTGCGACGTATTTACCCTTCACAAAAGTCAAACAGGATACCTAAACCTTCCGCCCTATTTTCCACAATCTCGATATCCGTACAATAAGGCGCTATCTTCGCAGGCATATTGAAATTCTCTGAAGACGTCCAAAAAACTATTTGAACTTCACATTCCCAACAGGGTTTCGTCTGAATTTAATCAACTCCAATTTGCGAACCTTTGAGGTTTATTGAAAACACGCCACGCTCCGAAGGAATACTCTTCAAACACTCGTTCTTCTAGAACCCGCGTAGCTCT
The DNA here is from genome assembly GCA_963680715.1 of Tetragnatha montana. Lineage (NCBI taxonomy): Eukaryota > Metazoa > Arthropoda > Arachnida > Araneae > Tetragnathidae > Tetragnatha > Tetragnatha montana. The sequence goes on from OY796681.1 coordinate 21,472,978, forward strand.
TCTATTAATTCTTCCTGCAGCACGTTTCACTGATTTGAGCGTGCCGCGGAAAAGACTGCCTCGCGTGAATCACAAAAAACTGTTCATTTGTGCCGAATATTGGACAGATCCCTCAGTCACATCCCTCTCGAACCAATAATGCGAAGGAAGTTAGCGAGGTCGTGTAAATAAAAGTAAAAAGCATGTGATGCATACCAAATGCACGGGTGTATCACTTCCCATGGCCTTGTTTCTTTCGATTCAGTTTGAAAAATGAAGATTTGAGAAAGACAGATATACCATCAACAGGACGCTTAGAAGATGCTTAAATGAATTCATAGAAAAGTTTATGGTTTTACTGCTTCTTAGATGAGAATGTACAAGTTATACAATGAAATTTATTATACCTATTCCTTTTCTTTATGTTATTTTCCATTGAATTTATAATAAATTAATTTCTATTACGCCTGAACGGGACTTTTGTTTCTCCTTGGCGTATCATAAATTTATTTTATTTGTATTTTGTAATTTTTTGTTAGTAAATCTTTGTTAAATAAACATGTTATGCAAGGTATGAACTGGATGGGTTTATTCAAAACTATAAGTATATATGTTACGGGCAATGTAATAAATTCAATGGAATTTATCTATCAATGAAATTTATCACTTTGTCCACCTTCACTTCGGGCATTATTAATAATGCCCGATTAATCACTTTGCCCGTAACATATATACAAGTATTGAACTTGAATTTTTTTCCTTAGCGATTTAGTTATGATATTTTCATCTCAATGGAAAATTAATTTTCGTCATTTAAAAAACGTGTAAATTAAAACCATTGGGGTATTAATGGTAGTTCTAAAGTAGAAATATGTCTTAAAATCTACAAGAGTTTAAACATAGCAATTTTAATTCAAAATGCTTTCATTGGAAAATTTTCTTTCTCGAGACTAAATTTGGTACAGTGTTGAATTGTGCCTTTGGATGGCATTTGGTGACCGACAGATGCAAGCATAATTGCAGCCATAAAAGAAGCACGTATTTGTAGCAAATGTATTCATAGCTGCAGAGAACTCTCATGAATATCACCTGACCAATTCCCTTACATCACATCCCCGTCATGCACGACAAGAAAAGAACTAACAAATCAACAGGTGTCTTTCGAAAGGAACAAATATCAAAGGAACAGAAGACTTAAAACAAGACAGAAAAGAATCTTTACTAACTTTTTCTTATGCTTAAATGTGGATTATTTTGTTTTCAATAACAATTCACAAACATAAAGCATTTCTGACTTTAGGTGGGCGGCTGTAACGTCGATTTTAAAACTTTTTAAGGTAATCTTTGCTATGACTAACATAGTTTTTATTTTAGAAACATCTTTTTAATTATTTAGTTGCGAAATTCCTATCTTGAAATTGCATACCATCTATCGCTCTTTGTGGTCTACATTACTGTAAAATTATTCAGAGCAAACCCGTTTCTAAAACCAGAGATGGAAATATATATTTAAAGTTGGAAGAGTATCAATTATAAAAGAAAAAAATAATAATGTAAGTAGTAAAAGATTCAATTAAAGTTTTGCCAAACATCATAATAAGAATTAATCATTTCACAAAAAAGGGAAAAAATTAATCTAATTATTAAAAACTTAGAAAAAATTATCTTCATTCCATAGAGCACTGTTTCTCAACCGGGGGTACGCGTACCCCTAGGGGTACGCCGAGAGTTTTAAAGGGGTACGCCACGCATTCAAAAATCCCGTAAACGTAGCTTAAAATAACTTTTTAATAAGTTGAAATTCAAAAATTTCCTGGGGATGGACCCCCAGACCCCCCCCCTTTACAGTTTGATATATCAATAATTTATGTAATTTTTAAGAGGAGGAAATATTCAGGTGGAGGTTCCAAATATACTCTGGAGGTAGCAAACGGGGCATACGCCGTGGGTATCATACAATAGGTTTCAATTTATTCAAAATTAGACAAAGAATTATTTTTGAATCAAATTTTGTAAAAAGATAGGGTTGAATTATTATCCTAACTGCTTCAAATTAAATTTTAAGGTGCATAGAAAACTTAACTTTTGAATATTGTCCATAATAGCTTTGCAAAATTGTATTTCACTTGGTTATAAATTGAATTCTTTTCATAACAGAACGTTGGTATAAAATTCTATGAAATGTAGGCAAATTAGGGGCAAATATTTGTAAGGGTGGGGGGGGTGGAAATTTTCTTCTTGAAAAGGGGTTGGTGGTCCCAAAAAGTTTGGAAACCTATGATTTAAACTAAGGTGATATTTCAACTACTACCTGCAACTGCATGCGAGGGGTACGCAGGGAAATATATTTTTCCTTTGGGGGTACAATCGTGAAAAAGGTTGAGAACCACTGCCATAGAGTATTTTCAGGTGACGTGACAACCGGTAATTTTCTTTTAACTGTGTACCTTCTGTAGGGCTTTTAACTGTTGCTAAGTCCGTTGCTTATCTGTTGCTAAGGCGATTTTTAGGTATGAGATCATGTGATTGCATATGCTCCAATAGAAGAATTCCACGGCTAGTCATTTTCTGTAACTGTTAACCTCTGTAGGGCAAAAAACTGTAACATCTTCTGTTGCTAAGGCCGTTGTTAGGTCCGAGTCATGTGATTGAAAATGCTCTGTTCGCATTTACAAATTCAAACCCTATTTAAATAGCGGGTAAATATTTTTTATTAATTCAACACATCACCAAATAAGTCTCGACGATTTATTACATAACTGCAACCGTCTTGAAGATTCCCTCCTAGAGAATTTAGATTTCAAACTTGCAAAATGTGATGAGCCATGCAGCCCGTGGATTTACCCTACACGAAAACTGCATTAAACTTTTGACGTAAGAGAATTAATGCCCGCTTTTTTTTCTTGCACGACGTTAATTGGTTGCGGGGACATGGGCGGGGCTTATGTAATACGACCACACGGACTAGCGCTTCTTTTTTGCTAAGCGGTGCATCTGTATAATTTGCTTAGTTAAGTAAAGTGCGAGGTAAAAACTGGAGCTTGCTTTTCCATCAAAATTTCCACGCTGATGGAAGTAGCGTCGCGTCTTTCAGATTAGCGCATTTGGCGTCGACGCTGAATTAGGTAAACTTTTATTAGATGGCTTGGGATGACTTTTACATGTGACGCCTAGACAGCATAATTATAGTTAGTAGGCACGCTGGGAAAATTGCTTTCTGAAAAATCGAATTACCTTTATTATCATGTGCTAAGCTGTGTGTAAAATATTCTCTCTTTTCCACCTGTCTGCTCTCCTCTTGTGTAGATTTTTAGAGAAGTTCATTTTTATTCTAAGAACGAAAGTCAATTCAAAGTTTTAAAGAATAAGTAAATGATACTTTCTGCACAGAATATATGAAGCCTTCAAATATAAGTTGACTTATTGTCCCTTGTAAAATTTAACATACAGTTAAAAATTGAAATAATTAAGAAAATTTTCTTATTTAAGAAATTCATGAAGTAAGTCACTAGTAAACATTTTTCTGGTAAGGAGACCTTCATACATTTTACAAATGGCCTTGTAGAATCTCTGATTATGAACATCTCTAATCAAGAGACTAGTTTTGTATGGAAGGTTGTTCTGGAGTTCCCATGGGAACGTTTATTAAAATTAAGGTGATTCTTCGTTCTTCAGAGAAATATCTACTCATCCACTCATTAGAAGATTCCAGATCACGAATTCAAGAAGGGATGGTTTTGTATTTTTTCTATCTCTCTGCTCAATTGATGGACACAACGAGTGTTTATGTACAGTTTCTGCTGTACACCACCACATAGTAAACATGAATTCTTCCCTTGTTGAATTCGTGATCTTTGTATCTCCTGATTCAAATTGAGTTTATAATTCTCCGAAGTATACTGAGTATACTTTCTATTAATCTCAAACTTTAATTTTTTTTTTGTTTCTTATGACATATTAAGCGAAGCATCGAATCATTTTTACATTTTACCCCAAAAATTCAATATCTCGAAATTTTTTCGATGTTTCTCAGAATTTTATACATACCGATAACATTCCATTATGCAAACGTCACCCTCGTAAGACAAAAATCATGTATTTTGTTGGGTTATAAAACTCGAAAACGAAACGACTCACGAGATGCGCATTCTCAAATACAAAGATGAACTCAGTTTGATAAATAGGAGCTTATTTCTTTTGTCTTCGTCATCCTCTGCAGCAAAAAAAAAAAAAAAAAGAATCCACATGAACCGAGTAACCTTCCACTTTCGGTTCCAATCTCTCCGAGGCCCCCCTACAGTTAGGTGGCATCAGTCTGGCGCACCAATTACCCATTCTTCCTCCTCCATAATCCTAGTGCAAAGGACGCCTTAATTGAACAACGCCAATATAAAAGAACCTCGCCAACAACAGATCCCGTCCGTTTCTTTGTGATAACGGAATGATCTGGTCATATATTAATTACATCTGTCGCCAGAATTGTCGCCAAGGCCGGGGAAAAAAGCCTTGAAAAATGAGTTTGTTTTGTTGGAGAGGTAATTTAATTTGTGACGCTGCAGGGGATATCGCGCCGAGGAGCAGTCCTGCGGCGAAGGAAACTCTAATCATGCGAGGTTTTGGTAGACAGGCTTTGGTGTAATTTAATATGCTGTCAGCACCGACGCAATTTATAACTAACACATAGAGTATGGTAGGAATGATATTTTAACTTGGTTTGGGGGATATACACCGAGGAAACGTTGTATTACTTCTCAGAAAGGGAAATTCGCTTCTGGCTATTGCGTTTTACTTTAGCTGGCATGTTCAGAATATAAATCAATTAGTTTTGTGTAAGATAAGAAATAAAAAGTACTTTTATTAAAAACCACCCTGACCCATAGGGTCCTCATCTTAGAAGTAACAATAAAGGCACATTGACGTATAATGCCGCTGTCAAAAGGTTTGTTTACCATCAAACAGTAACTTTATTTCTAACAAACTTAGGGAGTAAAATTATCGAACCAAGACATACATGAATTACTCATAAAATCTCATAGCACAACTAACTCAATACGTCTGTACATTTCTGTGTAGTACATAGATTTAGGGGTGTTTTTGTTTGATTTTACGAAGTATTTTATAAAGCCCTCCTTTCTTGTATTGTCTTGAAGTTGTGCATTTGAACAGTTTATTTATAAAATGGTCTATGCTCGACACCAGTGTTTCCTGACCCTATGACGTCACTAACAAAGTAGATCCCAGCGCGGTGTCTGAATTTTGAATGAAATGAAGAACGTCAATTTAAAAATATGATTATTTTGTTAAATACATGTCATATAGCATCTTTTTATCACGATTTGCGTACCGAAATCGCTTCTAGTGATCCAACAGGCTTTCTGTTTACTCAGTTTTTCCTTCAGCGTTGTGACGTCACAGGGTCAGAAAACATTGGTGTCGAGTATAGCCAGATATAAAGACAAATCAATTGAAAATTTTAAAAAGCTACAACAATTGAATAATTTTCATTTGATATTTTGATTTCCGGATTAACCGATTGCAAATTAAATGATTGTCAGGCTGTCCTTTAAAAACAACCCACTTTTTAATTTTTTTCTCCATAAAAAGCTTAATAAAAATATAATTAAATCGAACAAAGTAGTGTTGTAACGGCTCATCCTTCCTAACCTTTTAATGCCTAGAATTTTTAATTCCAACTCTCCATTTCAAAATGGCAGTCAATTAAGTGATAATTTGAAAAAAAAAATACTTGCTTCTAAAAAAAACCCATATCTCCTAAAAAAACATGCTTGAAAATACTCAAAAGTTAAGAAAAAATTTTTGATAGAAAAGGGAGTAATTAAGATAATTAAATCCAAATTTATTACAAATTATTTTTAAAATTAACAATGTGATGTGTTTTTCTCCTTAAGAAGTCGTCTTCAAACACAAGGGTAACAGCGTTTTTACTGTTCTACTTCTATTTTCGGATTTTGAAAACGACCTTTTGAATACAAAAACTTAACACAGTTTTTATATAAAAAAAAGCTGAACCAGGATAATTGCCCCTGATACTTTATTTTAACCCCAATCTATAAACTCTCAATATCCTAGTTTAAAGTTAAATTCTAGTAAAGTGCTACCTTTGCATGGAAATGGGTGGTTTTTTTGGTATCCAGTGAGTTTTTTTAAAATACTGAAAAAACTCAGAATTTCTGAAACAAGAATTAAATTTGCATAATTGGTTGTATATCATGGGTAATATTAAATATTTTTCATCATTTTTTTCATTTTTCCATTTATAGAAAAGAAAACAATGGTTTTTTTTAACTCCCGCATGGTTTTCCCCCCAATTCCAAAGACTACAGTAAGGACTCTAATTGGTGGACTAAGCTAAATTTTAATATTTTTTTTCTTATAAAAGTGGTTTATAAATATACGTTAAAATGATTTAATGTCTTTATAACATACAGTTTTGCAATATCGAAATCTATAAAACTAAAGCACATTTTTTGCCAGAAATCTGCATTATCTGCTTATTTAAAAATATAAGTAAAAAAGCAGTTCTTTGACTTCTTTGTACATCCCTTCCACTTAAAATGGCATCGAAAGACAGGGAACATGAAAAGTTAAACTTATTTTAATTATATTAGTGCTGTCCTTCAATTATATAAAATTATGAAACTCTAAGCATTTTAAATTCCTGATTATATCAAAGCCCGCCAAAAATCATCGATATAAATCGATAGTTTGAATTGAAAGTGGAGTTCTTGCATCAACGGCCTCAATTGCAGAAAAAATAACCATGGCGTGTAAAATAAAGGTATATAAAAGAATTTTAATGTTGGTTAAAAAGAATTTTTAATTATTTTTTTTAATTTAATTAACAAAGACCTATTTCGATTACGTTTGTCCGTTGTTTGTTCATTAATCCTCATTGTTTGTAATACTGATGAGCAAAATAGATACTTTGGGGTTGTTCAGGTGTTACGTGAGTATTTTTTGGGGATTTTTTTAACCCCTCTTCTCCCTTTTGGAAGCGACTGCCCAGTCCCCACAAACGCACCACTTTTTGTATTAAACTTTCACTAATGATCTGATTTGAAAAATTTGGGATTTAATATCAACTAAAAAATAATTTGGCTTTAAGTAAAAAAATATACGTTTAAGTACTTAACGTTTAAATCGTTAAATTTTAAATTCAAAGTTATATTATTTTTGAAGATTACCGGAGACATTCGAAAATACGGTGTTTTCTATGTCTTACTTAAGCATCAAGCATGTCCCCTTCCCCTTGTCATCAAAAATTAAGCGCAAACAAAAAACGCCTCTTCCCCATTACGTGTTTACGTAATAATTAAGCGGCTCCTTTTTAAATATCAATTAGATATCTCAGAAACAAGTCACATCACAGATACTTTTCTACATCAAATACAATGTATATCCACTGCATCAATCTCCCCGTCCGTAGACCGGGGACTACTGCGCTCCGCCGCATCCCCATCCCTCCTCTCCTTTCGATCCCTTGGCGGTCGCCAACGCCGCCACTGCGACACTTGGGATGAATGGAGGGCCGCTCGCCTGCGCACTCGCCATTGTTCATTCAGCAGCTCGGCTCCCGCCAATCGCCGCCGCTCAATTAAAGGGCACGGCGGTCACGTGACCCTGAAAAATGGACGGTGCCTCTCCGCTCCATTGAGAAGTAGACCCAGTGGCCTATTTCGAAAGTGGCGGTATTGTTTAAAAAAGGATTGGTTAACAAGAGGAGAGGGTTTTTTCCATGCTCTCATAGAATGCCTTGTTATAAGCCCCTGTTCTCAACTGGTGGTAGGCAAGGGTATCTCTATGGTAAAGATAATAGTTATGCAGCAATATAAAAAAAAATCTTAGACGTCTAAAATTGCGTTTAAGCACTAATTTTAAGAGTTAAATTCTCAAACATTTTCTGGGTGGATCCAGATGCTCTACAGTTGTTGGTATATAACTCATTGTCACATTCAAAATTGTAACGAATGTGACAAACAGTTCAAATCCTAGGATAGTTACATTTTACCCTGTGCATGCCTTTTTCGAAACTAAGCATGGGTCTGAGCAGCATACATTGCATAAAATCGATAAGAAATATCGCATTTGAAAAGAAAGACAAGCACAGACCATCATTAAAAAAGTACTTTGATTCTTGACCTTAGGTGTTAGGTGTACTATCAGACGTACTTTCCTCTTTTGGGGTACAGTCACGTAAAAGATTGGAAATCGATGCAATTTAAGATCTTCAAAATATAAAAAATTGTGAAATAAATATTCCTTACATTCAATTTTATTCAAGAATTAAAAATTTTGAAGCAATTCACAACGAAAATGTGTGTAAAAATTCTCTAATAAATACTACAGAAAACTGAATCCCAATTTGAAAACATGTGCCTTAATCCTTAAGAAATTCCAAATCTTTAAATAGCTGGTTGATACCAACTTAAAAGCAATCGTTTGTTTATTAGACCTTTCGAAGAAAACTCCTTTTCTACTCTTAACTCAACATAAAAGTAATGGAAGAAGAAGAAGAAAAAAAAGTTCTTCGGACATATAAATTAGCCCCATAGGGTCGTCGGTAAACATTCCTCGGGGAAGCGGCGTTGGTCGGCAGCAGATGAAAAGGAACGGAATGAAAAGGAAGAGGAGTTCTCAATCTGAAGGAGATATCTGCTGAATCGTCTGACTTACACCTACACAAAGAGCGTCTCGAGTTGAGGGGGGGGGACATTCTGCCAATCCCTCGGAAGGGGTCAATGATTATTTCCATTTTAAGAGGATAATTCCCTCAAAATGGGGGGGGTGGGGGGGGGGAGACCAGTGACGGTAAGAAATATCAATCCCACACTATGGGCTTTTTTTCTTAGTAGTGATATACTCATTTACAACAAAATTACAACTAATTAATGTAATCAGTCTTTATTCAAAATTTAAAATAATGAAATGGTAAGAGAAACTAGTTGTACTGCAATGAAAGGTGCAAGGCATATATTAAATTTTGCGGAGTGAAAAATAACAATGTAAGACTTAGGAATAAATATTTCGTGGGATAAATATTTCTGTAAAATTTATTATCTTTTTTAATCTTTATCAGTTAATACGTTCATTCTTGCATGCAAGGTGTTAAACAAAATGGTAAGATGCCAAGTATCATTCTAAAATTACAGTAAAAGCTACAAGGCATTAAATTTTAGGAACAAGTGACTTAAATAATTTAAAATTTTTGTTCACAATTTGTTTTGTAAAAGTTACAGAAAATCATTCATACTCCATATAAGAAAACATTTTTGTGTAAATAACTGAAGAAAAAATTTTAAAATAGTAATTATTTTAGTTTCTTGAAACTAAATGTAGAAATCGATCATTTCATTCTCCATATTAAAAATACTCCATATTGAACCCCCCCCCCATTTTTAGAATTGAAAATTAAATTACCTCCGCTTCTAAATTGGTTGCTACAAGGAAAGGGTATCTTCTATTGGATAGTTCTATTAAATCAGGTAAAATATGTGTGTGGTGAAGAAATCCATCCAACATGCTACAAGTATAATCATGGATAGTACTCATATGGCTATAATATTTCCATTATACTAAGTGCAGCAAGCTCCATTTCCCAAATAATTAGTGCTCCCTAAGTTTCATATTTTGGAATAATATGAATAACAATTATTTTCTAAACCCCTACTCGTATGCTTACGAGTACTTTCTAGATTAGGGGGTTATCCAGGATATCAAACGTTCCTTTTGCTCCCAAGAATATTTTCTGGCAAAACAAAGGACGAAGTAGTATTCTTGGCACTGCGAAAATATGAAACGCCGCCACCAGAATACTAATTCAGAGACTATGTGGAATTGAGGAGTTGTAATATCCTGAAAGGAAGATATGTACCATTTCCTGTGTTATTTGTTTGCTGTGATGGGTATGTCACCACGGACGTATCCTATAAGAGGGTCGGGAGTACTGCCAAAATCAAGGGTTGTGCAGATCCCCAAAGCAACTTCTGTTTATTCTATTACTACATACTTTGACGTTCCCGCGTGTACTTGAACAAACGTGAATTTTTAAGCAAACTAAAATATTTCTGTAGTTTGGATAAAGAAATCATACAATTGTAGTAGAGTTATCAAGTTTATCGAGTTTTTGCTTTATTTTTTATTATTTTGGTTTTGTTATTTTTGCTTAAACAATTAGCAATAATAAGAAAAACTTTTTTTTGAAAAAAAAAATGTACGGTACATGTAATAGAATAATTAGGTAACCTTTTTTAAAAAATTTCAGTTCTTTAAAATACCCCAAACAACGTCTGAACAGATAAACTGCTGAAAAAAATTTTGCAGAGTGAAAAATAACAATGTCTGTGACTTATGAATTAATATATAGTGGGGTACATATCTTCTAAATCTAACTAAATCATCAAAATTGCTTTCAAGAGCTTTCACATGCTTTAAATTTTTAAGATTCGAAATACAAATTTTTTACCAAGTTAAACAACATTAAGACGTTTCCTTAAAAATCACCAATAAAAAATATAAATATCAGTAAGACCACAAAAATTATCTAAATCTCATCAGGCTTCTTTTGAACGTATGAAAAAAAATCCTCCCACCGGAAAAAAATTCTCCAGGGAAACAAAACCTCGTTCCCCACATCACTCAAGGCTCCTTCCTTTTTGCACTTCCTCAACACCATTCCTCCGAACGAAATAAATAAATAACTCCATTCCAAAAGGAGAGAGAGAGAGCCTTCGAAAGGGAATCGGAACGAGATTAAATCGAAAGCGATCCTCCAACGAGATAACTCAGCGTCATAAAAGTCTCGATTTGATTTCGCAAACTCGATTCGAGAGAGAATGCTACTGCTTCATTCACGGCAGATGGATCATTTTTATACAAACTGGTTCATAGCGATAAAAGCGAACGCGATATTCATGGGAAAAATTAGTACCCGAATATTTACTAATTCCAGTTCCATGACTAATTCTAACTGATGCTTATCACGCAAGCGGGAAATCAGTAGTGATCTGTTTAAAACTGATAAACTATTCAAAAAGTTGCAATTTAAGTAAAACCTAAAATCTAGTTCTGCCTTGACGTTGAAGTGTCGCTGAGGGGTTTCACAAGGTTTTTTGAGCTAATACTTAATGCCCAGATTTGTAAAAACGAAAAACTGGAATATCTTCCTGAACAAATTTTTGGAATTTTAAGAAGGATCACTCAATTAATTTTTTGAATTGGAATTTTACCCAATTTTTTACTTACAGTTTGTCAGAAAGTAGCATAAAGCAACAATAGAAAAACTTCGAGGAAAAATTCTGAAATTTTGAAAATTTGCCTGCTGTAAAACGGGTATGAAAAAAGTGTTACTGGATTCGAATGCTATCAGTGCAATTCTAAATTTTCTGCCTGAAAAGTAAAAAAATAATTTGACTCTGTAGTAAGGATTTCATTAAAACTTTACCTATTAAAACTTTACATTTTCAAGGGCTAAGCTGCAAGTGTAATCTTGAAGGGATTAGGCAAACAGGAAAAAAATTCTATTTACACTCGTACTCATCTAAGTAAGTAATAAATGTAAACAGGTTAAATATTTTATGGAATTATTTAATCATCTTTAAAGTTGTTGTTGTTTTCGTGTCCATGGACAAACTGCTACTCGATTTCATCTTTAAAGTGAATAAATGTAGCCTTGTTGTCAAACATCCTTCTTATTGGTTTTCAGTACCCTCTCAAGGTAAGGGAGCTTACATTTTGATGACGTATTACCAACAACCATACCTATGATTCTAGTTAAATACAAAGTCTGGCCTGTTTTTTAATGGATTATAAATTTTTTTACCTATATGGTCCGACTCAAGAGGGTCGTAATAATCAAGAGGGTCGTACGCATAACAATGAAAAATTCATCATATTTTCTTACTCTTTTAGCAATAATGACATATTTTTCCATTTCTCAGCCTGTTCACTATGCTTCCAAATTAATTTCGATTACTCCTACCCGTACTTCCAAGGCGTTCCCTCATATGATTGCACAAATAAGACGCAACAAGGCTAAACAACAAGCAGCCGAGTAGACTCTCTCCTTCAAGACGGCGGCCCACCTGCCGCAACCACAACAATCCTCGGCAGCTGGACAAATGCAACTCAACTCCACATCAACAGTGAGTAAGCGGCTGACCTCAAAGACGACCACGATCTGAACGACAGCTGAAACAAGGAATCAGGGGCGCCCGAAACTGCAGCTCTGAAGAATATATCTTCTGTTCTAAGACTATTCAATATTCAGCATTCTTAGAAATCATAAAACACTTAACTTTGTTTTACTCTGTACCAACTATGTATAACTTCCTATCGTACACCACTGAAACTTTAAATTCATCACTAGTAGCAAGGCAGTTGATTAATCTCCACTTATCTAGCTTCCGCACAATCTCATTCACATCTTAGACAATTCCTCAAAGCTTAACTGTTATAGAGTATCAGCAAAACAAGTAAACGTTATCATACTTAATGCATTATTTACATTCGCTGTGTCATTAATCACATAGTGACTATCAAATGTGTTTTTCCTATGGGACCACGACCATAGACGGTTTGGCTAGCACAACCAACCTCGGAATCAATATCATTGAGTTTTTCTAGCGCATAAACCTTTAATGGTTAAAACTAAATCCATGTTTTTAACACCTATTGACGAGTTCAACTGTGTGACGTCAAAAAGCCACCGAAGACTTCCACCTATGTATTTAAAACCAGAAAAAAAAAATTTTCTTCAATGTTATGGAATATAGTATACCCGAAGTGCTTATACAAGCTTTGGTTAACTTCTGGTTGAACTCGTCTATAAAAACATGACAAAATAAGGAACGTCAATTCGTGAACTTTTTGTAAATTCTTGAAAACTGACATTTGAGGCTAGAATATTGGCATAAATGGCTAGATAAGACTAAGAAAACCATGCTTAAAATATATTATTTTTAAAATACAAAAGTTCTACGTAAGCTCAAATGCAGTCATTAATTAAGCTCTATGACTGAAAAAAAAGACTAAAAACGATGATATCTGGAACAAAATAGGGTTTTCTAGAGTTGGAACTGGAATTAATTTATGCTAATGTTCATACTTTCAATGCATTATGGGAAGACCACAAACAGTACTCTATCTCTGTTTACTATATTTGTATTGTCAATAAAATCAAGCCTAGATATAGCAGAACTCATCTAAAATCCTTTATAAGAACGCGGTTTTGAAAAATCCCCTAATTCCAATTTGTCACCACTCTGAGGAAAATCACGAATTACATGGCTCTAGAATTGTAGGAAAGATGTGTACATCTGTAAACACAACATAAGGCGCTGTAATACTGCCACTGAAACGACAACACGCCACCTTATCTCGAGTCCATTGTAAGTCTTTCACATACAACCAGATGGCTATCTAAAGCAAGTAAATGCAAGGAAAGTACCATTCGGATCGGATGAGGTCTATAACCTTTTCAGAAATACATAGAACCGTGCTTTACTGTCTTTTTAGTGATTGTCGACGTCTTATCTAGGCGATGAATCAGACTATTTTGAAAGTAGTTTTCTTTTCAAATAGTACAATTTCTTGTGTAACGTCTATATTTGAATCGCCAGTTTGAAAAAGGGAATAAGTCCAAAAAATGAAAATTTGATTTTTTGTGCTCAAATATATCCCCAAGCTTTGCTCTACACATAAGTGGAAAGAGGTGGAAAATAACTACCTTCTATAGACATAGCAGCCCCTTGAGTTTGCGAAATCGATGTCCATTCAATGTATTTTTTAATTTGATTTGTAATAAAAGTTATTTTTCTTTCTTTTCTTATTCTTTGTTCTTTAAATCAAGCCAAAATAAAATTTGCTTTTAATTTAAAAGTGTTTTGACCTTTTTTTTATCCAGCCATTCATATTCACTAACTTTATTTGACTCAGTTTCAATGTAATTTTGAATTTTATTTGTCTTAGTCTTTCCATTTCTCCCTTTTGTATTGTGATAATTAATCATAAATATAATTTAATTAACAATTTAAGTTGTTTTTAAGCTTTTACTTCAGTTGAAATTTTATAAGGTTGAAAAAGGGAATAAGTCCATCAACTTTATGGTCCTGAATTTCCAGTAAAAAAATTGGTGGGTGTACAACCAAAATTCCATTACTTATACTACAGTTTTTTTCGGATTTCTCAAAACTTTGTTTTTAGACTTATTCCATTTTTCAAACGGACGATTCATTTCTGCCCGGTGTATATAAATAATATATTCATGATATTATTCATGTGTGAGCTGTGTTTTAGATTTTTTTTTTAAATATCAATGAATATTTTTTTAAAAACTCAGAATCCCCTTAGAGAATTACACTTTTTGCATCATACTTTTCATTTTATATAGAATAGGGACATAGATCTCCAATGGACACTAGGGATTATTTCCCAGGAAACCAATAGACATTTGTTTTTATTCGTCTGGGACAAATGCCGGGGTAAAACGAGTTCACCCCAGGAAATTTCGAAAATATTATTCGTACACATTTGTTCTTCGCACAACTTTGAACTGAAAGGAAGAGTAGATGCTCACTAGGTAAGAATTTTATTTTTAACTTCTTCAATTTTCGATTCGATTTTACATTTTTTCCATTAATTTAACAACCCATTTTTGCAATACCAGAAAGAAAGAAAATTTAAAAGGGTTTTTTTCCGATGGGGAAGGGAGTTTCTTAAAATATATTACGCACATCTTGTGATAAATTTTATATAAATAGTATAACGATTTGAATTAGATTCAAATAGCCTACAATGCAATCATCTGTTAAACTATCGAAGGCATTTGAAATCATGCAAATATGAAATAGTTCTGACAACTCCAAAATATATGTATAACTGTTCCGAAAATGCTTACAAAATAGTCTATTACACGCAAATACCCTGTAAAAAATCCTATAAATTACATTTTAATCAGTAATTTTTGAACGACACCTGACTTACGACGTATTTCGAACTATGAGTTACGTCTTAAAAATAAAACTTTATGTTGTAAAAGGATAAAGTGTGATAAAAATATACCCAAAACTTATTTATTTGCACAATTTTCAAGTTTTTTTTTTAATTATACTTACTATTTGATATAACTATAAAAAATTAGAGTATCTCTTACGAGTTTGTAAAAACGAACGGCGACTGTATACTATATCATCAGTTTGGAACTGAAAATAACGACTGTGTAGTGTATCGCCGATTCTCTCTAAAATATTTCTAAGCATCACCGATTGACGCTCACAGAAGGGCACTTCAGCACCTAAGCAATCCAAATAAATCCCATCAGAGCCACCCCAAAACAAAAGAGCACAGCATTCCTGCAAACGGCGGAACAACTCCGAAACGGAACTTTTCCATTCGAGAATGCATCTTCCCTGGCATTCGAAAAGGAGGTGCTCCGAACGAAAGCTGGCTCGAATCTAATTATAACCCGTTCGATGCGAATTCTTTTGCATCAGAAATGACTTATTAGGGAAGGCGCGTTAATTGCTGAGGGCCGACCCCTTTCCCTGTGTCGGGGAGGCGCGAATATTATTAATGGGGATTTGGAATGAACGTCGTCGTTTCGGGAATGGGAGAAAGGATGACTGGGTTTATCTTGACAATCAAGGCGGCTATGGATACAGCAAAGTGAAAAGGAGCTTTGGGAGGAATGACGTAGAAATGAATTGGGTTTTAAGCATTCCGGATGCTGCGAGAGTAGATATTTGTTAAAAACTTTTATTTTAATCTATATGTTTTGATGATATGTTCAGTTGTTTATAGAAAGGCTAATGCGAAATTTTTCATTTCTCTGGAAGACCCAATGAAATATTCCATGGAAAGTGAAGTTCTAAAAACTTGTGTAAACTTAAAAACGAAACCTCTCCAGTTACGTATTTTGGGCATCCCTCGAACGTTAGAAAGAGATAGAAAAAATACCCTTTCACAATTAAAAGATAATTATTTAATGCCAATTTCAAACTTTTAATTCCTCATTAAAATTTTCTTTGTTACTATTAGAACACGATTTATCCTGTATGCTTTGCGGATGGAGCTTGGATATCCCAAGTGGCATTAGAAACTACAACAGAACAACGATTTGAGCTTTTATATTTATTTTTTTTTGGAGTGGAATTTGTAGATTTTACGGTAGATATTTGAAAGAGAAGTTGGCATTGAAATAATTTGCTCGTAAATTTCCATCAATTTATTAGATTCTTTTTTTCAGAATATTCAAGGTCAAATTAAATTTTATTAAAAATATTGACTTATTATATTTTCACATTCATGTTAAATATACAAAGTATGCAATAATATTTTAGGGAAATTGTTGTAGTAGAAAAATAGGACTTTACCAGGAAGTATATTTCGTTAGGCTGCAGGATATAATCTTAAGCATGTGTACTATTGTATCACCTTTAAGCTATGGCAGTCCCTGATTCGTGCACTCAACTTATATACTAAGAGCCCCACTGGTCCACATGTGATGCCTTTCCTGAAAGAACTCCTAAGAAAAATCTCTCTCGATTCGCAGTTTCCCGAGCTCTCCCGGAAGCCTGAGGGCTTCCTTAATTCTCTTCCGGGAGCCGGATTCCGGGACCTTAATTATGCAGGGTTCTTTCCCTGGTGGCTCGCGTGTGTAGTGGCAATCACTTCAATGCCAATCTTTGTTAGAACCGAGAAATCTCACCAAATATCAAAAGAGAAAACGTTCGAGATTGATACGGCAAATGGACTACATAATTTCTCGATGGTTAACGTTCTGAGAACAGCAATAGATTTAGCGATATCAATTTAACTTTATCATAGGAACATGGGGAATTTCTAAGAACCCATCATTCTGAGCTGCTCAGTTGCTAGCGATTAAGGACTTTTTATAATTCTTTTTTTTTTTCAATTAGGTTCTTAAGTAATCTAAACATTTTGCATGAGAAAGAATATGATGTAGACACCTAACATTTATTATCACCCCTTTTTTATAGTCCAAACCCAATAAATTATTTCATACATAAATATAAGTTATCCGCTCGATATGACTGCCAATCTGCTTTTTCCTAGGTTCGAGAAAAACATATTCTAAGTCGTTGAGAATGCTAGGCATTTTAATAGATTCTCGAAACTGATAGCTTCCTTTTGAACAAAGCTATTGGAATCAATAATTACGAATGTCGGCTTTGGCATGGTCTGTAGCATCACTAAATGACTCCCAAAACAACCTTAAGTGAAAATGGCCAAAAAAAAAAAAAGCAGATTGGCAATTTTGGGGTGGTAGTAAAACGATATGTTTTATAACTATAATAGGTACACTTTCAAAATAAACGATGATTGAATGGCCTACTTTGCTAAAGTTTAGAATTATGTAATGCCGAGTTAATAAAATTCTTCTCATTTTAAACTAAGTGTAGGGTTACAAAGCTATACCGCACCGTTACAAAGTGGCTGTTTATTATGTTGAAGCTTCGCTTTTCCTAGAGTGACCCACCATTACATCCAATTTATCGCCACTCGGGTCAGTGGTGGTATACCTTTTCCGCAATCGCAGCATTGTCTTTAATGAAGGGCTACGAGGATGCAATAAAAATGAAGGAAAACACTCCGCTCCGAGTAAAATGTTGACCGAGGTTTTCAAGGAAGGACTCAAAAGTGTGGTGGACAGGTCTTAACTTTTAAATTTTAGAGATTAAAGGGAGGTTTTTATACAATAATTCTATTATTTTTAGATACCTATAATTCTAGTTGGTTTTATATTTCTTTGGTGGTTTGGTGAGGAACATTAGAGAAAGTTAGCTTAAACTAAGCATTCATTATTTATTAACACATGTTTCCACAAACAACTTCATCTCAAGTCATAATGTCTAACATAATTGTGTGCATTTGTGGAATCTGTTCCTGTAGGGCTTGGTTCTGGCTTTAAATATTAAAGTTGGGATATTAAGTAGTTTCTTATAATATAGCTCTTAAAGTAGTTTAGAAAAAGTTTCCCCACCGCCTTAATCTAAATTAACAGATATATTTATCTATAAACGTAAATCAACCCTAATTTTTGACAAATACATGTAGATGTTATCACATTTTAAGCTCAACAAAAACTAATTTTAAATATATACATATAAATATATATATATATATATATATATATATATAATTTTTATAACAGTTATTCTTTTTTTTCAGGTTTTTCCCTGCAGATTTTTAGAAAAAAGTGTTAGTTATTTTTACTGAATAATTGAACAGAAAGGTCCCTTCATTTCAAATCCGATTCTCATTAAATAAATATTTATCGTTTTTAGTAATTTACACTCAACCTGTTTGATTTTATTTAAATCTCAATAAATTTAACTACACCTGATATCCTAACAGTTTCTCTTCTTTTGCTATCTTCAATTCCATCTCTTCAATCCTTCTCAAAACAATTTTAATTAACCAACTAACACAAACCGCTTTCTTATCTCTAAACCATGCTGTTGTTGCCGTTTTACTTTCTGGAAGATTTATACCAATTGAGATTACAAAGCACGCGACTGAAATGGGAAATGGATCTCGTGATTCTTTCCCCACAACACCGATTCTTGAAGAAAGAAAGGAGGGAGTGCAAAAACGGTGGGTCTAACGGTTTCCGATAGCGACCTGTAATCAGTGTTCCAGTGCGTGCGCCCCCGTAGGGTCTTTAATTGAATTTCTCTTAGATTATTGCGTGTGGATAGCTAGGCAGGAAAAGACCTTTCACGGGGTAGATGATTAGTATGGTAATGTTTTGGAGATGGAAAAAAATGGACTTTTGACAGAGCATAATTTCAAACAATTGCCCAATTTATTGCTTGGAAAATAAAATTATTTTTAAGTGTCCACCTATTGGGTGAGATACTGATAATATCTTCTCTAAAAATATTTCAGATGATTTTTATGTAAAGAAACTAGTTAAGACTGGGACTGTTTAAAATTCGTTGATGTCAACTATTTTTGAAATTACTGACTATTCATAAAAATGTTAAAGCTAGCATGCATGTTGTCTACCGAAGAGTTTTTAAGCATGTTATCACACTTCTTCTTCTTAAAGTTCCACTTTAAGGAATTCGCTTTAAGCTTTTTCTTTCTTTAAGCTTTTTCATTTTTTTTAGATCATAATTGATGATAAGTATGTTTTTATGTATTTAATAGTTCAATAATTTCTCTATTCTAAAAGAAAAAGTATATGGTGAACGGTTTCCAGAGAAAAACCTTTTAATTACTGATCCGTATAACACATTATGGTATCAAAGTATTCGTATTCTTTTGAGGTTTCCGAGTAAGCTATTAGAATTTCGAAAAAAAAATTGTCAATTCAAAAATATTTCCAGTTTATTAGATTGCAGATAAGGTAGCAGTAATGTAGCAAGCAAAAGTCAAACAACTTATCCATCCAATCACAAAGATCAATTGACGCTATATTTTATGATGAAATAAATTCATTTCACGTTTTACTTTTTCAAAAAAAAATATATTTCGAAGACTGATAAAAGTGTTACAGAAACATTCAACTATAGCATTTAATACTAGAAATTCACACATTTTGCCTAAAATTTATAAAATTAGTGTGATAACCGAAATTATCTCTTTGTAAACATTGAGTGTCATGTAAGTTTTGTCTTTTATTATTTTCAATGACTTTAAAGGTATTGTTTTGTTTAACAGTTCTGGGTTGAAACAAAAATATGAATGATAAAAACACTAGGTGTATTGTCGAGTTACTATATACATACAATATTAAATTTTAAGGATTCATTCAAGACCCTCTATATTGTATAGATGCTTGATTACCTAGCTAGCTTATATACGTATACGATTGTTAATCAAGATAATTAGGATACATTTGAATTTTTAATTGTAGATTTGTAATGAAGTTTTATTTTTAATAATAGCTTGAAAAAAAAAGTTTTTAGGCTTTTGCCGTAAATTTTTCAATAATTTTATAGGGTTGTCAACATACACATTATATTATATATATAGAAAATATCTTAAAAACTTTAACATTCTTTGAAACTACATCTCTTCAAACTGAAAAGTAAAATAAAAACGAAACTATTTTTATATTGATAAATAAGCATCAGCATGTATTTATTGAAAGATTTAAAGTATCAACAAGTACTTGGAAACTTTCTATATTATTTGGAAGAAGTATTGGAGTATTGTTGGAAGTTTTTATCGAAGGAAATTCAACACAATTCACAAATTCATTTCATTTTAAAAGTTTTGTTGAAATGAGAAAAAATAAGAACTGAATTTTGCACAATAAGTAACCTCAAATTTCTATTCTGCAAAACTCAAAGAATGCTTTAAACTTTACGAAAAGTTTTTAAAATGTTTCAAGAATGGATTCATAGTAAGACCGTATATCTTCATAAAAACATTTCCAAACTTTCGAGATAAATATTTCTCCATTTTAAATGTAAAACGTAATGTATTTCAAACTTTCTTTTATTTGGTTTATGAATTATCTTCGTTGTAAATTTAAAAATGAAAAGGGAACATTATTTGATAAACAAATAAAACGATGACTTTTAACAGCTTTTAAATTTTAGTAGTTGAAAAATTATGTAAAACATCTTTGAAGCTGTTCCTATTTATTGGTTTGTTATCTTATTTTCATACATTAAAGCACTTTAATTGAGTTTCATGTTTCACACTTTTCATGAAGAAATGTAGCGTTTTCCTACCTTTAAATAACCGAGCTGATTTCCCTTAAAAGTTAACGCGATTATTTTAAATATAATGAGCTAAAATTTATTAGAGAAAATGTATATTAGGACATTAAAAATATAACCTATGGTTATAGCTTTCAATGGACATCTTTCATGTAAATACTTATTGCGAAATTGCTATTTTTTTAAGAAGATAATATTTAACCCAGATCACACACTTTCTTGCTTAAATGTAGGTAATTCCTTATTTTTTTTAGATAAATTTAGATGTTTATTCAACCCAAGAGGCTCTGCAAAATCCTAGAATTTTAAACCATAATGCAGTACTAAAGAAAATCATGCTTTAAATCATAAATATAGGATTGAACCTTGTGTAAAAATGTATTATGGCAGAGTCAAACTTAAGGAAGTTAAAGTATCAGAAGCATCACAGCTTTATTCAACTTCTTAAAGTATCCATTTGTGACCAAGTAGAGAGTATTGGTTAGTTTAACCCTTTCAGTCCTAGCCGCCCCAAATTCTCCATAGGATTCAATAGTAAATTTGGGTGGTTTAGGATTGAAAGGGTTAATCCCTTTTACGTGAGCAGTTTTACGTGCAACTTACATACTTACAGAATATTTAATGTTTTATGTACTGATCGAGAGGGGGAGCGTAGTTTCATTGGAGAGATTTAGGGTGGGTTTCTATGGCTCGGTAACGCGACGCTATTGTATAGCTACTACGCGTATAGAAAATTTCTTATTAATGATCACGTAGCTACATACGTAGTAGAAACAAAACCCAATATAAGGATAAAATTCTTATTTCATTTACTCGCATCGTTGAAGTGAACAAAAGGGAAATCCCTATGCTTTTTTACGATCATGTCTAGCTTACAAAGAAATATATTTAAACCCCCAGTTTATTTTAGAAGAAGCTTATAAGTAAAAGGTGTAAAAAATATAAGTCACGATCGCAAAATAAATTCTGCAACTCCCGTATGAAAGTATTCTAATCATGAATTACAAAAAGAAAGGTTTCAAAGTAATTTTGATGGATATAAGGAGTAAAAAAACATTTTTTAAAGCCATGCTGGAGATTATTGATACGTATACGTATCGCTACAGAAAACTATCACCAATTGTTTTACAAGAATAAGAATCATAAAAATTCACCGAATATATGCTTACACTTTATTTATTAAGCAAAACCTTATTCTCTTAACTCTGTTATTAAATTTGGGAATAAAACACAATTGTTTTGAGAATTTATTGTTAAGGGTCAACAATATCTTCATGAGACTTAACTGCGATTTTAAGAGCAAAAGTTAATGATGGGTGGAATTAATTATCCCACTCTCACTTAAAAGCCACATATTAAAGTGTAAAGTCAATTTTAGGGTTGATTTGGGCTTTTTATCTGCTCACGGGTAAATTCTCCTACCAAAGTGCGTACTCTACATATAGGGCTTATTTACCATGCTGTTGGCGTCGCGCTATTAACAAGTTTATAAGAACCCAACCTTGAAGTTTGAGTATTGTAATTGTGACGAACCAATAATCTATCTACCAAAAGTATAACCCATTCGTTATTGAAAGCCCTAGTTGGTTCAAAAGCCCTTTTAAAATCCTCCCTCGTTGAAATGGACTTCAAACATCGATTTTCGCAGGGAACGAACTCTTTTAAACAACACCGTAAGTTGTTCGGACACTCAGCAGATCTCCAGGCGTAGAACGTTGTCGTGTCACGTACTTCACTGATAACTTCTAACGATGCCAGTGCTAACGACTCGCTCTTTGTTCAATTTTGGTCCAAAAGTATCTGGGAAAGGGACGAAAAAACGTCCCTTCCTGAGCCCCTTCCTAATTCTTTTTCGACCCTCTTCGATACGTTTCGGTTAATGGTGGCATGTTTTTGTTGGGGATCTTCTTGGTTGCTCGTTTAGTGTTTGGTTGAGATTATGAGAAGTTTTTGTGAAGGACAATGTTATTTGTATTGATCATTGAACCTGTGGGGCGTATTATGATTCAGTGGTTTCAGTCTCTTCTTCAATTTTTTTATTAAGGACAGACATTGTGAAAATTGGCGAGGTATTAGCCCGTTTACAATACCATCAAAAATATTTGGAAAAATTATTGTGAATAGAGTTAAAAAGGAAGTTGAGCGAGTTCTTAGAACTGAAGAGGCCGATTTTCGTACTGGTGACAGTACAATCCGAAACATATTTACATTGAGAAACATAATCGAACAATGTCTTGAACCCAATGCTACAATTTACTTGAATTTCATTGACTTTAGCTTTCGATTCAATTATAAGAGACAAAATATGGCGAATTTTAGAACTTTATGGTATACCACAGAAATTCATAAGGATTATTAATGAACTGTATGGCAATAGCCAAGCTTGTTGAAGTGGATGGAAAACCAACATATTAATTTTCTGTTAAAACTGGAGTTGGACAGGGGTGTGTCATCCGGACTTTTATTTATTATCGCTGTAGACTGGATAATGAAAGAACCAACTTAACTAGATCAGACATTTGTAGGAGAAGCAAAGCAAAGGACGCATAAGTTAAATTATATGTTTGGGTTATAAGTTATAAGACTAAATGTTATAACTATGCTTAAAATTTACCAGACAATAGATGTGAGACTAGCTAAAACACCCTACCAGTGAACCAGTAATATCAGTATTTTCGTCCAGGTAAGTTTCTTTTCGGCACATTCTTAAAACACCTAGTATTTCTGACAAGGCCATCCCAGGAATGATCTTCTTAGTTAATCGATAAGTTTCCTAATGGCATTTTACTTCACGCAATTTGGCTAAACTTTGCTAAACTATACCGTATTACATAACTTTTGCTCAACTCTGTGAGAAAAAAAAAGAACCGAGTTCACTTTCCTCGCTATGCGTTAAAACCTGCACCCATCATTATCTTAAAGCTCGACGTTTCCAACACTAGCACCACACCGAATACACATCATTACCATCAGTTATCGGAAGCCGGACCTTCCTTCCTGGAGCGTCCTATTACACGGCCGAAAAAGAAAGCTCTTTTCCAACACCCAACAAAAGGACCGACTTCGGAACCAAGAAAAGGGCAGCGACGCGCGAAATATTGTCGAGTCTCGGCGGACAAAGTGGATGGGACAATTAAAATATCAATTAGCAGCCAAGGGATCGGGAGTTTTAATAAGAGGAGCAATTAGCGACGTCCTTCTTTCTGGAGGGATTTTTTTATGGAGATGGCCCCTTCCTGTTGCGATAATGAGGAAGACGACGATTGTTCGGTGCTTGGTGTTGTGGAGCTAATTGCGAGCGTTTTAATGTGATTCCAAGCTACGATTCCAACCTTTCATCCATCTTGCCCCTAAGTTAGAAGAATTCACATATCTGAATGCACCTCTCCAGCAAGTGCTTTTTTTTTCGATACATGTGTTAGATTGATAACTTTTACAATAGTCACAATAGAGGTAAAAATTGCAGAATCATATAATATTTTCTTTAAACCTACACTATTTCATTTTGAAAAGTGGAATTGACTTATATAAATCCTTGTGTTCGTCTTTGAATGGGGCCTCTTTTAGGAGGGTCGAATTTAGTCAAAAGCGAGAAAATTTACGGATGTATTATATCTGACCGGATGTGCCATGTCCGGGCAGACAGAATTCAGTCACCAACAAGTTGCTTATCGGGTTCAAGGCGTTTTATATTGAAAGAAAGTTGCGTTTTGTTTCAGTTCATTTATGGTGAGAAAGCTGTGTCACTCATTCAAAAAATGTATTTTCATACTTTTCTAGTTAGAAACATATATATTTTTTTAGACTTTACACATTCAGAAATATTTATGAAGTATAAGTTACCCACTTATGTTGATATCAAAACTCAAGCATGCTTAATGAAAATAATGCATGTAAAGTATAGCGCAGAAAGATCTACGTTTAGAAGAAAACTACAAAAATTTAATTTAATCTTTGATGGGAGATTATAGCTGAATCTGTTTTTTTCAATTGGTACCTGTACAAAATTGATCAAGTTTTTAATTAAGTACGCAGGCTGATTCTGCTGTATAATATTTTAAAAATCCGAACTGCAAAGTAGATTTTTTAAAATAATCATTTCAATAAATTATTTAAAAAATTTTATGCAAATCTATATATTCATGACTAATGTATAGAAACTAGGAAATAATGCAAAATATTAAATTATAAAAACACATTTCTAAAATTGTTTTTGTAGTTTTACTCATTTTAAAACATTTTCAATGTAACAAGAGTAAAAGGATTGATATTTGTTATTGAAGCAGTTTCTTATGCTGTGTTTTTGCTGAGATTTTTCAGAAGAGTGAGCATTTTTTAAATATCCTAAAAATGCCCACTAAACTTATATTTTGATTTTTTTTCTGTATGAACATATTAAGACTGTTTTGAGGTCGTTTTACTATAGTTTCATGATCCTGTAAGCTTCAACAACAATCTTGACTAAAACTAAATTATCAAAAGATAGCTGAGAAAAAAATAAGTCCTTAATTTCAAAATATTGTAATATTTCGTAATTTTAAAATAAACACACCTAAACCTGTAGCATAGATCATACTAAACTAGGTATATACCGCTATCTTTTCAGGAATCAAACCTCTTTCACTTCAAAAATTCTACATGAAATCTGTGCTTTACAATAAACCAGCGAAAGAAAGCAGACAGCACAATTCAGGATATCAATGGCATGTTAAAGATATCTTAAACAGAAAAAAGCTTGAAATTCCTCTTTTCTTTCATCTTGGTGGGAAGAATATGAAATAAAAAAATTTTCGACGGGAAAAATATCTTTCTCTTCATCTTCTTCGTTGATGCGAGATAGGCATGATGTATTGAAAACTCGTCTCGTTAGGACATTATTCGATTCCTCGGTCTACGCCCCATGAATCGATTATTTTTAGCTCACTCGATTATCGAGCTCTTCATAAACAAAATTTTCCATCTCTACAGGCAACAGATCCCTAACGTAAAATATATATTCCAAGAGGATATCGGGCCTTCTCGAAGACTGATTGAAATTATCTTCTTGTCTTGTTACCCAAACATTTTTGAAAAAAAAAAGTTGAGGGATTCAGAAAAAAATGTTTCTTAAGCTATAAGGTAATATGAGTTCGTAAAATTCGAAATTTATTTTTTGCACTTTAGGTAGTAAAATCTACAATTCGTTATTGATTCTTCCTGAAAGATGATCAAATTCCATATACTGCGTAAGGGTACGGAATTCTTAAATAAAAATTTGAGGATACAAATTTAAATTTAACAAGATTTTCTGTAGAATCTCATTAATTGAAAGTTTTACTTGCCTCCCCAATAAATCCAACTAGACACTGTAAAAATTCTTAGACCTAGAGCTCTAGAATTGAGAAACGTTCCAACAATATAATAAGGAATTCCTTACTCCTAAAACTTCATTTCCCCTCAAATTCCCAGAGACTCTTCCTATCAACCTGTTGGCTTGTTCTCTACAGTAAAAGGATCACGTAAGGAAGATATCAAAAGCGAAAAAGCTCAAAATATTGATTGTGTGGACTTGTCTTAAATCCTATTACATTGGAAGAGAAAACTACTTTTTTTTTCGAATGCTTAATTTTTTTAAGGACGACGAGATGTAAAAGGAAGTACTAAAAGGAAATCCCAAAGGGGTTTTCTTACAAATGCAGAAGGAGTTGCTATTCCGAGCTTATATTACAAGCAACAAAACAAGTAAAATGAAGGAACAAAAAGGGGATTAAAAATATAAGAACATTATTTCTCTAACATTCAAAACATGTTGGTTGTTAGTGCTTTAAAAAATGCTCTCGTCTGTTTCATAAAATATCTTAAAACTAGATTTTTTTTCAGTCAATATCAAACATTCAAACAATTCAAAACATTCATCTATGTTTCACACGAACATCCTTTGGTTTAAAGATTATTAGGTAGGTACTACAAAATCTACAAACTAGTATATAACCGTTTTAAATCTGGCATTCGTAAAATTTTCCAAAAATATGATATAATGAGGAATATTTTGTGATACATTTACTTTTTTCACTGGTTCTGTTTACTTTGAAAGTGTTAAAATAAAAACTCTTTAACATGGAAATTGAACTAGTTAGAATATACTGTAGTTATGGCGAAAAATACTTTGGTATATTATCATAGTTTTTCAGACATTCAGGTACTGAAATCACACTGTACCCCCATTGCTACAAAAATTTTGAAAAAACAATTGCAATTGAAAATGTTTCAAATTCATACTTAACCACGGCTTACTAGATACTTATACAGGCTAGTCGAGTTTTAAACAATGAAAACCATTTGACAACTTTTCCCGCTTGGAGCGCTACAAGACCTACCTATATCACCCACCGCCTTTAACACTGTGGATATGCTTTGCCAGTTTGTCCAGTATTGCCATCTGGATGTCCAATGATTTCCGTACTCGGCTAGCCTGTATAAGTATCTAGTAAGCCATGCCTTAACAATAATACTCAACTACTGTTTATTTTTGCTATCAGTGATGAATGTCTTATTGAATTATTTTCTTTGCCCATTAACAATGGCTAGTATTACTAAAACTCCAGTAATACTAAAAATTCTTAATTTTTTTAGGTACAGTTCATGGCTAATGTTGATACGATGTTATAAAGGCTTTAAAAGATAAAAGGTACAGACGCAATATATTGCATGGTAAGGTAAAAAAAAAATGAACACATGATGACAAAACGTAAAATGAGGGATCAAATGTATTGTATGTATTTTTAAAAAATGTATAACTCAATTGACCTAAAAACGTCAAAAACATTTCAAAAGAACATATAATTAATATTTTACTCTTAAAAATTGCACAGAACTCAAGAGTAAATAGCTTACCAGATATAGAGCGTGTATTGAAACCCTGCTAGATGGTTTTTGTGGATGGTTTAAATTTATTTTTCTTACAAAAATACTCGAATTAACGAAAAACGTCTTCTATAAAAAATTTTAAATTGTATTTTTAATTCACATTAAATAATTAAATTATTTTTATATATGCGTATGTTTATTGATCCATTAAATTATCAAAATTCTATTTTTTATCAAAATTTTTTTTGTCGGAGTTGCCAAATGACAATACGAAACAAAGAACAAATGACAATACGAATATTTTCGAGTTAATATTAAACGTTTTTGATAAAGTGCAATCAAAAGCAATAATTTTTAATCTATAATATTAAAAATTAATTACCAAAAAAAAGCATATAAAAAGTTTGCGCTCCGTTTTTTATTATTTTTTTGCAACCAAACTCCCAAAATCTGTCGTAAAGTGTTTACTAATATAAGCAGAGTATAGTCGTAAATGTAGGTGAGTAGCCTATAGATGAGTTCAACTGGAAAAACATGTTACTTTGACGAGGAATCTCTCAAACTCTTCCGGTTCAAACACTATATTCGGAAGTTTTCTTGGGACTCATGATGTTTCATGACAGTTGAACTCGTCGATATTTCTAGCAAATAATATAAAATGGTATTGTATTGTTGGTATTGTATTGGTATTGTTGTATATGATGATTAATAAAAAATTAGAAACATAATTTATGCAGATTAAAAGGTTTGCCTATAAAGTCAGTTTTTAGACTGGAAAATAACGCATATTATCATAATATCAAGCACTATTCAATCGATCAGATATCATTAAATTAAAAATAAATGGTTTAGAATGTTTGCCTTTAAAGATCAGGTGATACGAACTGGAAAAGTAACGCTATGAAAATTGTCAGTAAGAGTTTTTTATTAATGACTGTGTAGTTTTTAACTACTAACTAATATGCTCAAGACTCTTAGACACTGCATTAATAAATACAAAAATAAATCTGTACTTTAAAAATATTTAAACAAATTGAAAGCATAATAATCTATCTTTCCATTAATTTTACTAATTAATAATAACATTTCATTTATTATATTCAGGTAAAAAATAAACTGAAAATAAGTTTTAAAAAAAGCTTATGATGAGCAAATTAAGAGGTACTGAGAATTAAAAGCAAGTCCCTTGAAAAAAAATACCTAAAGCAAAATTAAAAGCTTTTTTGTTCTATGGGTTGTGCAACAACATTTTTCTGACCGTAATTTTTCACATAACGGAAATAGGAAGTTCTCCTTTCCATCAACGGAAGTAAGTGAAAATCCAGACTTTTTAATTCGCCTTTGTTCGAAGAAAAATCTGAGTAAAGAGCTATTTTTAGATCACAGAGAAACACTCTTCTACGAAAAGGGAAAATGTGCATAAAGAAAATATATGCTAATCATTTTCATATGTTCTAATAATAATGAAAATAAAGATGTTTTAAAGTTATAGAGTGTACCACAGGGGAAGATATTGTACTACCTCGGACCTTTTTTTACTTTTTGCCCTGTATTTTCTTGTTTATTGAAAATAAACTGATAAACAACTTTTCCTCGATACTTTAGCCTTTCATACACGAAATAGATTTTTTCCGGAATTTTAATTGAAGTATTTCAGTACGTAATTAATGAAAGAAGAAAAAACTGAAAATAGGTCCAAGGTGCAACACCGGTATTGTTTTAAGGGTAGTGTACCTTGGACCTATGTAAAAAAACCCTTTAAGTTGAGCTTCTAAACTTAATAAAATGTTTGTAAAGAACTCAAGGAAGAGCGAAGTGCTCATGGAAACATCCAGATAAGCTTATAGATTTAGTTGGAGCTTTTTTCAGCATAAAAGTTAAAAAGTTCTTTATCACAAAATTATAGACTTCCCTTAAAATTAGTGTTAGTCATGAAACTAAATCTTACCCTGCTTTTAAAATCAAAAGACCAATATAATAAAAATCAGTACAGTGATTCTTTTTAGTAACTCAAGGTAGTTAGTGTATATTGGATAAGTCTAAGCAGGTACAATGCTCTCCTTAGGCCCGATAACATATAGTTTACTAAAAATGTCTGATCAACATGTTCAGTTTACCCCCAACCCCATTTTAGGCACATACTATTATAGCTGAAACAATACAATATAACATTATATAAAATTCCTGCAAAACATAATCTGTAAATTTTTAAACTATAAGGGAAATGTTGCATAATATTCACTAATCCTTTTCCTAGTTTATTGAAAATTTCTTCCAGAATTATTGCTTTTTAAAAATGTTGAATATTAATGCATTTAAGAATTTATAATAATTCCGTATTTGGACTGAGTTATTTGAGATAATAAAAAAAATTATTTTAAGAACTTATAATTATTTAAAGGTTGTAAACCACAATAAAAATTAAAATATATCAAGTTATTCCTTTTTAGTTCAAATCAATATTTGTATTTAACTTTCCAGGTTTTGAAAACTTTTGCTAGGCTTTATTTTCTTTTTTCCAAGTGTTATAGTACCTACACATATCTCCTCTTTTATTTTCAATAAATATAATTATTACAACTCTTAATTAATTTTGGTATTGCATATCAAGAAGTTTTAAGTCGATTTTTGTAATTGTGATTGGAATTTTTGCATTATTTGTTGTAATTTTATCTTTCTAAATAGAATGAACTATTAATTTATAAAAAAAAGTTAATTTCATATAAAATATATTGTGTGTGTGCACAACTCTATTAAAGAATGATCAAAATTATCATAACACGTTTGCAAAACTAGCATAAATTTTATTTCTATACACTGCAGAGTTGATTTTAAAACGAAAATGCTATTTTTATGTTTATATTGTTATTAATTATTTTTGTTGAAGTCATAATTTCATTACACTTTATTATTACGATATGAGGTTTAGTTACTCCTAAAAGTAACACGTTTCACACTATTAATGTTCTATGAAAATATGTATTTTATTTACTTTGCATACAGAATGGAATTACCTACCTATAGTTTATTAATGACACTTCTGATTTTACTTTAGCTTAAATGTTACGTTATTTTAGAAAAAAAAACACATTTCACACAAAATTACATACTACTAGCTCACCAGTCAGCCATTTGATTATTGATTGAGATTATTCATAACCTTTTTATACATCCCAAAAGTTAAACAGTACTAGTCATCAAAAATATTCTTAGTTATTCCACCTACTAAAGAAATTCATATCACGAAGTTGATAAAATTTTATATCTCTATAGAGCGCTTTGACGAAACATAGTACGAATAAACGACGATGTATAAAAAGGGTACATGTTCGCTGAAGGACTTGCATGAAATGACTTTATACCTTAGCATTGACTTCCACTTTAAGTAAATACTAAAATTTAAAGGAATATTAATATCTCAATTCAAAACATTTTTTAAATTATCACATTTTTAGCGATAGGTCCTAAATTCTTTCTTACAGTATCGTTATTATTTAAAAACATTACTGGAAAAAAAAAAGATTTTTGAGTATTACAATTAGAAAACAAATACATTAAAAATGTAACTTTTAAAGCATAGTTTTCCAATCGGTGGTGCGCGAAAATAATATTCCAATGGCGAAACATAATAAAAAAAACAAATATTAGGCAATATACGCGTATTAAATAAATTGTTAACAATTTCCAAATAAAAATAAACATATTAATAGTTACACAAGCAGTTCACAAAAAAAGAACTGTTGGGAAACCCTGTTTTGAAAACAAATATTCGTATTGATTTAAAGTCTGCATTTATCTTCACAGTTCCAGCACCACATTAAACCGTTCATAACAATTTTGACCGAAGTTTTCTAATTGCGGAAAACATTAAGTTAGAATTAGAGAAGAGCTATTAGGAGATTAAACGGCAATGTTTTGATGAAAATTTACTTTAAACTTAACGAAAGAAAAAACACTAAATGTAATAAATAAAGTTATACGCAATGGATGTGTGTGGGAAGATGTTGGTATTCGAAATTCTTTAACTTTTATAAGAACAAACTTATCTATAATTTATGAACCTGATTCTCTCGAGTCATTGTTCAGGTATTTTTAACACTTAAAAATTTAAAAAAAAATCAGTTAAATTGTAAAAAAGTTTTACAAGTACTCTTTTATATTTATTAAGAAATATTATTTTTAAAATTTTCCTTTACAAAGTCTTATTAATGTCTGAAAATTATGAAATATTTATTGTATATATTTATGAAATATTTATTTATGTATTGAAATATTTAGAATTGTTGTGGGGGTAGAAAACTTATCATTGTGTTTAAAATATTTATTTAAGGTTAACTAACATTGATATTTTCTCACTCATAACTCCTTAGATAAAAAAAAACCTCATATGAACTGGAATAAATTGTATTTTTTCACAGTTTCTGAACTCTACTAGTCAATAGAGATGCATAGCTTGAAATTATAATACGAGTTTTAGAAAATTTTGGGAATAACTACACATAATATAGTACTAATTCTGAAAGAAATTAGTATAGAAGACACTAACACTTTATCCCGATTTGAAATTTACGTTTTGTTTATGTTTTGTTTTGTATTTTTATTATTTTAGCATAAAACATGAGTCACAGTATACACTAATATTAATTCCTCCCTCAAAAACATCTATAGTCTGACTGGCACGAGAAAAACTCTTAGCATTGTACAATGTTGAGGTGATTGCTATGTAAACTGTTATTCCCCTTAAATTTGGGGGATAATAGTAATTCATAAGCTCCGAAAAAAACGTTTTGTGCCAAATCTGTTTGATTATCATTTAGATTTGAGCTTCTTTTCAAGGTTTTGTTTTTCTGTCAAAGTTTTTCTCGTGGCGGTCGGACTATACTCGTTTTTTATTTCCATTTATTCTCGCATATTTCTCTGGATCTTATATTTTGTATCAGTGAAGATCAATAATTCTCTATTTTTGTTTTTACAACCCATTTCAATCCATTTGGGATACATCATGACATACATTTTTTAACTTGTGTGGTATAAAGCCAAACCAGTGAGACCACTACAAACATCGGTGACAAGTTAATTTTCTATCCTAATTGATTAATTTGTTAGGAAAACAAGTATTCCCTTATACGAATGAGGAAAGTCATGAAAAACATCGAGACAGGTAAGACACGCATAGATCAAAAATCAGATTCACAGTTATAATAATCCTCACTATTGTGAAATCTATTAAAAATCCTTTAACATATCGTATTAGCTTTCGATACTACGATGTTTTTATGTTATAATCCGATGTGACACATAAAATATATATGTGTGAGAGGCCATTCTCAAATTTTGTAACACGTTTAGGGGCAGGGAGGAGTCTGTATGTGACATAATGTGACAACATGGGGCAAAGAAGCAGTTCAGACTTTGTGACAACACACCCAAAAAACTATTCTTTCATTGCTTTTAAAAGGATTAAATGGGCATATCTTCCACTGTTGGGTTTAATTTAGCAGTAAGAGATTATCTACATCCTAAGTTAATAGAAAAATGTGAAATATAATTGAAATTCTTCCATTTAGTCAAATTTTAAAGTTTTAAAGGGAGACATCAAATGGGGGATGGGTCACTGAAATGTGTCATAAGGACCGAAAAATGGCCTTCTAGTAACCTGATGAACATCAGGATAAACGGGCCTCACAGGTGAATGACTTTTATGGGTTTTTTTAAACTACTTTTTCCCAACCATTGTTTTTAGTGTAATCTACAATGAAAGACAAAATATTGATTAGGATGGAGTTAGTCCTCTGGGACCTAAGGAGATAGTAATAAAGAACCACATGTGGAATACCTGAGGTAAGTGACCCTCTGATACACATTCGTCCTAACCTATCACATATTTAATGTATCGGATGTGAAGGATTAATGTGAAGCATACTCTCAATATCTCGAACAACTGTGTATACCAAAAATTATGTGGTGTCAAAAAAAAAAGTCCTGTTAAAATTTAATAGATTGAATACTCGATTCTTCGAAATAAAATGCATCCCTTTCCCTTCAATATATTTAGAATAAACTGATGTACATCAGGTATGTTATGACAGGTATGAATTGAATTTAACCCCACAAGATACAAGAGCAATAATAAGAAAGAAGACGTCCAATGCAAATTATTCCTGTATACAGTGAAACCGGTGTATAACAATACTGTCTATAACGTTAAACCTGTCAAAACCCTATTTTCCCTGTGGTCCCGGTGTGGTCAAAGCCCCCAATATCGAACTGTCTTTAACGATAACCTGTCTATAACAATATTTTTTGTAGGGCCCTACAGTATCGTTATGGGAAGGTTTCACTGTATGTGACCCCACCTTGATAGGTATGGGGCGGGATATGACAGGGGACATATAGAGAGAAGTGTGGTCACTCACGTCATCCCACTTGAGGACCTTGTGTCCGTCCCTAAGGGTCTGCGGCACGGCCACTGGCTTGAGTTGCACGACGTGCACTCCGGACTGGGCTCCGGCCATCCCGGCGGTTGCTACACGATCGCCGGCGAGAGCCCGAGCTTCCGCACAGAGACGGCACTTGGCGCGCTTTGGCGGCCGCCGCAAGGCGCCGCGGGGAGCTACAGGTAAGGACGATCGATCCGAAGGAGGAGGGGGGCGTTTTGGGGGTCATTCCTGGGGGGGAGGGCCGGGACCGACCTGGGATAAGATGGCTGAGGGTTTTGAGGGGTGATCCTAGGGATGGGGCGGGTTATGGGGGAGATCCGGATTTTAATAAAAATTCTTTCACGAATTTGAGTCTAACAACCACAATTTCATGAAAATTGTAACGATATATGGAATTCGTGATGTTGCTCGAAGAAAACAACTTTATAAACCTCTTAAAAATTTGAAAAGTCATAGCTAAAAATAATTTTTTGTGACCTTATAGCCTCTCTCAGATAAAATTCTTAGATTCGCCCCTAAAATCACACAAAATTTGGTATTGTCCACATAAAGATCAGCGTCGGATTGCGATGATTAATTTAATTTCGTTTTATATTTAACAGTAATAAAAAATTATGAACACTTAACAGTGTGTCTCATTTAATGGCGGAGAAAAACATTTTACTGTCTGCATCAAGTGCGTTCTGTAAACATCAGGCCACTTCCTGACTATATACGTCATAAGGGATTTTCTTCAACTCACTCACCAGGAGGAACATCTATTTAGATCCCTCGTTGTGATTAACTTCTCCAGCCAAAAAATCTGTAAAATTGCTTTAAAAAAAGTGAAGGGAATTGAAACACTTGGTCTACAGTTTTTGTCTGCACAGGCCAAATATTTAAATTTCCTTCAAATATTTTGAAGTATATTTTTTTGCAAACCAATAGGCTTTAGGGTTTTTTTACTGCCAATTAAGTATGGATAGATCCAGGGGATGTATGGTAAGGGCATCATCTGAGAGCCAACGTTCTTACGGATCTTGTTACTTGCATTTATTCATATTTTGCAGTGCATTTTTAATTATCCATACACTTTGATCATCCTATAAAATATTTTACCCCTTTTAAATGAAGACTGAGCAAAAAAAAAACCGCAAAATTGCTTAAAAAAGTAAAGGGAAAACTCTTGGTCTGCAGTTATTATCTGTAGAAAAAAACTGCAGTTTTTGTGCAATAGTCTGAAGGTAATTGAATCAACTTGGTTTGCAGTTTCTGCCTGCTTACCAAATGTTTCAATTACCTTCAAATGATTTGAAGTTTCTTTTTTGCAAACCAATAGCTTTAGTTTTTAAAATGTCATTAAAGCGCATTGACAGATTCAGGGGATGCACGGTAAGGACAGTTGTCTCACTGAAGGTACAAATGAAAGTTGGAAACTTAAATACAAAAAAAAAAAACTTGAAGATCCGTAATCTGTGTATAATAGAAACATTTTGAACCATAATTTTCAAATAATTTTTTGAACTTTTCTTTTAAAGATCCATATTTAGTCTTTGCACAATTTCCTAGTATAGTAATTCCTTCCTTACTTGATTAAATTGACGAGGTGAAATCCTGTAGAGTGGTGGACATATTATGCTCAAAGACCGAAATCAGAAAAAAAAAGACCGCAAGTCGTTGTGGCATTTGCAAAACGGCCACAACCCGAATTTCGGGTAGTGGTCGTTTTGAAAACGCTCAGAACGGCGTTGGGATATTAGCAAAATGACAGAACGCTCTGTGGCCGATTCTTAAAAGAACCACAACCCGAAATGGTCAGTTTGAAAACACACGATAGTGGAGTAGAATTAGGGCTTGACAGTGAACAAATTACAACAAAAGCAAACTCTGCGGGAAATGGTAGGTGGCATGGTCCTAATCAACATACTAAAAATATACATCCGTACTAGTGGTAGAAATGTTTTTTTGGCCGCCATCTTGAAAAAAACACCCAAAAATTTTTTTCATCAAAAAAAGGTCGTGTAAGGTATCAAACTGTGGGGAATTTTGTGCTGAAAGAGAATATGATTTTTGTTTTTCTTAAAATTCATTAAAAAGTAAAATTTTTGACCAAAAACGCAAAGCCGATACAATGATAAAGGGCCCTCCCTCCATACTAAACGCATCTTAAACGTTCTAAACTTTTTTAAAAACACTACTTTGAGACAAATGGTAGTTGACATGGTCCTAATCAACATACTAGAAATATACATCCGTACTGGTGAGGAAAATATCGTTTTTTGATCGCCATCTTGAAAAACACCAAAACACA
The DNA here is from genome assembly GCA_963680715.1 of Tetragnatha montana. Taxonomy (NCBI): domain Eukaryota; kingdom Metazoa; phylum Arthropoda; class Arachnida; order Araneae; family Tetragnathidae; genus Tetragnatha; species Tetragnatha montana. Next base: position 21,509,247 of record OY796681.1, read on the forward strand.
TTTTACTCCGTAAAATGTCTTGTAATATATCAAACTGCAGGGAATTTTGTGCTGAATAAGAATAAGATTTTTGTTTTTCTTTAATTTTGATAAAAAATAACTTTTTTTGACCAAAAACTGATAGCAAATTCAATGATAAATGGCCCTTCCTCCATACTTTATGGACCATAAGCGTCCTTAGCTTTTCTGAAAACACTATTTTGAGGTGACAGGTGTATGAGGTGTGTGTTTGAGGTGTAGGTGACATGGTTCAATTAAACATATACATCTGTTTTAATGTGAAAAATGCCATTTTTTGACCGCCATCTTGAAAAAAAAAATTTACATGAAAAGTCATTCCTCAAACTGCTGGGAATTTTGTGCTGAAAGAGAATATGATACTTAAAAATAATTAATAACATATCCATTGCTAAAAAATCCATCCATTTATTAATTAGATTTGGACTAGGTTACAAAATTCTAGGATACTTTGATTTTTTTTTACAAATTTAATAGGAAACTACTTTCAAGTTTGATAGTTTTAAGCTTGAAAATATAACATTAAACATATAATTAAAAAATTTTAAGAACAAATTATAGGTGCTATCAACACCGTCATAGTCCAATATCATTTTCATCTTCATAAGTATTAATTAGGTCTCTGTATTACTACAGTTCTTTCCACAACAGTTTTTGCAAATAACGGAACAAGAAAGTCCATATCGGCGGAATGTACATTTCATACTGTAACATGGCTCATCAGCTGTAGTTTGGCATGCACATTTGATCATTTCTAAAAGCTCCTTTGGTGCTGGACTTCTATCTGTCAATATTGGCTGGAATTCTCCTTCAACTAACTGCCAACCCCATAGCGTAGGATCAGGGCTTGGCATGAACAGATTCTTCCAAATAAAACACTGCAAATTTACTCGAAGTAAATGATATTTTGCAGCATTTTGTGTCGGAGGCAAACGTGCAATATCAAATTCTTTTTTAGCTGAAGCTATTTTCCTCATATATTCTTCATAACGAAGATTATTCAAGTCGTTGGTATTAATGTTACCTCCGTATAATGACACAATAACTTTGCAGCCCATTTCCAGTAACTCTTCCTTATTAGTAATTTCCGTAGACCCAAATTGGAAAGCATATTCGAACAATATTTGAGAATTTATTATATTTTTTAAAGCCGAAGACTTGCTTTTTCCAAATAATGAACTGTTGGTGTCACGTCCAGTTAACGCATGGACAAATGGCAAAGCTTTGCAGGCCTCTTCTCCAATATCTCCTTGCATTGCTTGAATGTCGCGAACTTTATCCGATTGTAGGGCAGACTGCATTAAAATGTTTGATGACGAATTATATAGTAGTAAAATTAAAACATCGGTGTCATCAGCTACAACTGTGACTTGTTTCTCCTGTGCTAGGTTTAACGCTTCTTTAACAATCAACGTATCTGCATCTCCTTCGGCATGAATGAAGGAATGGCCATTTCTTTGAAAATAATTCCCTAGCATATTTATGAATCTTTGTTTATTTTGAGAGTTTGAGAGGAACTTACTCTTCTGGACTATAACTGGCGAGTCTTCGTCAAAGATAACAGTGGCAGATGACTGCTTTGAGTGTAGTCTGTGCTCCATATATTTAACGTTGGATTTTCCATACCCATCGAACACTATTGTCACTTTCCCATCCTATCTAAGGTGTTGGCCAATGAAGATTTATCAGTTTTCCTCATTTGCTGAGTAGTGAGTACTGTGGTCAAATAAGGCAGATGGAAGAGTCGATAACTCGTACCTAAAAAAATGTCTCGCATCTTGAACGGTGTTTTCTAAGGAGATACATGCCAGCATCCTTTGGGTTAAAAGGCGTGAATCAATGTGGCGAGTCTCTCCAGCAATAACTATACCTTTTTTAATTGTCTTCAGGGTAATTGCCAAGTCTGATTTTAGACAGGTAGCTTCTTTGAAAAGTTTGCCTGTAAGTTTTTCTTGCACATTTCGCCCAATGATGTCTGCATTTTCTACATTAACCTTGTTCTCACTATCTGTTATTCCGTTAAAAATATTCCATAAACCACTTGATGAAGGAGAAAATGGATTGTGGTGGATAAAAAACTTCATGAACATTTGCATATCTTCAAAATCTCTCACAAATCATTGAATTTGCTATCAGTTTTCGGTCAAAAAAGTTATTTTTATCAAAATTAAAGAAAAACAAAAATCATATTCTTATTCAGCACAAAATTCCCTGCAGTTTGATATATTACAAGACATTTTACGGAGTAAAATGTGTTTTGGTGTTTTTCAAGATGGCGGTCAAAAAACGATATTTTCCTCACTAGTACGGATGTATATTTCTAATATTAGAAATATATGTATATTTCTAATATTAGAAATATAATAATAATAATATTAGGACTATGTCAACTACCATTTGTCTCAAAGAAGTGTTTTTAAAATAGTTTAGAACGTTTTAGATGCGTTTAGTATGGAGGGAGGGCCCTTTATCATTGTACCGGCTTTGCGTTTTTGGTCAAACATTTTACTTTTTAAGGAATTTTAAGAAAAACAAAAATCACATTCTCTTTCAGCACAAAATTCCCCACAGTTTGATACCTTACACGACCTTTTTTGATGCAAAAAATTTTTGGGTGGTTTTTCAAGATGGCGGCCAAAAAAACATATTTCTACCACTAGTACGGATGTATATTTTTAGTATGTTGATTAGGACCATGTCACCTACCATTTCCCGCAGAGTTTGCTTTTGTTGTAATTTGTTCACGGTCAAGCCCTTTTTCGACCTAATTCTACTCCACTACGACGCCTTTTTAACTTTTGCTACTGCAACCACGATATGACGGACGGGTTTTGAACACATTTTCCTTACGTTAGGTTAGGTGCTTAATAATAAATAGTTGTTTAAAAAAATGGCCCAATTTTTAATTTTTATATTTCCCCAAGATTTTTTTTTCATATTTTTTTCCTTTTATTATATTCTCTGTTTTCCACATTTTCCTTCACTCTTCGTTTTTTTTTTTTAACTTTTCTAAGTTTCTGTCTCTTACAGGTTTTTTTTTGTTCCTCTTTCAATTACCCTTATTTTTAATTTTCTGTGTTTTTTCTCTGAACTCTCTGAAACTTCTTGAAAAAATTGAAAAAAGGGGGAAAGACAAAAAAATGTAACAGCTAGGAAAAGAAGGAAAATAAAAGAAAATAAATTTAAAGGTAAGGTTATTTATTATGAGATCACCCGCAGAAAGTTAAAGAATGAGAGAGAAAAGTATGAAAAGAACAGAAAATTAAAAAAATATGAAGAAAGGAAAAGAAAAACACGAAAAGATAAAGAGAGAAACGTAGGAAAGTAAAAAACAGGCAGAAAGAAATAATAAAATGAGTAAAAATAGAGAAACCAATAGAAGGAAGAAAATATGGAAAAAGGGAGTAAAATAAAAGTTAAAAAATTTGTCACATTTTAACATCTATCCATCCTAACATCTAGAAAATTTATTCAAAACTTATATATCAGTCGTATCGTGGTCAGAAAGCGTTTCAAAATGACTATTTCGGGATATGGCCCTTTTAAAAACGGCCACAACGCGTTGTGGCATTTGCAAAATGACAGAAAGCGTTGTGGCCGTTGTTTTCACTATTAATTGTTTTTCACTGATGAGTAAACTTTTTCAACTTTAGGGTTTTTTGTTTTATCTGGTGAACTCGTAAGTTAAATTGAAGCATTGCTGATGGCAGTTTTCGAAAGATGAGTTAACTGCGGTTCCATGCAAACCTTAAATTTCAAATGTTTGGGATTATGTAGAACAAATTTTGTTTTTGATATCACCGTGAGGCTAGCTGGTACGGGGCCACTTGGCATAGCTATTATAGCGACATCAATATCAACCGTTGCTGAAAGGTGTACTTCTATTTTAACAAGCATATAAGGGTTGAATATATCAAGGATTGAAATTGAATCTGAAGAGAGCGACCACGAAATGGAACAAAAAAAAAGATACTTTAATTTAAAAACTATGTAGTAACAGTAGTTTTACAAGGTAAAAAATGAACTAACGTAAAAACCCCACACAATTCGGCTGTCATTTTTTACTCTTTACATCTAAAAATAAATATTTTTAATTTACATTCAAACCCATAGTCCAACTGATTCTTTATAAAGTCATAAACGCATAGTTAAAATTTTTGGTAAATATCTTTATTAGAAATTGAATAACCATGAAAATGGTTAAGAGTTTTTAAACAAATGTAGTTCTGCGAAAAATGACTTCAAAGATTTGTTTCCCTCTATGCTTAAGTATGCTAAAACTATTTTTGTAATTTTTATTACTTTTCTTCTTTGAAAGAAACCCAATTTTGGAAACTACAGAAAATAATCTACTCAAATATATCAAAAAAGTATTTTTGATAAAATCATTGGAAATTGACATTTTAGGGGTAGGCGGATACCTTAATAACAATTATTATATAAAAACAGCTAATTCACTTTAAGGCGATATATTTGGAACTCTCAACGAATAAACTCATTATATTGGCTGTAAAGAGACAAAGTTAAAGAAAGTCCGTCTATCAATAAAATGACTGGTATATAAATAAACCAATCCGAGTGAACTTTGTCCATTTATAAATTTATATAAGTATGTCTGTAGCGGAATTCCTTATACCCTTTGAAATTGGTAGTCTATTAATTCTTACTTTTAGCCCTTCAGATAAAATCTTAAAAAAATTGTTTGTGTACAGACTTCGATACCTATTAATAAAATTAATTATTTTTTAACCAATAAATATTTTATGTAAGAATAGATTGGTATGTGAACACTGAGCAAATATGTGCTATTAATATAAAATTTAATACACTTTGATTCTGGACATGGATTTGGTCTGTGGTATTAAATTAAAAAAATAGTTAAATGCCACGCAAAAGAAAATATCTCTCTTTAGAAAAACTTTTTTTTTATAATCCGACCATGAAAAATAATTCCGCTGATACTTTTAATGGCGGCTCGTAGCTGAAATTATAGGGGTTCTGCTCCAGCGCTGATGTACAAAGTTGACAATTTATTTCAGGCCAGATTTTAAGCGATAAAATAAAAATATTCAAATTAAAACTCTGGAAAACATGGATAGTTCATAGAAAATCATATGAAAAGACGCCTACAGATGCAATATCACCAAGTATCCTGGTCTCTTTTTGAATCCATCATTCACAAGATCGTACAAAAAAAAACCTCTTTCTATTACTTACTCTGTCATCTACAATTTGAAATTAAAATTGAACACGTTAATAAAAGTTTGTAAGCGAATAAAATCACTCTTTTTACTTAACCTGTATTTTAACAGCTTAATTTCTGTCGACAAAAAGATTAAGCTAGTGAAAAAGATCAACTAAAAGAAAAGAACACACCATTTACTCAATATATTAATTGAAATTAAAATCGTGTGTTCTTACCATCCACATACGATGAGTTCATTAGCCCGCTACTAGAACAATAATTATATATACTTTCTCCAAAATCAAATTTGTAAAAAGAATAAAATTCGTGAATACAAAAAGTTAGGAAAATAAGAGATATAATTGAAATGCCAAATTAGCTGAATAGAATTATTGATTACAGTGTGAAAAGAAGTTAATAAAAAATGAAAACAGTGTTTATAAGAGAGAAAAGTTGAACCCGATGTGATTTATGGAGATCCAATATTTTTCTTCTTGCATACGGTTGTTCCATACTCCACAATTCTCGTAAAGTAAAACTCTTTCATTTGGTTGGTATCAGTGTTGGGGCTGTTGAGACATCAGCGACCTCCTCTTCAACAGATTCAGATAACAGAATAATGCTAAATTCTTGATAGTATTTTCATTTGATATGATTGAGCTCTCAACAGTTTTGATACCGGAAACCGTTTTTGATGATGCACGGATTTCTCCTCAATTGTAGGGAATTTCAGCATAAAAAAATAAAAATATTTAGAAAATAACAATCATAAATAATTATTAAAAATTATGATCACCAGTGATTATTAAAACGTGCTTTTTTCTTTCCTGATCACCAAACGATGATCCGCTTTTGAAAAAAAAACTGAGGTCTGAATTTTAAAAGTGTAAAATAAAAACTTTGAACCGATTTCGTGTTTTTACGGCTCTATAATTATCAATTTCAAATCATGCGTATCATTAAATTAAAATAACTTACCTTTTTTTCGGAAAACGATAACCCATGAGAAAATCTTATTTTAATGATATTAAACTTTGACAACTGAGCAACTGAGAGATTCTAGCTACTATATACATTTTTTTCAGTCTTATAATTTTACTGGTGAGAGCAGTTTAATTTCAGAAAGAGTTATTTTCACACCTTTAAAATTCGAATATATGTCATCTGTTTTTAAGATATGTACAGTTGGGGAAATAAAAAACGACTCAGTTGAATTTTCTGACGAACCACTTGGGTTAGGAAGACAAATAAGGTGTCATTTTTCATGTCATGAAGTATTCTTTAAATGAAAAAAATTTCGAGTCCTTAGGGGGTCGTCTTCATATTAAACGAAACACTAACTTTTGTTTTTCCTATGGGGACCCCCAATTATTATGCGTTTTTCTGAAAGAGCATCCCCATAAACCCCCAAATACCAAGTTTCATCCATGTAAGTATCCAAATAGAAGCATAATAAATTTTTGAAATGTCAACCATTCAATGTGAAATTTATCAAAATGTTTTCGGTGTAAAAATATGAAACTTTGAATTTAGATCAAATTTGTGTCCCCAAACAAAATAATTATGCTTTTGTAGCGATATTTAATGGTTAATAGATAGATAATTAACATCTAATTTTGACCCAAAAATTAAATTTTAAAATCTTTTAATATTTTTATGGTAATCGATTCTGGTAGTAATTTTATGTGGAAAACCAAAATTTCAGTTGATTTCATTTAATAGTTTTGGAAAAAACCGAATTAAACTAAATTCCCACTCCTTAAGGGACCATATACCGCTGCCAAATGTATACCGGCAAATGCTTTTTCTGGAAACAGTCGCCTTATTTTAATCACCATAACTTGAATTAAAACTTAAATTTGATATAAAATTTCATTAAATTACTTATAAACTTTTTGATAAACATTAAAGTGGTGAGTGAAAGTCTTGCTATCCCACCGTTTTTCAGAAATAGTGTTCACAGAAAATTAACCCTTCTCACTCTGGAGACGACCCCCAAAACCTAAAAGCTTTATTTACCGCACGATTTGAATGAAACTTGGTATTTGGGGGTTTATGAGGATGCTCTTTCAGAAAATCGCATAATAATTGGGGGTCCCTATAGGAAAAACAAAAGTTAGTGTTCCGTTTAATATGAAGACGACCCCCTAAGGACTCGAAATTTTCCTCATTTAAAGAATACTTCATGACATGAAAAATGACACCTTGTTTGTCTTCCTAACCCAAGTGGTTCGTCAGAAATCTCAACTGAGTCGTTTTTTATTTCCCCAACTGTACTTTTATTTTTTGTTGATATTGATGGTTATAAGGTAGAAAGTCAAACTCGCCAAAATTTCCATGATTTATGTGTTGGGAAAGACCTCCGGTAGCATTGGTAGAAACGCTTCGCGCTCCCACGCTACAGGCTGGGGGTTCAAATCCCGGTCTGCGGACAAGGCAGACTCAGCTCTTAATCCTTCCCGGGTCGATTAAATGAGAACCAAGTTAACTTGGGTAAATCAAGAGGGGGTTAGCATCAACCTAGCCACCCAGCTGACCATGACGTTCTGTAACAGCTCTGCTCATGGCCTCACGTTTGAAGGTCCAACGGCTTAGGACCTACCTACGCCTAGTTTTTTTTTTTGGGGGGGGGTCAATCATTTGCGAATTTTACTTGTAAAAATGTTCCAAAAAGCTATAATTAACCTATCATGCCAGCGTGGGAGCTCACCCCCATAAAAAACAAAGAAAAAATAAATATCTGGATACGCTACTGTGCTACAAAAATGTCAATTGAATGGCTACCACATCTGAAAGGGCAAAGATACTTTGATCTCTTGTCTTTAAAAAGGGAGGAACCTTCTTTAGTATTCGAAGCAAACTTTTGCTCATTTTCACATGAAGATTGCCTAATACGAGGTCAACCGCATTGCATCTTCTCTAAAATGGCCTTCGCCTCTTGCCCAATACTGAATAAACACTTTTTTTGTGTGCCTAAAACCACGGTTCTCACAACCAGTGTTACGCGTACCCCTCCCTAAGAGGGAATAGAAAGTGAAGAAAAGGTAAGCAGCAACCGAAAACATTAGTATTTTATATTATTAGTATTTAGTATTAAAATTTAGTATTTAACTCATCTCATTCTTCACCATATGAGATTTATGGGCTTCAGCTCTAAAAAAAATATTTTCCTATTTAAAAGGTTGAAACACCGTCTGAAGCTGAAAAAGCTTACACATAATAAAATATTTGAAAAGAACACTGCGTTATTTTTCATGGATTTTCAAGATGACAGAATCCAATGTGGATTATACTACTTTAAAGACCTATGTAATAAAGAGTGGTGACATGAGGGAGGAATCTTATAATTACGAAGGTAGTGGTTTGTGGAAGGTTTGTGATTTCTGCCGTGCTTATTTCAAGGCGCGTACAGTATGCGTACGTACGTACTCGCCTCACGTACTGCGTACTATTAGCCGCTCCGTCGGGTAAAAAAACGCATTCAATTTTTCATTTTCTTCGTGATTTTTATCATATATTTTTTAAAGCTAAGATTTTAATTTTTTATAGGTTGATTTGTGAGTCAGTAATCAGTATCCGAGTCAGCGAACTTACGTTCAGTAAAATTTTGAGGCTCTGGCTCTTAAATTCTCTCATTAAAAACTATCCCACTAAGCATAATTACGTACACATAAATTAATAAACAATACTCAAATGATACTCACAAGAGCCCTCAGAGAGGAAATGAAAACTGTTTTTTTTTTATTTCAGAAATAGTTTGGGGTTTTTCAAAATTAAGTGAGTTCATATTAAAAGTAAGTGGCTTTTTTTTTCAAATTTTAGTAAGTTCTTCTACATTGAAAGTATTTCTTTCAAAATAAAATTATGTTTTTTTTTTAAGTTAGGCAGTTTTCTTAAAATTTTAAAGCTTCTTTCATATTTGAATGTAGTATCTAATTTAAAAGTTGGGCAATTTTTTTTTCTTAAAACTAAGAGGGTTTTTAAGTTCTATTATAGTTTTTCCATAAGTATAGTGGGTTATTGACATTTTTTTAAATTTTCATTTGTTTTTTTTGGAATAAGTGGGTTTTTTCAAATTTTATATGATTTTTTAAGGTTTAGGGAGATTTTTTTTGTGTCAAATGGGTTTCTAAAAAAATATTTGGGATTTTTCAAAGCTCCGTGGACTGTTTAAAAATTACATGTTTTTTTCAAAGCTCCGTGGGTTGTTAAAAACTAGTTGGTTTTTTCAAAGCTCCATGGCTTTTTAAGAATTAAATGGGTTTTTCAAAGCTCTTTGGGTTGTTCAAAAATTAGATGTTTTTTTTTTCAAAGCTCCTTTGGTTATTCAAAAATTAGTTGGGTTTTTTCAAAGCTCCATGGGTTGTTAAAAACTAGTTGGTTTTTTCAAAGCTCCATGGCTTTTTTAAGAATTAAATGGGTTTTTCAAAGCTCTTTGGGTTGTTCAAAAATTAGATGTTTTTTTTCAAAGCTCCTTTGGTTATTCAAAATTAGTTGGGTTTTTTCAAATCTCCATGAGTTGTTTAAAAATTAGTTGAGTTTTTTTCAAAGCTGGGTGGAATACATTGGGGGTCACTAAATGGCAACTACATTTTTAGATACGTTATTACATTAATTGTTTTGTTCACTTTTGAAAATTTGTCAAAATTATGATTTTTCTTGAAAAAACCCAAAAATGGGCCGGGTCCAAAAAGAGGGTTTGTTCAATTTTTTTTTCTTTTGAAAAAACCCAATTGGGCCCAACTCTGCCAACCCTGTTAAAAGAGGATGCTGAAGAGGATAATACGCCCTTGGATGAATTTCTTCCTAACGGTCAGGGCCGTACCTAACCACACCTTAATCCGAAATTTATACATACTATATTTTCACACTGATATTTTACTTTAAAATTTTGCGGTTTCTAATGAGTGGTACTATTTTGGTGTCTAACCAAAGTAGTTTCAAAATTAACTAAAACACTATACTTTCAAGGGATTTCCAAAATTAGGGGTCCTCTAAAACCCCGTTTGAAATTTGAAGTTCATTACTGTTCTTCACTTTAAATATTATGCGGCTTAAAAGTTTCATTCCCTTTCTAGTTTAACCCAAGATCTCAAAATGAATTAAAACACTTATTTTAATGGCCGAACAAAAAGTTTCTGGGGGTGGAACCTTAGACAGCTCTTATATCTTTACTTTGGGCTCCCATTGTACAGAAACTACTGACGTTAAGTGCACCAAGATTCAAATCCTACCTGTAAGTGATCTAAATGTAATATAATAAAGAGAATACTAGTACCCAGGTACTTTTAAAGCAGTACCTAATACTCGTAAGTGGTACGTTAGAAACAATGTTGAGTCAACCCACCTGGAACAAAGGTCTGATGGAAACGGCCTACGGTTCTCAAAATAGATGTGAAATAGCTCTCTGTGATCTTTAGAGAAGATGAAGAGGAGATAATAACTTTTGGATAAAACTTCCCATCTGATCCTTCAAAAGAGGATGCTGAAGAGCAAGAGTATAGTCCAAGGCAGTGTTATTCCTAGGATTTTTTTGGAGGAGTAAAAATACTCCTTGACTTTTTTAGGAGGAGTGAAATACGGAAATAGCATAAACTACATGTACAGAGACAAAATTTCTATTAAAAACGCTTACTTTTTAATAGACAAAATGAAATGAAATCAAATCAAATTTATTGTACAAAGACAAATACAGAAAAACGAAAGACACGCAAAGAACATCAAAATGTACAAAAATAATAAATACACAAAGAAACAACAGAGAAAGAAATTAAATATGTGGTATCATAAGAGTCAGCGGCTCGTCCTTGATACCTATAAAAAACTTCCCAATTGTAGAAAAATTGAGGATGCTATTTTGGGGTTCAATCAATCAAACTCCCTAATCATCAGAACAATAAATGAAAAAAATTACTATGGCTGTATGAAATACACAATTAAAAAGTATGATAATTAGGATGCCGTGGCTGAAGAAGCTAAACCTTTGTGAAAAATTATAAGAGTGAAAATATTGCTTTCTAGTTTTTTAAAGAGTACCTAATTCCGATTTTCAAGGAGTGAAATACTCTCTCATAAAAATATCTTTGTTCCTAGGATTAAACAACATCTCATACTTAAGAAAGGATACGGAAGAGTTAGAGAAGCATTCCACTCGGACATATGGAGGATGCGTACAAGAAAGAGAGTTCTCCTAAAAAGTATTACTTAAGGTCCCAAGAGATTATGGTAAAGAGTAAGATTAGCCTTTAGATGAAACCCTCTTTATTATCCCAAGGGGAGGATGAGTATAGGGCAAGATACTCAATCGGAAGAAATTTTCTATAAAATCCCAATGAGGGGATTCAGAAAAGAGAGAAGCTATCATAAAAAAAAAACTACTTTTAATTCTTTAGATTAGAAAGGATGCGGAAGAGAGGCAGTAGCTTACGGATATAGGGAGGAAGCGGAAAGTAAAGAGAGTCCCCATATATTAGTAGAGCACTCCTTAAGGTCCTTAGAGAGGTTGATGGAGAACAAGAGAAGCCTTAAGATGAAACCCTAGAATGTAAACAAACTGTTGCAATGCATGAAAAAGAATCATATAGAATTAAGTAAAATAATATAATTATTAGGTAAAAAATAAGTAAGTAAAAACAAATAACAATTGTAAGTAAAGTAATTAATAGCGATAAGTGTTTTGGAAAAAAGTAGTTGAGCACTTTACAGTACGTCCCGGATAGAACGGTATGCAGTGTGAAGAATGAGTGATGACTTGATAACACGAACCTAAAAAAACCCGTCGGAAGAAAAACCTCTAACATTCCAAGGAGAAGATCCGAAAGAACATGAGAATCCCTCCTCAACTAAGGGCTCTTTTATAGTCAAGCTGAAAAATCTTTCAGCTTGAAACTCGATCCAAAACAGGTGCCCGGCACGCGACCCCTCGCAGCCTTCGCAATGCAAAGAGAGGGGGTCAAGAGGTCGAGAGCGTCTTGTTTACGCGATGTTCTCAACCCCCTCTCTTGTATTGCGAAGGCTGGAGGGGAAAGTGTGTCGGGGTCCAGTGATTGATAGTTTTTAAGTTTCAGCTCAGATTCAACTTGACTATAAAAGAGCCCTAAACCCTCTGTGAAATATCCCAAGGAGAGGATGCAGACGAACTAGATAATCCCTCGGATGATGAAACCATCTCTATGGGTGTGGGTCAAAATCCCGACACTCAGAATCCCGACAGATCAGGTTCCCGACGGTCGAAATCCCGACAGTTCAGAATCCCGACAGGATCACAATCCCGACAGTTCAAAATCCCGACAGGGTCAAAATCCCGACAGGGTCAGAATCCCGGCAGGTCGAAATCCCGACAGGGTCAGAATCCCGACAGGTCGAAATCCCGACAGGGTCAAAATCCCGACATGTCAAAATCCCGACAGGGTCAGAATCCCGACAGGTCAAAATCCCGACAGGGTCAAAATCCCGACAGGTCGAAATCCCGACAGGGTCAAAATCCCGACAGTGTAATGTCATTCTTAAGCCGTGAGAGCACGAGTTATTGAATTTTTTTGAAAATTTAAATTTTTTAAAATTGATTAAAAATGGTTTAATACTACACTCCTGTGCGTGCAACACTTTTTCTGGGCTGTTTTTCAGTGCTGATTACAGATGTTTCTTCGATAGTGTAGTTTGAATGATTTTTAAATTTTAAATTTTTCAAAATTGATTAAAAAATGGTTTAATACTACACTCCTGCGCGTGCAACACTTTTTCTGGGCTGTTTTTCAGTGCTGATTACAGATGTTTCTTCGATAGTGTAGTTTGAATGATTTTAAAATTTTAAATTTTTCAAAATTGATTAAAAGTTGGTTTAAAATTTTAAAATCTTTCAAACGTCAGTTTTGATGAAATATCTGTAATCAGCACTGAAAAAAAGCCCAGAAAAAAGTCTTGCACGCGCAGGAGCGTAGTATTAAACAATTTTTTAATCAATTTTAAAAAAATTTAAAATTTTAAAATCTTTCAAACGTCAACTGAAAAACAGCCCAGAAAAAAGTCTTGCACGCGCAGGAGCGTAGTATTAAACAATTTTAATCAATTTTAAAAAAATTTAAATTTTAAAATCTTTCAAAAGTCAGTTTTGATGAAATATCTGTAATCAGCACTGAAAAACAGCCCAGAAAAAGTCTTGCACGCGCAGGAGTGTAGTATTAAACCATAGAGCATTCGCACATGACGTCACTTGGACGAATAAACAACGTTGCTATGGCTGTTGTTAGGGGCGGGAAATAGAAGCATCCAATAGAAGCATTCGCACATGACGTCACTTGGACGAATATAAACGTTGCTAAGGCCGTTGTTAGGTCCGAGTCATGTGATTGAAAATGCTCTATTTTTAATCAATTTTAAAAAATTTAAAATTTCAAAAAAATTCACTAGTTCATGCTCTCACGGCTTAAGAGTGATATTACACTGTCGGGATTTTGACCCTGTCGGGATTTCGACCTGTCGGGATTCTGACCCTGTCGGGATTTTGACCTGTCGGGATTCTGACCCTGTCGGGATTTTGACTTGTCGGGATTTTGACCCTGTCGGGATTCTGACCCTGTCGGGATTTTGATCTGTCGGGATTCTGACCTGTCGGGATTTTGATCTGTCGGGATTCTGACCCAGTCGGGATTTCGACCTGTCGGGATTCTGACCTGTCGGGATTTTGACCTGTCGGGATTCTGACCCTGTCGGGATTTTGACCTGTCGGGATTCTGACCCTGTCGGGATTTTGACTTGTCGGGATTTTGACCCTGTCGGGATTCTGACCCTGTCGGGATTTTGATCTGTCGGGATTCTGACCTGTCGGGATTTTGATCTGTCGGGATTCTGACCCAGTCGGGATTTCGTCGTCGGGAACCTGTTCTGTCGGGATTCTGACTGTCGGGATTTTGAACGGAACCCATCTCTATAGCCCAAGGAGAGGATGCGGAAGAGAAAAAGGCCCTCAGAACAAACATTCCCTACAATCCCTAAAGAGAGGATGCGGAAGAGCAAGAGAAGCCCTAAAAAACCCCTTCCTTATGGGGAACGAGATTTCCAGATATGGAGGGCTCTTCATTATCCTCAGAAAGGAGGCATATAAGGTATAAGGCTTTGGATGAAAGTCCATGGATGGCTTCCTATGATCCATAAGTTAGGATGAGGAAGAAACAGAAGCCCTCTGATAAAACTCTACGTTCGACTCTAGAAGAAGACGAAGACCCTGAACACTCCCGTTATATTTTTAGGGAGGTCGAATGTACAGCAGAAATACCCTGATGGAGCGCTCGACGGTCCTCAGAGAGAAATCCTCGGATGAAACTTTTCCTATAATCTTATGGAGAAAATGCTGAAGAGCAAAGATATTCCTTTGGAAGAAACTATCCCTAAGATTCATTACAGAGGATTGAAAAGAACAAGAAATGCCTATAGATTGAAACTCTATTTTTGATCTTTCTATAGGATGCGGACGAGCAAGAGAATTCTTCGGGAAAAAAACCCTCAGATCCTTTAGAGAGGATGCGGAAGAGCAAAATAATCAATCCTTTAGATTTAGATAGAACTTCCCCTACCAAACTTCAGAGAGAAGGGAATCCAAGTTTTATAAATTCCTTGTTTACTCTACCTAGCTATATAATAATAAGCCACTGCTAAAAGTTTTAAGTGGTCTTATTTTCAACTAAGGTACATAAAACCCTCTGCACTTCAACCCTTTGCAGTCACAAAAAAATTACATAATTTATTATTGAATTTTTTTATATTATTAATCCTTAAAATTCCTTAACTTCCTCTTTTAAAGTCAGAAAAAAATGTGAATAAAATGAAAAAAATTGAAATTTTAAAATTAATTTTTATGTAATGTAATATGTTCATGAATAATTTGAAAATATGACCATCCCAATATGATAATCGGGCCGAGAGTATACATGTAAATTTTAAGTTTTTTTTCTGTCTTGCTCGTAGTGACATCTGTGGAAGGAAACATGCTCGTTTTGTTGGGCAACATAAAACGGATTACGAATTGCACTGAAAAAAATCTTTATAATTTAAAGTTTAAGATTCACAAATTCATAAACATAACTTTTAAACTTAATAAAAAATGATAAATCCGAAAAATATTTCGCCAACATTTCTATTTTTTCCCGAAAAGTAATTTTATTGCGGAAAAATATGCATCCCAACCCATATTAATATTTTCTTTTTTTAAAAAAAGAACCCATATTTTTGACTGCAACAGCTCGTTTCAATAGAAAAAAAAATCCGTGTTTCAATGCTTAGAAATGCAAAAATAAAAAAAAAACTTGCAAAGAAAACTGCCAATGTGCCATTCCTCCTTAGACTTTATCTTGTGGGATTTTGATGCATACTACTCGTTGTATAACTAATAACACCACGTGGTTGAGGACGTGGTGAATCCCCAAAAGAGAGATAAAATCCTCACCACAATCTCAAGTTAGATGAATTCTTGCATCCATCTTATAGACATCTCTCTCGGCAGATTTTTGTTACTAAAAAAGGGTCTAGAAGAGGGAAAGAGGAGGTTTCAAAATTATATAAAGCCCTAGTTTAAAAGGGTAAATCACAAAAATGTTTCTGGGCCTAGAACCCTCAAAATTCTGACGTCTACTTATAATCCCTCCCCCCTTGAAAAATTGTTAGTTTACGAGGAGCTGGAAAGAAAGATGAATTCTAAATTAAACATTTTTTATGTACTGATTTTCCCATAAAGTAGATATTTTTTAAAGTTAAAAAGTCTGAATACGTTTTAGAAAATATTTGGTACTAATTTCAACTGGTGCCACTAGCCACTGAATCAAAAAAACATTGACCAAGCCTGTTAAACATGCATAGTTAAATGATTAACGGGCTAATACGCAAGTACTTAAGATTCAAACCAATCTTCTATTTATTGGAAAATTAAAAATTCATTTCCGAAGATAGTTTATAAAAAACAGAAAGGTAATAAAAAAGATTGGTATGCTACTTAAAGCTGAGTATTTTAAGTATTAGGAGGAATAAAAAGTGAGATTAAAACCTACATATATCTACCAAATCATCTGTCAATTTTCATTGTGATTTTAAATTGTTTGTATGTTACAGGCAATGTGATAAATCCGGGCATTTAATGCCCGAAGTGAGGCGGGCAATGTAATAAATTCAATGGCATTTATCAATGAATATGTATCACTTTGCCCGCCTCTCTTCGGGCATTATTAATAATGCCCGGTTTATCACTTTGCCTGTAACATATTATATAATAATTGTGTAGTTTTTACATCACCAAAAAAATCCAATTAGCAAGAATTTATGCTAGGTTAATCTCAAAGTATTATCCAGTCTCTAAAGGTTTTTAAAACTACTTGTAGTTAATGCAAAATTGTTTTTACACATGAATCAATTTGTTTAATTGAATTTACTCCCTTTTGTCAGGAAACAAATCAAAAGTACTCTTCTTCAAGGACTTTTTAAGGCTCATTCTAAATTATTCCATGGACTAACATAGAAAGGCAGAAGAGCCTTTTACGAGCAATGAAACTTGTCCTCTTTAGTACCCCTACTTCAGAAGACAACTTTTCTAAACCTTTCTTATAGCAAAGACTACATCATACTACCATCCATTATTTTACAATTTCAAACATATTACTATATTTCACTTGTTGTAGGAAACTAGGGAGCTATCGCCCCCTGCTCGCTTTCACTCACCAACCCCCGTAAACTGCTTACACAGGTCCTTTTGGATCGATTCGCAATCCTCACTGCACTTCCACACTTTATAAAACATGCAAAAAAATAATGTTCCTAATTGAGAAATATTAGAAAATGGAGAACTTACAGTTTAAAACCCATGTTCAAAGATCAGAAGTTTTGATCTACAAACTCCTAGTTTGTCAAAAGTCTGGCCTTGAGCTTAAATAATTTTCAGAGCAAATACAAATTGAATGCAATTGCATGAATAATGATCTCTCAAAAGTTAGAATATTTATTAACTCTCAGCTTATCAATAATTTAATCAAAAAGCTTTCCTTCAAAGTTAACCATAAAGTCTACTAATATCTATTGATAAAATAACATAAACCAATGAATCTTTTAAATTTAATATTGTTACCTAGTGCAGGGGTTCTCAAACTTTTAGGTATCGCGACCCACTTTTTATAAACAAAATCTAACGCGACCCACCTCATCTTGAGTTACTTCAATGTCCCCCTACAAGACTTCTTTGTGCGTGTAGGGTTTGGGCGTCAACTATTTTGCTACAATAATAAATTATTAGAGGTTGAATTACCTTTTACACAATTAATAAATAGCATTTGTTCCTGAAAGAATAAAATTGTTTAATTGTGAGAACAAGAATGAGCTCCACAATAAAAGGGGGGGTCTGTGGGTCCTCCCCCAGAGAAATTTTTGAAATTTGACTCTAAAAAACAGGGTTTCAAGTTCAACTCGCGTTTAGTAATCCGGAATGAATTGCTGTTACAATTAAAAAAAGTTAAATTTGTATGGTTCCCCCCCGGTGGGCATCGCTACATTTAGAAACTGATTTATTGTATGTTTTTTAAAATCTTATTTGAATATTTGAAAAATTTTGCATTATCAGCATACTAAAGTTTCACCAATACATGTAGTATTTTACTTTAATTCTCTTTTACGTAAACCTCTTTTACGTCTTACTATAAACAAAGTAGTTCCCATCGCGGTGTCTGAATTTTGAGTGAAATAAAGAACGTCAATTTAAAATATGATTATTTTGTCAAACCCATGCATATATAGTGCTTTTCAATCACGATTTGCATACCAAAACTCCTATCAACCTAACAGACTTTGTGTTTGCCGATTTCTCCTTCCGCATTCGTGACGTACTGGGTTCAAGAAACGTTGCAACCAAGTTTAAATAATACCTTTTTAAGAAGCCATTGAAAATAATAAGAGACAAAACCAACATGACATTAAATGTTTACAATTAATGGTACTTACGTATTATCCCGTCGACCGTTCAGCGGCACAGTAATAGTAAAGTCAATGGGATTTGATAAGTTTTCGGATTAATCGTCACTGTCGACGGGATAATACGTAAGTACCCAATTAATTTTGATTATTAAACTAAAAGTTTTAGACAAAACTTGTGACAATAAGTTGTTTGACATTACTTGCTTTGTAACTGTGACCTTATCCAAAATATTAAAGAAATGGAAACTTTTTAAAATTGAGAGTTTTTGTAGAAATGTGTTAATGGCTTCATGTAGTACATCCCTCAAAAGAATCCAGACATTTTGATACCAGAAATGCGTTAAATTCGGTTCAGTAATTAATTAATGTTTTTATCAGGAAACCGTTCACCAAAAACTTTTTTTTAGAATAGAGAGATTCACCAAGTTAGAGTAAAAGTAGTTCAAGTAGCCAAGTTATACCTGTTCTACAATTTAAAAAAAACATCTGTGTTTAAGAAGATAACAGGATATGAACTACTTGAATCAAAAATGAACTTTTTCACACATATTCCAACTCAAAAGGAAATTAAAATATTTCAAATAAAATTATAAAGTAACTTTCCAGGACCCTTGAAAACAAAAATGAAATTAGTACTTTTCAAGGCCCGTGGGAACCCTGAAACTTTTAGGATAAAAAATGAAGACTTCATAACACTTGGCCCAAATGTAGGTATCTAGCAATGTTAGAAAACTTCTGTAAATAAGTACTTTTACTCGTTACTTACTCCAGTTAAAAAATTTGAGAATTTATAAAATTCACCATTAAATGAAACAATCTTATCTAGTTTATAGGTATTTTATTATTCAAATAATTTCATACAAATTTATAAATACCCCAAACATTATATCCATTTTCAGTGATTTTTTTTAATTCAGATGTATATTATCAAATAGCTTCAAGATAATTCCACACCATACAGGACACAAAAGTAAGTATTAAAAATTGTTCAAACTCCACACTCTTTTGATCCTCTGATAAACTTCACATTGATAAAAAATAGTCACTTCAGATCATCATATATGGCTTAACAGCTATAATGTATGTGCAAAATCGTCCTTAACTTAAATATTGAAAAACATTACTCAACTAAAAACTTTGTCGAAGTGATAACTGTCAGTATTTAGATCCAAAGGAAAATAAAGGAAGGAACCAAAGATTAATTTAACGTAAATGTTAAAAATAAAACAAAAACAGTAGCATATCAAACATTAAAAAACTGTATAAAATTGTACTTAAATGTATGAAAATGAGTCTAAAAACTTATTTGGTAGTACAGAAAAAATAAAGATGAGACTTTATTTAGAAGTGCCTGGTACGGATTGGTTTGGTTCAAATTCTTTAAGATCAGCTAATTCTCCTTCACTGAGGAAAGAAGTCTCAGTTCCCGTGGTTCCTATTACAAGAATATTTCTTTTAAGATCTATACAACACTGATGACGCTTCAGCATATCTAAACCCAGCAACATATCCATAACTTGGTCTTCAAGAATTGAAAAAGAAGACTGCAAGAACACATCGTTAATCTGGATGTGACCAAGATGGACTCTACCAATGATTTTCTGTACCCCAACACCCTTAGCATAGCCAGACCATCGCTTGTCAACAAGACGCATAATTCCACAACGTTCTGCACAGGCTTGGCTCATGATGGTTGTTTGCGCCCCACTATCGATGAAGGCTCGAACTGGATGACCATTCACTTTACAGTGAATATATAACATGGTAACTTGCCCAAAGCTCTCAGGGTGGTATTCCATGGCAGCCTCCATGTTAGAATCAACATTCTCTTGGCGGATTTCTTCAGCAATTCGTCTCTGGTACTCAATATCAAAAGGGCTTGCATTGAGCATGGCAATCCTCTGGCGCTGCCGCTCAGCCTTGTCAGCCAGTTGCTGGCTCAGGACTTCTTCAAACTTATCGTTGTCGCCAGACAAGTATGCTTCAGCCAAAGCAGGGTTGTTCTGCTTCAGCATGGCAAGACGGTCTGGAGAGTTCATCAATGTTTGTCGAACCTGCTCGGCCGTTTCTTTGTCTTTATCTCTGGTAGACAGGGTTGGGGGTCTGGCAGCAGTGAGTGGGGGTATATTAGTAGGTTGAGAAAGACTGGGGGAAGCTAAGTTGCCTGGGACTTGGATGGCTCCAAAATCTATTCCCAAGTCGGGCAATGGGTTACCAGAGTCCGGACGATGCATGGGCTGAACCAAAACAACATCTCCTTCTCTGATCCCGTAACTAGCGAGGTCTTTGGTGTTATCCAGCAAAGGGTTTCCTTCGTGTAAAATAACCATGTCGTGAGCAGGAACACCAACTTCGCATTCGCAGAGGGCTTTGAAGTTTTCAATCTCCATGTCAGGACTGACTTCGAGAGTTACGATTACATCGTTTAAGGTCGTCACGGTAAGTTTCATTTTCCTTCCGAGACGGTACAGCAGCGGTGAGACGATGAGTAAGTATAATCAAAACCGAATGTTCGGTAAGCTAACCAATTGGGTAAAAATACTAGTTGGATAAATAGTAATAGTAAACGTAAATTTACCGTTGGATATCAGTATTTTCACGAATTTCTCTCTTGTTGGTTTTGGATGTTGTGCTTATATTTAGTGGAGTTGAGTTGTTTAGTGCAAGTCTGAAAAGTGTTATTATTTGAGTTTTCTGCAGATGCATAACAGAAACTTCATTTATCCCATAGAGATTTATCCATGCATTATGCATCTAAAAAATAAAATATACATATTAAGTTACATATATTAGCAATATTCCAAGTATCTCATAAAACCAAATTTTGCAGAAGACGGATCGGATCCTCTGTGCTTTAAGACACAAAATCGTCCTCAAACCCAAACTTCTCAACTCAAATTAGTTGTTTGTTTATTTATTATGGCTGTTGCTATAGACCCGAGTACTCGGGTATACAGCAAACGACACTGCTACGCCGAGCATGGCAACAGCGCCACTTTAGGGGAACTAAAGTGGCCGACCATGGACAACAGCGCCACTGTAGGGGAACTAAAGTGGTCGGCTCCCAGCATTTTCGCAGCGCCCTCTACACTGATTTTCGCCGACCATGGACAACAGCGCCACTTTAGGAGAACTAAAGTGGTCGGCTCCGAGCATTTTCGCCGACCATGGACAACAGCGCCAATTTAGGAGAACTAAAGTGGTCGGCTGGGAGCGATTGGCGCCGACCATGGACAACAGCACCACAGTTTCAGTTTTAGTGTTTTAGAGATTTTTTATCAATCTTTAATCAAAAAAGTTTTAATATTTTAATTTTCTTGTCATGTCGTAAAAATTAATATAGGAATTCAAAATAATAATTCAAACAACTCTTTTGTTTTACTAGTTTTTTGTTCTTAGAAATAATACATAAATAAGTGATACATTTGCTGTAAATATATTTTCAATAAATATATTTAATTTTTTATTTTTTAAAAGTTTCATTTTTGGCGATAAATTATTTTTTTAAAATTGTGCCCTTAACTTTCGAGGCTTTTGAAGAGGTCATTTTCCAATGGAATTGTCCTCAGGTAGTTATATAGTGGAAAACCTGTGGAATTAACTTTAACGCATAATTAGTTAGTTAATTAATTTAAAATTTTGAAATTGGAAATTTCCAAAGAAGTAAAAACCGGAAATACTTTGGCATATTTTCATCAGAATTTATTTAACTAAGAATAAAATTATAATAAGAATACATAAATTACAAAATTTTTAAAATTTTTTTAATAATTAATTTTAATAATTTTTTAATAATTAATTTTTATATTATAATATAGGATAAAGGTGGATATTTAATCCTATCACATAAAACTATTATTTTTGCAATTAAAAATTAAATACTTTCATGATTTTAAAATTGAAAAAAAAAATCTTAGTTTTATATGCTTGAATTTTTCTACGCTCATGCAAACACTCGTGTCACAGTGTTTGTCATTTTTTAGTATAGAACCACTTATTATTATCAACCGTGTCTGGATATCACTCTGATCTTGGGCAAATGTAATAACATTAAGCCGGAGTAGACTGTATTTGAGCCAGAATAGGGAGATTGTGTGGCAAAAAGCGAAATATATTATCTGGTCAACCAACTCTCGAAATATGTACATTTGAGAAAACATTTACACCAAAAATGAAATAAAAAGCACAAAAATTTAATTTGAAAAAAAAAAAACAATCTACAAAACAAAATCAGTATGAGCGGCGGTAGCTGGACCCGTGCGTGCACCAATGTCGCAACTTTTACTCAAATCAAAAATCGAAATTGTGTTTTTTACCTTAAAATCTTAAAATATACTCTGCCATATACCTCATATTCGATTTTGGTAAAAATGGGTTGGAAATTAAGGCAGTAATTGGACTTTGAAAAAAGTTCAGATCTCAACGAAAAAAACACAAGTCCAAAAAAAGCTTATAAATTCGAAAATATTAATATTATTTTTTTTGTAATTTTTTTTATTGTAACTAATTGTTATGGCAAAGTTTTTCCAGAATTACGGGTTTCCATGGGAAGTTTTATGTCATCTAAGATTTTTAGAACAAGATCGGGGCTTACTTACATTTAATGCCTAATACTCCATTTTTGGTGGCAAGTCGCGTTAGTAGAGTTTCGGAAAAAATTCTACCCTACCCTAAATGTCTTACATGTATAAATCGGGAATTTTTAACAGATTACGAAAATGTAATTCATTAAGGCGTGAGATAATTATTTCGGGAGTTTTTCCTGAAAAACCGATATTCCCTTATCTCCGTTTTTACCGGATTACAGCCGAACCGCTTGCTCCAAGTTTCTGAAATTTTGGTATATGGTGTACCCTAAAACTAAGGAATTGAACTATGTATTGCATTAGGGGTTGAGTCAAAATTAAAATTCCTACTTTTCCCCGCCAAAATACTCCTGGACCCTGGACCATTGGCTCCTTTTCCAAGCAAGCTCAGGATAGAGTGCAGTAACACTTTCCTGGAGCGATTCGGTCCCGAAAATTCGAAATTTGTAAATTCTCAGCTCTAACTTACTTAATTCCAGAGAAATTAACGAAAAACCATCGTATTTTGAGCATTTAGCCATTTCATTTCAATATCGCGAATTTAATAGGATCCCTTATAGTCCAAGAGCTGGCTACATGGGAATTTAACAGGAAAGACGAATAGTTCTGAAAATTATATTCCTGTTAAAAATTCCCACGTAGCCAGCTCTAGGACTGGGATCCTATCCCGTCCTTGGAAAAGGAGCCAATGGTCCGGGAGCATTTTGACGGGAAAAAAGTAGGAATTTTAATTTTGACTCAACCCCTAATGCAATACATGGTTCAATTCCTTAGTTTTAGGGTACACATATACCAAAATTTCAGTAATCCGGTAAAAACGGAGGTTTGGGAATATCGGTTTTTCAGGAAAAACTCCCGAAATAATTATCTCACACCTTAATGATTTACATTTTCGTAATGTGTAAAAAATTCCCGATTTATACATGTAAGGCATTTAGGGTAGGGTCGAATTCTTTCCGAAACTCTACTAACATGACTTGCCCCCAAAAATGGAGTATTAGGCATTAAAAGTAAGTAAGCCCCAATCTTGTTCTAAAAATCATGGATGACATAAACATCCCCATGGAAACCCGTAATTCTGGAAAAACTTTGCCATAATAATTAGTTACAATAAAAAAAATTACAAAAAAATTCATATTAATTCTTCTTTCGAATTTATAAGCTTTCTTTGGACTTGTGTTTTTTTCGTCGAGACTGAACCTTTTTCAAAGTCAATTACTGCCTTAAGTGCCGTTTACATGAGCCAATTACCCGGGTAAAAGGCGGCTCTTACTCCTCTTTTCTACCCGGCATTCCCTACGAAGGGAAGTGTTGTGTAGTCCGCCATTTAATTATTTGTGTGTGCTCTGTTGATTGTTTTGATATAATTTGTAATGGACATCAATAATGTAGAAAGTAGCAAATGCAGTTTGAAATGTGAAGATAAAACGTTAAGTTTAATAAACATCCATTTATTTTTTAAGACAAGCACAACTTACAAACATGATGAAAAACGGAAATCAAAACAATAAACATTGATGGAATTGAAACAATGTTGCCAACACAATTTTGTATAATTGTATAAGTGTTACTAGTAAATAAACAAAATATTCAACAAATAATACAATATTACTTTCATACATCTTCGCAGGTCTTCGGTAAGCAAATCTGCTATCATCCGTTGATTTTTTTTGCATATATCGCCAACGCTCTTTTAAAATTCATTTTGATGCTTCTTGCAAGAACAAAAATGAACTATTTGTTAACAAACTTGGAAACCATGGAAACAGGAAGATCATTTATTTCTTACCACGTGACCGAGAAAAAGCCGGGTAAGATCATGTCTCATGTAAACGCCTTCAAATTTCGTTACCCGGGTAGAGTTGGAAATTCCCTTCAACCCACTTTTTACCCGGGTAGCTACCCGGGTAGCATTTTTCCCATGTAAACGGCACTTTAATTACCAACCGATTTTCACCAAAATCGAATATGAGGTATATGGCAGGGTATATTTTAAGGTAGAAAACACAATTTCGATTTTTGATTTTAGTAAAAATTGCGACTTACGCACGGGTCCAGGGACCGCCGCTCATACTGATTTTGTTTTGTAGATTGTGTATTTTTTTTCAAAATAAAATTTTTGTGTTTTTTACTTCATTTTTGATGTAAATGTTTTCTCAAATGTACATAGTTTGAGAGTTGGTTGACCAGATAATATATTTCGCTTTTTGCCTCACAATCTCCCTATTCTTTCAAAAGTTCTTAAAATTAGTTAGCTCAAATACAGTCTAGTCTACTCCGCTTTGTTATCACATTTGCCCAAGATCAGAGTGATAACCAGATACGGTTGAATAATAAGTGATTCTATAAACACTGTGACACGAGTGTAGAAAAATTGAAGCATATAAAACAAAAGTATCAAGAAAAATGCTTCAATTTTTCAACACTTATTCTAAATTTTTGTTGAAAAATTCACCTGATATTCGTAAACAGCCTGTACTTCAGAATTTTAAAAAAATTTAAAATTAAATTGGAAGGGCCGTATTCAGAAACTTTTAACACGATTATGAAACGAGTCGATAACGATTCGAGACCGAGAACGACATCGAAACGATCATTTTCAAAAACGAGTACTTCAGCTCTCCCGTTTCCTCAAAAACGAGTAATATAGCGGATAATATAAGAAAAACACACAAGAATACCCATTAACCAAATTGGAACATTATTTTTTTTCCTGCTTTAATTAATGAAATGAAGTATACTAGAACATCTACAGCTATATGGATGTTTTTATTCATTTTTTTGATAAAATTTTTTAAACTTCATAAAAGAGAGAACACTTTTTAAAAATATATTTCTTTCTGAATGAAATGGGTTTTGTGGCAAGTTTAAATTAAACTCACTAGTTTTAAATTGTATTATGATATACAAAGAAATTTCTTATTGTTTTCATTTAATAAAATAAATTTAATAAGCTTATAGAGTACTACTCAATTATTTTTTTAAAATCATAACATGTACAAATCAAAGGATCTCTTCTTTTTTTGCTTTGTTAATTTTTAATACTATCTGGTATAATCAATATTTAAAAAGTGATTATATTTTAAGAATTTTTAAAAAGATATGCTATTTAAAGTTTTTAAATGAATTCTGAAAACTAAAAATATTTAAAGTCATATTAGAAAAGTATTTCAGTGATTATTTCAGATTTTAACTTTTTCTACCCATGAAGACAAAAGGTTCCTCTAGTACAGTAGAACTAAGGTATAGTCCAGTGGTTCATTAAATGATTATTTTTTTCTATTAATTAACAGATATAAACTCTAGAAAACAAGTTTATTATTATGCAATTATTGCATTTAAATTTTTAGGTTTTAAAACTTTGTTAGTCTTTATTTTCTTTGTTTCAAGTATTCTGGTCAACACATGCTTTCACTTTTACTTTCAATAAGTAAAATTATTACAACTATTTATTAATTTTGTTATTGGAAATAAACTCTAGAAAATCTGGTACTACTGGTATGGTAGGTGACAATTTTTTTCTCAATAAAAAGGAAGACGAAATAATTTAAGAAAAAGGCACAACAATAATAAATAAAACATTTTATTAATTCAAACAAAAATACACTAATTATGCCTTACATATCTTTTAATTATAAACAAGTATTTTCCATTAAATGAATATTTTTTGTTGATGTATCATTTTCTAACAATATATAGGAAATTTCAAAACAACAAGTATCCTTCATATTGAATTTTACATAAAGTTCTGCAGCTAGAGTATCTACATTTAATCTTGATTTCTTACTAGCCCAAAAATCATTAGCATTACCCATCTAAAAAGTGCTTTCAACTGAGGCTGTATTAATTCCAGGGCAACACAAAAAGTAAATTCAACAAGAATAACTAAATTTTCCTGTAAAATGTGTTCAGTTTTGAACTGGTTTAATCATGGCTTGGGTTAAATATTTCCACCCATCTTTTATCAAAAATATTAAAACAAAACTGCTTATCTTTCCTGTAATAACAAAGAAAAACTACTTCCAAAAAGAAAAAAACCCACTGAAGATATGAAATAAAAACAAAACGAAGGAAATATTTCAACCCAACCCCCCTCTTCCTCTATTTCTTCTGTGCCTTGGAAACTAATCAATGGATTAGTTTTAAAATAGTGAAAAGGAGCACAGAACTTAGAAATGGAGGACGCTTGGTCACCTTAGGTATATGGTAAATAAGTTTTTTTTATTTTTGCAATTATGATTGAGGTTAATGTATTCTTTGCTGCATAATTTTAGATTCTTTTAGAATTACTAATTTAGGAAAGAGTTAATCTTATTTATAAAATATATTATATTGTACGTGCACAACTGCATCAGAGAGTAAAAGACCCTCTGCAAGCATTTTTTTAAAATTATTTGATTAATTTCAAATACAAAATATTATTTGGTGAGGGGGATAGAATACAATTGTTAAGTCAAAAATTTTAAATCTGATAATTTGCAGCAGAGAAAAAAATTAAAAACTGAATTGAGAATCAAGTGTCCGCAGTCTTCCCTATAGCTTAAATGTGGTAAAAACTCGGAAATAAACCAAATATGAAATATAAAAACAGTATATCAATCCAAATTTCCTTGAAATGAGAAGATTAAGAGAATTCTGCAACATCAAGTTTCTGAAAACAAACATACTTGTACAAGGAAATCATAAAAATCACATGAGATCACTTGCTCTCCGCTCTCTTGCGTTGCCTTCCTATGCCGTGCTGATGAGTCCTAACAAGGACGAAACCGGTCCATGGCTGGAGTTGACGCTTGAGAGTCGGAGTTTAACCTATAGTTCGGCTAACCAGCTGTTACTGGTGAAATACTCTCTCTTTGAGATCACTTAGCCTTGAATCCTTATGGAGCTTGGGTATTTCTAGTGGCACACAACGAGAAAGCCATGGTGATCACCCTTTAATTAAAGCCTTCTATTATAGGACAATGTTTAAAGGGCTTTCA
Source organism: Tetragnatha montana (assembly GCA_963680715.1). NCBI lineage: Eukaryota > Metazoa > Arthropoda > Arachnida > Araneae > Tetragnathidae > Tetragnatha > Tetragnatha montana. Next base: position 21,536,960 of record OY796681.1, read on the forward strand.
CCGGGCAAGAAAGATTTCGTTTATTCTATTCTAAACTTGATTTTTTGAAGAACAACTTGAACTGAAAACATTAAATTTCATACATCACAATAGTATTTAATTATATCTACTCAATTACAACATATTAGAACCCTTTTAGTTTTTAATTAAAGTATACTTATAATATAGAACACAAATAAAGCAAACTTTTGAGAAAAAGTATTTTAATTACAAATTGGAAGTAATATAAAAATTACTGTGTATATACATACTTAGGTACTGTTTGATACAAAAATGTAGTCGAGTTAAATAAAATAAACAGTTTTATAATTTTCTTTGTTAGTTCAACTTAATGGCTTTCAAGCCTACCATCTTTTTGGGACCTAAACTAGTCTTTAAATCTAATATGCTATTGGTTTGTAGTGATTCAAGATTGAAGCATTCAGTAAACTTGCAGTGAGTCCAGAAAGTATTCGTTCATACACCCATCAAATTTGCTCTAGTATAATCAGCTTTCGAAATTGGGGCGGTTTGCTGGTCCGGGACAACTAAAAAACGGCTCGGACCAGTGGAATCAGAAAATCACTGGTCCGTCGGACCAGTGTGTGTGTGGCAGATCCAAGGGGGGCACACTGGACAGTGCCCCCCTTGGACCCAAAAAAGGTTCTTAAAATGAGTTAAAACCCTACTTTTACAGGTCAAATTTCAAAATTTTTCAGGGGGAGAGCCCCCATACCCCCCAGTGGTACCACAAGGGGATCATGAGTTATACTTTTTAGAAAATCTCCCAACATTTTGACATGCTGGATCAGCGCCTAGTGTGTGGTGAAAAAATGTTTCTTGAGTATGTGTAAAAATATTTAGATGAGTTGTAGTACAGTGATAGCGGTATTTTAAGTACGTTTGATGATTGCATTTGGTGAAGCAAGTTCATATTTTTGACAGAACCAGAAATGTGTCGATATGGGAGCCCCCAGCGAAACAGAAAAGAATATTATTGAATATGTATTAATTTTTAACACAACTATGTAGTACTCATATTCAGTGTAATAGTTAATTTATAATATTTAAACCGGTTATTTTTAATTTTTCGGACCAGTGATTTTTGTTGCGGACCAGTAAGATTGGCAAAGCACTGGTCCGCAGGACCAGTGGCTTTTTTCCCCAATTTCTAACGCTGAGTATAATACCTACTATGCTAACTGCATGTGAAAAATCCAAACAAAAAATATCCCAACATCGTTTGTTATACTTCATTACAATCTACTAAAACAAAGCATCAAAACAGAATGAAAAAAATTATTATCCAAAATGAAGCAATTTTGAAAACCAAAAAGTATTCGTACAGCCATAGACTAACATGGGAAACTAATGTCTAGCCCCCACATACACATCAAATTTAATTCTTATAGACCGGGAGCCAGCAACATATTTTGTCAGTCATTTCCTCTCAAGCGATATTTGGTGGAAAATTTCAGGAAGTTATATCATAAAGCCTGGTGAGCGTCAGCTGGCTGTAGGGCGGTGGAATAGACGTCAGCTGGTCGTTTAACATTTGGAGCGTCTTTCTCAAAGATTCTTTGCGGCTTCAATTACGCGAGAGAAAAAGAACAAGAGGGAAACTCAGTGAAACTGTTATGTTTTTGTTTACATTTCGATTTGCTTTGTATTGAGGAGAGGTACGAAAGGGTGTACGAAAGGGGCGGATATCGTTTTAAATCAAGATTTTGTAAATAATGTAAATAAATATCTGTTAATTATTATCCAGCCTTGGGTTAGGAGAAGGAACCAACAAACATGAACAAAAATTTATACTTTCAGTGATTTCCTTTCAACGTTTCCTGACTTCATGAGTCTCAAGTTGTCAACAAAAAACAATTCCCTTCAGAACATTATTAATTAAATATTGCCAACTTAAAATTATCTGAAAAACAAATAAATATCTAAAAAATTAATTAAAACAGTGTCCTTTCAAAAAGTTGGTTTGGTTTATAAAAAGAAATTAAAAGTTATCTTTAGGGAAATTGGTTAGTAATTAATTTTTAGAAGTAATAATTTATTGTTCTTTAAAGAAAGTTGGTCTATTTCCTAACAATGGACTCTAACCGTCTGACGTCACACGGAACCAACACGTGACCTACTGAGCTTGCAATTGGTTACCACAGATCTACTAGTGTAGTATCTGATCTGGATAATAATTAACAGATATTTATTTACATTATTTACAAAATCTTGATTTAAAACGATATCCGCCCCTTTCGTACCTCTCCTCAATACAAAGCAAATCGAAATGTAAACAAAAACATAACAGTTTCACTGAGTTTCCCTCTTGTTCTTTTTCTCTCGCGTAATTGAAGCCGCAAAGAATCTTTGAGAAAGACGCTCCAAATGTTAAACGACCAGCTGACGTCTATTCCACCGCCCTACAGCCAGCTGACGCTCACCAGGCTTTATGATATAACTTCCTGAAATTTTCCACCAAATATCGCTTGAGAGGAAATGACTGACAAAATATGTTGCTGGCTCCCGGTCTATTAGGTTTAATCCCATCATTGAATTTAATGGCAGGATTGAAATGTAGAAAATTCAATGCAGAAAATTGAAGAATCGTGTGGGTGCACTAGAGAGACTCTTGGAATGGAATCTTCACAATCAATGGGTGTCTTTAAATCAAAGGATTTTAGATTTAATGTCTGTGGGAGTGCCAGACAACAGTTACCCATTAGTCTATGGCTGTACTAACACTCACACTTTTTTGGTTTTCAAATTCGCAAAATTTTGGATAATAATTCTCTTTCTGGTAGATAGTAATGAAGGATAACAAATGATGTTAGGATAATTTTTGTTTGGATTTTGCACATGCAGTTGAGCCATTAGTTGGTTTACTAAAGTGCAAATTTGTTGGGTGTATTAATACTTTCTGGACTGACTGTTATCTCAATCTCAAAAATTTAGAAAATAGAGATTTCGATGGATAATTCAAACCACCTTTTAGATCAATAATAGGTAAAAAGAATTCAGATGGAATGGCATTAGGCAACTATTTGGGTCGCGATCTAGGAGTGAAACTTCTTTCCCATCTCTGACAGTCTTATAATATATATTTATCTTTCGGGCAAAGTGATTAATTCAGTATTATTAATACTCCAGGGTGGAGGCCGGTCTAAGTGATAATTTTCATTGATAAATGCATTTCATTGATTATCACATTGCCCTCCTCCACTTCGGGCATTATTAATAATGGCCGATTTATAACATTACCCATAACATATATATGAAATTTGTCCAAAATAGGGATTGCATTTACCAACATTTTCTATGGGCTTCGTTTAGAAGAATTTAAAAGATTGTTTCTTTACCTTTGTTATGGTAGTCCATATCACATCCCGGGACGAAATAATGCCTACAAGCACGTTTTTTCCCTTACAGATGATGACAAACTCATCTCGGCGTCTTGCATTTTTGACTCGTCTACAACTAACACAATAACAACTAAGGAAAAATTAAAATTCATTTCTAAAAAACGATGGAAATGGATGCAATGGAAATGGTAAATGAATGGACGCGCGCGAAAATGAATCTGGATGTGACGTCACACTAACTAAACTTTAAAACTGCGCAGTCCCATACTGCGCAATACTCGGCGTAATAATAGAAATATGCAGTGAACCGAGTACTCGGGTCTATAGACACTCCGATTTAGGCTTATTTACATTTTTTTCAATTACAGCCAAGGCAAAGGCCAAGGTAAATGGAAACAAAAAGAACTATAAATGCACCTATTTTATAGTATTTTACAAAAAAATTGCCATAAATGAATTTTTAATGAAGAGGGAACTGACCCTCTGAAAATCTAAAGTATAAGTCTTCATTATATTCTTACTATATATAATTTCTTTGATATTTCTAGTTTGTGTGTATAATGTTAATTATGATACCCTCAAATAATTCAAGAGGGGTGCCCTTTCTGTCTTTCTAGGTATATTATAGCTAAGTCATGTCTTTCATTACATTCTTTACTGTCCTTATAAAGTTAAAATACTTTTCATATACTAACATATAACCAAATGATGTAAAATGTATGCAACCCTACAAAACAGTTGTTTTAGTGAAAAAAAGGTCCTCAAGTTTGTATGCTATTTAAATGTAGTTTAAGTACTTAAGTACTATCCCGTCGACTGTTTAACGACCATCAAATTCACCAGCAAAGCTATATAACAGTGAATGGGACCTGATAACAATTTCGGATTCAGCAGTGTGGTCGAAGAAATAATAGTATCTGAGAACCTTATTTATATTTATGTTAAGTGTTTCAAATTTGCATGCTTGTCTTCCGTTTTGTTAAATTATGGGAAATTCATTGTGTTTTGTAGTTGGATGAGCGATGTATAACAAAAACACATCTCGAAATAAAAATCGTAAGAGAGCTCGAGGAAAACGATCTAAAGGTCGACGGAAAAGTTTTGCTGTAAAAAAATATCACCAATTGGAGAAGTAAGTAGATCACTATTAAATGGGGGGGGACATAATGAAGTAGGACTCTATTAAGGAGGAAAAATAAACTTCAACAACTTAAAATGGCTCTAAAACATGTGATTGTGAAACAAACACACTCTTATTCTTAACATAGTTTAAAATTTTTATGTCAACTTATTCCTTAAACATTTCTGCACAGAAATCAGGGCCGTATCCAAGGGGGGGGGGTTTCAGGGGTTCAAACCCCCCCCCGAAATTTTGACATCAATTTTTATACTGATATTTTTCTTGAAAATTATGTCTCACAAGGAGCGATATGCTCTTCGGGTATAACCCAAAGGGTCTCAAAATGAGTCAAAACCCTACTTTAAAGGCAAAATTTTTCTGGGGGAGGACCCCCAAACCCCCTCGAAATTTTGAAATCTATTAAGTATACGGTTTTCCTTCAAACTTGTGTGATTTACAAGGAGTGGGCCTCTTTAATGTAACCTAAAGTGTCCCAAAATGAGTTAAAATGCCACTTTTAGGGGAAAAATTCAAAAATTTTTCTAGAGTAGGAACCTAAAAACCCCCTTAACATTTCGCCATTTATTACAAAAAACCTTCTTTTTACCTTGAAAATTCGGCCGCTTACAATGAGTGGTGCTCTATGGGTGTAATCTAAAGGGTCTCAGAAATGAGCTAAAACACTCTTTTGAGGGGCAAATTTAAAAAAAATTTATGGGGGAGGACCCCCAGACCCCCCTTTTACTTCGAATTCATATTGTTTATACAATTTTGAAATTTAGTGCATCAAAATTTCAATCCAGTGTTGTCATCTAAAACTTAACATAAAAGTACCCGTAAGGAAGTACCTCAGAAAATATTTAAGTCAAAACCCCCCCCGAAACAAAAGTCTGGTTACGGCCCTGACAGAAATACTCAAAAATTCCTAATTTTTTTATCAAATAGTTTGAATGTTGTAAGAGTTTAAAGCAAGCAAAGTGAAAATATTGAAACAGCAATGAGGAACTTACTTTTTTACTTTACTTTTTACCTTAAAATAATATGTATGAACAGTCTTTTTTGATACATACTACAAAAAACTTACAGATCCTTAGATGAATTAGGAGGTGACTATAAATCGACTGAAATGCTAATAGATGAAATTGAACATCATCCAGAATTATGGAATAGTAATTGTGACTTGTATCATGACGGACAAAGAAAAAAAGATGCATGGATTAGTGTTTGTCATGCTATTAATGTAAGATTTGATGAGAAGAACTCTAAAGAAAAGGCTGAAATTTGTAAGTATCCTTAATTACAAAAATATTTGTTATGAGCTTTATTGAATCAATATCTGCAGAAAGCAATAGACAGAATTTTATTATTAAAATATTTTTTGTAATGTTCCAATTCTGATGGATGACTCTTAAAATATATAGTGTTTCAATGCTTGCTTCTTGTGACCAAAATTAATACAAGATTTTATTCACTGGAAAACTATATATTCAATAGATTGCATACCTCCTATACCTACTAAAAAAATTATATCTTACACTTAAAAGATGTGGGACAGAAATACATAAGTTTGTAATTTTTGAAAGTGTCCTTGTGAAATTTTATTCATAGAGAAAACGTCTTAAAATTATAATTAATAGATTACATCCTTCTGATATTGAAGGATAACTCAATCAAAACATTTTTCAAACTATTATAAGTAGAAAAGCTCTAAAACAATTGATATGTATACCATTATATAATTATATTACAAAGTATAGAATAAAGTTACATTCTATTAAAACAAGAAAAAAATTATTCACTTTTTGTTCCACAAGCAGCTCTATAGCTGGAAATACCCTCTTCTCATACATCTTGAAGGCTCTCAGTAAATGGATGACAACTAAACCAAAGAACATGAACTCAACAAAACAACTTAGTTTTTCCAGTCTCTGGGATGGACACATTGAAGTTTACTGTTTAAGAATGGACTGTAAATATTTCTAGAGTAGTCACTTGTTGCCAGTCCTGTTGTTTTGGAGGGAGCCAGGGCGTTTAGAGTTGGTCCCTAAGTCCCTAAAAGTACCTAAAACTTTTGTAGGTCCCTAAAAGTTCCTTTTTTTGGCTTTTGGTCCCTAAAGTACCTTTTTTCTAAAAAAAAATGCAGATGGCCCTCCCCGAGAAACCCTTGCAAATAGCTTAAAAAACACTTTTTTGATACTAAAATTCTAAAATTTTCTGGGGGAGAACCCCCAACCCCCCCTCTAAAATGTTGACACCTGTTTTATTGTTTTCCTCTCGAAAGTTCTGCTGCTTAGAAGAAATTCAAAGGTCTTCTTTTGGGTGTTCCCCAAAGTGTTTCAAAATAGGTAAAGCACTAGTTTAATAGGGCATATTTTAAAAATTTTCCTGGGGGAGAACCCCCAGCCCCCTCTAAAACTTAGTGTCTACTTAAAAGATTTTTTCCTTGAAGATTCTGTAGTTTACAAGGTTTTAAAATGAGCTGAAATTTACTTTTAGAGAAAATTTTTCTGGGGGAGTGACCCCCCCCCCCCAGTTTTTACTTGCAGCTCAAATTGTAAAATCTTGACATTATGTGTAAAATGATTCAATGGTACTTGAAGAGATCTAAAACTTTAGGTTAGTAAATTAACGTTGAGTCAACCTCCCCCCGAAGCAAAAATTTGGTTGCAGCCCTGGTGGACTGTACTTTAAAGGGTAGGGCCGAATCTAAGCCCCCAAGGAGTTCATCCCAACCTCTAAAATTCTCGTGGTTACTTATTACTATATTCTGTTTTTCTCTTGAAAATTCTGCAAAGTACAAGAAGTGATCCCTTTAGCAGGGGTCAGAGTTGTCCTATATTTTTCCAAAAACCTTAAAAAACGTCCTATTTTGTCCTATATTTTTGCAAATGCCCTATATGTCCTATATTTTTGCAAATGCCCTATATTTCTCATCTCAAACCCGAAGTTGAAGCAATCCTGATGCATTAAACTAAAGTGTGTACAAAAGTAATGAAAAATAGGTGGAATGGAAAAGTGGGCAAATGGTTGATACGTTGATAGTAGAAAAGTAAAATTCCAGTGACAATTACCATGTTTTAACTTATTTATAAAAACCATGTAAAGTTCTTGTCCTAAAAAGGTTATCTTCAAAGTTTAACAACAAAAAAGCAAGAAAGTTATTGTCTCTTCTTGAAGACAATCTCTTAAGATTAAAAACTTTACACAGTTTTTATAAATAAGTAAAAACATCATAATTTTATTTCAGCCTCCAATTGTTGCCCCCACAATAACTCATTTTACATTGGTTCTGGCAATTTTCATCAGTACCCTAGCACCTTAGAATTGCTTCAGGGTCTTCCTTTCCAGGATAATTCTGAATTATATTCGAGTAGTTTCAATCTGATCTGATGATCCCCCCTATCATTTTTGCCAATGAGTTTTGAATCACCCTATGTTATGTTTCAATCTGCATTTCAGAACATTTAATGAATTTTTAAGTTTTACCTAAAAATATCATTTCTTTATTGTTTATCGAGTCTAAATTCACTGAGAGGTATCAGTTTTTAAAGTTATAATCTGGAAAAATGTAAATAAATATAGTTAAACCCTTTTCGGAGGGTCCTATATTTGTCCTATATTTTTTGTATAGAATGTCCTATATTTAGTGAAATAGTTGCTCCTACCCCTGCTTTAGGTATTTGTATTATCTAAAAAGGGTATCAAATACAAAAATGAGTAAAAAACTTCTATTTTAAGCCAAATTTCCTGGGGGAGGACACCCAGACCCCCTCTATTGTTTTGAAGCAAGCATTACCGGAAACAAAAGTCTTGTTAAAAGTCAAGCCTCTCAAAACAAAAGTCTGGTTATGGCCCTACAAAAATGCTACGCCCCCCACTTTCAAAACGTTGGCACATCCCTGGACATACTCACTGAGATAGGAAACTAATAAAGGTTACAGTTTTAATTTTTTAAGTTACTATAAACCCCTAAAAAGCTGCTTAAAAACACCCTTTGAAATGCTAAAATTCTAAAAAAAAATTCTGAGGGCCCTAAAAATTTTGAAAGAATTACATACCATACCTGCCAACTTTTGAAAACTTGCATCAGTTAAACTTTTTGCATAACGTTACAAAGTACTACAATTTGAATTGCTTCAAACAAAAAAAGGTGCAGAGTACAGATTGATGCATTATTACCTAAATTATTTTTATTAAGTATTTAAAATTTTCACATAATTGAAGAAAACTGTGAAATTTCTTTGCTTAAATTTATAAGTATGTTAAGTTAAATTTTTACAAGCTTATAATCAGCTTACTGCAATTGCATAGTACTTATCTAATAACTGACTTATCCCCCCCTTCACAAAATTCATACTACAAACCAATTTGGTTACATGAATATCTTGTACCCTTTTCCCCAAACCATTTGATTTAAATTTCTGTTTGGAATCAATCAAATGTTATGATTATAGCTTTTATAAATTTTTTTCTAAATTTCCATCAACATTTTCAGCAGCATGTGATAAAGATGAATTTAAATAAGCTTGAGTTGCTACGATTAGAAAGCGAAGAGAAACTTTTCCAACAAGCCTTAAATGCTAATTGAGGGAGGCGCGATGATGATCAACATTTTCAGCAGCATGTGATAAAGATGAATTTAAATAAGCTTGAGTTGCTACGATTAGAAAGCGAAGAGAAACTTTTCCAACAAGCCTTAAATGCTAATTGAGGGAGGCGCGATGATGAACCACAGGTCCGATCTCGGTAAAATTGTTTTTTCCGCATTGCGATCGGAACACAGGGGAAGCAAACTTACCGGGTGAGCGCGCCAAGACTCGCGGACGAATCCGAAAAAAAATATTTGCGATGATGAACCACAGGTCCGATCTCGGTAAAATTGTTTTTTCCGCATTACGATCGGAACACAGGGGAAGCAAACTTACCGGGTGAGCGCGCCAAGACTCGCGGACGAATCCGAAAAATATTTGCAAAAAAATTTCAATTTCACTCAATAAAAGAATCAAAATTGATAAAATCGTAAGAGCAGGGATTAGGAGATGGTTTTGAAGTAAAAAGATCTTAATTAGAGAAAATCGTTTAGGTTGCGAATGTTTTGCATTTTCATGGATAGTTAAGTGGAAAGAAATGCAAAATCCGGAAAATTTTTTGATCCATCCATACAACCGTAAAACTAGACAGAAATCCGTAAATTTTACGGACAATCTGTAAAAGTTGGCAGGTATGACATACCCTCCAGTATGCCCCCCCCCCCAAAAAAAAAAAAAATCTGATCTTGACCCACTGTTGTTTTAACCTTGATAAATGGAAATTTGTAGTGTTCAAGTTCAGTGGGCTGGGTGTACAATTAAAGATGTAAAACATTGGTTTCAGATTAAAATATTCTAATATGCGTATATTTTTTATTACTTTTTTAGTATTTCTAGATTTGATTTTTATGTGTTACCAATATTTAATATTTGCAATACATTAAACTAGCCAACTAGTAATTTGTTCCGTTTGAATTACTGAAAAAAGTTTCTCGTCATCAAATTTTAGCTAAAAATTGAAATTCACTGTTTGTTAGTTTTATCAAAAGAAAACAGCTTTTAAAAGTTGGTCCCTAAAGTCCCTTTTTATAAGAAGTTCGGTCCCTAAGTCCCTTTTTTTAAGTACCAAGCTGCTAAATGCCCTGGGGAGCAATAAAACCGCTTGTGGTAATGAAAAGGGAACAGGGGGTACAGTGCAATAAAATCTTAGTAGCCTTACAATAAAGATAGTTTATAAAGTCATACAACCTGCACCAACCTAAAAATTTCCAAATTTTTGAGTTATCCATGTTTTGAGGATGCTAAGATGTTCATAGCAAAACAATTTACTTTTCACTAACTCTAAATGTTTCATTTTCAGGTCAAGTAGTCATGGAAAAATGGGAAAACATTAAAGATTGCTATGCTCAACTTGTTCCGAGGGAAAAATATTTAGGAAAAGATTTTTCTTTAGGAAAGCTATTTATTAATGCCAAGAATTTGACTTTTCTTTCGCTCTCACAGTCAATATCTAAAGCCCAGTCAAGTATTGATGACAAAGTGATGGAAATACCTGTAGATTTAGATATAAAGGAGATGAATAAAGCCAGAGTCTTAGAGACACCAGGAACTGTTAGTGAAATCAAAACAGAGCCAAGTGATTCCTCTTATCACAATTCAAGTGAAATGTTGGAAGCTGTAGATATTGAACCTGCATTGGATTGTACTAAAAGTTCCGCTTCTGAAAATGACTCAGATATGGCTTTTTTAAAGAGTCTGCATCCCTTAATTAAAGACTTTAATGATGATCAAAAGTTGGAATTTCAATGTGAAACTATGAATGTCATAAAACGAATTAGACAGACAACAAATCAAAACTTTTGTAATAATTCTTCTCAATACTCTATGCATGGAGTATCATATTCCCCTATCATTTCCAGGATATACTCATTCTAGATAATTCTTTTACTAGTAATCTGACAACAATAATAATTTTGTTTTGAATGAATTATGGTTTATTAATATAAGATGTATGATCTTTGTATCTCATTATGCATTCATGTTTCTGAATTTGTTTTAAAATGAGTAATAACAAAGAGAGTTGGGTTAAAATAATTTAGAAATCACTTAGAGATCAATAGAAATACCATTATCACAGAGATGTGATTTGAGTTGGTACCATTCAATAAAAACCTTGATGTTTAACTTGCATTTATTTTAAATAGTCAACATTTGAAAAAAAAAGTTACTTCACTTCTGTAACTATAACAGGAATAAAATATATTTTTGCAATACACACAGTACAGCAATTAGGAGTTTTTAATTTCATCTATTTGATATACCACAAAAAAAAGGTTCTCATGATTACATTACTATGAATTTTCATAATTTTGTAACTCAAGGTATGACTTCCAAGTCATACCTTGAGTTACAAAATTATGAAAATTCATAGTAATGTAATTTTTGAAATTCCCCCAAGTATTTAAATGGGTTGTAAAACATATTTTTCTAGTAAATAACAGGTAGAATCAATGTCAGGCATTGATCAAATCATTTTTTAATTGAAGATGCTGATCTTGCAATGATTTGGAAGTGGATGAAGATGTTCCTGGATTCAGCCAATCAAGAACTTAGACTACTTTTGAAAGTTCATACAGAAAGACATTAACCCTTTAGTTCACTGAATTGCAGGGACGTATCAAAAAACCTGCACACTAAAGAAGTGATTCTCAACCAGGGGTACGCTGAGAGCTTTTAAGGGGTACGCCACAAATTATTTATTTTTTAACTTTCAATGATTTTTCAAGTTTTTTTTTGCTGCGTTTTCTTTTTACTATCATAGATTCCCAGACATTTGGACACCAGTCAAAACTGAATCTTGCCCAATTAATATATATATTTTTTATCTTTAAAAAGCTCCTTCCTCCTGTCATTCTATATTTCATAAATATTTTTATCCTCTTGACAACTTTTTTTGTTTTTATTTTTTAATGTGTTTCACGTAAATTAAAACAAGAATAGATTTAAAAATATAACGAATGAATAAGATTGAACAGCTTAGGTTAGAGGTAAGTAATATTTTTTTTTATATTAGAGTATATGTGTAGTATATTTACGTAATATATTTAAACCAGTGGTTCAGAAAGTGGGAGGTTCTGCCCCTAAGCGGACATTGAAGAATTCTTAGAGGGGGCGGTGATGAGTTGATAGGAAATTGGGGGGCGTTATTAGGGTAAAAGGGGGAGTTGACTACTTTTAAACTGTTACTTAATGTCTTTTTTATGCATAAGAAAATATTCAAAAATCCCGTAAAAGTAGCTTAATATCACTTTTTAATAAGCTGAAATTCAAAAATTTCCTGGGGGGACCCCCATTTACCTATGCTTTGATTTATCAATAATTTATGTAACTTTTAAGATGAAAGCAGGAAATTTTCAGTTGGAGATAGGATGAAGCTAACAGGGTATACGCCCTGGGTATAGTGAGTATACATTCACCAAGAGGTTTCAGTATAATCAAAATTAGGTAAGGAATTATTTTTGAATCAAATTTTATAAAAAAGGTAGAGTTCTGAATATTATCCTAACTGTTTCAAATTAAATTTTAAGATGCATAGAAAACTTAACTTTTGAATATTGTCCATGTACTAGGTTTACAAAATTTTTATTTCATTTGGTTATAAATTCTTTTCATAACAGAATGTTGGTAAAAAATTCTATGTTCCTATGTATTCTATTTTTCCTTTGGGGGTACAATCGGGAAAAAGGTTGAGAACCACAGCACTAAAAGGTTAAATAACATGATTCTTAAGACCCAGTTTTTTCAATTAAAATACCCAAATTTTAATTTAGCATTAAAATTAAGAATAACTTAATAATTTTTATGGAAGATGTAACTGATTTTATAATTTTCTCATTGACACTATGTTAATAGAAAATGTGCATTTTTGATTATAAACTTTTTAATTTTGACTTTTTGGTATTTAGTCCAATTATGTCTTTATACCTGGGGTCTCTAAAATTTTAGCCTAAAGGCCAATTTGGCATATTTCTTGAGATCTGTGGGCCAAGACCTAAAAATCTTTTACCATACAACCAAACTGTAACAAAGACTTGCACATAATTTTTGTATTTTAACTAATATGCACGTGTGATTAAAAATTTCTTTTTATATTACCGAAATGCAATAACAAAGTTAATTAAAAATTTAGGTACTTAAGGATTAGCCAGGCACAAGTACCAAGTGTTCTGATTAATCATAAAAAGAGCATTTCAAGATCCAACACAATTAACTCAACTAACAGTGCTGCAATTGATTTTTTTACATTGCTAAATTTAATTTGTAAAATGTTGCCCACTAAGTTCAATTGGCGAGATTTGCCCCCAGCTAACCCTAAAGCACCAAATTTTAATTTTGTCAGTCATTTTAAAAATTAAATTTAACAATATAAAAAAATCAAATACAGAACTTTAGTTGAGACATTTTTGTTTTGGATCTTGAAATATGCTTATTTTAGAAGAATTATCAGAACACTTGGTATACTTGCGCGTGGCTAATTCTAAAGTACCTAAATTTTAAGTTTATATTATATTTATGGCCTGTTAGAAACATGTAACAAAACCTTTTTGCTCTTTTATTAGCTTAATAATTATTCTAAGAATTTTTGGGATCCTATCTAGTTTTTTTAAATAAGGGTGTCACTAGGGGCTTACACAGCTGAAGACAATTTTGATCATTTCAAAAATCCTCAATAATTTCTCACAGTTAAAAAAAACTAGTTAAATCTTCCCCTTAACCCTAGTAGCACAGCTCATACCAAAAATGTCAAGTTTATGTAACTGCAACTAGAGAAGTAAACGAAATTTGGCCATACATGACAAAAATTGGACCAATCTTTAACATCTGTGCTGCTTGGGAATATTAACTAGGGAAGGCTAAACAGGTTTATTTGTCCCACTGTTGCGGGCCCGACTTTAGGGGATAGAGCCAGTTTTGGCTCTTTGAGATCCCTGCTTTATACCTATATTAAATTATCTCAATTTCTTTTCTTGTACCAATTTCTCAAAATTAGCAATTAGATTTTCAATTATTTAAAAGGAATAAGAGGTAAAATTCTATGGGACAGTGTTTTTGGAGGAGTACCTATAGCATCCTTCTGGAATGACCAGGGTTCCAGGCTATTTATGTAAGTTCATGACAATTTAATACAAATACAAAATTATTTGATAAGTTTAATTCCTACTTTTCAGAGCATTACAGTAGCTGATAACTCAGTTATTTTTATCACTTCACTTTAACAATGGGGCGTAGGTCCCCTCATAAAATCATTAGTTAACTAATTTTTGTTTACATTAATTATTGTTTTACAATACAGATTTATGTACGGTCATGATACATTTGACGGTAACCTTGAGCATATTTAAACTTAAACATTGCATTTTCTCCTAATTCTACATTGAAGCCTGGGGCATACTTCTCTCCAGGAACCTAGGATAGAAATTAAATGAAAAAGATTAAACAACACAGTTGGTTATAACCTTGATAATTTACAATGATTATGTACTGAAACGATATGATCCTTAAATTCACAAAATATTTATTTTATACTACAGTGGAAGCTCTTATAGCGTAATTAATCCGTACCGAGTTTTTTGTCGCTATAAGAGCAAACTTCGAGTGATACACTCGAGTGTAGAATATCACTCGTTTAAAAGCAATAAACTCGTTAAGCTAAACTATCAATTTTGATGCTTTTCGGGAAGGTGGACTCGATTCCCTCAATGATGTATTTTTAGTAGACTAATTTATAAAATCTGGAGGAAATCTCAACCTGAAAACGATTTGACGGTCTGACGATTCGATCTGATGGTTCGAATCATCCAATTGATCTTTCCTCACTTTAAACAATTATTTCTTATTTTATGAAGTCTTGATACTTCCAATTTCATGTTATATTACCTTATTTTTTGCTTTTATTTTAATTTATATAAAGTTTAAGATCAATATTTTACAGAGTATTAATATTTGTTTTTTAATTTTGATTTTGATATTAATTTATTGCATAGCTTAGCTTCCTTAGCTTAGTCTGATGCTTAACAAAATTCATTACATCAATTTCACCTGCATCTGCACGCAATGTGAAAAATTTATGTCTTAAATATAAGTCAAAAAATTGGAAATAAAGAAAGAATACGCTAATAAATTTAAAGTCTAAAATCAACAAGGACATTAGTTAGCGAAAGGTTTCGTTTGGGATTGTAGCCGGTTACCCCGGGCGAAAGCAAGCGAGAAGAAGATGCGATCGTTACTTGGTGCTGTTTGTCATACTCTGATATTTGTTTATTGGCTAATTCTGGTGTGACGCACACAAACCGATCCAGAAAAGTATTCGATAAGCTGAATCGATTCGAAGATTAGTCTTTATAAGAGCACAAAAGTGCTCTTATAGAGACTAATTTTTGGGTCTTTATAAGAGAGTATTTTTATAAGAGCAGGTCGCTATAAGAGCTTCCACTGTATATATTTAACAGAAAAAAGTTCCTATTAATTTTTCATTAGGAGTCTATATTTGTTCTTTAATTTGAACATATTTATGCCGATGATTTTTTTTTTTGTTCTATTAAAATTAAAATTGAGCAATAAAAAATGTACCAGATTAAATTATATATTTCTAGTTTTTTCTTTTGGTATCGTTGCTATATTTAACTTCAAAAATTGTTTTAAGTGCAAGAAATCATTGAAAGAGAGTTACTGCTATAGAAAGCATTAGAGTTGTGTTCTACATTTAAAACCAAAAATATGTTGTTCTTTCCTTGAATTCATTTCATACCAATTGTTAATCAACATGTAATAGCACTTTTTATTCTCCCTAAAAAAATTTTACCTTGTTTTTTTTATGATTAAATGATAAACTATATTGTAGAGGCTATTTTTAGTGCAAGCAACATAAATTTCGACCAAAAAAAAATTTTTTTTTAATGGCACTGGTTATTGCTATGAAAGTAAAAACTCAACTCTGTTCTAATCTCACCATTTTTGAAAAATTACGTTAAATTAAAGCTAAATACTCAAAAGTAGCAGCCAGGATTCAAACCGGGGACCATTATACTCTGTCTCACCTTAACTTGGCAGTGGAGAAAAGGCTACGGTGACCGGTTTCTGTCCAATCAGCGTGAACGAGTTGCCTGTTCTACCCTACGGACTGTATTCATTCACTTGAATTTAAACATTTTTAATGTATGATTAAATTAAGTTATAAGATAAAAATCCCAATAAACTATAATGTAATGACACATTTTTACAAATATGTGCATATTCTTTACTTTAAATTGCAATACAACCTTGTACTATTTTTTCCGGCGGATTGTTACATTCTCTGCCTTTCCCAGTGCTGACAAGTTAGGGTGAGACAGAGTATAGGTTAAAATCTGCACACTCTACCACCAGGCCATCGGTGCTGACGCAAGGATTGATAAATAACATAATTTTAATGTTTTAAAACACGTAATAACACTCATTACTGCACATGCTTCAACTGTCGTAGCATTAACCACTACATTTTTAAATAATAAAAAAATATGCACCAGTGCTTTCACATTTACCTTTTGCATGATTTCTCTGAATGCAATAACATCTTCAGTTATAGGATAAAGTTCAGTAAGTGAAGGTTCAATAATAATCATGTAGTTAAGAATATCTTCTTTCTCCATAGTGTATCTGTAAAAGGGACCAAGGAAGTTAATAGTTTTTTCTTTGTTTAAAACATGTTTAAAATATTTTAAATGTTTATTTTTACTTTGAGTAACACATTTTCAATTAAATTGGGTAAAAAAAATTAGGGATGTTTATAAAAAAAAGTATGGTAGACAAAAATAATTATAAAACATTAATTAACTATTTAAAACTAGCCTTTTATGCGAGCTTCGCTCGTTACTACTTCAAGTTCCTATTAATTATACATTAAATAAGAAGTTTAACTTTAATAATTTATTATTGTTGAATTAGAAACCAACTTCCCTAAAAGTAACTTTTTAACCTTTATTAAGTAAACCAACTTTCTTGAAAGATATTTATTTAAAAGCTATTATATTATTTTAAAATTTTAATTACTTTTATTTATTTATTTTTCTGATTATTGCGAGATGGCATCGAGTCAGTGAGTGACGTGGGCTTTTATATTTTTCTGATGATTATGATTATTATTGCGAGATGGCATCATAGTGTGCGAGCGTTCCAGAATCAGTGAGTCAGTGAGTCAGTGAGTGACGTGGGCTTTTATATGAGAGATTGATATTCTATCAGGGATGTCACAAGCATTTGAAACATTTTGTAGCTGCTATAAAATATGTAGCAGGGTAAAGCATTTTTATTTACAGCTAAACTTAAAACTTAATTTTCCAAATTTTTTATATAGTTTTAAATTCTACATAGGCAGTCAATGAATGTGCAAGCCAGATACCGGTGATTTGAATAAATGTCGGAGATTGGAAGATAAAATATGTAGCAGGGTAAAGCATTTTTATTTACAGCTAAACTTAAAACTTAATTTTCCAAATTTTTTATATAGTTTTAAATTCTACATAGGCAGTCAATGAATGTGCAAGCCAGATACCGGTGATTTGAATAAATGTCGGAGATTGGAAGATAAAATATGTAGCAGGGTAAAGCATTTTTATTTACAGCTAAACTTAAAACTTAATTTTCCAAATTTTTTATATAGTTTTAAATTCTACATAGGCAGTCAATGAATGTGCAAGCCAGATACCGGTGATTTGAATAAATGTCGGAGATTGGAAGATAAAATATGTAGCAGGGTAAAGCATTTTTATTTACAGCTAAACTTAAAACTTAATTTTCCAAATTTTTTACATAGTTTTAAATTCTACATAGGCAATCAATGAATGTGCAAGCCAGATACCGGTGATTTGACTAAATGTCGGACAAAGGAAAGAAAGCATAAAAATAACTTTATTCTGATAAATTAAAGATAAAAATTTAAAAAACCAAATAAAATATATTAAAAGTTTAAAAAAAGCAGAAATTTACAGATCAAATACCCTACATTTATGAAAATCGTTATTTGGTGCAGTTTTGGCACAATTTCACTCAAAAACACTGCTTTTGTAGCAGTTAAGCATATGAATTGATAATGACACAATTTGCCCAGCCACAACATGTTATATTCAAATCTATTGGAATATTGGATAACATTTGCAAATAATTAAGTCAAAAATTAATTTTAGACAAAGCAAATTAATCCCAATGAGACTTATATTTTTAAAATAAAAGTTTGAGATAGTAGACAAAATTTGTAAGGCTCACCGTCTTCTTGCAAGGCACCATTCCCATTCATCAATTTTCCTCCAGTCATTGAGTTTATCTTCATACTTTGTAAATCTGTCAAAATCAATTCTTTCAATATCCTCAACCACCTGCAAAAAAAGGCCAGAACAAAATGCTAAGTAAAATTAAGATGGAGAAATTTCATATTTCACTACTTAACTATGGATTATCAACTTTAATATAGTCAACAAAACAGTGGCAATCATAGATTAATATCCACATTGTTGATGTAAATGTTGTGTCAGTGTCATAATTTGATCAATTAATTCCACATCATATAATTAAAACATCTACCAAGATTATGGTAAATGGTAAGACTATGAAAATTACAACATAGAACAACAAAAACAAATGTTCTAAACTAGGGCATGAAATTTCAGTTCTAAAAGTACAAGTCAGACTAAAATCTTTACATGCCACTGGCCCGAGCCTATACTATAGTTTGATTTGAAACACAACATTTTAAAAGAGAAAACTTACTCACCAACTTAAATATAAGGTAATTTGGAGAGAAATGAACCAGTTATATATTATTTTCTATTTGATCTATTAGTCTCAAAATGGACAGTTTTGAAAGATTTTAGGCATAAAACAATTTTAAATTTCTCTCCAAGTAATTTTTAGCCCAGTCAGGGCCGGATTATCCAATAGGCAAAGTAGGCAACTGCCTAGGGGCCCATCGTCAGCTAGGGGCCCCGTCCCCAGAGGGTGGGTGCCCATACGTTTGAATTCAGGAAGGGGTCCAAGAAAAATGTTTACAAGTAGTAACTACTATTTATATTTTTTTCAAGCAGTAACTAGACTATTTTTATGAGGGGTTGGTTCATAATTATTTCAAAGGGGCCCCTCACGAGTACTTCATGCAAAAATTCTTGCATAAAATACTGGAATTTCAAGCAAAAAGTGTGTGTCTACGAGTCCTTTCCAGATGAAATTTTATTCTTAAGTGAAATGTTTTAACTCATTTGGGTGATGGATTGCGAGAGGGGCCTGCACCCCTTTGCCCTTTTGTATGGGCACCCATTCCCCAGAGAATTTCTCTTGAAATGTATCTTTGAGTTAAAATCAAATTTAAAGATTTTTTGTGCGAGTCCGGACCTAAGCAAGGGGCCCATGAAAAAATCGT
Organism: Tetragnatha montana; assembly: GCA_963680715.1. Taxonomy (NCBI): domain Eukaryota; kingdom Metazoa; phylum Arthropoda; class Arachnida; order Araneae; family Tetragnathidae; genus Tetragnatha; species Tetragnatha montana. The sequence continues at coordinate 21,556,397 of OY796681.1, forward strand.
CCACAGACGGACCTCTCAGATTCCCTATAAATTATATCTTTTGCATGTTACAAATGCAAAAAACAAAAACTAAAGTTCTGAAAAAAAATTATTCTTTTACATACTTAGGATTCCTAACTTTTTTATGTTCTTTCTTCCGGTTCCCTACTTTTCCATTTTCCATAGTTTAAATTTAAAGCACTGATGGTGGTTCATACTAGTTCATACAGAACCCCGGCGGTTCACGGTAAAAAAATTTCATTAAAATAAAAAAGAAGAAATTTCATAATTTAATTGCAGTCCGCACATCGCTAGCAGTGGTGATGGTTTTTTTTCAGTTCCCTGACAATCCTGCCTGTCAGCTGCTGCCCGGTATCGAATGTTGTTCATGGCCATGGACTGCATACTAACCCGGAAAAACCTTCTCCGTAGCTCGAGGCGAACAGAGGTCTACCATGCCGCCCTTTATTTGGGTTCCACATTGAACACTAAATTCTTACATAAAGTTGAACTTGATTAAATTTTTACCTGTAAATGATCTAAAACTTAACGTAGTACTATAAAAAGTACTAGAAGGGGGTACCTTAGGTACCTGTTGGATGAATAAACCCTCCCCTAAAAACACTGGCTCTATATGGCGAACAAGCGGAAACCCTCATGTAACCCAAACAGAAAGGTTCCTGTCCCAAATATCCAAAAAAAAAATAAGTAAAAACACAACTTTTTCAGGTTTAAATTTCACAAAATTTTCTGGGGGAGGACCCCCAGACCCCTCTTTTTTGCTTGAGGGCATGTATTAACAGCAAACATTTTTCATTACGGTTCATAGTTTGGTTTAGCTAACGTTTTATAGCAAAACATTATCGAACATGGTGATAACAAGCCTTCTCACTGTAGTAAAAGCATAATATTGCGATGTGGTTTTAAAACATATTTTAGAAAGGTAAGAGAAAAGGGGCCCCGAGAGTGCATTGCCTAGGGGCTCTAACATGGTTAATCCGGCCCTGAGCCCAGTGATGGCCAACCCAAATGATCTTGAGGGCCACTTTGGAAAACCACAATACTCCCGCGGGCCGCATATAAAATTTTAAGGTATGAGCTGCTCAGAATGACAGTGACATAAGTTGAAAAGTAGAAAATGAGTATTTAGATTAGGGAGTTAAAGAATTAAACAGGTGGCATTAAAAAATCATTCTGAATTACTCGAAACTAAGTTAGGTGGATACGTACTATCATTTAATAATACGTCATTTTAATAATCTCTCAAGTCTGAAGACGAAGTCCCCAAACAAAATTTTTAGTGAAAAACAAAAACCAAATTAATTGATACTTTATTTCTTCGTCTAAATTACTACATTTGTGAATGCAAGTATATGGTGTGATATAGTGACAGTAATTAAGATGTTGAATATGTATATGTGGCTTATGTAGAAATTTATATCTGGAGGGGCCCAAAATTACTCCTCAGCCTCTCACGCATTTTTAATAGGTCCAATGTAAATTTGTAATAAAGTTTTAGGTAGAATTTGCGTCCTAAACAACTAAATGTTAGAAAAGTTGTGAGTAATAAAGGTACAAGTACCAAAGGGGGGTCTGGGGGTCCTCCCCCAGAAAATTTTTGGAAATTTGACTAAAAAAACAAGAATTTTAACTAGTTTTGGTACACCTAGTCCGAATTTTGGAGATGCATTTGATTTTGGGTCATTTTTGCAACTAAACATTGTTCTGTAAGGAAAATTATAGCTCGAAGAGAGAGAGAGTAAAGTTTTTTTTTAAACTTACGAAAATTCTCGCGGGCCGCAAAATTATATCAAGCGGGCCGCGGGTTGGCCATGCCTGTTTTAGCCCAATAATTAACAATTACTATAAATTTTGGACAACTTTAAATCAAAATGTGCTATGAAATAAAATTTTTTAATAGCTTTTCATATTATTTCTGAATTTTTCTTGCTTAAAATAACTGGCCCATCTTTCCTGCAGTAGTGCTGGAGGGAAAAACAATAAATTTTATGGTTCAGTAACTTTTTTCAGATAATATTTTTGGAAAATATTAAAGACGACAAGTGTTAGATACCTGATGGTACATTTTTGTAATTTTTAAGATGTTAGGTGTGGTTAGGAAATAGTGAACAAAAATGGTTTTCCAGCTCTTGTGAAAATACCCTAATGCTTACCTTTGAAATTTCAAATTTAAAAAATCAAATAAGACATATACATAACAAGCATTAATTTTTCTTGATTTTTAAAAGTTCAATAAGCCATTTACTAACCTATTCTATGACAGACCATGAATTTTGTTTGCAATGTATGCCTAGGGTTACCATATTTTCTGGAGTCCAACTCAGGACACTTTTATATCATATCGGTCCATCAAAGATTAAAAACCCAATAAAAACATCCATACAAAAAAAAATTTAACTTTTAAACTTAAATAATTGACTTTATTTCATTATTTGTACTTTTCACTTGACATGACTTTTTTCAAAAATCCGTTGTTTGATTTAATAGCATCATAAAATTCACAGCCATATAAGTTCAGAGTTAATTTTCACATTTAAAAGGTGTTTGACAGTACAAAGAGAAAGAGAGAAAGTCTGCCCCTTTCAGCAGTCCAAATGTTACCCATAATTGAGAAGACTCTCTCAACTGGAGCAGATGTCCCAGGCACACACATTACTAATTCCACTAGCTTTAAAATGTTGTAACATGAAACATTACTTTCTTTTAACACCTGAAATATAGACCTCCATTTTTCTTCAATAGTAAGTATCAGTACCATTTGAGTCCCAACCTTCACTTTGTTTTTTTATAAACTGGTTCAACAAAGTACGCTCATCAAACATGGCATCAATATTAATGGCATCTCTCACAACTTCATTCACAGTCTGTCCACTCTGTTCTAGATCATTCCAGGTAATTTCAGTTGTCAAATTAATCCATTCAAATTTACTAACTTTAACAAAAGTGTAAAGTGAAAACTTTACTAAAAAGTAAAGTGAAGCCGTAGAAGTAGGTAAAACAAAGCAGTTTGAAAATTTTTATTGAAAATTTACCAAAAACTTTTGTCCAGTCTTAAAATTACGAAAACCCAGGACATTTTCCAGGACATCCTCTGAAACCCAGGACTGTCCTGGGTAAACCAGGATGTATGGTAAGCCTATGTATGCCCAATAGCCTCTAAGAGATAATGATCGGAACTGGAAAAGTACCCAGGCCTGGGAACCTGGTTCGTAGGAAGCCAATCCAAAATTATACATTATTAAATACATATAATGGGGAAATTAGGTATGGGGAAGATTACAATTTTTCCAGGTCCGATAATAGTTGTTAAAACTTAAATACTTACAACTTCAACATCACCATAATTATTCCAATCATAAATGAGGACTTCAGAATGTGGCCTGAAAAGATAAAAAAAAATATTAAAAAATCATTCAAGTTAATAGTAGGTACATGCTAGCATCTCTAATTTTCACTAAGACTATGAAACAATTAATCATAGAATACAAATAAATAATAAAGAACATAAATTATGAAAAATGATTTAATACTTTTAATTTAACATAAATATTGTAAAAAATATGAAATAACTCAAAATGACCAATTTAGGTAGAATTTATTAAGTATTGATTAATATAATCTTTTATAAGAACAAAAAGCAAATAAATACACTAATGTTAAAAAATTAAGGATAAAACTATTTTATCAATAAAACATCCAGTAGAATTTTTATTCACCACGAAAATCATACCATAAAATCTTCAATGAGAGGGGATATAGGGCATGAGGTCTAATTATTTACTTTAACCATAGCAAAGAGAATAAAGGGGACGTTCATTGATAATAAAGTTCTATACACATTTGGAGAGGTAACAGAAACGTCTTTGTGAGAGTTATATTGGTAAATAATTTGATTATCCTTTAACTCGATACATGCTTTAAAGTGTGTGTTGTTCCTTTGAATAATATTTTATAAGCATTATTTGTAAAAAATACCAGTCCAATAATTTTTAAAATAGATTTTAGCTTCTGGATAATTTTTTGCGAGTAGTCTCAGGCTGCCAACAGTGTTTTAGCTGTTCTCTCACATGCTTGATCGTGTTTAGGTCTGAGAGATCCTGAAAATTTATTCTTTCAATATCAAGACCAACAAAAAACTCTTGAGATAACCAGTTTGATTTGGCACAGCTTTGTAAGAAAATTTGATCTCAAATTGTTTTCTAAAAGAAAGAGGTGGGACAAAATAATACTGGCACACAATTGCAGATATCAGTGAAAATCTCTATGGCATATATAGGCTGTTGAAATGGCTCATAATGATAGTAAAATTTTAAAGGAAATTTGATCCCTTAAAAACTAATCTTTAATCAAATGGAGATACTTTTACTGATATTTGTTTCCTTTCAGATATGTAATAGTTCATAAACAGTTCATGTAAATGCTTTTTTTCTCTCTTGAATTTTAAGAGCAGTTACTTCTCTTTTGAAACTGTATCATTTTTATGTATCATTTCAGCATAGAGATCTTCAATGATGACAATTGAGTATCAGTATTATCTTGTAGAAGGCACTTGGGGGTTAAGATTTTCTTTCAGATAATATACAAAGCTGTGCTTATTCCAGGGGTCTGTTTAGGAGAACTTTGGGTCTATTGATGGTCCCTTCACAAAATATTTTACCTCCAAAACGGACCCTTTACAATATAATTTAGCTTAAAATTGACTTCCACAATATTTTTCACTCTAAACACTGATAGTTTTAGTGCTTGTCCATCTTATTTTTACCATATTATTCTAATAAAATTTGCAATATCACCAAAATAGGGCTTTTCTACAAAAAAATAACTCTCACTGGTTGAAAGAATCCAATTTAACAATAATTTTGAATTCACAAAACTATTTTCAAAAGTTTACAAAAATTACCTTTTCTCAAAAAGTTCGGACATACCCTTGGCATAATCACACTGTGGTTATCTCAGAGTTTTTCGTAAGTCAAAATATTAAAAGAAATAATTAAACTTTAGGACTCTCCCTGACCTTAAACACAATCAAGTATGTGTGAAGGCTATAAAAAATATGATTGGCAATCTGTGACTATCCATTAGGAATGACTCAGAAGCTAAAATCTGCCCTCCAAATTTTTTTGAGGACCGAGACCTATCCCAAAAAAGCTCCCCTTATAAATACTTATGCAATGTTTGTTAGGTGCTCATGAAATACCTTTGATAACCTGCAACAGAGTTTCCAAGAATAAGAGTTATGAGAACTAGCACTGAAACTTCACTGTATGTCTACAAATCCAGAAACAAAATCATAAACATGTCAAAAGAAATACTCACTCCATTTTTCTCAAAAACTCTTGTTTATAAAAATAGTCTATGTTGTCCAGATATTCTTTAGTCATTATGGGGGATTTTGCTTCAATGCCCTAAAAAATGTTTTGGAATGACAATGAAAACCTAATTTTAAAAACATAATCAACAAAGCAAAATCCTAAACATTAGTCGGTATGATGTGGTTAGGGAAACAATTTAAAGAAAGTTTCAAATTACAGTACAACCTAGATAGAGCGACCCCTTTGCTTGTCATTTTAACAAACGATTTTATAATGAATCAAATTAATGTATCTAAAACAATCAATGTGTGAACAATGTCATGTCAAAAAAACTTGTCAGGAATATTTCATACAAAGTAAATAAAAAAGGTAAGTGTTTGTAAGACCTGGCATCAAAAAATGATAAAAGATGGAAATTTTTAGATTAAAATGGCAACAAACAAAAGAATACAGGAAATCCTTAGAATTAGTTTAAATACTATGAAACAGAAAACAAACCAAAACAGATATATTAAATAAGGTGATATAAAGTTGTAGAATTTTAGGCAGTAGTATGAGGTAAATTTCATCACCTCATTTTAGAACTGGGCTATTTTATTTTTTTGACAATTCACAAGCAGCTGGTGAGGGAACACAGTGAAACCTTTCAATGATATAAAACAGAAATGGAAAAGTCATATCAAGGAAAATGAAATTTCAGCATATCCGACTACTGCTGGATAATACAAACACAACCCTGCACTTTAACAACCCTGCATAAATAGCCTCTAAAGTAATCAAAATTAATGATTTTGATGTTTTTTTTTTCAAAGTGCTAGGGATAGCTGTTTATTCATTCTTAAATATATTGTAGTCTATTTAAAAAACTTTTGGTGGTTTGTGTGTTTCTTTTCTACTTTTTAAGTAAATTTTTAGTAATTTTTAAGAACGTAAAAAATATGAGGGTTGTTTTTTTTTCAACTTCTGCTCCTGAAAAAGAACTAGTAGGAATTTTGAAATAATTTTGGTACTGGTAGTTAGGTACATCCTTCAGGATCAATTGGCATCATCTTTACTGGAAAAAATTGGAAATTTTTTCTATTAGCTATCGAATTTAAGAGCATGCTTTTTGAAATTATTTCCTGCCAACCCATAGAGAATTTCGCTTTCCCCTCATGCGATTATAACCTGCTCACACATTGTTTAATGTTAATGCTGGGTGAATGGTGCGAAGGAGAAAGTGAAATTTTCTATGGGTTGGCAGTAAATAATTTTGATTAGTACGCTTGTAAATTCGATATAATAAAAAAATGTCTGTTTTTTTTTTCTAGTAAAGAAGCAAATTGATCCTGAACCAGTACTAAACCAGAACTACCAGTACCAAAATTATTTCGAAATTCCTACTACTTTAATTTTTAGGAGCAAAACGGAAGTTGTAAAAACAACAACCCTCTTATATAAAAATGATAGAGTTTCACTGATGCATTTTAAGTTCAGTATAAAATATATATTGTAATTTATAAGTTGAGTGCAAACACAAAATGCACCAATGAATCCCCTCATAAAAAATACAACATTAAATAAAAAATAATTGAATAAGTCGACAAGCAGTGTTGTTTTCATTTTATGTTACATCGTTGTGCAATTTCTAAAAGTTTTCCAAGACAGCAAGATTAGTGCCTGACATACCAAATAATTAATTTCTATTTAAAAACACTTGTTTTTAGTGCTGTTACAATCATTTACTAACCTTTCAAAGGAAAAAAGTTAACATTTTCTTCAAATTAAGAAAATGTGCTTGTAAAAATCAAAATACTTATGAGTGCTACTGTACTTCCCATGAGAAAAATTTAAATTAACTTCAATTTTAGAATCAGAACTAAAGATCAGTCAAAGTAAAAATTAGTCATCACATATAAAACAATTTTCACAAAGTATATTTCTCAAGCTAAAAACTTATTTATGGAGGAATTCCCTTCCCTTCATCCTTTTAGAAGAAAATAAATTTTAGATTTATAGTTCAGTTTAATACATACATTTTTTGCTTTTATACGCTGCAAAGCAACTTCTGGTGATACATCTAGGTATATGATAAGGTGAGGCTTCATCAATTCATCCAGGGTGTTTGATAGTACTAGGTCATAGTAATCTTTAACTGGAAAAGACAGCCTGTATAAGATTCAAGAATATATTTAACTGAATGTATAAATAGTGAATTTAGACTTGGTTCAACAATGCAGTTCAGACAGACAAAGAGATGAGGTAACATTAAACTACAGATTAGGATGTTTCATCCGGCAAGCTAAAACCAACATCAGTCCAGTGTCCCGTATTTTCTGTCAATTTAAAAAGCATGTAGAGATAATGATGTGCAGCTGTGGCAGGATAGTACTGCTGGCCCTTGCACTGCAGAAGAGCAAGCACCAGTGGCGTAGCCAGAAATTATTTTTGGGGGGTGCACGATGATATCGAAAGAAAGAAGAAAAATTTAGGTTTTATATTACCATTAGGAAAAAACTAGCCATGTAATAAAATCAATCTTTCTTGATCGTAGTAAAAAAATAATTGTACCAAAAAAATACAATAACAATAAATAAATTATTAAATTAATCTTAGGAAAATATCAGTATATAAAATAAATTTTATAACTCTTTGTAAAACGAAAAAAGAGGGGCTCCTGCATTACGTATATATTTAAATTCACCTGCTTCTCGTAGTATTCATTCTTTATCCCTTTCATTAGGGACAGTTTCAGTAGCTGAGGAATTATCTAATGAATATTAAGCCCCATCTTTTTCGTTTTACAAGGAGTTACAATTTTTTTGACATTTATTTCACATTATTTTTTTATTTTTAGTTTTCTTGAGTGAAGTTTAACTATTTGATCTAAACGGACTTACAATGATTTTTTTCACGTGGTATCGTTATTTATAATCAAACTAAAAAATTAATACTGAATAATTTTACCTTTAAAAGTATCACAGCTACATGCTACATGACCCTCTCTATTTTTATTTAGGGTCATGATAGCAACATAGCTATGTTAGCTACATGAAATAGATATGTATGAAATATGTATAGTTTCGTTAAAATTACTACTTATGCAGATTTTACCTCTCCCGCTAATTCAGATAGGTACAGGTACAGGAATTTTTTTTACACTAACAAAATTAATTTTGAGGTAAAATTATGTTGTGGAACAAAAAGAATATTAATAGTTTAACAGTAAGTAAAAATTTGTTTCAAATTATGTAAAATCAAATTTTGACAATTTATATTATAGATTCTTAAACTCATCCTGAATTTGATGAGTAAAATTTTTTACCCCGAATGTTTATGTAACTCTTACGAAATTTGCATGAAATATTTACACATTCCATCCAGGAGATATAGACATTTATTCTTATTCTAGTACATATATACCTATACTATTCTCATACATTTAAAAATCAATTGCAATTAAACTACAAATAAGTATTTCCGAATTGAATTAAGTATTATTTATACATATATTGGACATGATACTACTTGTTAATACTGGTAGCTCTAAAAAAGTGTTATTCCATTTCTAAAATTATCAAAAATCAAGGGGGATATTTGAGGGAGTACCTAATAGGTCGTTGGACCTTCAAACTCCAGTATAACTAGCTTCACTGGGTGAGGCTTGAGCTGAGCTGTACAGAACGTGTGACTGAAAGTCACGGTCAGCTGAGGAGTGGCTAGCTTGATGCTAACCCCCCTCTTGATTTCCACAAGTGACCTTGATACTCATTTTATCGACCCCGGAGGGATGAAGGGCTGAGTCTGCCTTGCCCGTGGACCGGGATTTGAACCCCGGGCCTGTGGTGATGTGGGAGCTCGAAGCGCTTCCTCTACGCCACCGGGCTTCTTTAAAATTATCAAAAAAATTATCTTTTAAACAGAAATAAATATTCATATTCAAACACACTCCAACAAAAACTGAATGTTTAAAGTGATTAAAGTTTGAATTCTTTCACAGGTGTTGGATTAACATACTACCAATAATTATAACTCGTAAAAGTGGTACAGATTTACAGATTTGTGTCATAATAGACAAGTAAAAAATTCTATATCAGAAGTAATATTTCTTTTAAAAAACGAAAAATGGAGAGGGAATAATGAGAAAATAAGAAACTGAAAAAGCAGAAGGATGAAGCATAGGCCGACACATAGGCCCCACATAGCTACCTTCAAAAAGTATAAACAAAAAACTCTTTCATGTTTAAAAGTATTGGTCCTATATACAGCTAAAAATTCAATAATTTTTTTTATTTTTAAATAAAATTGCGTCTTTTCCTTGAATAGAAATCACCATTAAATTAACCAAAATCAAAATTGTGTTAAGTCATTAAATAAAATTATTGGTAACTAAAATACCTCTTACCAACTCTGTAAAAGAATTAATAAAGCATCCATAACGTCTTTTTGGATCAGGTGGGTCTTTCACTTAAGCTGTAGTCAATCAGATAACTTTTTAGAAAAAAATCATTAATTGTTCGTTTGCGATTCATTTTAATAAGAGGGCAATTTTATCTCAAGTCTATCGGACACAGAGAAGACGGATAAAAAATGCGACTACGAAGCTTAAACTGATACCTTCTGCTGACCCCTTCCAGAATTTAAGAACTACATCTATTATTTACACTTATAAATACATCAGCATCACAACTACTAAAATAAGAAATTTAAAATTATTTTTGATATCTGAGGGAGCAGAGCTCTAAAGTCTGGTGTGGTCGCCTCGGTAATCGGTTCTAATTCCATTCTCTTCTCTCCCTGTTCTCGAATAGCGTTCTTGTTTATATCACTCAAGATGCGAGGGGGCAGAAAACATAAAAAGTTCCCGCCATTTGTGTGGATGGCCCACCGACCGAAAGGTTTCCCTCAGTTTTTGACAGGTTTAGGAGGGTGTTAATGAAAGTCACGCAGCTGGGAGACAGTACCGCCGCGCCGGTACAATCCCATTCTTAGATTTAAAAAATATATATTACAATTATGTTAGGGAAATAAAAAAAGCTTACGAAAAGCGAAATACGAAAGAAAAAGTTTAGGGGGTGCAAAAGACCCGTTGCACCCCCCCTGTCTACGCCATTGGCAAGCACATCCGTGGATTATAATGGAGCCCATTTTTAATGAAGTAATTGTTTTAGAATAAAAAAATATTCACTTTCCATCCCTATAATCATCTCTTGTTCTTGAAAATTGCATAATTTTAAACAATAACTGTTCAGGTAGTCTGCTATTTTGGATTGTAGGGTGGTGGACGGACCGGACATGCTAAGCAAACATAACATGTTCGTAACAATGCTAAGATTATATTCTTATTGTAAATTCAGTTCTCAACATTGAGAGCCCTGCTATTGGTTCTTAATGCTAATACAGAGTGACTTTGTGATCCTGAGAGAAATATTTAGCTCTGTAGTCTACATTTGAATTGTGTTCATTGATCTATTCATCAATAATAATCTAAACATCCCCAACTGTGCTGATTTATTGGAATCACCATAAGTTTTGTAGGGGAAATAAATATTACCTCCAGAACACAATAAAAACTAATTTTTTCTAAAAATGCCAGAAACATATTGGATTTGATAAAAGGTAGGTACAGTAATAAGCTTTTTATTTAGAACCTCAAATTCAGAAATCTTTCCAACATCTGGAATGTTTCCAGGGACTAATACAGGTCAATTTTGGTACCGTTTATCGGTACCTTCACAAAAAATGTATTACTAACAAAAACGGCACCTTCACAAAAATTCTTCTAAAAAATCGACATCTTTGCAATTATTATATTACCGAAAATCGGCGGCTTCACAATACTTTCTACTATAAAAAACTATGCCAACTAAAATTTATTCGCTCAAAAATATACTGTAAAGCTGCATAAAATATTTAAATTGCTATAAAGCAGAGAAAAAAGTAATTTCATAGTTCCCATTAAAAATAGTTATAAAAATTTCACATAAATTAAAAGTTGTCACAATTTTTCACAAATATTCAAATGCTGTGTAAATGTTTACACAAAAATGGGGGTTAAGTTTAAAATCCTGGATTGGTCCCTGGTTTCTTGATATTTAAAAATATAAATTTTTATTGCTCTGAACGGTAATATTCCTCACAATACTGTGCAGTCCACAAACTTATGAGATGGTCGAGAATATTTTTAAAACTGCTGAATGGATATGATTTGGTTTAATTTTGATAACATTGAAAGTAAAACAAAAAATAGAGTTACCCCTCACATGATGTTCCCAGAGAAACTGCAACATCATTACAATTACTATCATTATAAAGCCCAGATTATTTAGATTTACCAATCTATCCTAGAAATTATATTATGATTCTTTTAGCTGGAAAATTTGGCAATTTATGACTTGGGAAAGGTTTGAATTGTTCAAGTTCAATGCATTTTCATCTTAAAGCACAAGAATCATATTCCAATTTAAAAAACAAAAACAAATTTACATACATAATACATCTAAAAAAACACACAGAAGAAGAGATAAAAAGAAAAATATTAATCCCAAAGGAGTGTGATAGCTTGTCCATGGTTTCATAGATTTCCATGACTATAGGTAAAAATTATTTTCAGGTCAGTGTCCAAACCTCAGACAGGAAAGAGGCATTAAGGTCACAAGTTCAGATAAAATGCCTTTTTAAACTACATACTGACCAGTGACCAGGCAAAGTTGGGTATGGTGCATATTATAGTGGACTCAAAGGTTCTATTCCTTTAGTTTACTTCTTTGCTGGACTAAAAGGTTTGATTCCTGAAAAACCTCTTAGCTACTGGAGATGCCAAGAACCAGCTTAGATAATTAAAAGTGGCAACAGTTTTTACGATTTTTTTACTTTGTCAATAATGTGTAGAATGAATGATGAATGGTCGAGTAAGCAGACAAGTAGTCAGTGCTCGTTTTTTTTTGTTGTATCTTATTGAAATAAATTTATGTCTCAAAGGAATATGATTGCTTCCTTCTTTGATGACTAAACATATCAGTAGTTGTATAATAAGGTTTTGAATAATGGCAGAAATGGATGGCTAGGGTATGAGGTTCAATTTAGCAATTTTTATTGAGTAGCTTTTTCAGTGATCTTGTTCAGAAATCAGAAGCACAGGTAAGGTAGTCTGAAAGTTTACTGTAATTTAAGTAATCTTACCTTCTTTTCTGAAACAGCCAGCCTTATACATCACCTCAGAGAACACAAAATCACTGTACACACTTCTTTCCATTACAACACCTTGTCCTAGAAAATGTTTGAATAATTATTTATTAATAATCAATAGAGGGAAAGAGGAGTTATTTAAAATCATTCAACCTTTTTACCCTGAATAAACTTCTTTCACCTACTTTAAAAACTGCACTTCAGATATTTTTTAAATTTAATAGTTAGTTGCCAAAATGTCAGCACTTTTATATTTATTCATTTATGTTATTAATATTTTGTAAAAAAAAAAAATTAAAATTATCAATTTGTTTGTGAGCACTGCATTACTGCAAACAAATTTCCAGGAAACATTAAATGGCAAAGATAAAAAAGCTGCCATTCCATTTAACTTCAATAATTTTACACAGCATGATTTTTAACACTAAGATCTTAACTGAAAATTCACAGCTGGTAAGGTTAAATTTTTCAGCACAGCTTTGGTAAGGGCCTCTCATGATAACGTCTTTCTTAACCCATTTAGGTCTTCTATGGGTGCATTTTCACACTATTCTGATTTTTTAAAATACTTTATTTTTGTTAACGCTAGACCCATGACTAGTCTATTATAAGACATTTTTTACATTCTTCATATTCATTGAAGGTAAAAATGCATTTGGAAGACAAACTTTGACAAACAAATACTCCTTTTGTCAAACAAAACGAACTTTGACAACGAAAGGCAAACTTTGAAGTTTTTTAAGTGTAGTAACTTTCAGATCACCAGTGTAGATGGCAACAAATCTCTAAAAATATATGGGGTGGAATTGTTTTTGCCAAAACTATACTCTTTAAGAAGGCTTCAAAGTGTATGGAATTTTATTTTTTCAACTTTAATTATTGTTGTTTTGAAATTGTGTGAAAACACATCCATGGTCCAAAACCAGTTACATTTTTGGAAATATTTCAGGATGGATTGTTTTCTTTCCCAAATTGGTTTAATATTAAACTAAGCCTTATATTACTTGAAGTGGAGGTCCTCCTCGGCGAAGAGGTAGATGGTCACCAAGAATTGGAGACAGGCTTAATAGCTGCTGGTACTATAGAGCAGACTGCTCTAGTTGGCGGGTGCAATCAAATCTGTTCCTTATTTTATGCAAATTAATTAAAAGTATCCCTTATCCTTTAAATTTTGCCACGGAAATCTGTCGCAACTGGTTCCCCAGTTCCAGCGTCTTTCACCCACGTGCACGTAGTTACGCTTTTACAAAGTGCACAAGCGCAGCACCAAACCGATCCAGTTACCCTTGAAATAGCGCCAACTTGGCAACCACTAAAGAAGCAGTCATCATGGAGGACCCTTATCAATGGTGATGTAATTTTTCTGACTAATTTTCTTGACAAAGTATATAACTATAGCCACCAAATATTGCCATATCAGTCCAAGGATCTGTTAGATCCCAACTTTCTTTTTAAAGGACAGAAAAGATAATTTGGCTTTTAACAGGGTAAAAAGGTTAACAATCACCTAATGGGATAAGAATTAAACAAGAACGCTACCAGTATTAAGTACATGGCATAAGGCATCCACATAATCTTCCAATCTAAATCTGTAAAGGGTAAATTGCATTTTAGCAGCGTTCTGGTGATGTGGGTTTTTGTAAAAGGTGTTGAGGTCACAAGTTTGGAAAGAAGCTGGGACTATTGAGTCTAACTCTCTTAAATCATAACCATAGGCGGTTATGAATTGGCGATCCAATGATGGCTCCGGGAAGTATTTCATACCGAAGGCATCTGCCAATTGTTTTGCAAACTCCCCTTTCCCAGCTCCGATGGTTCCATCCACAAGAATAATCTTCGAGTTTTCATCGAAACGCTTTGTAGTCGTGTCGTAATAAGCTTGTAAATAACCGTACTTCTTAAAATTGTACGGCCACGGGGCAGGTTTCTTGATATTGGGGTCTTTCAGCTCCTTGCTAGTAATGGTAGCTACTTGAATAGTAAAAATCCTAGGAGCTGAAGACAATATGAAACCACATCGTCTGAGTTCTGCATTAAGGACCCTCGGTAAACAGCTGAGAGTCATTGTTTTGGTTATTTTCTCAGGTACTACGACCGTCAACAAACGACCCCAGTGAGCAAACTTCTACTTCTTCGAAACAAATAAACGGAGCATTGCCATTCCGATCTGTACTAATTTTAGGATATTTATTTCACAGAATAGAAGACACAGAACAAGCACTACGGCAGTGTCGTCCTCTAGACGCAAAATCGGAACTAAAATATTGGTCACTGGGGACGGATGGCCTGTTCGGTTTGCTCTCTGCCTTTCACGCCAGAAGTCTGCGCACTGCTCCGTCGTGAGTTCGATTCTCACCTCGCCCCTGGGTGTATTTTCCTTCTTTGTGTCACTAAAAATTCTGTTGTGTCTGTCTTACTTGACGAAGGTGTATAAGCGGATCCTTGAGATCAAGCACACATACCTGAAAATATATGTAACACCAACCAACCAACCAATATAGGTCACTTAGTGCAGGTTTCGCTTATGACCGCATGTGGAATACACAGGCCCGTATTTATAGGGTTTTTGTCGCCCTGTGTATATCGATTTATTGCCGCCCCCTAGATAGACTCAGTACAATATTTAAAAAGTACTACAATACTTTGTGAGAACTTCTCTATGTTATAGTTTTAGAACCTGGGTAGAACATGAATCATGGTGCCCTTAGCCTTAATAATGAAAGATTTTTAATATATAATCTGAACCTCAAGTAAATATAGGGGGTTTGGGGTCTCCCCCCAAACATTTATGGACATTTGATTTTTAAAAAGAGTGTTAAAGCTCATTTTGAGATTTTGAGACCCTTTGGATTACAAACAAAGAACACCGCTCCTTATTAGCCGGAGCTATTGTTTCGCCGTTTTCCAATGCCAACATATACCAATCCTTCAATATTAGTACGATTTAGTGGAGAAACCGGAGTTTACCCCCGGAATATTTTAGATTTTTAACATCCAAAAGAGTGTTTTTCATGCATTTTTAATGATTATAGACTCCCTCTCCTGAGTAGCCACTGGTAACACCTAAAATAGGGTTTAAGAAGAAGTCACCTAAAATAGGGTCTAAGCTACGCCCCTGGTATGTAGCATTTTAAATTGTTGTAATCTGCCGTCCCCCGAAATTTTGCCGCCCCCTGTGCTGTAAGCTGTAACACATATTGCACGTGCCTAAAGATGGCCCTGGGAATGCATCATCCCGCTTGTTCAAATGTTCATAGCTCATCATGGGAAATCCGAGTACCAAGAGCATAATATGTCAAATTTACATAACTGCAACTAGAAGAGAAGAAGTAAACTAAGTCGCCTACATGACAAATATTGGACGAATCTTGAACGTTTGTACTGCTTGGTTGGGAGATGGTGCTGTAGCTGTGAAAACCCGAATAGCAATGAAACAAATATCCCAAGTTAAGTAAAGTAAAAATTTAAGTAAAAAATATTACTTTCTTTTGAAAGGTGATTGCTCCTCCTCTTACAAAATTTTTCCTTACATCCTTTAATGCCAAAATGCCTGCCTATTTTTTGAAAATAAGGGCAACACTGTGGGACACAAAAGTTCAACAGTGAAAACAATTTTCAGGAATACCGCGTTCACAGAACCATGTCCATGACTGGTCCCTTTCTAGAAATTATCTATGACGTACTTTAGGATTGCCATTGCTCACTCCACCACTGTGTACCTTCTGTGTTGCTAAGGTCGTTGTTTATCTGTTGCTAAGGCGGTTTTTAGGTATGGGATCACGTGATTGCAAATGCTCCCATAGAAGAATTTCACGGCTAGTAATTTTCTGTAACTGTTAACCTTCTGTAGGGCAAAAAACTGTAACCTTCTGTTGCTATAAGGCCGTTGTTAGGTCCGAGTCATATGATTGAAAATGCTCTATGGTTAATCCCTATTTAAAATGAACTGGTCTTGTTTCTAGCAACCGCCATAACCAGACAACCTGGTGGGAGCTCAACTTGTGATAGACACACAGTGGTTATTTTTTGTTTTCACTAGTCTTTACAGCGAATGTGTGTATTTCTCGCATTTCCGAGAGGCACCCTTGATTGACGCAATCCTCCATTGCAGCATCTCTCAAAAAATAAGGTTTATTAGAGGATCCTTGAGATCAAGCACACAGACCGGGAAATGGTATATGTAACGAATACAAATACCAATATGCTTTAAAATTCAAAGTTTTCAGTTTTAACTCCTTAAAAATTCTCTTCTGAATCCTTACAAAATTTTTTTTATTAATTGTGAGATATTTTATTACAGAAAAGTGTGAAACAAGGTAATGTCAAGCGTGCCACTCGGAAATTTGAGAAACACTATTTCCATGGACACTGGAAACACAGTCTCTGTGAAAACCAGGGAAAACAACAACAAAAAAAAACCTAGAGCGCAATGGCTTTCAAAGCGAAATGATAGCTAAAGCCCTGGATGAAGCTGTTACTTTGCTATCCAGGGCTTTAGTTTCAGCTTAGACCGAAACGAAGCTCTTTTTAAGTAACAATAACTTAAAAATTATAGCACTTTGAAAAGAGTAAAAATATCTTCTGGAGACAAAGAAGCCATTATGAATAGATTAAGATTAAAAAAGAAGAATTGACTGCAATGGGCAATTCCCACATTAAAAAAAAAGAAATGCACTTTTCCTACAAACAAAATGGTTCTAAATTCAAAAAGTTAAAAAAAATAGTTAATTCAATATTTTAAAATAAAAATCGACAATCGCTTTGTGGTAAAAATCAAGTGGTAAAAAGAGATCCCGAAGTGATATTCCCATTTGAGAACATTCAGGTCCAAATCATACTTTCTACATCGGCTTCGGGATCGGAGGGTCCCGGGTTCGATTCCCGACACCGCTGAAGACCCACCGAGTATAAGCAGACTACGTGCTCGTTAAATCTGTGTGTCCGAAAGTCCTGTGGTCCGTCATGGCGCAGTTTACCACGGGTCCAGGTGTCTGGAGACTATTTCCCTCCCCTTCAGAGACATGGCAAAATTGTGGAGGTGGTGATAGATGGTGGCGACATCTATCATCCGAGGCTTAAGTCAGACTCATGCCATTTCATGGGCCTCACTTTCTCAGGAACCGCACCCCCTTTGCCTTAAATCCTGTACGCTTTGCGTTGCAGATGGAGCTTGGATATTCCAAGTGGCATAAGAAACAACAACAACAAACCAACATTTATCCTATTACGTACATATGGAATGAAAAGTCTAAAAAAAAGGAGTGCTACTCCTCGTACACTAAATAAACTACTTAGTATTGAAACCGCATGACCTTAATAAACTCGTAAGAGCTTTTTGAGGGTTTCGAGTGTCTGGTCTTTATTAAAGTTGTGGATTTTGTTTCAGAATCCGTCCGTAGGATCAGGTGGAAGAATTTTTCAGATATAAAATGTTAAAACATTTGGAAATGTTTGCTGATGGAAATGTTTGGTACTCTGTTAACGAGGCTACTTTAAAAATATCTAACTTTACACAACTTTTTGTACAATCATAATTCCATTATTATTTTGTTATTTTTTTATTTATAGTTCCTTTAGCTCAATTTTGCAAGTTTTCAACCTTACTTTCTGATTGAACAGTGTTAACTTTATTTTCAATTTTCAAGAAAAAAACACCTAGAATGGCGTTTTTACTTGAAAATGGTAAACAATTACCTAGAGAGAAGAAATAATAACGTCAGAGTATGTCCGTGCATTTCATAAACTGCGGTCTTTGTAATTCCCGGTGTTACACAAATGATTTCCGCCTTTCACCTAACATTCAAAAATTTTGTTTTTCTCACCATTGACTTCCTTCTTTAGTTATGAATGCTAACAACGAAAATCAAAATTGTTGATGTTGTTTTATTGATTGCAAATTTTGGATTTTTTTTTGTCTCAGAACACTGAAGTAAGGAAATTTGTTGGCAATATCATAAAAACCACGCAGAAGAAAATTTCATGAAAATATTTTCAATATTTGAGGAAATATTAGCATGTCAAAATAGCACTTTTTCAGGCCTCGAAAAAAGAAAAAGTTAGCAAATTTGCTAGTTTCTTTGAATTTTTAGTTAAATTTTGTTTTTATTTAACTGAAAAAAAAAACCCGAAAAAACTGCATCATAACACTAAAAAAACTTGCAAATTTGCGAACTTTTTTAAGGCCTGGAAAAAGTGCTATTTTTACATGCTAATATTTCCTCGAATATTTTTTGAAGATATTTTCGTGAATTTTTTTTCTGCGTGTTTTTTTTAATATTGCCAACAAATTTGACAGTAAAGTCCCCCCCCCATCTCCTTTATTTTTTTGTTTAACTTCTTTATTTGCACCCTGATATTTTAATTTATTAAATACTGTTTAATTAAATAATAACTAATTAAGTACTGAAACTTTCTGTTGGGTTTAATGAAAATCTCGGGTGAATAAGGTTGAAAAAGGGTTAAAGTTTAAAGCTGTTTCAACAAAGACAACGGAATTTTTGGTTATTACTTATTTTATAAAAACTAAATATACATTGCTATTTTTGACATAAATTGAAGTGTTTATAAAAGTATCCAAATTCTATGTTTGGGTAAGATTTGTGATAATGTTACATTAAAGATTTATAACGAATATCGAGTCTTGTTTTAAGTTACTGATGGTCATCACATACACCAGAGACAAGAGAAATATTTGTATGCCATTGCCTAGAGCGAATACCCGTTTAGTTCATCATTTTTAGTTGCAATGAATAGCATAAACCTTTTTTTTTTTGCAAACTATTTCAGCCATCCCTTTTGTGCTGTTAGCAATGCACCAAATTTTCTTTCTGAAAATTATATCACTTAGTTAGCTCTTCCGATTGAAACTATTTTTTCACAATCATTTGTACTTTTTTTTAAGAAAACAAAAGGAAAAGGGATCTATAAACGGTTTCTAATCTTACGATACATTTCTCGTATCGAAGGTTGCTAATTGCGGGAACTGATAAAAAACTCAAATCATTCGGACTACACAATTCCAGGGTGATAAGATGCGATTGAATCGTTTGTTCCGCCTCTCAGTTATTCGAAGCGTTTGATGGTTCCAAAAGTTTCAAAATGGCTTCAGCGATGGAGGATGGCAAGCTCAAGGTGACGCTAAACCTGAAAAGGAATGACGGGAATCCTTTTGTCTACTACAAGGTAATTACATTTTTAAGGTTACTAATACAATTGTAGCGAATTATTCTACTGAATATGTCGAATATTATTTGTTATGGTTCAGTTTATGCTAAAATGTAATTTCTAAATTAGAATTTAAAGGTATAAAGAAATTATAATATAGTGCAACTTGGGATAACTGAAACATATTTAATTCTACATAATTGAAAATTTGAAGATTTTTCTTGGTACATTAAGCTGCTTCCTATAAAATACAAATAAAATTTTTCTTTTGATCAAATCCAAAATTCTAACAGTTGGCTTTAAAACAAACACTTGGTATAAAATCAAGACACAAAATGTAACATTTCAAATCAAAGAATTTAAATAAAAACAAGAAACATCAAATCAAAAATTCTAACTTTTGACTCTAAAACAGACATTTGGTATAAAATCAAGACAAAAAAATTAACATTTCAAAATTATAAATAAAGTTAATAAATACAATATTTTAAAACAGATAATGTGTATTATGCATCTAGTACTTATCTTTTATAAACATACTTACTTAATTCATTCTCGTATAAAATTGGTAATTTTAGCTTGTTACCTACTTTTATTTTTTTCAATATGGTATGTATTTTATAGTTATCAGTAGTTTACTAAGTAGTTTACTTTCTATAGTTGATTAAGTATATCATTCATATTTACCTATAGTTACTGCAATCGAGAATTTATAGAAGTTATTTAATAACGTTCATTATTTTAATTCATAAATTTATAAACCTTACCTACATCATACAACTTTTGATTGTCATTAAATTCATACATTTGTTTCTTAAACAAAGATACCCAACCCAATAAGAATTTACATATTTACATTTACGTGAAAAAATTTCTCATGCATTAAAAACTATTTATTAGTATTTATTTTGATCTTAAATATAATTTCCATTCAGACAGGGGACGGGATGGCCTGTTCGGTTTGCTCCTCTGCCTTTCACGCCAGCAGTCTGCGCACTGCCCCGTTGTGAGTTCGATTCTCACCTCGCCCCTGGGTGTATTTTCCTTCTTTGTGCCAGTAAAAATTCTGTTGTGTCTGTCTTACTTGACGAAGGTGTATAAGCGGATCCTTGAGATCAAGCACACATACCGGAAAATATATGTAACCAAAAAACCAAACCAAACCATTCAGACTTTTATGGTTGGTGTTAAACCTTAGTTTAACTTACAATTTCCTCGTATCTTTTCTTTTTACAGATGGATGGTGGGAGGTTTGAAATCGATAACACCATCAAAATGAAGGTGCAGAATCCTTACAAATTCACCGTAACTCTTCGTCCTCCACATAAAATAAAGTTAGTAGTTTATTCAAGTGGTATGCACTGATTCCATATTAATACATATTTGCCAATTTGTAGAATATCTCCTTAAACAACAATATCATGAAATAATGTCTGAATCCACATTCAAAGGAAAATTTTACCCTTTTTTTGAGTGTTCAAATGGAATTATCATTTACTTCTTTTCCTTCAACTTTTAAAACTTTTAATTAACTTTCATTTGACTGAAAAAATAAGTAAATTAGTTTTAAATTAGGTAAAATAATTTTATTACTATTTTGGTACTATTGTAACAAATAAAGATAAACCTTTTTGTTACTAATAAAAATTGGTAGCAAGGAAGGACTGGCATATTTTGTTATATAGGATTTATTAGACAACATAAAATTTTGAAATAATAAACCTCAACATAATTTAATCTTGAATACATTACCACAGAGTATACATTACCATCAGAGATAATTCTAATTTCTTTTTCAGAGTAGCTTCACTGAAAGGTGAAGAACTGCACATGTCTGGAGAAGAATCCACATCAGATTGGACCAAGTACTGTTATGAGTGGAGCAGTCACAATATCAATGTGACCAAGAAGAACAGACGTTTGGCATTCAATCTGATATTGGAAGTAAGTGTACTTTTCTGAACTCCTTACTTTACCATCATTAGTTTTAGGCGTTCAGTAAGATGAGTGTAATTTTTTTCCCTAATTCAAAAGAAGTTTTTAAAATTTTAGTTTGTAAAGGGAAGTTGAAATTATTATTATTATGTTCATAGGGCCAAGTTAGGTACTAGCTTAAAATTCGCTAAAAAGAGTTTTGTGAAAATGATCGTGTACTTTATTCGTAAATGTTTTAAATCAACACGAGAAACCACTAAAGAGAGAGGACCGTGGGGAGCCTAGCGGTTCAGGATCAGAGCGTCCTGGGATCGATTCCCAACATCACTGAAGACCCACCGAGTGTATGTGGAGTACATGCTCGTTAAATCTGTGGGTCCGAAAATCCTGTGGCCAGTCATGGCGCAGTTTACCATGGGTCCAGGTCGTCTGGAGACTATTATTTCTCTCCCCTTCAGAGCCATGGCAAAATTCTGCTTTCCACTTTTTCTCAGGAGCCGCGCCCTCTTTGCCTTAAATCCTGTACGCTTTGCGGATGGAGCTTGGATATTCCAAGTGGCATTAGAAACAACAACAACTGAAAAGATTGGAAATCTGATAAAAATATGAGGCTTTTAGAAGAAGAGCAAACTCACCGAAAGTTATTTTAGATATAGTTCGAATTTGTTTAAAAAATGTAGCTATTTACAACATTATTCCCTATCCTTCATAATTTACATTAATACCAAAAGTATTGTTTCAGATTGAAAACATGGGAGTACTGGAACTTCCATTGCAGCTGAAGTTCTATCCAGCCGACGATTCCAACCATTCAGCTTGGGGGAAAAGCTTACATCACATTGATTACGACTGCATGTGTAAGCCTGGCAGTTCATTTGTGGAAGTTCTCTCTCAAGTCTATCGATGACCTTTGCTAAAGACATTATACTCATTAGAATCGTTTTCACATTCATGAAGCTCCTTCATTTGCTAGTAAAGTTCTAAATTGGTTCGTTTATCAGACTCATCATGAATTCTAAACATGAATTTTTCAACTCCTTGGATTCACTAGGAATTATTTATGTAGATATACTCGTTCATTTTTATAATACCTGTTTATTTATGAAGTACCTTTCTAACTGCTAACTGTAAAACAAATAAATGTGAAGTAAGGTTGATGATTTAATCCTGTGAAGTATTTTATTTAACAAAATATATATGTCTTAGAATCAATATTTTTTGGCGAACATTTTTCACAAGGTTACTGTACGTGTACATTTCTCTTGTTATTAGCTAACGAAAGAAAATGTGTAAGTTTTTATTTAAACTAAAGCTTTTATTATATTAGATGTTATATTGAATAAATATTGAAAGGAGAAAAATATATATTGAATTAGATCCTAATTTTGTTCTTAAGAGTAAAATTGGGTTGCTTCAACAAAAACCATAAAAAATTATAACTTAAGTCGACATGCACTGAACTATCTTTTGATCTCTTTGAAACATTAATCATTGGGAACTGTCACTATTCCTTCATCTGTCAAAGTACTCCCAAAATAAATACCCTTCCAGGTGGCGCTTCGAATCATCTCAAAGCTCCCAATCTCCCAGAATTCATTTCAACCATCTTCACTTCACTGCGCTCTTAAAAAAGGTCCAGCCCTTGACGTATAATGAAAAGTTATTGGATAAAGTTTCCTGATACAAAAAATAAATAAAAAAATCCTGGAAAAATATAAAATTCCACTGTGGAAAATCGTCTGAACGCTAGCTCCCTCTTGACTCCACCAGAGGGCACTTATTGCGTTTTGGGAGGAAAGTGTCCGTGCAAGTCTCTGTAATCGTTCCATTGGAGATTTTTTTCATTCTTTTATCCAGGTAACTTCTTTGTTGAGAGGGGCATCGCTAATACATAGATCGATGGCATGGCTTCAATTTAAGGTTTATTGGAAAATAGGTTGCCCCTACCTTTTCCCCGTTTTCAATGGCAGTACCTGCGCTTTTAAGTGGATTTTCACGTCTTTGCCTTTTTATAAATGGCTGTTTATTGTGCAGGAGAGGTTAAATTTACGAGCTGTTTTTGTTGAATATGTCTTCTCAAGCGATTTTGAGGGCTTTGTGTGGAATAAAGTCCTTTGTAATGACTGTTATTTTTTCCTTAAGAAGAAATAATGGCTTGCTTAAGTGAGCTTTGAAGTAAAGACATCAGAAAAATGTATAAAAATAAAAACCCCTATAAAAGTAGTTACTGGTTTTAGCTAACTTATTTTTTAATCTCGGTTTGACTTCAAAAGATTAAAAACTGTATTTTTCTACTGTATTATTACACCACAGTAAAGACAAAAAGTTTTTATCGTTATTTTCCGATAATGATTATCTATCATGAGGTAGGATCTGATAAAGTTATATCCCAACATTTATCTACGGATAATAGAAAGTTCTTTCTTAAGGGAAATGTAAACATTAAAATTTAAAATAGATGCCTACTAAATTAACTGTAACTTAATATTACATAATAATTCTTGAGTTTTTCTTGACAGAGATTTGTTGCCGTGTTGGTATATGTTACGGTGAAGTGAATAACTGGTTTTTATTGTTTATAACCATGGACGTATATAAGGGGGGGTTAGGGGGTCCAGACACCCCCCTTAGCCTAAACCTTATGTCAGCTAAATAGAAAGGTTCCTGTCCCAAATATCCAAAAATGAGTGAAAATACAACTTTTTCGGGTCAAATTTCACAAAATTTTCTGGGGGAGGACCCCCAGACACCCCTTTTTTTGCTTGAGGGAATGTATTAACCACAAAACTTTGTGATTAAGTTCACAAAAATTCACATTTACCCTACATTTTACTCGAAAAGGGAAAACTATTAGAAACATTTGAGCGGCCAGAACTATCCTTCGAAACAGTGTAGTAAAGTAACGGCTCCCTTGGTCCTGAGGTCTTATAGGTTTTGCCCCCCCCCAGTCAAAAAGTTGAACTTATACGCCTATGATACTCCATTTTGTCTCTCCTCGTGATAGGTTAACCTGAGAATTTCAAGGTATACAACCTCAATTTCGAAACCAGAAACTTTTAATTTTTCTACATAGAAAACGACCGAAGCAAAACTACTCCGTAATGTAATAGGGGTAAATAGGGGGGGTTCGGGGATCCTCCCCCAAAATTGTTTACATTTTAGTATGCTAAAAAGTCTTCGAAAGCTACTTTTTAGGGGGTTTTCAGGGAGCTTCGCGGGCCTCACAAAATGACCCGGCGGGCCGCTGGTTGGAAAACCCTGTTTTAGCTAAACTTTAAAGAAAGAGTTTCTTGAACACCCCCCTTATAAAAGCTATAGCTACGTCCGTGTTTATAACTGTTTTGATAGTGTCATTTTATTAATATCTATAACTGAAAGTAAACAAATAAGAGTTATGTTTTCTATCAATATACCAGTATGAGAAAAAAACCTCTTTTAAGAAGCTCCAAAACATTTTAATCATACATTCTCTTAATTAACATATAATCTAAATTAAAAATATATTCTTCCAAAAGTGGCTATTTCCTGTTACGTTTCCACCATTCAAGTGAGTTATTCCATCTTAAAAAAAGGAACCCTAAAATACAACATGCTTCTCAACGTTATTGAAATAAATGGTTATGGCCTCTGTGTGTTAGAGGAGAGATTCAGAAAAATAAGCTCCGAGGAACTCGATGCTTGCTAGAATATCCCGGAGGTATTTCCCGCTTATTTTCTGATATCGGTCTCTATTTCTTTTGACAGACAAAGTACACAGTGGAGACCAAAAGTAACTGTTATTAAAAATGACGATTGTGTCGAAATAAACCTTTACTGTTAATAGGGGATTAATAATAGGTAAGGATTTTTAATTAAGATTTAATATATTAATAATTTATTGTTCCCCTTTAGTAGATAAGTGTGAATTATATGTGAAGTAAATATTTAGTTTCTAAATTAGTTTTAATTTTGTATTATGTAGGTTTGTGGAATGATATATAAACAGAATGTTAGGGGGGGAGGATCCATATTTTGGTTTAAAGAGCGGAATCGATGTCATAAAAATTGTGTATTTACTTGATAATCTAATAGAATACATAATATTTTTCTAAAGAAAGGAAACAAGGAATTAAAGTGTATTAAATATTTTTGTGTATAGGGCTCATAACTATTTCTTCAATTTTTCAGTAAATGAAAAATTAATCCGTGTTTTACACGACTTTAACACAAACAATTAAATACGTTAGTGTTATGTTTATCTTTTTAAAATTAAGTCTTAGGGTATTTTAACTAAACAAATTAAAAAAGAGGATTTACGAAAAACCCTAAATATTTTATTTGATTCAGCATTTATTTATTCAAAGTTATGCATTTTAACCAGATTTCACTTTAAAATAACATTTGTTTTTTCACGAATGTTACTCCGCATAATTTAATCTAAAACCACTAATATGACTGGCAGACAGTATAAAACTTTAAAGAAACTACATAAAATTCCATCTTTTGGCACGATAAAGTTTCTTTTTCTAGTGCATTAAATTTTTAAGTGCACGATATTGCAAGGGATACAAGATCTGCTATTTTATAGCAATTACTTAATGTCAAGGTAAAAAGTTTTTAAGGTCACACAATAGATTTTTTATTTTGATATTTTTTTGGCTTATCAAACACAAGACTTAACTCCCCTTGAGTAATACGATAAGATTCCCTCCTTATTAATTATAAAAGCCACGAGACTTTTTTTCCCGAACAAGCATGGCAGTGACTTTTTTTCCACAAAGGTAATTACCTTGTGAATGTGATACTTCTTATAGTGTGTTTGAAAGGGAAGCCTGTTAATCATCGCAATGTTCTTTTTTATGCTTTAAAGAAAGAGCGAAGGCTCACATGAATGTGTTAGCTTTTCACGAAAAGAAAGAAATTCATAAGAAACAATTTATCGTAAAACCATAGCATTTCTATAATTATTTTCCTTAACTCAAACGTGTCTGTGGTTTATCCTATTAGGGCACTTTCGAGCTTCCTTTTGGAGGAATCCTCCAAAACAACAAGTGAAAATTGTCGTTTCACTCTTCCGATTTCCTATGCAAATACATAGAAAGTGAAACAGTGTAATATGAGCCTTTATACTACATCGACCAACTGTTTTAAAGCTTTATTTTCAACCTAGAAGACTGAAAGTTTTAGTAATTGTTTGAAATATGTTCAAATTAGTTAAAGAGTAGAAAAATGTACCTCTTGCACTCAAGAAATTGTCTGCAGGTGAATCGTGCCATGGGGGAAGTACACATAAAGTGAATAAGCAGATCCATTGAATCCATATTGTATACATCGATAGCAAAATTAATATTCCTTGCAGAAGAATACCTTGACTTTCATTATTAACACAAATATGTTATAGTTTCATCAAATAAATCTTCAACCTTGTATTCCACCTTTAAACCAACCACCAAATGCTTTTTTTTCCATTGAAGCCTCTTTTTGTGCATTCCCAAAACAATCTCCGAAAACCAACCAAACCTTGTTTGCAAAGTCATTTCGGGAAAAAAGTATTTTCCCAATAATAAAACAACTCCAGCTAAATCTGCCCCAAAAGAGGAACAAAACAATCCACGAAAGATGCTTATGATAAAACTGTTTAAGACAATCTCCTTCCGGCTACAGCAGCACACAAAGCAAATAAACCTTGCGAAACGCACAGCAGCAGAATGCTGTCAACATTTTGTTTAGGGAAACCTTCGATGCTTTTTGTGAGGCTCCACAAAAAAGCCCTTCTCGTGACGGATTGCTTTTTGTCGCAACAATGAAATTAGTGCTCTTTCCCGCCGAGGGCTACTACATTCGTTTATTAAATGAAACCGAGTTTTCTTGGCAGCAATAACTTCATTTTCTGTGACGTTAATCTGTCATTTCTGAATGCCAGTGATAGGGCCTGTGTTATTAATTGCTTGATTGGAGTGGATGGAATTTATGAAATTGGGAACTAGATGGGGATAGGAAAAGTAAGGATATAGTTTGAATCATAGAAAAGTCACAAAACAATGTATCATATGAATCTTCTGGAATAGAAATCTTTGCTTCGGGAGTAGTTTTAACCAATACATAAAGATATCGAATGTATAGATTTGCTTAAGAGTGGAGGCAAAAAGATACCTTCGGACAAAAATAAAGTTTTAATTTTTTAAGACAGATAAAATCACATTTCAACCATTTAAAGTGCCCCCAATCTTTTGTCCCAACCTTAGTAAATATAGGGTGATATTTTTTACAAGCACAAATGTTCAAAATTGGGTTTTTAATCCTTTTTAACTTGATGAAATTTGTGTCCAAAGGTGCAACAACCTGTTACAGACCCAGTTGTACCTATGGACAGTGGACACCCATAAAACGTAAACTTTTAGTTGAAAAAAGCTAAAAATGAAAATTTTTTTATTGATACAAGCTATAATAAATATATTCTAAATGAAACGTGAGAAAAGCAACTGTTTTGCATTTATTTTGATGATTGAAATTTTTTACGAAAACTATTTACAAGCCTTCTTAATTTAAGATAATATTCACAAACTCATAATCTGGCCCTTTGTGTTTATTGAGGCTTGCTTGATGGGGAAGTATCCGTACATGAACCAATTTTACCTTGCTGCCGATATTAGATGAAATTATTTATTATAAAAATGTTATAAAAATGTAATTTAACTTTTAACTTTATTAACTATTTAGATTAACTCAAAAGGTTTGCAAACGTGTAAGGTTTAAATCAAACGGTCTTAATTCGATAAGGCTGATAAGTTTCTACGAATACATGAGCTTTGTGATGTAACATTTTCAAACGTTTTCAAAAATGATCGCTTTAAAAATATGCCCCATCCTCCAATATCATCTTAGAATACAGACAAGTCTCAAGTCCATATAAAAATGCCCTCTTTGAATCCAGAATCTGATTAAAATATCACATCACCCAATTTTCTCTGAATATTTGGACCATTTTCAATTCAATATTTACAAATTCAGAAAATTTTCTATGCTGCCATTTCTCCAAAAGAAGCTTCAAAGCATATTCCAATTTGAATTATGAATGAACTTTTTTATTGCTGTATTGTTTACTCGTTTTTCTAAAAATGCTCGGAAATTTTTTCCGATTCCGTAAGCTTGGTCTTTCAAGTTGCTGGTTTTGGTCGTTTCTTCGTGTTTGATCCTTCCCTTTGAAATTTTCAAAGACAAATTTGTGTTAGGATGATTACAGTCCGACGGACAGTAATGATACTCGGAAAAATATTGCATGTTGCAACTATATGTTTGGTTACGTTACGAATTCGGTGAAACGGAGATCAGGAATCAACGGTCTGGATTGCGGTTTATTCCGTCAGATATGCTTTTCTGAAACTGACGATTTGTTTGAATTTGTTTAGACGGATTTGAGATTAAAGAAACATAAATAATTCCTGTTTGTTGAGACCGAATTCTACGAAAGTTGTTAAAGAGGTTCCAGGAATATATTTCCCACTCTTATTTCTTTCACAATGTATTCATGTATTCAATGCATGGTGTTTCAAAAAGCATAAGAATATTACTTGCGTGGAGTAATGGTATAATAAAAAATATGCATACATTTTTTAACCTGAATGGATATGCGAAGAATTTATCCATGAAAAAAATGTTGAACTATTAAGTTCACTTATTAAAACTGCAGATTAATGAAAAAAAAAAGGTATCAAAAGTTTGAAAGTAGAGAAATTTTATGGAAATTATGATGCAAAAACTTAACAGTACCTATATTTTGAACATAGAAGTTATGCGGTCCTTTTCCCCATTTTTTCAATTAATGCATTATTATTCTCAATGACATAAGGAAACGCCAGTGAATTTTAATCAATATTTTGGCCTGCTAAATCAGACCAAGTAAATGTTTTGTACAGCGACGACCCAAAGTTTGTCCCACATCACAGATAAAGTTGTGATGGTCTGCTTCAGACCAATTGATTCTTGATTCATCACATATATTTGTTTTCATTAAATATACGGAGAATTAATTTTTCAGAAATTTGTAATATACAGGAAAGTAAGTTTTTATACTTTACAATACAATACCTTATTGTGTTAAAGATATCTTATGCTATGTATAGACAGGCCCGTGCTGGGTACGTTCAGAGGGCGGTGGACAAAGGGTGAAAGGGCGCCGCCAATATAATAATTAGTAAACCTAAAATCTTACTTTTCTGTTAAGATTGGCAACGTTTCACAAATTCCCTTTCTCAATGCAAAAAAAGTAAAGCAATAATGCTATTTGAGATACATAATATTCTTAGGTGCACGTAATATACAAATTTTATGTCACAATATGAGTTAAATTAAAAAGGGGGGTCTGGGGGCTCTCCCCCAGAAAAATTTTAGAAATTTTAATGTTAAAAGTAGTCATTTTGAGATATTTTGGGTTACAAATGAAGAGGACCACTCCTGATAAGCCAACAAATTTCTATGAAAAAAAACTACAGTTAATAAATATACATCAAAATTTTGGGAGGGGGTTTGGGGGTCCTCCCCAAGAAGTTTTTTAAAATTTGACACTTAAAAGAAATCTTTAACTCATTTTGAAACCCTTTGGGTTACCCCCCCCTTAAAAAAAGACGCTCCTTGTATGTAACATAATTTTCCAAGAAAAAGAAAACACAGTTAATTAAATATACATACATCAGTTTTGGATAGGGGCTTGGGGGTTCACCCCAGAAATGTTTTAAAATTTGAACCATAAAAGAAAATTTTTGGCTCCTCCAGCTCCGTTCCAGATGATAAGTTTTCAGTTAGTTCAGAAATTTTTCAAAAATTCATGAAAACAGTGAACCTTGGGCTAATCGTAAATCCTTCAAGTAATGTCTCACCAACCAAATGAAATAACCCATACCTTTTCAGGTATCCTGACATATGCGGTCAGCTTCCCCTGAGCCCCCTGCTGTTTATGGGTTATCTCCCGAAATGGGTGCAAGACTCGCTAAATGATTGCCGTATTTGGCGAGATAGCCAAGACTGAACTATTCCAATGTTTTTATCTGCACGCCCCCCCCTTGTGTCTCTCGTGGGAAAAGGTCTCCCCAATTCGATTCGGTTGAATAACTGTAGCATTACACAGAATAGCCTTTGACATTGACATCCTGTTGAAAAGGGTCACGCCTAATTACCATCCCATTTCTTGCAGTAGCATATCGGCCAACGATTTTTAACCACAAGTGTAAGGACTTCAATAGCCACGTGTTTACATTAAAAATTGAAACTAAACTATAATTACAGTATTATGGAAATATAACTTAATTTGTTTGTTAGATTTTATAAAAGTAAATTTTTTAGGTTCAAAATGATTGGCAGTAGACCAAATTTGTTTAAAATAAGAGAATTTCCTTTGAACGGTACTACATGAGGTAACTAAAATGAATTAATCTAGTACCGAATTAAAGAATGATTCATTTTATTGTAAAAATACAGATTTATTGATAGAATTTTTTGTTAGCTTTGAGACTATAAAACACATAGCGTAACAGTTTTGACCAGTCTTTAATTATTTATCATCTTTAATTATTTATCTGCGCTTGTTCCTAAAAAGGGAAAATTCCTAATATGACATATTGATACTGTTCCTATTATGGGATATTGAGACTAACTTCTTTTGCAAATTATGTCTATTGATAATGATAGACTTATTTGTTTGCATAACTACCATTACGAATTAACAATTTTTAATGATATTCAGTACATTTAGCAGCTTGGTACTTCAAAAAAAGGGACTTAGGGATCACAACATTAAAAAAAGCGACTTACTGAGGAAAAGGGACTGATTTTTAAAAGCTTGTTTCTGTGCATAAAGAAATGTACTTTATTTGGTATCCATTACACACACAAATACATCTAATAAAATTAAATAATAAATACTGAATTGCAACTTTAGCAGAAGCAGAAATTTTATTAGAAATTCTACTTAATTCAATTCAACTGTCTTGTAATTCAAACTGAGAGAATGAAACATAACACTACAAAAAAGCCTGCAAATGTACTAAAATTTTCATCATACCTAATTTTTAATTATTTTACACTTAAGAACCCTTTCATCATCTCAGTTTTTAAAATAAAATTTTTAAGTTTGCTTAATTAATTTTAGTTTACTTTTTTAAAAAAAAGGGGGAATCCCAACATTCTTAATATGTTACCGTACCCTAGAAACTAAATAACGCAAAATTAGTACACACATAAAATAAAATTGTAAAAGATTTTTACAATTTACACTATTCACAAAACGTGTTTTTCGGGAGCTTTACTATCACCTAATTCCATTGAGATCCCATCATAAGTGTTTGCCATAAGTAAATAGGTAATACAAACTGTTTTTGATAATTTTTAAAAATCCCATTTTTTGAGAAATTTAAATTTTAAAAAAATTAAATGGTGACCTTATAATGCTACACATCATAGTAAAGCCTCACTCAAGTCTGCCTAATTGTGGCCGCTTAAGGGGATAGTGGACCTTCAAACCTTTTTTTTTTATTTATTGCCTCATGATTATTAAATTTGGTACATAAGTGCAGTACTGTATAAAAACCTTATATCCATTTAAAATTTTATGAAAAAGTAAAGAATAAATTTTTTACATTAAAAAAACAAAATTTTTAAGGACAATTTTAAAAATCTCTCTTGCGACATAATTTTTCAAATTTCTTTTTGACTGTATTAAATAAGTGCTCAAAAGTACATAAAGAACAAAAATTGGTATTATTTAGTTATTTGGTTCAGTAGTTATTTTGCTAGAAAATATTTTGTATACTTATACTCAAAATTTATAAAAATTTCACTTTTTCTGGTACTAAAGCCTGAATTTGACAAACTTAATGTTGATCAATTACTTAAACAATACGATTTTTATTTCAACTAATTGTTAGGAAGCTATGTTGAAAGTTTGGTTTGATTTTCTTAAAAACTCTGTCGCAAGGAACGTTTTAAAGACGCGGAACATTCCAAAAACACGTGTGCAAGAACAGGCCGTTCGAAGGTGTTTCGGTACGTGTTAAAACACGTGGTAACTAAACTTCAAACTGGTATAACTTTTATATTTATTAGCTTTTTTCAATTTCGTTTTCAGATACTTATTTAGATTAGTTTTGAGTATTATAAAATCAAAAAAAAATTTTTTTTCCGAAATTTGTTCGATTTTGCCTATTTGAAGGTCCACTATCCCCTTAAGGGCAATTAAAGATTTCCACACAAGTGCCATTTTTTTAAATTTTAAAGTTTAAAAAATATTTGAGGCAGGCCACTGAATTTTGATATCATTTCATAACTATGTATTGCTGCATTTTCAAAAATTAAGAAAATCTGAGACCAGTGTCATAATATGGAAATTTATTTCTGAGCCTTTTATGTGTATTGTATTTAATTGGTCCAATGTAGCTTTTTAGCACATTCCTAGGTATAATTTGCATCTTTAAGAACTTAATCTTAAAAAGTCACAAGTAATTATGTTCTCACTAACGAAAGGAGGGCATGGGGGGTCCTCTCCCAAAAATTTTGTGGAAACTAGACTCTAAAAAATAGGTTTTTAACTAGTTTTGGTACCTCTAGTACAAATTTAAAAATTTTCATGATTACATTTGAAATAAAAGGAACTTTAGGGACCAAAAGCTAAAAAAAGGGGGATAAAAATTGGATATTTAAAGGCTTTTTTCTGGAATTAAAAATTTCTACCAACGACTATTGGCTAAAGTTACTTTCACGAATATATTGGCCTAACTAAAGGTCAATGGTTTTATTTCATTTTCAATTTTTTATTTATTTTATGGTTTTATTTCTGATTTGCAGGATATTAATTTGGGTTAGCATGATCAGTGAAATTATTTAACTTTAATTTCAACTTAAAAATTCTATGTGGTTTGTAAAATTTTAGTAAGAAATTAATACATGAATAAATAAAGTTCCTTTAAAAAAGTATTTTACGGTCTAGAAAGAAATTCTTTGCTTTAAACAATCGATTTCCAATTTATTATATGCGAGGAATGGTTCATTACAAGTAATGCATCAATGAACATTAGTTGTAATACTTTCTTCAACACTTTTTATGGCGGTTCATGAGTACAATTGGTTCAGTTCGTGGGGAGAACAAAGAGCTTGTTGTAAAAAAATTTAGCAATGGTCGAAATGTGATTTTATCTGCCTTTCATAAAAGTTAAGAAATGCAATTTTTTCCGTTATCACAACAGTCTCCCCTTCGGGATTTATTTATTTGTCCTATTTAGTTTATTAACAGCATGGTTTGATATCACATGATGAAAGAAGGCTAAAATGATTTTTTCAGAATTTTTTTGATCAAAACTGATGTGGGAATTTTTTGAAATTTGATTCAAATCCTCAAAATGGCGGCACTTAAAAAATTGGTACGACTGCTAATAACATTAATAACTTTCTTATTTATCGTCTGATATATATATAGATAACTTTGATGTCATTTTAAAGATAAAAATGCCAACTAAATGATAAAGTAAAAAAAAACTCCACGGAAACAGTGGATCAACTATTAGAAAAACCCATGAAAAGAAATTATAGAGGGATTTTTTCCATTTTCTTTAGGAATTTTTTAAAGGTAAACCCCCACCTTTCAATAGATAATTATAAGTAAATTGTAATTATAAGTTATTTTATTGGTTTTATTTTTAAATCATGAGCTTTAAAATTCATCCACGGTGTCAAGCATTTTAAAGCTATTTACATATATACCTCATTACCCATCATGAAAAAATGCTATTCGAAAACAAAGGTTGGAAATACTCACCTAAGAACTACATAAAAATAATAACCAAGAACTAAATAAAAATGCTTGTATTTAGCCTTTGATTAATGGCCTATAATTAATCATATCTTATAAAATTTTTAATTCAAATTGATTGTGAAATTATTCAATCCTTTTATGTTCTAAAATATAAAAAAATAAAAAACTAAAAGCAAGAGTTTTCATAATTAAACAAGACCCGAATCACACAAATTGTTTTTAATTATTAAAGACAAATACAATTTAGAAAGGTTCAAATCAAATATTTATTTGCAATAATTCAGGAACTTAGGTGTTGTATTAAATCATTATTAATGTAATGGACAAGTAAGTAGGATCTATTTCAGGTTTAACAATTCAAAATCTTTCGAAAGAATGCAAATATTGAATAAAAACTCTTCAATAAATAGTTATAAACATAGAAACAAAAGATTAAAATTTAGAATACAATTTAAAAGTTTTTCCCTGTGAAAAATTTAATTTTTAAAATATTGAAGTATTTTGAAATTAAGTTTAATTACAACATTTAAATTCATTATTTTTCATTCTGTATCTGAAGACTGATTTCATTTATGCAATGTAAAGGAAAATACATTTTGGGTACTCTTGGAGCATTATTTAATTTTTAGGAGACATTCGTACCTCTGATTAGAAAAATACCTGACGTTTTTTTAAAAGTACTGATCTAAAATACTACGTCATACTCATGTTCGGCAACAAAGCAAAATTCTAAAAGCTGTAATTAACAGTTATTTAGTATATTTTTAGAAATGTAAAACACAAATTGCAATAGTTAATATATTTACAAGTAATCAATCTCTAGGTTACATACAGTTAAGAATTTCAACAAACATATTTTTATGGATTTCAGAACAACTTAACGCTTTTAATAAAACCTTTTCTATTTGAGATGTAAGTAAATAAATGCAATAACCCTAAAAAGTAAAATTTTCATATATAAATACTTTTTATACTGAACTTAAACACCTTGATATGCTGTTCAATATAAATGTTTTTTAGGCATTTAAAACAGTAATTATATGTAAAACACTTTACATTTCCTGTAGATATAAAAAAGCACCCAAACACACAAGAGAGAGACTAATGGTGGATGAAGACAATATACAAGCAAAACTTACTTTGCATTGAGGTGGTTTTTCTAAATCCACCAATATTTAAATAATTTGCATAATTCTACAATGTACAACTGAAGAATGTATTCTACAATTGAAGAATGTACTAAAAACAATCATTTCTAGCTCTGGAAAAAATCGAAATTGTTGCATTCATTTACTAACATATCAAGAACAAAATTTCATTAAAAAGTTAAAATTCTTCTGAAATTCGGAAAAATGCGTTTATCAAAATAATTATTACGTATTTACACATACACAACTGAAAATCCTGTATTCCTAAAGTGTCAATATTATTTCATGAATTCTGTCTACTTTTCCAATAACATAATAACAGCGTTTCATTTTTGTTACCCAAAGACGAGTGTTGAACTATACCATGGAATGCAATAACTCTACGTTAATATTACAATAATTCAAAATGCAAAAAAATATAGATTAATTAAGGCTTTCAAAATGAGAAGACAAACTCGTAATAACAATAACATAGAACACAATTTTAGTCTAATTTCTGAAGGTATGACATAGCTGAGAGAAATTTTTTTACATCTCCGATTTCTTCATATTTATTCGTACATTTTTTTTTATGGTAGGGGTGGAAACTGACCGCATGTGTCAGGAATTCGAATTTTTTTACTTGGCGAGGGAAAGGGTCATTAGCGAAAAAGACCCCGCCACTACGAGAAAAAGGGTCGCCAAGTATTGCGCGCCTTTCTTATCAGTGATTGACAGTTTTATGGTAGGGGTGGAAACTGACCGCATATGTCAGGTATTCACCTTTTCAACCTAACCACTATTGTGTGTGACCCCACTTAAAAGAGTAATATTTTGGTAAAATACCTAGAAATATGAGGGGTTGGAGTGGTCGATTTTCCAAATGAAAGGATGTACAATGAGCATGTCTCCACCCCCTCGGAGAACAGGAAATGAGCCCCTGGCTAGCTGTCAACCCATGTCCAAACAATCAAATGATTGATCACTAAATTTCTTTTGGAGACCACTGATATCTTAAAATAACATTCCAGACTCTACAGATAACAAATTTTCTCGTGTACATGAATGCTCTTTTGGTAGTACTAACTGGGGTAGGGTAACAACAGTATATGAAATTATGGAAGCAGTTTTAAATTTTGCTTTTGAATTAGCTTACAATCAAAGAAATGATTAACATATAGTTTAAAATTTAAATAAAACATTTGGTAAAAAATTAATTTGTTATTTTCAAATGAAGATTTTGAAGAAATATTTTTGGTGCTTGGGGTTAAAAATTTCAGGCGGATTTTGCCGCCCCTTGAAAATGACGCCTGAGGCGGTCGCCTCTCTGCTTCATAGCACCGCACGGCCCTGTCCATGACTCTGTTATTAGTAGTAATAGCAATAATATAAAAATTACACGCAATTCGTCAATGCAAAAAATATATAATTCAGTAGTATATATTTTATTAGGTTAACGTACAACAATTTTTCTGGCATGAAAAAATTATTTTTACAATATAACATCTTTTTAATTTTATGAGATTTTTATATTCTGTTACAATATTAAATGTAGAATATTTTATGAAAGCTTGATAAAGACACCAAAATAGATTTAACTTCGAATTTTTAGAAACAATTTAGCAACTGGTCAAGAGCATAAAAAGCTGTAGTTTTAAAAAATTTAGTTATTGAAATTTCATTTTAAAATTATTTTCTCGTAAATAAAGTGAAAACTAAAGGATGAGTATAAAAAAGAGGAATTAACAAAAGCTTTAGACCCCCCAACTGCTCAGCAGCCCGTTTATTGCTCTCTTTCCCTTATCTCTACTGTCCACGCCCATTCAACAACCCTCTCCACACCTGTATGCTTCCCTCCAGAACCGTTATCAGTGAATCAACAATATAATGTTTGCACAGATGTTCTCCTTGTGAAAATAGTGGAAATGAGGTACTATTTTTGTTCCGAACTCGGTCCCTCCCCCAGGTTGGGCCGCTGAAAAATGAACATTCTGATATGAACTTTGAGAAATCTTGAAGGGAATTCCAAGTTTTCATAATTTTCTACAAAAGAATACACGATCTAAAAAAGCTGGTCTAAAAAAGCGATCTAAAAAAGCACAGCTGCCCCCCCCCGTTACTGCGCCTCTGTAAATAAGAACGCCCTAAAAAAATTAACGCCCCGCCCTTGCAATTTTAACGTGTTTCATTACAGGCCCAAGAAAAAATCAGTGGTGTGCCCTTGCATTTTCTGGTACGTGCATGAAGAAAGACGTCTATAGTCTGTTCATTTAGAATTGGCGCCTGAAACAGGATCAATAATGCTTCATAACGGTCATCACACAACTTCAGTGACTGAATTTTTTACAGTATTTTAACTATTTCTGTTTCGGCTGCCTTGTCATTGCAGAAGAAAATGCTTTCGATGATAATTACAATTGTAACTGCTTATAATACATTTCGTCTAAGGCGCCAGTTCTAAATGAACAGACTATAAAAAACACCGCCCCGCCCTCGCAAATTCGAAATATTAAACAAAGAGCAAGAGCGGCATGAAAAATCACCGCAGTAAATTTAAAGCGGAGCTTTTAAAATTTCGCGCTAACTTGCATAAAAAAGGGCGCCCTGAAAACACTTAAGGATCCCCTAGTGAAAAAAAAACACTACCTTGACTTAACACTTTCAAACACTTTCACTGCTGTTTTGATTAAGGGCGCCCATTAGACAGTTTGAATAAGGGCGCCGTAGTAAATAAACCATGCCCTAGCAATTTCAACGTGTTTAACTAAAGGCTTCGGTGCCTTGAAAATTAACCACCTTGCCTTGTTAATGTATGATTAATCTTTAAGTAAAGGCGCCCTAAAAATTCATAACGAAATTTGATGTTAAGGTAAAATGGGGGAGGGAGGGCGTTAAAAAACTTCTTGACGCCCTCATTAGGGTGTCTCATTTTTTCCGACTTTGGAAATTTTATCGGGCAAAAGGCCAAAAAGTTTCCTAATTGCACAAATAAACTTTCCTGAAATTTTGAGAATTTTGGTGCAATCCTAACTATTGCCTCAAAGCGGTTGAATTTACGAGCAAAGCCTGGTAGGGAGCGCAGCGCTAGTTTTACTACACAACGCATCCTATTACACAACTAATTACTTTTGCTTCCCTTTCTTACCAATTTTCGACTGTTTAAGGTTAATATAATGTAAATAACACATACATGCCTTTTATATACTATAACAGGTTTTCATTGCACTAAAATGCACCTTTTGTTCATGCTCCATGATCATCTTAAAACTCGTGAGCTAAAGTACTCGTCTGTCTTGGAAAACTTTGAGCGATATTTTTTGACTGTTTGTAGAAGTTTTTGCTTCTGGGCTTCAGTCTTCAAGGTTTGGAGGTATTCCTGGGTTAAGGCCACTCTTCGCTCAGCAACATTATTGACGACCGCCAAGTTGTTGAAGAAATGTTAGCACCGCTGAAATTCGTTTAAGCTTTCCCATTCAGCAGTAGACTTCGAAAGGAAACTGATTGGCAATCCAAATCTTTGAAATAAGTTGGAATAAGTTAATAAGAATAAGTTTTTTTTTTATGCGAACTCCTCTAACCCCTGTTTGGCGAATGCTGGGGCGTCTTTTGTTTTGAGCATAATTTGTTTTGTAGGTTCAGGAAGACCCTCATCGTACTTTAGACTGATGATTCAAATCGTACTAATGAACCAAAGAGAGACATTGGTACAAATTCTTCTCCCAGGTACCAGAGGTGGCCACAGAATTTGTTTACCGCCAGTTCAGATGTTTTATTGTTTACCTTTTCAAAGGCCAGTAGCTCTTGCAAAAAATTTAAATTATGAAAAGGAGCAGCGGTTGCTGAAGGCGCCGTAAACCACGCTTTCACGTACAGCAATACAACGAAGAGACTAACTTGAAGCAAACCTTCTTCTTCCCTGAAGTAAACCTTCTTCTTCTTCTTCTTCTTCTGAAGTAAGATGAAATAGTGTTTTGAACATAGCTATTTTCAGGTTTTGATCTTTAAAATGAATCATGTCTCATTCTCTCAGAAAAGCGACCAACTCCTACTTCCACCTCGTGTTATTTGGAATGTTTACGCCTGAGAAAAGAATAAAATATGAAACCTTTAGAAGAAATAACTTTATCTATCCTACAGTAGATGTCTAATTAAGTGTTTTCTTTCAGAGTTAGTTTTTTTATTACTATTTTAATGTTTTGTTTGGATCTAAAAATTTAATGGATATAATTGGAATGGGATCCCTGAAATTTCCTTGGTTTTGGTGTATTCCTTTGCAGACTAAACCTTTTTATTTGTTAAGTTTGATGTTAAAGGAGAAATTTGGTCAAAAGTGACAGTTTTTCAATGTCATTGCGTTGCGGTTAGTGTTTTTAGTGTTAGTGGTTAGCGGGAAGAGACTGGGGTGCAGATGTCAATACTCTTAGATTGACATATACCTCTTTGATAAGACCTATTTTGGAATACGGCTCTCAGGTTTATTTCTGTGCATCAGCCACTAACTTGGAAAAGTTGGAGAGAGTGCAATCAAATGCTGCTCGCATCATTACTGGCATGAGACATAGCTGTCCCACAGATTTGGTTTTATTTGAATGTGATATCCAGCCTTTAAAGCTGAGAAGAAATATATTACTGGCTAAGTATTTTAATAAGCTCTACAGTTTTGGTGTTTATAACCGAACAGCAAATTATCTCAGTAATTGGTCAAATGGACAGAGATTAAAGAGAGACAGCCCTTTTTCTCGTGTTCACTTGATGGAATTATTAAATAGGGACGTTGAGAGACACTCCTTGAGAACAATCTTTAACCCTTTGGAGGGCTTTCCTGGGGTGCATTTCCAGCCTGATCTTGGAATCCATACCAACAAAAAGCAAGACTTGCCTGATTATCTGCACCAACTTGCTCTGGAGATCATTAACCAAATCCCAAAAATAGATATTCAAATTTATACGGATGGAAGCAAAGACGATAACGACTCTTGTGGTAGCGGAATCTTCATTAAGGCCCCTGACTTTTCATGTAGTCTTAAGATCAGGAATCCAGATTTCTGCTCTGTTTTTAGATCGGAGCTAATTGCCATTGATGAGGCACTCAGCGCTGTTGGGTCTCTAACATCATTCGATAACATCTGGATCTTGTCTGATAGCCGCAGTGCCATCCAGCACTTAAGTAACTGGAATAAGGTTGGCGATAAAACATCTGTGTCTATTCTAAATAAAATTAAACAACTATCTAATCGTCATAAAATCTTTATCCAATGGGTGCCCTCTCACATTGACCTCTTCGGCAATGAAAAGGCTGACCTTTTGGCCAAGAAAGGAGCTTCTGATGGGGCAATTTCAAATCAGTCTTTGACTTTCTCTGAGATATGCTCCAAAATCAGAGCCTCAAACCTGCGACAATGGAGTGTCCCCCCGACCCACCCTTGGTATGATAGACTGGCTCCTGGTGGTGCCCTTGCCATGAAAGCTGATAGAGCCACGCAGACCATCATAAGCAGGCTCATAAGCGGACACATCAGGTGTCTCTCTTTTAGGCACGGGCAGAAGACCTATCTCACGTGTACCAGGTGTAACTCTGAACAGGCTTCTCCCGATCACATTCTGCATTGTGTTGGTCTGGAAAAAATTGACCTTTTATCTGATCCCCTTCTGGTGTATGATTTTTTGGGGACGTTTGGGCTCATGGACTTGGTCTAGCCTGCGGCTAGACCATGAGGAATAAGTCAACAACAACAAGTGTTAGTGGTTGCTTGGCTCTCTTTACAGAGATTTCGCTCCTGTTGAGGCAATAGTTAGAGTGGACAGAAATTGTTCTAATGAAGACATAACCTTTTTATTTGTTAAGTTTAATGTTTTAAGGGAAAATTCGGTCAACCGTGACAGTTTTTCAAGGTCATTGCGACGCGTTAGTGTTGTAGTGGTAGAGGTTGCTTTCTTGTCATTATAGAGATTTCGCTGTCGTTGAGGCAATAGTTAGAGTGGACAGAAATTGTTTTAATTTTGCAACTGACCTTCTAACACCAAAAGGAAACTTTTTAGCTTTTAGCCCGATCACTTTTCAAACTTTTACCAAAAAATGCACTTTTTGAGACACCCTAGCCCTCATGCTTCAGACCTGATGAAGTAAAACTGAATTGCAAAATTACTAAGTTATAGTTTCATAAAAGTAAGGAACCCAGAGAAAACATTGAGAAGCACGAGTATTAACAAAATATGTAAAAAATTGTCTCTTCAAAAGGGCGCCTGAGCAAAGGGCGCAGGGGGACACGTCCCCCTGTCCCCCCTGGCCAGCACGGGCCTGTGTATAGATATGTTTAATTTTTATCAAAATAGAAACTTTGTAGTAAAAATTATTCATCGTAAACATTAAAAGCACTCTTAAACACAATGGATGAACGTCACGTTCATTTTGGAATAAAGAAATAAATTTAAATTAAATAAGGAGAAAAATATTAAAATTTATCCTTAAACTTTATCATATTTTAAAACAGTTTCTGCTTCAGTGGTTTCAAATGCAAAGGGATTTTTCGTGATTTTTATTTCTATTCATCTTTTATTAAATTGATAACCCTCAAAATTAATCACTGATATATATCTAATAGGTTCGAAAGACCTTATTTTAAAGTATAAAATTCCAAACTACCTTAAGTTTTCATTCCTTATCCAAAAAAAAAGAACCGAATTCCCCAAGTTCCTCGATAAGTTGTTCTTCACTTTTTCAGAATCCTGCAAACTTCTAAACCATCTGACCACCTGTCAAATGACTTTCCACCACTTCATTGGAGATGTCAAGCTTTTTCTACGTAAAAGGTGCAAAAGCACTTCCCTTGCTTTAAAGATAAGTTTTGAGAAGAATTTTGCATGTCCTGTGATTTCTTACCGAAAGTTATTTGTTGAAAGCTAAAGATTTCTTTGGGATCTATGCCTAGATAGAGTTTCAAGTTAGGCGCTTGGGTTTTCTATGTATCTAACATAAAAGGAAAAAAAGGAGACGTTTGAAAATTATTTTTATATGAATTCTTTTAGTTTTATAAACTAGGTATATCATTGTAAAAAAGTGGTTGTAGGTAAGTATATATATTATACTATAGTTTTATCGCTATTAGTTCTGACAAGGAAACGTTCCCAGGCTAAACTCACAGAAATGGGCGATAATTTTACAGGCATAAGAAGGTAACTCAAAACACTTATTGTGAAAAAAAAATAGCTAATGAATTTCATTAGAAGAGGAGAAAATTAATGTCAAAAATTGGGTTCTGAGTTGACAAACCTATTCAGTTAGCATTACTTGGCAACTTGGCGTGCATTTGATGAACCTTTTTTGATTGGCCTATTTAAACTGCTTCAGAGAAAATGCGTACAGTTCATTTAA
The DNA here is from genome assembly GCA_963680715.1 of Tetragnatha montana. Classification (NCBI taxonomy): domain Eukaryota; kingdom Metazoa; phylum Arthropoda; class Arachnida; order Araneae; family Tetragnathidae; genus Tetragnatha; species Tetragnatha montana. The sequence goes on from OY796681.1 coordinate 21,599,252, forward strand.
TCATTATTTTGTCACTTTCTCTGCATTTCTCGCCTAGTGCGGTTGCATTTGCGGTTAAAAAGGATGATTTTTAAGAATTTTTTAGAGCTTTTCTATTGTAATTCCGCAGCTTTTTTTTCACAGTAAAAGTGGTTTGAGTCAATCTACTAACCCCTGTAAAATTTTCGTCCATTACTGTGAGTGTAGCCTGGGAGCTTTTCCTTGGGAGATTAAAAGAAAACTTGACCCATATTTGTTAAAAGTATCCATGCGCCCACCGTGAAATGAAATAATTAAGTTTTATCGGATATGACGTCACAATTTTTGAAAAATAAAACTCATTGTAAAGGTATTGTTCTTTGAGCAAATTTTATGTCTACATCCTTGTTGTCACGAAAATTTTAAGCCTTATTCAAAACATATCAGAAAAGAAAAAGAAGGCCATGAGGGCCGCATCCGGTCTGCTGCAGCATGTTATATGCAGGCCTGGTCTAAAGGTAATAAGGTATAATGAATTATTAAGGTATAAATTACGGTCTATAAATTTAAAGCAGGCCGTTTTAACATAAATATCTTATTTTCCATTTTATTAACCTTTGAAATCTCTGAAAGCAAATAGGGAAGTACATATCACAAAACTACTTTTAACTCATTCTTCATGTTTACCTCGATACTTCCACGTTGGAGAGACATACCACTCCTAATTATCTCCTGAAAATCCAACAATCCACTACTTATTTCACACTCCAGAAAACACTCCAGCAGCCTTCAAACAAGCCAGTTATTTTGAACACGCGAGGAGGCTTCTCAAATCAGATCCGATCCAAATCTCCCAGACCGAGCCGGCAGATCCCGCCGCCCCGCTGCCCGTTTCGTTCTCCAGCGGAATAAGGGCTGATTTACATGCATCGAACTGACGACGCGACCGTCAAAACTTTCCTATAGATGACGACGTAGCTACTACGTCAGTGCGACGGGAACCAATGGTATGACCAGATTCTACAGCGAAGAGGAGAACAATAGGGAATTTTCTACCGTTTTCCCCCTTGACGTCTCGTTCGCGTTGCTCTATATTCGCTGCATCTAAACCCATCCTAAAGGCGCGGCGTCGCACTCATTACAATTTCATTAGCGCACACCTCCCCGTTTCAGATCGGTCCAAAGTCTGCGCTAATCCCTATGCCATAATGAACTGATCCTTTCCTATTAGTCTGTTCATCCAGTTGCGAGTCGAGTGCTCGTCCGGACATGCGTCACTTTGTTAATGTCAGCGGGATGCTGCGTAATTTGTCCCACTGATATGGATATGCTGTTTCATGAATAAATGCGGCCGAGTTTATTGAGTGGACGTTCGGAAAGGTGGAGGTATATTCCGCTGCATTTCGCCGGTGATGAGTTTATCCGGAGGAAATTATATCTGATTTGTATTGAGGTCCTGGGAGCAATTCGGCCTAATAGGTTTTGGCCAGAGCAATTACACACGATTCGACCATGACTGATTGATATTTCGTTCCCTTTTGATGGCATCCAATTCAAATTCAGTCTTAAAGAAGGTTATGGATTTGAGTGTGTTGCAATTGATACAATTCCTTTATATGCTTCCAAGTGTTTTAAGATCTGCACCAAGGCACTTCCTGATCATTTTGAGTGTTTAAAGATCAACACCCCGTAAGAAATTCACTAATGGATAATTTGCTAATAATGCCAGAGAAGCTAGAAATTATAAGGTAGGATAGATTCGTGACGTTACGATAGATAGCCCTTTCTCAACAGCAAACAGAAATCAAATTTACAGGTCCTACTCCGTATGGCTCTTAAGAACCAATCAATGGATTTGCAGAGCAAGATCATATTTGGAGGAATGAAATCTATCTGGCAAATCAATCAGAGCTCTCACGAACATCTTACCGAGTAGGATCTTCAAATAAGGGACGAATATGGAATATTTGAAGTTGAGTTATTGTGGGAAAACAGGACTATCATATACCTCACAATTTCGAGTTTCTCTAGTCGTATCCGTCTAGTTGGCCTTGATCTACCTCAGCAAGCCAAATATGGACATGAAGCATCAAAAACAAATTCATCCCTCTCCAACGATTTTCTACTTTATCAAACACTATCAATATAGATACTACACACACTCACCCTGTTATGTTTCCTCTACAAAAACTAGGATCCCCATTTGTTCATCATTCACGCACAGATCTGGTAGAGTATTAGGCATGAAAAATTGCTTCAATTCATCCTACAGAGAATCCTCTATAGTATAGGAATAAACACATCCCCTAGGAAATTCAACGCAAATCGAAGCAGGCCCATTCAGCATCAGCTCTGGATTCTGAGCACGCGTCATTTTTCTCGCCGCGTAATGAGTTGTTGAGAGAGGCATTCTCTGTCGGACGGGCGATAAATCCGTCCCGTTTTGTCAAGCGGGGTCAAATAGGGGTGACAAATGACCCATCTCCCGAAACAGAAAGAATATTGATGAGGACGTAAGGAAACGGATAAGGGAGAGAAATGGTTGGTCTGCGTCGTAGTGGGTAATAACGATGGTTTTCAGTAACAAGGTTGTTAGGGCATTGGGGCAATATTTACAGAAGCTTTTCACCAATAACGATATGCTAGACGCAAAGCTACACTGGAAGATATGTTTTTTTTTACTGCGATACATGTTTCAAGTAACATATGGTCAATGCATGTTTTTAAACAAGTTTTGCACGAAACGTTTTTCCGATACTTAAAAAGGCTATTTCTAAATATTCAGGTCATTATTTTTTATTTAAAAAAATCAAACCTGAAAGTTTGTAGTAATTTTATTCTGGAAAACTAAAGACATCTTTTAATTGCGTTCAATAAATATTTGATCATATTATAAGAATAGTTGATAAAATCTTTTGAAGGATTGGAATAAAAACTTTAAAGGTATTAACATCTACTATTCGGATTAAACGAGATTACGAAACTGATGTGTATTATATTGATTTTTCATAAAAAAAACCCCGCTTAGTCTAAATATATTTTTATCTGATATAAATTTTTCAAAAGAAATTTTTCCACAGTTGCTTTCCGAAGCAACGACTACAGCTAATTTAAATACGTAAAGCTAGAAAATTTACGCTTTTTCTCTGAGCAAACATTAAACTAGGCACTTAACTTGGAATAACGTACGCGTTTTAAAGTGCAATTTTAATAAGAGAATGCAGCAGTTTAAGTGGGCACGTACCCAAAGCATGGGAAACTGCTTCATCAAAAAGAACGGGAAATGTTTAAAATGGAAAACCAAAGTGATTTGGGATGCGAATGGATGAGTAGGGAAAAATGAAATTTGAGTTTAATTGTGTTTGAAATACTTCAACAAGACTTCCAACTAATGGTTTTCTTTCAATATCGTTTAAATTGAGATGGAAAGTGCTGGTTTTGAAATTTTAAATTAGTGTTAAAAGGTATGTAATATTAGCGGAGAAAGGAAAGAGGGGGGCGTCTATTAACTTAGTTTTTGTTAACTAAACTTAATATATCTTCAGATGGCTTTTGGGGGGTTTCTGGAGGAAATTTTCATACAAAAACTGTGATTGCATCAAAATTTTAGAATTTTTCTGGTGAAGAAAAGTCTGTTTTATTTTATTTTTAAAGATAATATAAATCTTGTTGATATAAAAATGTTATTCTTTAAATTATAAATCAGGAAACTTAATAGCTGATATTTTTTAAATTTTAAATTCGTGCCAAATATGTTTATGAAATAGTGCCCAAAGCTGTGTATAATATCTGGTTTCTTTTTCAAATTCTTCCTTTTCTTATTTTGCCAGTAGCTTATTTATTCTTACTTTCCTCTACAAATTTTTACTGATTTATAGAGAAAATCAAGCTTTATTAAAAAAAAACCCTAAATTCCAAATTTTATTAGTATTAAGTAATTATTAAGATAAACACATTCACCCTTTTTACAAGCATTCTTAACTCGTATTAAAACCTGACGTATACACGAATTCAATCAAAAATGAAGTGAGCTGAAATCACTGAAACTGAAGACAGGTAATACAGCCAAAACTTTAACCTTTCTGCGTTCGCCAATAGGAGAAAAAGTTACAATGCTTGAAATACCTGCGCTTTCACCAAACCATTTTAAGCAAATGCGTTCATTCCTTCTTTCAGTCCTTCCAGTTCTTCTATAAAACCTTCAAAAGAAACAAACATTTTTACTTTATGAGAGGGCTAAAGCCTCCAGCAGACATTTGCTGAGGAAGCAATGGCTATTTACACAGTAGCTTAGACTTTCCTCCGAGCCCATGGTTTCCTTTCGCTTTTTGAAAGCAGATTCATGGCTGCTCTTTCAGTTATGGTTGCCAAGATACTTTAAACGAGGGGAAATAAATTTTTTTTCTGTATGTCTTCACGGCGGGCCTATGTGAAACCATTGATGTGCTGGTATTTGAAAGAAAAAAAGAATACCGAAGTGCAGTGGTTTAAAGTGTCTGTCTAGATTGAAACTTGAAGTTTAACTTGTTGAGCTGAAACATACAGCTTTTAAAAAACGTAATGCTACCTTACACCTATAAATTGAAGTACTATTTTAAAAAACTGTTTATGTTATATTTATTTTTTTAAAAATATTTGGTCTCCTTTCCAGAATATTCAGCAATTAAAAAACTTTTCTTTTTCCTAGCCAATTAAAGAATTTTGATACTTAAAATATCCTACAACTACATATAATAAAGTAAATAAAGTTTACAAAGTTACGACATTTATTTCCAACAGAAGCAAAATTATGGTTTAAAGCTATTAAAAGATCAAAGAGGAAATAACACATGGAAACAGAAAATTAAAGCTAAAATTTGTGTAAGTGATTTCTGTTTTTAATTTTATTTCCATATCGCTCTAAACTCGTCAGATTTTTTCACAAATAAGACGAATAAAGTTTATTGAAGGTAATAAAAGGGAAATTTACATTATGAAACTTAAATGAATGAACTTAACTTAATTGAAAACATCTTTAACCAGTGATTATAATTTTTTAGTTTGAACATATTAATTTTGAATACTTTCTAATTCGATTTCTAAAACTCCCATTCTTGAAGATTAAAATCTTTAAACTCACAATTTTTTTTACTATCTATCTTATTGCAAACATGAATATCTTAATTCGATCATGTATATAATCTTAAACATCCAAGTTGTCAGCTGAAAGAATAGAACCAATTGTTATTTATAACAAATCAACATTGCTTCAGTATAGAAAATTTAACCAATGGCATGATAAAACATACCTGTTGGTAAAAAATACTAAATTGATCCGAAATAAATACAATATTTTTAAAAAAAAACATTCAAGAGCTTTTAATTATAAAATATCTATAGAGCATTTTCAATCACATGACTCTGCCTAACAACGGCCTTAGCAACGTTGTTTTATTCCTCCAGTGACATCATGTGCGAATGCTGCTATTGGATACTTCTATGTCCCGCCCCTAACAACAGCCTTAGCAACGTTGATTTTGTCCTCCAAGTGACGTCATGTGCGAATGCTCTAATAAGTAATGCAAACAGGACCTAGAACCAGAAATTCGATTTGTTTCAGCCTCATCTGCATTGGGCTGTTGCCAAATCAGAAATAAGAAAGAACATAAATAACTAACCGGGACCTCTCGTGGGAAATTCTTCACGCACGAAACTCCTCTCTGTGCTATATCTAACAAGAGATACAGGCGATCTCATTTCCAAGTCACCATTCGATTGCTTAAACCATAAACCACGTAGAATAGATACAGTATTGAGTTTGTGAGAGAGGCTGGGCTATTGGAAGAGAGAACTTCTAGCCAAATTGGGCCATTTTTATAATACTGAACATTATATCCTTCCTTTTTACATACACTTGGAGGGAGAGATTCACAAATAACTCTTAGATACCCACAAAATAAATCTATGCAATATTAAGTATGATATTTTCCCCTGCATTACAGACATTTGGAAAGATTTTTAACCAATTCTTTGCAAACCCACAATATAAAAAGTATTAACAGGTACTATATTTGTATTATAGTATATTTAATTACATTCAACCTTTCATTTTATCATTGAAGACACTTAAATATAAATTGAAAATTTGATTCAAGTTACAAAAAAATATAGAAACAGTGATGATTCTTATTTAAAAAAATAAATTGCTAAAATACTTTCCTGATAAGCCTCCTAGAATTAATTGAGAATGATGGTTTATAATTGCCAATTTAAAAACTGGATGAACATCATCATTCATCATCCCTTTCAAACATAAACTAAATGTGTATTATTGTAATAATTTTTGCAATGGAGATTTTTTTATAGTCTTAAGTTGAATTAAAGAACAATCGTAATTTTAATGATACGTAATATTTAACAGACAATAAAGTTTAATTAAATAAAACACAAAATATCCGGAACCTATTGCTTTTCTCTATCAAGAAACGTGTCCTTTAAATAAAAACTTGTCTTTCAATTATGCTTCAAATTTTAAGGGCGAAAGCTCTCCCTCGAAACCTTTTTATTCTTCCAATTAAATCCCATAAATCTGAGAATAATCAAACACAAAATAATTTTGCGTTTAAAAGCCAACAGACACATTTAACTTGTTGGTTTTCAACAGATGGCGCTCAAAGTTTATCTTCAGATTTCTTCCGAAGTTTTTTAGCTCTTGAAACACAGAATCTGAAATAAATGGACAAATAAAGATTAAATTAAGTATTTCCATAAATTTAAGTCTGCTAAAATGGAATTAAAAAAAATCTTTTTGGAATAAAATCAAAAGGGTATTATCTGCAAATTTCAATAAATTCTCCAGTTTTTACCTAATAATTAATTCCAATTTTTTTAATTAAAGAGGTGGAATATTTGAGCAGTATTAAACAAGAAATAATCCTATACATAATCTCATTCCTGAAATTTCAAAATTTAAATAATAATAATAAAGGCATTAATTGACTAGATTGAATTACTGGAATTTAACAATAAAAGCATAATTATTATCTTTACTTTAAGTACCAAAAAAAAAATAGATTGCAGTTCCCGTTACCAACAGACTGTCAATTTAGAACGCACTTATATATACAGGCTTCTGTCAGTTAAAGTGCTCAGGGTAAAAAGAAAATCCAACCTGTCTTGGAATTTTTTAAGTACTTTAAAAGGGAATGGAATGTTTAATGTTACCTAACACAATTTTAAAATATTTAATATCATATATATCACGCCAATTATGATACCCTGAAACCCTCATGCTATGATGTATTTTATAAATTTATTTTTAGTGATATTTTCAGGGAAAGAAAATATGAAAAATATTGAGTGCTTTTTGAATAAACATTCCAATGTAGCGAGTATTTCTTTATACTACAAATAAATAATAAAAAATTTAGCGTTGTTTATTTGCACATTATTAAATGTTAAAAGCTGATAATTGTATCTAGGATACATGTGTATCCCCTTTGTCAGTGCTATAAAAAGATGAATATATAACATTGCCTCGGCTTTATACAAGTATAAAAGTATATTTATATTTATGATTTAAGAAATAAGTTTTAAATTTAAATTTGAATAATTTTTCTAAAATCTGTGTTAAACAACTTTTAAGGTTACTTCTGACATTTTTTCAAAACATATTTTGCTGTTCAAAATATATTTTGTGTGAAAATTTGCTGTCCACGGCTCAGAAAACCATGAAATGCCATAAAATTATTTTTTTTTCCAATATTCTGATAAATAGCCTCATGATAAGTATTGCTCATAGTTATAACGATTTTTAGAAGCAAAAATTAAGGAATTAAAAAACTTCAAAGTTCAAAATATCATCATTTTGGCTTGTCCCACTACTGACATAAGCTCAAATAGCGGGCTTTTTAGTACACTAAAAGCATATTTTTTAAAGATTTTTTTACCTAATATTATTAATCTTATCTTATAGTATATGTATTTGTGGAAATTTTTTTTTTGAAATTTTTAAATAACATTTTAGAAGTGAAACATGGTTGTCCCAGGAAATATCGTTATTCTCCTAACATGAACGTTTTAGTTCCTTATGAGGCATATAAAAATGACAGAATAACGCAATTCTTCTTGCTATTAATTAATTACAATCAGAATAAGTGAATATTCACTTTTAGTGCAATTATAAAGTGTTTTACTTAGAAAATTTTGAGTTTGAACTGTTCATTACAGAGCGTATGCTTTTAAAAAGTCATTATCCTGGCATCCATATCTCCTAAACTAAACGGTATTAAAAATTGAAATTTGGATATGTTAGAGGTATTGGGATTTTATGGTGAACGTGATGTTTGTAGCCCAAAATATGAAAAAATAAAAAAATGGCGAGAGAATTATTATAAAAAGGCCATTTTCCTGGCGCGTCATTATCCAGGCATCCATATTTCCTAAACGAAACGGAGTAAAAAATTGAAATTTGGATATGTTAGAGATATCGCGATTTTATGGTGAACGTGAAGTTTGTAGCCCAAAATATGAAAAAATAAAAAAATGGCGAAGTACTGATAAACAGCATTTTACTGGCACGTCATTATCCTGGCATTCATATCTCCTAAACGAAACGGTCTTAAAAATTGAAATTTAGATATGTTAGAGGTATTGGGATTCTATGGTGAACGTGAAGTTTGTAGCCCAAAATATGAAAAAATAAAAATATGGCGAAGTACTGAAAAACAACATTTTACTGGCACGTCATTATCCTGGCATCCATATCTCTTAAATGAAACGGTGTAAAAAATTGAAATTTGGATATGTTAGAGATATTGTGATTTTATGGTGAATGTGAAATTTTCAGGCTTAAATATGAAAAAATAAAGAAATGGCGAAGTACTGAAAAACATTAATTCACTGGCGCGTCATTCTCCTGGCATCCATATCTCCTAAATAAAACGGAGGGTATTATTGAAATTTGGATATGTTAGAGGTATCATGATTTCAAAGTAAATGTGAAATTAGAAAATATTTTTTTTTAAAGAATTTTTTTTTTTTTAATTTTTTTGAAACTTTTGTAGATATTAAAATTTCCATACGGTAGCACAAGTAACAAAATATGTTTGATTTATGTTGAGAATAAAAACAAATGTAAAAGAGAATATGTTAAAAGGGAGGTTTAGCGTTTTTAAGTTAGGATAATTTTGGGTGTATTTTTTTGAAGTTTCTTGTAATGTTTTAAAAAATGAATTTTTGAATTTGCTTTTTATACGAAATATGAATTAGCATGAAGTAAATACATAATTTAAAACCTAAAAATATAGTAAATTCTGTTATTTGAGAAAAAAAAATTTTGGTACTGAGTCCCCTTAAATTTTTTTTTTTCTATCTAAATGTTTTTAAACTTCACTCCTGGTCATTGGATATCAACTAGGAGCTCTTCAACTAACATTTAAAAAAAAATCAGAAGTTTTAAAAGACTTTTAATTTTCCAAACTTTATGCTCTCAATTTTTCACATTTCTAGAGAATCACCCATACGCACACTATATTAGTATAGTTTATAAAGTATACTATAGAAAACATTACGAGGAAAATAAAGATACAGTGAAATAAACCAAAAGTTAACCAAAATAGAAATATCCCCTAACCCTAAACAATTGTTTGTTTATATTGTTTATAACTTTTAATAATGTGCAAATAAACAACGCTGTCTTCCTTTCGACATGTATACTATAACATTTCTAATAAAAATATTTCTTGTATGAAATTTCAGTCTATTAATAATAAATACGTATGAACATATCTAAATACTTCTACCAAAACTTCAAACAAGATTTAAAATATAATTACATTTTTTTTTTCTTTTTACGTAAAAAAATGTTCTATTGAAACGAAAATCCAATTAATATCGTCTTCTTTTTATTCCATATTGAATTTTGAAATGGGAACTTTGTTTCAACGTTGAATTATTAAAACTCTCCGAAATAACAATAAAAAATCTTATTTTCTCCAGAAACTCATTTAGAATTAAAACTAGAATTACCTTTCCTTGTTTAAAAGGATTCGTTCGAACAGAGCAAACAAAATATTGACAAAGGGTCCTCAAAATATAATTAATCTATTACCGATTCCTTTAATTTAATCAAATTTCAGACTTTGCGTAAGTCTTAATTTAATCTGGAACATTTTTGCTAAAAGTTTCAGTTTTATAAAATTAAACTCTAAAACACAAGATCCACGGCTTGTCTTTTTATGGTTTAAATACTGGTAGAACTTTTTTATAGCCAAATTTGATTATTTAAAAACTACAATTAATGAAATTTGACAATGGTTATAAAGTTTGAATTTGTTTAATGTAAATATTTCGAAATTTTTGAATAAAATTAGTTTTTTGAATTGTTTACTTCTAAACTTACTAAAAAGAGATAAGGAAATTACCAGGCCTTGTTTATTTTATCCTATACAGTTTCGTTTCTATTTCAAGAGGAATTCAAGTACTCATCAGACATTTTAAACTAAATACTCTTTTCTTACAATTAAATAAAAACTCAGAAAAATACAACCATAATTATACACTTGTTCGTTCAATAATTTCAACTTCTTGATCCTAAGCGATACGGTGGTTTTCATAGAATCCATAAATAATGGGTATAGAGCAACTAAACTTTATTTATTTCATGTGGAGCTGCGTCGCCTTCTTAGTATATATTATTTTTTTGTTTTCGTTATAGATTTTATTTGAGCTTGGAATTTTCATTTTTGTTGACTCTGTCTTCATTAAATTAATTAAATTATTAAGGTGTATATTGTTATCAAAGACTTAAAAACCACCATAAATACCTACAACAAAAATAATTCCACTTCATACCTTAAAAAAGAGAGTTATTTTTAATAAACAATTCGTTTTATGCCGTGATTAATCCATTAACGCCCAATTTATTTTTTTTCGGCCAAATTTTATAAAAATCATGAATCTGATGTATTTTGCCTTCAATATGGATATTATAAACAATTTTTGTCAAAACAGTCATTTAGTTTCTTTAAAAATGGCTGATCTAAAAATAGACCACTGGGAGTTCGGGGGATATTTTTTTCACTGAGCTAAGTAATAGTATAATGCCAAAAAAATCCTTAAAAATTATAAAATGGGTACAAATATTAGTACTTCTCTTTAAGAAACTCGTATTTATTCATAAATATGTGGAAAAATAATTAAATAATAATAATATTAAATAATATACCCAAGATAAATGACATAAATAGCTTATGTTGAAGTATTTAGAGGGGAAAATAAACCAATAACTTAAATTGATGAGTATGTTAAAGCAAAAAATATGTCATAAAATTGAACACAAAGTAAAGTAAAATGCATTAGTTTTAATTTTGCGTATATTTTATAAATTTGTTTTACCATAAAGTGAAATCGTTCATGAAATAAAACGAAACTTGGTCATGTTCAGCCAAAATTTAAAAAGGCTGCGTCTTTGAGCTTTTTACCTGCAATATTCCAATAATTTATTTTACCACAACATCAATTTTAAGGTTGCAAAAGCTGTATTATAGCGAATTTTGAAAAAAAAAATTATAACTTTCCATTTGATATTTTCATCAGCTCCTCGAAAAAATGGTATATTGTCTTATAATTTCCAACATGAACTATTTCAAAACCAGATAATTGACTTGTATTGTACCAATAAATTTATATGAATAAACACAGATTATTTTTGCCACTATTTGCAATGCTTTGCTTTACTAGCAATAAATCATGATTGTCTACCCTCCATTTATCGACCAAAAGAAATTATAAAATTTAATTACCAACAATATAATTTTCAATTTCATCAGAAAATATATATTTGACTTCATCCTGGACATAACTGAATATTCTCAGACTCATTTTTTAGTTTCAATTGGGAAAAACTAAATAATCGTATAGTAAGCAACGCAGGAAAAATAAATGCCCGAACGCCCAGTGATCTAATTTTAGATCAGCAACATTTTGGCATGAATTTTTACCACTTAAATTTATTTTAATATAACACCGCTTTATATCCTAATAGCCACATCTATGAAGATATTAAAACACCAAAATAAGTTTATCTTACTGGTACCGCTTAGCTGTTTCCAGGGTTTATGCAAAGAAACGTCGAAAAACTGCGGAACGAAATGGCGATGCCAACTTTCTCTTATCGCTGTAGATCAATGACCAAACCAAACAAAAAAAATCACGTGTTGTAAATTAGGTGCATGCCTTATCTTGCCCCCTGGGTAGTTTGGAATGTGTGGGGTGGGTAGAATGTAATTTAAAAGCGAGTTTCCCACGCTATGTTTAGCGATCTTAACCGAACACTTCCGAGTTTCGATCAACTGGTGATAGAACGTCGGATTTGTAATAAGGTGCCTGGGTGCAATAAAAAAAACCCCAGTAGCTTTGTTTTTTTTAAAAAAACTTTATATTCCTTCTGAATTACATTTATCATACCGTTGATATGTTGATAATATTATATTATTTTGACACAATCTAACTTTAAAATACTGTGAAAGAACCGGTGAGGTTTTTTTTGGGCGGATTTACGGGGGGTCATAGGGGTCAATGCCTTCCTCTAACTTTTTAAGGATATTCCACTTTTTCATTGTATGCAATGTTTTCAGTTCGATTAGGGTTAGAACGCCCTCCAAAATTACTTAGCTTGACCCCCAGGGTCTTCCTCCTAAATCCATCCTTGTACTGAACATTAGTTCTAAAAATATTAATTTGCAATATTAGATTTGTCTCGTTTGCAGTGCTTACCCGCTTTGCCTCAAACGAGTTACCCACTTAGGGTCCCCTAGTGTGGCAAAGCGTTTTTTTTACGTGTTTTTAATTTCCAGTAATAAATCATTATTTGGCACAATTCGACGCTATCGTGAATTCTTATTTTACAGTTCGATAACTCACCAATTGTATAAAATCAAATTTGAAATTATAATAAACACTAACTAAGAATAAATAAGATTTTTGAGCTTTTAAAGTTAACATACCTTCTTTGGGCTACTCTCTCTTACTTAAATGCTTTATGAGAAAACAAATTTATTTATAATTAAAGAAATTGTATTTTTCTAACTAAAACAGGATTTTATTTTAATTATTTTTACCATACCCCCATTCAAATTTGAATCTATATCCTTCTTAGAGCAAATTCAAGTTAAAGTATTAATAATAATCCTTTTATTATTTATCTAATAATCTCAAATTAAGAAATTTACGTAACATATAATATTTAAAAAATTAAAATACATATTTGAGAAACAAACATGAGAGAGAGACGACCTTCAGTATACCCCAAAACATATTTTGTTAATTAATATGCAAAACAGAATTCAGAAAATATCCTTAAATTAAGTTTTCCATTAGCAAAAGTTGTAGAGTTGTTTATCTAAACAGACATTCATAATACTAAGTGACTGTCTCGCTCTTTTCTATCATACCTCTTCATAAGTAAGAACATGTATTTAAAAATACTCTGTAAAATAACATTTTTGGAACTCAGGATTGGATATGTTTAACAAATTCACCGATAAAAATAAATCACAATGGACTTTAAAACTATACTTACAGAACTATCTTTGAATTAAAAAAAGGAATGAAGTATTTGGGTTTTAAGAGAAAATCTTTGCATATCTCCCTGGTGAATAGTCCTTTTTTGATTGACAAACATTGTTTCCATGATCGATTCATTTGTTAAAATGTTTTTTCCTAAAACTTTTACACATGACTGAGCATTATTTAAATCGGATTATTTGCCTATTGAAAAATAAGTATGGACAAACAGTTTCGTTTATATGTAAGAAAAAAAGTAGAATTCAAGCTTTAGTCATATGCTACTTGTATTTGTGATATTTTACTCAGATTAAGAAAGAAAGATGCATTTCTCGGATGGAAAACTTTTCAAGATTTGATTAAACTTCGAAAACAAAGCATTTCTTTTCGAAATATGCAATTGGTAAAAGTTCTTTGGAGTAATATGCCCTTGACTTTTACCAGACCTTTCTGGCAATTTCATCTGAAGAATCTCGTTTTAAATCAATGGAGTGGAGCACGATTATTTTTTTTTTTCTGAAAGTTTTCGATGGAAAGTATTACTCACAAATGTATTTTCTGGAAGTATAAGAAGGGTTTTTATTATAAGAAACATAGGAAACTATTTCGATAAGGCTTTATTAAATCAATCGAAAAGTATCTTGTTCAGCAAAATAATACATATATAGTTTCAAAATCAAAGAATATTTCTCATTAGAACTGTAAAGAAATCTATCACTGCTTTATACAAATGCCTTAGATGCATATGCAGGGCCGTAAATTTTGACTTAATTTTTATACTGTTTTTTCCTTGAAAACACTTGTGGCTATCAAGCCGCAACTTTTTTGGGTGAAACCCAAATGGTCTCAAAATGAGTCAGAATCTACTTTTAACGATAAAAATTCCCAAATTTTTCTGGGGGAGGACCCTCAACCCCCCTCAAAATTTTGTAAACTATTATGTACGTTTTTTTTTTTTAAGTTTTATTTTGAAACTAAAAGTCTTACCTTTTTACCTTACCTGAAATTTAGTGCATCAAAATTAAAATCCTATGTTGTTAGTCATTTTAGGCTTAACGTATAAAAATACTTGTAAGAAGGTACCTCTAAAACATTTTTAGTTAAAACCCCTCGAATAAAAGTTTGGTTAAATTCCGATGAAAAAAAAATAGAAAAAAACCCAATTAAAAGCATAAAAAGTGTAACATTCATTAATTTCTTCGAAAGATGATTGAGGATGGTTAGGACCGAGTTTTCACTCAAGTAAAATCAACAGTTAATTAAAATATTTTAAAAAACATTGCATTTTTTACATTAAAATGTCTTTTAAAAAATCAACTGAATAATGCTTTATAAATCGCTTAAAGCAAATGGAGCTCAAAAGCGAAATCCTATGAATATTTTAATTTTTAACAGTAAATTCTTTAATGCTTTAAAAGGTATTCCTTCATCCGAAAAATAATTGAGGAAAGAATAAAATCGAGAAAGAAAACAGCGTCAGTGTAAAGAAGTTAGTTATTTCGTAACGTCTCAGAAATATTTGTTTTTGTCAAGTAAAGGAGGGGGCAGGCAAGATCAGCGCAATTTATTCCAATAATTTATTTCAGGAAATAAATTAAACGTGGTTTTTGTGGATTTAGAAAAGGCAATTTATTGATGTGTCGAGAAATAAGCTTTCCTTGTCTTACAAAAGAATTAAGTAGGGAAAAAATTCACAAAAGAAATTTATATTTCAATATTGCCTTTGAATTTTTTCAGGTTCATAGGAATACTTTAAAAAATTCAGATTATTAAGTTAATTTTCTTAAAAAAAACAATACCCTCTTTCGTTATGTGATGCAAAATACTTTCAAGAATCGATTTTCTTTTATTTTGTTTTCTCTTTTCTAATAAAAAATATTACTAAGTGTTTTAAAAATTTGTTTTAATTTTATTCGTAATTCGTAGTTTTCATACTCACTATGTAGAAGACAAGCCTGTATATGATTGATTTTTCAAAATTTTAATTAATTTGGCTTCAGTTAACTTTGATTTTTAATATCGAATAAGTAGAATACAAAACTGTACCAAACCCTATTTTTTCCAATTATTACTTAATATCTCTTATTTTTTACACTTGCTACTTGCAAGTGTAAAACACAACTTTTAAACGTGTAAAATACAACTTTTCTTTCAAGAGTGTAAAAATAAATTGCATCAAAGAAATATTATTTGTATCAAATATTTTTTCAAGCAAAACGTATGTACAGATGATTGTATTTTTAAAAATCTATCTGCTTAATAATTATTTGATTCATTCTTTGAGTAAAAGAATATGCGTGAAGCACCAAAAAAACTGTTTAAAAAGAACATACTTATAGATTTTGATAACTAAATATTTCCTTTAATAGCAAATTTTAATCAGTTGGTAATATTAAGTTGAATTTTCTTTTCAGTCATTATCAAGTTTATTTTCAAATTTTGAGTGGGATTTTTTAACAATTTGATTAATTATTAAAAATAATTATAAAATATTATAGAATGTATATTTCACTAGAAACTTATACAAGAGTATGCCCCAAGTTTAAACCAATTAAGTAATTGAAAATTGAAACCAATTTTCTTTAAATTATTACATTTATAATGACATTCACGTTTCCTCGGTCAAAAGTATTTAGTTTTTTTTTTACTCCAAGAATTCTTTCTTTTATAGAACATCATCTATCCTTCCTTAACAAAACCTGTCATGTTACACAAAAAGTGATTCCACAAAGCTACTTCTGTGAGGTCTTCTGTCATGGTGCCGCCCTTTTCTTTTTACCCCGTCCTTTTATCACAAACCTAAGATGGGGGATCAGGGAACTACCATTATGAATTACTCTTATACAACCACATCCCTTTCAAACTTGAAGTAGGTGTTATCGGGACACAAAGGCAACACTTTTCAATTCTGACTTGTGATAGTCTAAATAAATTTACCATACCTGAATTATACCAAAAGATAACTATTTTCACTGAAAGATAATACTATTTGTAAAATATGAATACACTATAAATGTTTTGATAATGAAAGAACAGCCCCGTAGCAGGGGAAATGACGTCTCACAGACCGCGTAACACATGCCTACCCTACATGCCTAAACCTTCCCCCTACCACATGCTGGGTCGAATTGAATAGAATTTTCTCCTATCCTCCCCTTTCGTGACCTTGGAACTGACCCCTTCTTATCAGAAAGTTTTTACAAGTGAATCCGTTCGAAATTCCACAAATTCTTTCCCAGCGGTCCAGGAGACCTCACGCACCCCTCAGTGTAACTGTTTTTGTCCAGACTTAGTATGCGTGGCTTTGAAGCTCGAACTGGATGGCTTTGAAGCTGTGATTAATTTATCCTTCTGATCCAGGTTATGCGGAAGAGTTAAAAAATATTATATAAAGTTGGGAGTGATTTTAGAGTGGTAAAGATAACTATAAAGAAGATTTCTGTGAAAAATTCTAAATTTTTGGATTCTAAAACAGTGGAGAAAAACTGATACTTCAGGCAGTGTCAAAATTTTTTTGTATTGTTCTATAATGAGTTTTTTCTTATTTAAACTTGCAATACATATTAAATAATAAAAACAAAACAATTAATTCCTAATAGATGCGTTTTATTTTAAGGGTTAACTAAAAACATTTTCTTTTAATTTTTAATCATTCCCCAAATAATTATTTTATCCGTGGTAGCTTCATTATAACCAAAAAGCCTTATAAACTAAAAATAAATTAATATCTTTAATTTATTGTAAAAATTGCATGCCAAATGTACATAAGCATTTTGTTTAGAACCCGCTAATATAAAGAAAACACAAATTCAACAACATTGGTATTTTCACATTTCAATATTCAACAGCTATAATCAATTATAAATTGAATTACTTTTATTGTTTCATTTTATTAATGAAAAATTATATTTATTTAAATATCAAAATAAAAATATTTTCATTTTCATTTTAAAGACATTCACGTTTTATGAGTAGCGATCAAAATTAGCGTATTTTTTATTTATTTAGAAGAGCCTTTATTTCGACAATGGTAGACAATTGGATGGGGAAAAGTATTTGGAAGATCATTAATCCTCGTTCAATAAACCTGTCATCTTATATAACAAGAATTTGGGAAGCAACGCTGTGAACCCCTTCTTTGAGCCATTGTAAACAACCCCCAAACCCTTCTTCACCCCGCCCCCCGCACCTTTCGGAAAATTCTGAGAGTACATACTGTGGGAATAACTTGATATCAGCGCATGCCGTTCAAACCGGTGGGGTTAAGAATACAGCTCAACTCAACACAGCCACGTGGACACTCGGACACGTGGTAGTACTAGTTAGTTCTCGTTCTGGTTTGTGACATTTGACAGTCGCCTAAGTTCGTCCGATCTCTCTGATATAAAGTGAACGAGAAATCTTCTCAGTGATTTTTTTTTGTTCTTAAATATTTTAATAACGTGATAAATGACAGATATGGCATCAATTTCGTCTTATGACAAATGCTTTTGTTCTGGATCTTGTTCCGAAGCATTGGTAGATCCAGCTATAACGGGTCCTGCGTTTTCTGAATTTCCAAGTGTTCCAGCTCTGGCTCCTGTTATTGCTGTTTGGGATAGAACTGGTGTCCACAGACGAGAAAATGTGGTTGAAATGGTTCATTCTTTGGAAACGTCGGTCAACGTATGGGATAGGTAAGTTAATTTAATATTCAAGTAATTATTTTCAATAATTTTTGTTAATTATAATATTATTGTTATACACCTTACTCACGGCTGTTCCATTGATTTATTTGAATTGATTTACATTGTAATTGGCCCATGTGGTTCAAATAATTTCAATTAGTCATTGCAACATTTTAGTATTTTCATTAGTGAACTTTGTGGTATGAATTATTTTGTGCTTAAATTTAATTTAAAAACATTATTTTTATTTTTGCCTAAAACTTTTTTTTATCCACTATTTCAATGTTTTTGTTTCTATACATTAAATTAAACTTTGGTTATCGGATATAAAAGTAAGAGATAATTAGTTTTTTATATGACTCTTTTAAGCCCTAGTTACCAAATGGTTTGCTATAGGAATTTCAAATTATTCATCTTTTAACTGTGAATACTTTTTTGTTTTATCCAATTAGTTTTTTAAAAATTAAGTTTGTTCTTCAATTTTTTTACAAGTTATACTTTTTCCTTTCTTACGCTTCTGGTGGTACGTTATCGTAAAATAGGGTAACTTTGGCCAAACCATCGGAAAGAAAATACGATCATGGGGGCTTTCAATTTACGTAGTATCAAAATGACGATTTTTCTTAACCTTACAACTTTTCTTTGGAAAGGTGATAGAGAATATGATCAAATATTGATAGTTTATATTTTTCAATCAATTAAAAAGTCTCTAATTATTATCAATGTTGTTATTTTGTTTCACGGGGTTTGACAATTAATGAAGTTTTATTACGTTCGGGTAACTTTGGCCCAATGGTATCTGGTGAAATAAATCATTGAATTTTTTTTAAATGAACAAATATTGTTGAGAAATTTATTCTTGTCAAAAAAATATTCAAATTATAAATAAATAAACCTCAAAAACTGTATGGTGTAGAATAGATGATATCATCTATTCTTCAATAATATCATTGTGAAATCAATGGTGTTCAAAGAAATATCAGTTTTTTGTTCCAAAAGTGGATTTTTCTTTACAATTTAGACAGTCAATTTATCAAAATATATACCAAGTATATTAAAATACTGTTTATCTAGTCTTTTCTTTAAAAATGTCCTTTGGTAACTCTAATAGGAAATCAATTTTGTATAAAAACACATTTATTGCTTGATTTTCATATATATTAAGCTTGAAATTTATTATTAATATTGATAGGTAACTAAGTAAGACATGTAAGTATAGCATTGGATAAAGGTTATTCAACGCCTTAACTTTTTGATTTTTTTAAATCTGGACCAAAGTTATACCCAAAATCAAGGAATTTTAGCCCACAATTTTAAAATTTTTTAAAAATACTTAAAATCCACACTTTGAAAGAGGTCTATATTACAGTTGAACATGTTAAAAAAAAAAATTAAACCACTGACCTTGTCAAATTTGTTTTGATTAACTACTTTTATTTGCTTTTAACGTGAAAAAAAAAAACCTCACTGCATTTGGGCCAAAGTTACTCCAGTTTATGGTATAGGCTAGTTATGATTGTTTTCATTTCGAGGCATAAATTGATATGAAAGAGGCTGTGATTTCTATAATTTAACGTCTGAATCCTTGACATTTACATAAAATGTATTTACTGGGAACGAGGTACTACACCTAATATGGAGCTGTGATAGTTGACATTTTTGATTTGCTGAAAATTTACACCGAAGGTTCTCTATAATGTCTTAATAAATAGAGCGAAAGCATTTTGGGAAAAAATTGTTCTGGAGTTATGGCTACTTTTTTGTCACATCTAAGCGCCATTTTTAGTTTAGCCCCCGAGTGGGAAAATGGTACTTTGGGTCTAAATTTTCTGCAAAAATTCCGATAGATGCCTTGCAACATTTTGCCCACGTATTTATCTTGTTTAAGACTTACATAAAGCCATGTATTTGATAATTTTTGAGAACTTTTAAGAAGTTAGTAAAATAGGACCCTTGAAAAAAGGGTCCCTAAAGCTTTTTTTCGGAAGTTCGTAGAAGAATTTTGGCAACTTCCTGACAAGTGTCAAACATTTTCCTAGGAACGTTGTTTAAGCCTCATGTCTTAATTATTATCCCAAAATAAATTATCATTTTAACTCTTTAAAGTGTTCCAGAACATTCCCTTAATATTAGAAGTTTTGCGATTTTGAACCTATTTTTAAGATAAAAATCTCAAAACTTAATCGTTTGTAAAGTAAGCGGTTTGCACCATATGGTAATATAATTTTTTATAATAACATCCCGTTGTCTGTTCCTTAGCACCTAGATCATTCTTTAAAAGTTTTATTTTTTGCAAATGAAGTTTTTATGTCAAATGGAGTTATTGTGATAAAATGTTTCCCCAAGCTACTGGCGCTCAAAACTTTATTATTTTTACTTTATGACTTTTATACAAGGGTAATAACATTTCTTTGAAAATACTAGTGTAAAATAATCCCTTTTTGGTAATTTAATAATTAAATTAATATGCAAAATAAAACAAATGTGTTTAAAATACTTAAAATTAATGTTCTTAATGTATTTTTCAAGCATTATAATGCTAATAATTTATTTCAATAGCTGTTGCACTTAAGAATGGAGTGAAGAATTAGATGAATTTCTTAACTCTGTCGATAAAATTCTCAAATATCTTGTCTATGCGTACTTTTAGCCGTCATGTATTAATTCTCTAAAACGTACTTGAATCAACCTGTATATCAGAGAAAAATAACATGCTAACTCAAATATACCCGATAAATAAAATATAGAATGTATGGAAATAATAATGACAATCTTTTATAATAGCTTATGACACATGCATTCATACTCGCTCCCCTTTATACTGTTGCCTACAGGGAAAAACTGCTCCGTACTTTTGACCGACTGTGCACTTTTACCCTCCTTTTCCCTATACGTTAGTTTTTTTAGTTCATCAAACACTAGTAATGCTTGATTAAATATGAAATATAAATTTATTAAATTTAGAAACACGCTTAAATAACTGCACTAATATTCGTATTTTTTTTGTTTGCTTTTTTTCATTGTTATACTGAACATTTTGTTTTTACAGATATGATGAACCCTATGGAATCAGATTTTGCGTTTTTGAATTCAAAACGGAGAAAACGGTTTGCCGTGTTTTGCAAGCAGTACGGAGGCGCTTTCCCGATCTGGTTGCCTTCAGTCTCGAAAGCCTCATCAAGACGGCTCACCTTCTACAGCACAAGTTGAAAGACTCAGTTGACGTCACCGTCCAGTTTCGGGGGTCCCCATGTGTCGAAAGAGTCGAGTGGCTTCAAAGAGCAGCTTTTGAATGGGGGTTTGATTGGAACCTTCAGGATATCAGCGATGAACCTGAAGGCACTTGGACTGTAGTGACCTTTCCGACGTTTGTGGAAGCATTCAAATTTGCATTTATGAATGATAGTAAGTATTATGGAATTTTTCAAACTTTTATACAGGGTGGATTGGTAAGTACGAGGACAAACTTTTCAGGGGGGTAGAGGGAACCTAGACATACATATTTTGAATAGGAATGGGGGGGGTGCACTTGCACCATTAAAGAGCTAGGACCTAATGTTATGTGGGGTTTTGGTACTTTATGTTTAATGAAATCATTCTTGAAACATAGAGTTTCAGGAACTCTGATGTTTATATAGGCAGTATTATAATTTTTTTTCAGTATTAACTTTATTATATTCCTGTTTTCATAATTTCAGAACTTTAGTAATGATAATTCACGTATTCAATTGATTAATTAATATTTTAACACTGATTTAATGTCTTTGGATTAATTGATTAATTGACGGTTTTTAATATTTTTATATGTTTAAAATCAAATGTCTCAATTGAACTGTACAATTAATAATGTATTACTATTTTACAAACACTTAAAGTCGTTGTAATAGTAATAATATACTAATTACAGTAAATTTATACAATTAGGAGAGATTCCGTATGGTTTTGATCCCTACTTCTTAGTTAGTTTTAATAGTGATTACACATTAAAGTTATAAGTATTGGTGAAAACCGTCTTTTTTTGAAAAATTCCGAATACTCTTTTTGAGCTAAGAATATATATATATATTTATACTGCATGGGAACTGATCGCAATTTTTTTTTAAGGTTTTGAAATGGATTCTAAGTTTTCTGTGCGTTTGAGGATTGAGCTGACATGCTGTACCCATCTGTTGTTGGATCAACTCTACTACTTGATCAGCTGCGAAAAGTACTACAACAACATTCCGGTTAAGTATCAACCAAGTAGAAAACTTCTTCCCAGAAAACCAACAACTGTCAAGCGTCTTAAAAGGGACAATTTGGCCAGTCGCTCCCCAAGATGTGCCGCTCAACTTCGGACTTTTACAAGACTGTCTTTCGAGAACCTCTTTAAAATCAAGGACATAGCCAAAGTAAATAGGAAGGCAGATCGTGTACGTCGCCGAACTGAAAAATTCCTGGAGTCCATGAGGGGTATTCTTTGAAAGTATATGGGATAAATTAAGTCGATTGGATGACCCTGATTAACTAGTGATGTGTGACTCACCTAAGCCCTCAATTATCATTCGAAGAGGGGGGGATACTGTGCCAGAGGACCGTCGGGGTAAACGGTATTTGTACCGAATTCTTTTTGAGATGATACTGTGAAAGATGATGTCAACAATGGATACTGTTGTAAGAATTTTTTAAAATATGTTACTTGTTTCTTATTATTTTGTTAGAATTCTTTGATATTTTGTATGATTTTATATGTATACTTTTTAATTTAAATGTATTTTTAATAAGTTCATTGAGAACTTAGTCATGACACTGTGATATTGGTTTATCTCCTAGTTTATTAAATGTGTTACTTTTTATGCTTTTATTAATACAGTGCAATTAGATTAATCTATTTACATGTAATCAAAAATACTTGAAAATTCTATTAATAAAATATTTTATAATATGTTTTTCTTGCTGTCGTCAATATTTTGAAGACTTTTAAATTTATTGATGTAGTGGTCCATTTATGATGACTTAGCACAACGGGGCATATGTTGGTGATGATATTAGGGGATGTTGTACAGCGTGACTTTCACCTTCATTTTTACTCTGCAAAGGCACCTTTTAACTTCCCATACTCTTACTAAATCATACTTAGAAGACTTACACTTATTTTTAGTGCCAATATAAATTAACGTTTCTGAAGAAATCTTTATTGGATTATGAGCATGAATTGATTTTAAATCAGAAAACTTCGACTGCTTAGTAATAATAAAAATAGTTTCTTAGTTAAAGAAGAATCCCTCGCTTTTTTTAATTAATTGAAACATTCTTGGATTTTTTTTTCTTTCTAATGTGATGTGATTTTACCTTGTACTTACACTAAGCTTGCGTTTGAAACCTCAGCATTCACCTCGTCTTCTATCTTTAGGAGCCCTTCGTATTCCCCTCATCTCTGCCTATTCGCGATAGGAGAAAGCATATGTGGTTAAGTATAGAAAATTCTTCCGGAACTTTAATCAGGAATTCATTTGTTTGCCTAATATTCGTAAATCTTCAAGATTTTCTCAGCCTTCCTGCATACAAACCACGGTCAAGTAGTGTGAAGAAATACCGTTCTTTGAGAGCAAAGCTGACTTCAAACGCGCGTTGCTCAAACACAATAGAAAAGTGGAATTTTATTCATTCTTAAATGTAGAAAAAAAAAAACCTGCATGTTCTTTTTGCTTATAGAATGACCAATTTAATCGCCTTTTATTTACTTCTTTTGCACAGAAGACTAATGCATACCCAATATAAGTTTTCTGTATGTTAATATTGGAATTTCAACTTAACATTTTGCATACATGCTTATTAAGAGACGTTAAATTGCAATGAAATTTAAATATAAAATAATTACAAATATACTTAATTTTTGTTTATTTTTCTTAACTTTTATTCTATTTTAAAATTTTTTTTTGCATGGAAGTGAGTCATGCCAGTTAAAATAAAAAGGAT
This sequence comes from Tetragnatha montana, assembly GCA_963680715.1. Lineage (NCBI taxonomy): Eukaryota > Metazoa > Arthropoda > Arachnida > Araneae > Tetragnathidae > Tetragnatha > Tetragnatha montana. Next base: position 21,623,380 of record OY796681.1, read on the forward strand.
TGATATTTACCTACTGAGAATTGAGAAGTTCACGTTATTTAGATCACCCTTGTTGGGCTTTTAACCTGTAGTTGGTAAGCAACTTTTGTATTTCCATTATACTTATACTAGACTTCAACGAAGACACTGCTATGAAGTCACTAACAAAGTAGTTCCCTGCGTGGTGTCTGAATTTTGAGTGAAATTAGGAACTTCAATTTAAAAATATCATTAGTTTGTTAAACCCATGTATGTATAACGTTTTTTTTATCACAATTTGCAACAAACCGAAACTCCCCCAGATAGCACGTAACCTTGCGGTTAGCCCTTTTTTTTCACTGTCATTGGGCTGCCTAAAAAGGGTTTGCCGAAAAGCCTTTAAGCAGTGCAAGAAAAGGGCTGTTCCGTGGCTGACCAAACAAGGTCTACCGAAAAGCCCTACAGCAGCGCTTGACGCAGGGCTATGAAAGGGCTGTCCCCCCAACCCTGTTGAAGGGCTTTCAGGAAAGGGCTGTGACAGCCAAGCCAATTTAAGCCCACGTGACATACCACGTGACCCCGATAAGTCCATCCAAACTCCACATCAACATCCGCCATTTAATTACCATTCCTGAGAGCAAGTATAAATTTTGTGTGTGAAGATATTTTCATTTCAAGAGCAAAAGCAAGGTAAGTTTTAAATGTTTTTTTAGAGTTATGAAACATCTTCTTTTCATTTTGCATTAAATTGTGTAACTTGTTAAGTTTAACGTATATATTATTCAAAGTCGTGGATAAGTGGAAGGTTTTCTGAATGAATGTTGCCTCTTCGAATTCAAAATTTTTTAGATTGTTTTATCGGTTTAAATTGTCCAAGCTTCACTAATAAGTAAAGCTCATTAAAGTAAATTGGATCATAAATTATTTATTTAAAATTCGCGAAAAGAACTGTAGATCTAAATAACTTTGCATTAATTTTCTCAATTCTTAAACTTCCATCAGATGTAAAAAATCCATTAGAATAGCAATTATGAGAATTCTTAACTATCCAAATTGGCCATTATCCAAATCGCTTTGAGAAAAATATCGAGGCTTATTTTACATTTCATGAAAAATGCATTTAAATAATATACAACTTTGATATGTGTAACCGAAATTATTTTACAAAATTTTATTTGTTTCTATAGTCATTGAAACTAATATATTGTATGCCTACTTCTTCTCATGTCTTCTGTTTAATATATTTTTGTGTTTTCTTGTTAACTTGGTCTTTAATCTGTTATGATTCAATGTTCCAATTATTTCAAATATTAGTAGTTTGATTTTATTTCAAAAATAATATTAATAAAATTAGATTATAATTTGCTTGTAGTACTAAAGATAGTATTTTTCATCAGAACATGTGAGAGAAAAAAAAAGAATTCACACTGAAATCGGAATGGGAAAATTATTTTGTTTAAATTTAATCAATTGGGAAAATTATTTTTGTTTTATATTCTTTTAAACAAAACAACTTCTTGTACATCAGCTTATTATATATGAAACTATATTTATTAAACTTTCTATTAATTTATTTTTTTTTTCATATGGAAGTAAACCTATTTGGATAAGAAAAAAAATACATTAAAATTTTACTTTTGCAGAACGGCGTTATGTTTTCATGTGTGATGGTAAACATAAAAAATATCTAAAGAATAAAACATTGTAATGTATTATGATTAATTTCTGTAAACATTTTTAGTTAAGAACTTTCATTTTTTCTGAGTGGAATCAAACTTCTTTGGGGGGAATGTTTATTGTACATTTTTAAATGACTTTTAAAACTTTATTTTTAAGAACATCAAATACAAAATTTCTAATCTTTCTTAAAATTCTGAAATCAGTATTTTTAAATAAATTTTTCAATTTTTCCGGAAAGATATAAACCCGGATAAAAAACGGTTTTCCATTTCTAGGTTTTATTTTGAGCAAAATATTTTTCTTTTCAGAAGTATGTTTAAAGACCTACAAAGAAAGTAAGGAAAATATAGTAAGGGATGCCATAAGTGATTGGTTCATACAATCCAAATTTAGGATTGCACGCAGGTAATTTTATGTATGACTTCATTAAAAAATGTTCCACATTCTTAAATTTTGGATTTATGAAACACGCTGCATAAATAAAATGAATATCAGTTAATCTATAATCATCTCCTGTATCAGCTGTTTTCTATTATTAGGCCAAAAGTTCTATAATTTAGGGACCACTTAAAAACGTCCAACAAGTTGAGAATCATTAATGTAATACACAAATGTGGCTTGTTTTGAAGTCAGCTAGAATGGGTTAATAGAACTGGTGACTGGATATCTGAGAAAGAATTTTTTTTTCTCCAAAATGTTAATTTCTGGCACACAAGCACGATATTTTTACCGAATATTTATTTATACACTGCTGAAATAGTCTCATACTGAATGATTTTCATTATATGTTTCCTCTTTTTTTCAGAGACAAGAGAATTTTGGAAAAAGATGAAAACCATAAATTTTAAACTAATTTTAATTTTTTGTGTGTTAAAATAAAATTCTTGATAAATTCTGCGTATTTTTAATTAAAAATTTTCTTATGTTTATGTCTATGGGGATTCTGAGTATATTTTGTTTATTTAAGGGAGTTTTATAATTAATATTTACTTCTTCCTTAGAACATGTTATCCCAAATAGCAGTACAATATTGTTTTCTTGTATTTTGTTTTAAAGAATTGCTAACAAAAATTACCTCGCTATCTTTTTCAATAGTTACAAAGAAGTTTTTATATTGCAATCGACACCTTTGCCAGTCCTGATAATTGTAATTATCTATTTTATATTTTATTTTCTTGTATTAATTATTTTGTATGATGTACCTTGTAATTTTTTTCCTTGTGTTTCTTCTTCTTTATATGTATTATTTAAATAGATTCAAAAGGCACTTGTAAGGAATGAAAATCTCCGAAGTGTATAATTTTAATTTTTTTCTTACTCTTTAAATACTGGAAATACTCTTTAAAAAACTGGCCAGGAGTATTTTCACTCTTTGAATTTTTCGCAAAGGTTTATGTTAAATCTTTAGCCAAGGCATCCTAATTATCATACTTTTTAATTGTGTTTCATATAGCAATAGTATTTTTTTTCATTAATGAAAAAAAAAATATTAAAAATATAATAAAACAAATATTTGCTAAGTTAAAAGTTGATGGGGGATAATTTTCCCTCTCTTTTTAATGTCATTTTATTTATAAATGTGCAAATGAACTTCCATGTAGTTCAATATTTCCCTTCATTTCATGAGTATCCTTAGTATGATTTGAGTCTATGAGTAGAACCAGTATGCTTTGATGGCTCCTTATGTAGGATATTCTTAATTATAAAATTTACTCATGTGGTATTTTAAGCAAGAACAATCTCTTGTCAATTTTAACTTTTAAAATATACTTCTACTGAAAATGTTTCTCTAACCCAGTTTTTTATGGAATAGCAAATACTGTTCTATAACTTTAGTTGGCAAAGTTCCTGCATGGTATGCAGTCTTAACATTCTAATTCAGTAAAAATTACTTTTTATGTGGCCATAATTTGAATTCTAAGAATGAGAACCTTGAGTGTATTTCTAATTTAAATTTACCTGACCTCTGTCCTGGACCTCTGTCCGGATCCTGTTATTATTATATTTTGTATATTTAACGGATTTTTTATGCTTATTTCTCTCTGTACTCTATGTTAATCCAGAAGCTATATTAGTCTAGTTTGTGTTATTGTCAGTGTAATACTTTTTCTAGCATTGTGTGTTAAAATAAAATTCTTGATAATATTCTGCGTATTTTTAATTAAAAATTTTCTTATGTTTATGTCTTTCTCTGATCTATGGGGATTCTGAGTATATTTTGTTTATTTAAGGGAGTTTTATAATTAATTTTTACTTCTTCCTCAGAACCATGTTATCCCAAATAGCAGTACAGCAGTATTGTTTTCTTGCATTTTGTTTTAAAGAATTGCTAACAGAAATTCCCTCGGTATCTCCTTCAATGGTTGTTTGGAAAACTTCTTAACTTTTACAAAGAAGTTTAAAAATGTAGAATATTTAAAGTTTTTTTATACCATAAAATGTATCAATTAAATATTCAAAAAGAAGTTATTTAATGAGAGCAAAGTACTTCATATTAGATTAGTAAATTGTATAGATAAATTATTACCAGAGTTAAAGGTTAAGAATTGCATTTTGTATTTTTTATTTTCTTTGTTGAATTATGTGATACAAAATTATTCCTGAAAATATGTACCACTGTATATATATAGTGCAATATTTCGGGGAAAATTTTGTGTCATCACATAATTCAAAAAACTCAGGAAAAATATGAAATGCAATATTAAACCTAGAACTATGGAGAAAATTCGGAATACCCTCCAACAAACCTAATTTATAACACTATATTAAGTTTTAAATAAAGTTTAATAGCCAATTTAAAAGACCTAGACGTGACGACGTTGTCGCAGGGCTTTCATTCCAGCCCTGTCGCAGGGCTTTCGTTCCAGCCCTTCGCAGGGCTTTCATTCCAGCCCTGCCAAAGCCCTACAAAGCGTCAACTAGCAGAGGTCGGTTTTACCCTGTCACAGGGTAAACAGGGCTGTCGTGACAACCCTGCGACAGCCTTACACGGGATTACGCCGAAGGGCTACGGCAGGGCTGTAACAGCCCTACATTGCTATCTGGGCCAGAACTCCTCGTAACAACCCAACCGACTTTCTGTTTACGCAGCTTTTCCTTCCACATAGGGACTTCATAGGGTCTGGAAACGTTGCAGTATAGTATAGTGTGTGCACGTGTAGTATATATATAGTGCAATATTTCGGGGAAAATTTTGTGTCATCACATAATTAAAAAAACTCAGGAAAAATATGAAATGCAATATTAAACCTAGAACTATGAAGAAAATTCGGAATACCCTCCAACAAACCTAATTTATAACACTATATTAAGTTTTAAATAAAGTTTAATAGCCAATTTAAAAGACCTAGACGTGACGACGTTGTCGCAGGGCTTTCATTCCAGCCCTGTCGCAGGGCTTTCGTTCCAGCCCTTCGCAGGGCTTTCATTCCAGCCCTGCCAAAGCCCTACAAAGCGTCAACTAGCAGAGGTCGGTTTTACCCTGTCACAGGGTAAACAGGGCTGTCGTGACAACCCTGCGACAGCCTTACACGGGATTACGCCGCAAGGCTACGGCAGGGCTGTAACAGCCCTACATTGCTATCTGGGCTCTTATATAACCACAACCCCTTTCAAACTTGAAGTAGGTGTTATCGGGATCACAAGGCAATACTTTTCAATTCTGACTTGTGATAGTCTAAATAAATATACTATACCTGAATTATACCAAAAGAAAAATATTTTCACTGAAAGATAATACTATCTGTAAAATATGAATGCACTATAAATGTTTTGATAATGAAAGAGCACCTTATTCCATTAGCAAACAATTTTTTTTTTAAAACAGAAATATATCAACAATATATTATCGAATTTAAAAAATGCTGCTTAACCCGTAGCAGGGGAAATGACGTCTCACAGACAACTCTCTCTAGACTGACTCTCGTGCAACATTTCCCTCCATCCCCCTACCACATGCTGGGTCGAATTGAATAGAATTTTCTCCTAGCTTCCCCTTTCGTGACCTTGGAACTGACCCTTTCTTATCAGCAAGTTTTTACAAGTGAATCCGTTCGAAATTCCACAAATTCTTTTCCAGCGGTCCAGGAGACCTCACGCCCCCCTCAGTGTAACTGTTTTTGTCCTGACATAGTACGCATGGCTTTGAAGCTCGGTCCGCGGAGATTAATTTATTCTTCTGATACAGGTTATGCGGAAGAGTTAAAAAATATTAAATGAAGTTGGGAGTGATTTTAGAGTGGTAAAGTTAACTATAAAGAAGATTTCTGTGAAAAATTCTAAATTTTTGGCTTCTAAAACAGTGGAGAAAAACTGATACTTCAGGCAGTGTCAAAATTTTTTTGTATTGTTCTATAATGAGTTTTCTCTTATTAAAACTTGCATTACATATTAAATAATAAAAACAAAACAATTAATTCATAATAGATGCGTGTTATTTTAAGGGTTAACTAAAATCATTTTCTTTTAATTTTTAATTAGTCCCCAAATAATTATTTTATCCGTGGTAGCTTCATTATAACGAAAAAGCCTTATAAACTAAAAATAAATTAATATCTTTAATTTATTGTAAAAATTGCATGCCAAATGTACATAAGCATTTTGTTTAGAACCCGCTAATATAAAGAGAACGCAAATTCATCAACATTGATATGTTCACATTTGCTTTATAACTTAATCACAATATTCAACAGCTATATTCAATTATAAATTGAATTACTTTTATTATCTCTCTATATTAAAAAAAGTAACAGTCGCCGCCGCTGCCGCCGCCGTTTCAGAAAATCTTCACTTTGACAATTTTGAACTGTCACTATGCAAAAACTATGGAACGGAAATTATTGAAATTTTGACCATTTGTAGACAAATGTATGAGGGTCCTTTTCGTTCCAATAGCTAATTAATGAGATAATTAGTTCTGGAATTATTTAATGTCAAAGTCAAAAATTATTTTTTTCTGCTGCGAGTTCGCCCCCAGCAGAATCTATTGGCAGCAGAAATATGATTTTTTGCAGCCGCATTCTCTTAGAATTAATTTTGGAGTAATTAAGTTTTAAAGTTTCGAAATTTTTGATGGGTTTTCGGTTTTTTCGTTATAAAAGAAAAACTAATAACAGTAGAACTATGATATTTTAAACACACATACAATTATTTTTATAAAAATATTGGCGTTTTGTTTTTCAAAAAATTCTAATTAGTTTTGGACTTATTAAGATTCAAAGTTTTAATTTTTTCTTCTCTTTCTGTGGCCGTTCACTAGAGAAACAGACGAGTTTTATGATGAGTCTGATTTCTTTTATTTTCAACAATGTTTTTTCTACAAAATGGTGTATGATTATTAGTAGACTTGCTGTATATTTTTTTAACATTTCGATTAAATTATTGATAAGCTAAAAAAGAAATATATTTCAGCAACATTTTTGTTGTTAATTTAGGGGAATGATACGAATTAAATTATTTATAAGCAAGACCGAGGTATTTTCGGTATTACAAGAGGCTTAATTAAGTCGAGAAGAGGGTTAGGCTGGATTGTTGAGATGAACAAGCGAGCTCTGCTCGCTAAGATCGCGAAGCGATCTGAAAAGAACTGCGAAGCAGTTACGGGGGTTGGTGAGCGATAGCGAGCAGGGGGCAGGCCCCCTAGTTGATATAAAATAAAAAAAATTCTTTAAAAATTTGAAAACGTTCATTTTCAGACACAATCGTGATTTTTTCACACTGATAGTTAAGGTTTTTTTTAGTTTTAATTTAATTTAATTTCGTACAAAACCACCACTAGGTACTCCACTAATGTTAAAACAATTATTTAATTAATAATTGGTTCAATTTATTTTAAAAATAATTTCATTTAACATTTATTTAAATATTGAAAATTAAAATATTTTCTTTTCCATTTTTACCCATATAGGACCATTCTTAGAAAAAATCACAGGAACAACGTAAATTTTTAAAAACATGATCATTATAAGCTACTTTCACATATAAAAAAGAAATTTTCTTGAAAAAATTATTTTTTTCTGATATATGGACTGTCCTATAAATAGGACAACGGTCCAATACACTACAAAAAGTTACATAGGTTGACTTAGCTTACAAAAAGGGTTTTTAAGAATGAAAGTCCAAAAAACAGTCCCTACATAGTGCAACATTGCACTTTTTACAAATTGTTATTGATTTTAATTAAGATTTAATAAATTATTAAGATTTTAATTGGCATCTTGTCTGCAATATGTTTATCTAGCGAAGGATGAGAACATGATCTAAGCAAAAATTCAGGTTCACATTTTTTCCATTTAGGTGCTTTTGTATCTATCTAACTTAGTTTCTTAACTGGGAAAAATCTCTATAGTTCCAGCAGAATCTCAAACTTTAGGATGACTACATGTTTCTACTATATATTGGAATTTCTTCGTCTCTGACAACGTCTGGTTCCGGCGGGATAATAATAATTTCAGGGTCATCAAGTTCTTCCTTAGATAAAGAATTCATATATTCCCAAGATTACTCGGCAGCTAGAAATTTTCTATCCATTTTGATGCATAAAATATCCAGCCAAACTACTTGCAACTACAAAGTAGAGAAGCAACTAAACTAATAGAGAACAATGCCCAAGTGCAATAGCATACACAAAAGAACCAGATCGGTAAAGGAGAGTGATTCAAAGGGATTCCAGAACATTCCACCCTTTATTGCCCACTTACCCCCTATAGGCTGAGGATAGAGATTTAGAACTGAAAGTTTTATGGTCCAGGTTTCTTTGAGGGGTCAATTAGCGAAAGAAAGAAACCCCCTTCTCTGTCGGTAGTGCGAGAGGAACCCCCAAACCACACCCCCAAAACCAGATATGAACCATCAAATTGAGATAAGAAAAATTTTCCCACGCGAAGAGTGTTTTCCACAAAAATGGGTGTTTCCCTCGCCCATCTTTTATAGAACATCCATTCCATCTAATACTGATTTGAAAAGAAAAGGTAGGTATCGGACCGTTGTCCTATTTATAGGACAGTTAGAAAACACGTGTCAAATACCTGTCCCATTAACTTTTTTTGTGGATACTTTTAATGTTTTGGACTAAACAGACACTCTACTTAAAAATTTAATATATTTGCTAAAGAAAAAATCAGATTTTTATTCTTGTTTATTGAGTTAAAAATATGACAATTTTTAGGGGCGAATTTAAAGCTATTTTTTAATATTTTTTTTTTAAATTCTATGTTTTATCAGATATTTATAAAATTTAGTCTCTTTATAATAACTTTCAACAACTTCTATATGGGTATCAATCGATTTTTCTATTTTATTCACATTTAATTCAACTGTCCTATAAATAGGACAGCAGTCCAATATGGGTTAAAGACATTCACGTTTCATGAGTAGCGATCAAAATTAGCGTATTCTTTATTTATTTAGAAGAGCCTTTATTTCGACAATGGTAGTTGGATGCGGAAAAGTATTTGGAAGATCATTAATTCTCGTTTAAGAAACCTGTCATCTTTTTAACAAGAATTTGGGAAGCAACGCTGTGAACCCCTCCTTTGAGCCATTGTAAACAACCCCCAACCCCTTCTTCACCCCGCCCCCCCGCACCTTTCTGAAAATTCTGAGAGTACATACTGTGGGAATAACTTGATATCAGCGCATGCCGTTCAAACCGGTGGGGTTAAGAATACAGCTCAACTCAACACAGCCACGTGGACACTCGGACACGTGGTAGTACTAGTTAGTTCTCGTTCTGGTTTGTGACATTTGACAGTCGCCTAAGTTCGTCCGATCTCTCTGATATAAAGTGAACGAGAAATCTTCTCAGTGATTTTTTTTTGTTCTTAAATATTTTAATAACGTGATAAATGACAGATATGGCATCAATTTCGTCTTATGACAAATGCTTTTGTTCTGGATCTTGTTCCGAAGCATTGGTAGATCCAGCTATAACGGGTCCTGCGTCTTCTGAATTTCCAAGTGTTCCAGCTCTGGCTCCTGTTATTGCTGTTTGGGATAGAACTGGTGTCCACAGACGAGAAAATGTGGTTGAAATGGTTCATTCTTTGGAAACGTCGGTCAACGTATGGGATAGGTAAGTTAATTTAATATTCAAGTAATTATTTTCAATAATTTTTGTTAATTATAATATTATTGTTATACACCTTACTCACGGCTGTTCCATTGATTTATTTGAATTGATTTACGTTGTAATTGGCCCATGTGGTTCAAATAATTTCAATTAGTCATTGCAACATTTTAGTATTTTCATTAGTGAACTTTGTGGTATGAATTATTTTGTGCTTAAATTTAATTTAAAAACATTATTTTTATTTTTGCCTAAAACTTTTTTTATCCACTATTTCAATGTTTTTGTTTCTATACATTAAATTAAACTTTGGTTATCGGATATAAAAGTAAGAGATAATTAGTTTTTTATATGACTCTTTTAAGCCCTAGTTACCAAATGGTTTGCTATAGGAATTTCAAATTATTCATCTTTTAACTGTGAATACTTTTTTGTTTTATCCAATTAGTTTTTTAAAAATTAAGTTTGTTCTTCAATTTCTTTACAAGTTATACTTTTTCCTTCCTTACGCTTCTTGTGGTACGTTATCGTAAAATAGGGTAACTTTGGCCAAACCATCGGAAAGAAAATACGATCATTAAGGGGGCTTTCAATTTACGTAGTATCAAAATGACGATTTTTCTTAACCTTACAACTTTTCTTTGGAAAGGTGATAGAGAATATGATCAAATATTGATAGTTTATATTTTTCAATCAATTAAAAAGTCTCTAATTATTATCAATGTTGTTATTTTGTTTCACGGGGTTTGACAATTAATGAAGTTTTATTACGTTCGGGTAACTTTGGCCCAATGGTATCTGGTGAAATAAATCATTGAATTTTTTTAAATGAACAAATATTGTTGAGAAATTTATTCTTGTCAAAAAAATATTCAAATTATAAATAAATAAACCTCAAAAACTGTATGGTGTAGAATAGATGATATCATCTATTCTTCAATAATATCATTGTGAAATCAATGGTGTTCAAAGAAATATCAGTTTTTTGTTCCAAAAGTGGATTTTTCTTTACAATTTAGACAGTCAATTTATCAAAATATATACCAAGCATATTAAAATACTGTTTATCTAGTCTTTTCTTTAAAAATGTCCTTTGGTAACTCTAATAGGAAATCAATTTTGTATAAAAACACATTTATTGCTTGATTTTCATATATATTAAGCTTGAAATTTATTATTAATATTGATAGGTAACTAAGTAAGACATGTAAGTATAGCATTGGATAAAGGTTATTCAACGCCTTAACTTTTTGATTTTTTTAAATCTGGACCAAAGTTATACCCAAAATCAAGGAATTTTAGCCCACAATTTCAAAATTTTTTAAAAATACTTAAAATCCACACTTTGAAAGAGGTTTATATTACAGTTGAACATGTTAAAAAAAATTTAAACCACTGACCTTGTCAAATTTGTTTTGATTAACTACTTTTATTTGCTTTTAACGTGAAAAAAAAAACCTCACTGCATTTGGGCCAAAGTTACTCCAGTTTATGGTATAGGCTAGTTATGATTGTTTTCATTTCGAGGCATAAATTGATATGAAAGAGGCTGTGATTTCTATAATTTAACGTCTGAATCCTTGACATTTACATAAAATGTATTTACTGGGAACGAGGTACTACACCTAATATGGAGCTGTGATAGTTGACATTTTTGATTTGCTGAAAATTTACACCGAAGGTTCTCTATAATGTCTTAATAAATAGAGCGAAAGCATTTTGGGAAAAAATTGTTCTGGAGTTATGGCTACTTTTTTGTCACGTCTAAGCGCCATTTTTAGTTTAGCCCCCGAGTGGGAAAATGGTACTTTGGGTCTAAATTTTCTGCAAAAATTCCGATAGATGCCTTGCAACATTTTGCCCACGTATTTATCTTGTTTAAGACTTACATAAAGCCATGTATTTGATAATTTTTGAGAACTTTTAAGAAGTTAGTAAAATAGGACCCTTGAAAAAAGGGTCCCTAAAGCTTTTTTTCGGAAGTTCGTAGCAGAATTTTGGCAACTTCCTGACAAGTGTCAAACATTTTCCTAGGAACGTTGTTTAAGCCTCATGTCTTAATTATTATCCCAAAATAAATTATCATTTTAACTCTTTAAAGTGTTCCAGAACATTCCCTTAATATTAGAAGTTTTGCGATTTTGAACCTATTTTTAAGATAAAAATCTCAAAACTTAATCGTTTGTAAAGTAAGCGGTTTGCACCATATGGTAATATAATTTTTTATAATAACATCCCGTTGTCTGTTCCTTAGCACCTAGATCATTCTTTAAAAGTTTTATTTTTTGCAAATGAAGTTTTTATGTCAAATGGAGTTATTGTGATAAAATGTTTCCCCAAGCTACTGGCGCTCAAAACTTTATTATTTTTACTTTATGACTTTTATACAAGGGTAATAACATTTCTTTGAAAATACTAGTGTAAAATAATCCCTTTTTGGTAATTTAATAATTAAATTAATATGCAAAATAAAACAAATGTGTTTAAAATACTTAAAATTAATGTTCTTAATGTATTTTTCAAGCATTATAATGCTAATAATTTATTTCAATAGCTGTTGCACTTAAGAATGGAGTGAAGAATTAGATGAATTTCTTAACTCTGTCGATAAAATTCTCAAATATCTTGTCTATGCGTACTTTTAGCCGTCATGTATTAATTCTCTAAAACGTACTTGAATCAACCTGTATATCAGAGAAAAATAACATGCTAACTCAAATATACCCGATAAATAAAATATAGAATGTATGGAAATAATAATGACAATCTTTTATAATAGCTTATGACACATGCATTCATACTCGCTCCCCTTTATACTGTTGCCTACAGGGAAAAACTGCTCCGTACTTTTGACCGACTGTGCACTTTTACCCTCCTTTTCCCTATACGTTAGTTTTTTTAGTTCATCAAACACTAGTAATGCTTGATTAAATATGAAATATAAATTTATTAAATTTAGAAACACGCTTAAATAACTGCACTAATATTCGTATTTTTTTTGTTTGCTTTTTTTCATTGTTATACTGAACATTTTGTTTTTACAGATATGATGAACCCTATGGAATCAGATTTTGCGTTTTTGAATTCAAAACGGAGAAAACGGTTTGCCGTGTTTTGCAAGCAGTACGGAGGCGCTTTCCCGATCTGGTTGCCTTCAGTCTCGAAAGCCTCATCAAGACGGCTCACCTTCTACAGCACAAGTTGAAAGACTCAGTTGACGTCACCGTCCAGTTTCGGGGGTCCCCATGTGTCGAAAGAGTCGAGTGGCTTCAAAGAGCAGCTTTTGAATGGGGGTTTGATTGGAACCTTCAGGATATCAGCGATGAACCTGAAGGCACTTGGACTGTAGTGACCTTTCCGACGTTTGTGGAAGCATTCAAATTTGCATTTATGAATGATAGTAAGTATTATGGAATTTTTCAAACTTTTATACAGGGTGGATTGGTAAGTACGAGGACAAACTTTTCAGGGGGGTAGAGGGAACCTAGACATACATATTTCGAATAGGAATGGGGGGGGGGGGTGCACTTGCACCATTAAAGAGCTAGGACCTAATGTTATGTGGGGTTTTGGTACTTTATGTTTAATGAAATCATTCTTGAAACATAGAGTTTCAGGAACTCTGATGTTTATATAGGCAGTATTATAATTTTTTTTCAGTATTAACTTTATTATATTCCTGTTTTCATAATTTCAGAACTTTAGTAATGATAATTCACGTATTCAATTGATTAATTAATATTTTAACACTGATTTAATGTCTTTGGATTAATTGATTAATTGACGGTTTTTAATATTTTTATATGTTTAAAATCAAATGTCTCAATTGAACTGTACAATTAATAATGTATTACTATTTTACAAACACTTAAAGTCGTTGTAATAGTAATAATATACTAATTACAGTAAATTTATACAATTAGGAGAGATTCCGTATGGTTTTGATCCCTACTTCTTAGTTAGTTTTAATAGTGATTACACATTAAAGTTATAAGTATTGGTGAAAACCGTCTTTTTTTGAAAAATTCCGAATACTCTTTTTGAGCTAAGAATATATATATATTTATACTGCATGGGAACTGATCGCAATTTATTTTCAGGTTTTGAAATGGATTCTAAGTTTTCTGTGCGTTTGAGGATTGAGCTGACATGCTGTACCCATCTGTTGTTGGATCAACTCTACTACTTGATCAGCTGCGAAAAGTACTACAACAACATTCCGGTTAAGTATCAACCAAGTAGAAAACTTCTTCCCAGAAAACCAACAACTGTCAAGCGTCTTAAAAGGGACAATTTGGCCAGTCGCTCCCCAAGATGTGCCGCTCAACTTCGGACTTTTACAAGACTGTCTTTCGAGAACCTCTTTAAAATCAAGGACATAGCCAAAGTGAATAGGAAGGCAGATCGTGTACGTCGCCGAACTGAAAAATTCCTGGAGTCCATGAGGGGTATTCTTTGAAAGTATATGGGATAAATTAAGTCGATTGGATGACCCTGATTAACTAGTGATGTGTGACTCACCTAAGCCCTCAATTATCATTCGAAGAGGGGGGGATACTGTGCCAGAGGACCGTCGGGGTAAACGGTATTTGTACCGAATTCTTTTTGAGATGATACTGTGAGAGATGACGTCAACAATGGATACTGTTGTAAGAATTTTTTAAAATATGTTACTTGTTTCTTATTATTTTGTTAGAATTCTTTGATATTTTGTATGATTTTATATGTATACTTTTTAATTTAAATGTATTTTTAATAAGTTCATTGAGAACTTAGTCATGACACTGTGATATTGGTTTATCTCCTAGTTTATTAAAAGTTTTACTTTTTATGCTTTTATTAATACAGTGCAATTAGATTAATCTATTTACATGTAATTAAAAATACTTGAAAATTCTATTAATAAAATATTTTATAATATGTTTTTCTTGCTGTCGTCAATATTTTGAAGACTTTTAAATTTATTGATGTAGTGGTCCATTTATGATGACTTAGCACAACGGGGCATATGTTGGTGATGATATTAGGGGATGTTGTACAGCGTGACTTTCACCTTCATTTTTACTCTGCAAAGGCACCTTTTAACTTCCCATACTCTTACTAAATCATACTTAGACCTACACTTATTTTTAGTGCCAATATAAATTAACGTTTCTGAAGAAATCTTTATTGGATTATGAGCATGAATTGATTTTAAATCAGAAAACTTCGACTGCTTAGTAATAATTAAAATAGTTTCTTAGTTAAAGAAGAATCCCTCGCTTTTTTTAATTAATTGAAACATTCTTGGATTTTTTTTTCTTTCTAATGTGATGTGATTTTACCTTGTACTTACACTAAGCTTGCGTTTGAAACCTCAGCATTCACCTCGTCTTCTATCTTTAGGAGCCCTTCGTATTCCCCTCATCTCTGCCTATTCGCGATAGGAGAAAGCATATGTGGTTAAGTATAGAAAATTCTTCCGGAACTTTAATCAGGAATTCATTTGTTTGCCTAATATTCGTAAATCTTCAAGATTTTCTCAGCCTTCCTGCATACAAACCACGTTCAAGTAGTGTGAAGAAATACCGTTCTTTGAGAGCAAAGCTGACTTCAAACGCGCGTTGCTCAAACACAATAGAAAAGTGGAATTTTATTCATTCTTAAATGTAGAAAAAAAAACTTGCATGTTCTTTTTGCTTATAGAATGACCAATTTAATCGCCTTTTATTTACTTCTTTTGCACAGAAGACTAATGCATATCCAATATAAGTTTTCTGTATGTTAATATTGGAATTTCAACTTAACATTTTGCATACATGCTTAATTGCTTGTAAAGAGACGTTAAATGGCAATGAAATTTAAATATAAAATAATTACAAATATACTTAATTTTTGTTTATTTTTCTTAACTTTATTCTATTTTGAAATTTTTGTTTGCATGGAAGTTAGTCATGCCAGTTAAAATAAAAAGGATTGATATTTACCTACTGAGAATTGAGAAGTTCACGTTATTTAGATCACCCTTGTTGAGCTTTTAACCTGTAGTTGGTAAGCAACTTTTGTATTTCCATTATACTTATACTAGACTGCAACGAAGACACTGCTATGAAGTCACTAACAAAGTAGTTCCCTGCGTGTTGTCTGAATTTTGACTGAAATTAAGAACGTCAATAAAAATATGATTAGTTTTTTAAACCCATGTATGTATATCACGGTTTGCGTACCAAAACTCCTCCTAGCAACCCAACAGGCTTACTGTTTACGCAGTTTCTGCTTCCGCAGAGTACGTCATAGGGTCAGGAACCGTTGCTGCCGAGTTTAGACTGCAACTTTACTTGTATCTGGAGAAACAAAACAAAGTAGTTCCCAGCGTGGTGCCTAAATTTTGACTGAAATTAAGAACGTCAATTTAAAAATATCATTAGTTTGTTAAACCCATGTATGTATAACGTTTTTTTTATCACAATTTGCAAACCGAAACTCCAGAACTCCTCGTAACAACCGAACCGACTTTCTGTTTACGCAGTTTTTCCTTCCACATAGGGACTTCATAGGGTCAGGAAACGTTGCAGTATAGTATAGTGTGTGCACGTGCAGCACAATTCAAAAAAAAAAAAAAAGTATCCAAAATTTTTTCACTAACAAATTTTCCTAAAACCTCTTTCTGGTTGCTTTCTACAGCACAATAAAGAGCTTAAAAAATTTCCATCGACCAAATCCTTAAGTATTTTGTTCTAAGATGTTATTAGAAAATAATGTTTATCAATCAAAACTTTTAGAATTACTCGAGCCCTATTAGGCTATAATGATTATTATTATAATCATTTAAAGAGTGATGGGGTCCGTATAATATAGGTCTAGTTTTTTTTTCATTTTATTAAACTGAAAAAAAGAAAAGAACACAATTACAAGTTCACATAGTCACCTGGGATACCTTGATCCATGTAGGTAACCGTAAATATGTATAAAAAAATTTAAAATAAACTATAAGAAAGAAAAAAAAAACCCTTGAATACAAGAAAAAAATACATGAAATGAATATAGTGGCAAACAGGGCGCCAATAAATAATATTTTTGCCATAATGATGAGTTAATGTGCAAAATAATACAAAGACATACATTAAACAGAACAAAAGAAATCGTCAATATTCTCAATAGTAGACAGATATTTCTTTAATTGTTTTTTGAATAAATGTTTGGAAGGGTATAACATGTAAAGAAACAACTAAGTATAACATGTTAGGTCTTCGTAGGTTTACGACATTGCGTTTTTGACAAATGTTGGGGTTTAGTTAGAGATGAAGGCAAATTTTAAAATAAAAAAAGATGGCGAATTGGAAGAATATTTAAGGAATTGAAATAGTTTATAAACAAATAAAATGGTAAACATAAAACTACTCTAGTTATGAATCAAATATCAGTGGAATAAGTGAATTATGGGAAACAGTCCGGTAAACACAAAGCTTCATTGCCCCCAGTCATATCTCGATTCGTTAACGAATCACGTTCATGATTTAAATAACAATCGATCCGACTCCTAAACAACTGCCAAACCCTTGAAAACAGCCAAATCCCTCTAAACAACCGACCTCTGCATTCAGATGCATCTTAAGCGAATCATTGCCTTAATCGAATACATATGTATGGACGCGGTCCTCGGCCGAAAACCCTTTTTAGAACACCAGTTAAGAGCCAGTCCCATTTATTCTCGTCTCTTTCTATTCCTACAATGGAAGAAGCGAAAAAAAAAAACCCGGTGCTGTGTGTCACAGGGAAAGAAAAAACCCAAAAGAGATGGAGAAAAAGGATAGAGGGATCTTTGGAATTAAAATAAACATTTCTGGAGATGAATTGAAGCGGTTTAAAAACTCCGGTGTCGGGGTGTTTTCCGGATTCAGCACCAAGATAAACACCGGATTTTTCAAAGCACTTCGGAATTCGGAAGGGTTTTCGTGAGTGTTGTCGAGATTCTCTCGGTTGAGTTATTTATTTAGATGGGTACAAAACAAACTGATTTGTTGGGTGGAGGTGTTTTTTTCTCCTCTGGTCGTTCTTCGGTATTTTATTCAACGTTAATTAAGTAAAATCAGCTGATGTAAGGAAGGTCACAAAAACGATCAGAATTGCGAGAGAGTGAGTTAAGTTCTATTAATGGGTAGATTTCAAATCCGTGTGCAGTTTTTCTGTATAGAAATTTTAGATTTCGTATAATCGGCACAATGTACAGTGTTATCACAGTAAAGCGACTAAGTTATACCTTTTTATTAAAATCTGCATAATTCAGATAAAAATAACTATTAAAGTATATTAATTAAATCCCAAAAAAACTTCAAATAGGTACCTTTTAATTTCGTCGTTTGAATATTCATCAACAAATTATGAGTTGTTAAATTGGCGAAATTCTTCAGAAGTTTTTGAAATTATATTTTAAGTGTTATATTTTCATTCAAAAATCTTACTGAGATTCTCACATTATTTGTAACCTTCTTTTCAAACCTATATTTTATTTGATTAGGAACAGTGATAACATCATTTTATGATTTTACAAATTAATCAACAAAACAGATCATGTTAGTGTATTCTACCTATTGTTTAAAATTTATCTTGGTTCACCATTTTTATGGTTTTAATACTATACAAGAAAATTTTATAATCTAAAACATATTAGCCTTGATTTTCAACATCCTATAGAAACTCCTTAGTGAATTTAATCATTCTACAAATACTTTTACATCCAGAAAAAATAAAGTGAGTAATTATACTTACTTTATTAAGCGATTAATTACTCAAGCGATTAATCAGTTCAATATGTACAAGTGTCCATATATTGACGGAATATTTTCAGCCGGCTAAGCTTTTAGAAGCAAGGTATGAAAAATGCTTATTTTTTTTACTATAATAAAGCAATTAGTTTTAAGTAGTAAATACAACCTGAAACTATTTCTAAAGAATATTTAAAGCCATATCCTAGCCAAATATCCAAAAATTCCCTATTTTTTTTAATGAAAATGTTTAAATTTTTTTCCATATAGAGAGTGTAAAATGCTTAAAGCATCTACACAAGTTATGTGTAGATGATATATTTGTTTCTTTGGTACATCTTTTCTCCATTGAAATAACAAATAATTTTGTAAAATTTTTACGCAAACATGAAGATCTGAGTAAACAAAAGTATAACTAAATTGTGAAGTGTCTGTCTCCTAATCATGTTAAGAAATGCCTGCACTTTTTAAAAATTTAAAACACATGTAATTTTTAAAAACTTTTAATTTTCAATTTAGGAAAAACTGGGTGAAATGTGTTAAAAAAAGAAGTAACTTGCACTTCTCAAACTGTTTTCGAACAATCTGTATTCCACGAGCAAACCCTAACTGTATTACGAGCATTCCTTAGTCTTGTTTAGTATGCAGAGAACAGCATCTCAGGGTGGTGCAAATATTCGAAACAATTTTCGAAATCATCCCTCAGCTTTTATCGAATAGCTATTCTTAGCGCAGTTACTTCTCAATCAACAAAGAACGCAGATAACACATTCGAATGCGGAAAGGTTTCAAGCTTTAATGCAATATTCGTTCCCCACCAGGTAATTGAGCCCTTGTGTTAAAGCAAATTCGTTGAAACGACTAAGACAGAATACATCGATGGAACACCATCGGAATATTAACTACCGAACACACGTTGCTTCAATTTGTTTCCTGTAAGAGAACGCATAAAACTCAAACAGAAGTCTAATGAAATTTAAATACTTTCTTAACCTTAAAAGGAATATAAGAGTGCTGTGGCATCCCTCTTGTGGTAAAAGCATAGCACCGCCTATTTGTATAAAGTAGGATGCATTTATACAACAAAAGCTAAAGCTCTGGTTGAATAAAGCTTTGGTGTCAATATTTACGTTCACTTGGAACACTAGAAAAAAGTCTGCTTTTTAAATGAGAGAGGACTTTTGCTTTCCAACTCAAAGTTCATCAGAAACATGACCATGGAGGAATTTTTCCGGACTTTTGGAAAATTTAATCCGAGTAGTCATGAATATTCATCGAGTTTACTCATGGAGTCTTGTTTCACCTCACGTAAAAGCAGTTTTTAATACGAAGGATGTTTTTTTTGAATTTCTTGCAAGGTCCATCAAGTGTTTTTTCCTCACTGAAAGTAAATTTATTTACCTATTTCTTCGTTTCATGAAGGATAAACATAACTTTTTTTTAGTTTATCTCAGTTCTTTAAAGTATTCCACATGTTATTAGAGCTGAATTTAATGTATGAAAGAAGTTTTTTTTTTCATTTTTAGGAAGAGGAGGATTAAGTTGTTTCTAGGCAATCTAGGCAAACATATGCTTAAAGTTATGCTAAACATTTCAAGGAGTATGTACATTTTGTAAGAAGCTTATGAAATATGAGTATATCTAAATTTGGGGTTATGAAACTTATTTCATAACTTTTGCTTTCCTTTTTTTCCAGGATTTTGCCGGTTTAAGTTTGGTAGATAATGTATTTGAGAATAGCTAAAATAACTATAAACAGAAATTTAATAAAAAAAACTTCCCTTATCTTTTGGAATTTATTACAACATTTAATTTATGAACCTAAAAATGAATATACATCAGTCAGAAACCTTTAAAATAGTTTTCATACATGTTGGTTAAATATAGAGCCTCTGTGATATTAATTTGTGAATCATTATAAATTTATTACCTTATTATCGACTATTATCAAGTTTAAATTCAAGAGATTTTATCACATCCTACGATTATTCTAATAATGATATCTCTAAACTTCCTTTTCCTGATATCAACCTGTGAGAATGTCATCTGACTTCTATAAAATGATTTATGATTAAAAATATTTATTTAAATTCTTCACTTTTCTCTAAACATGGGATTTTAATGATTTAACTTTTCATTTTATTTTAACTTTTTCAAATAATTAATATCCTATTTTAAATGTGTGGCTCGATGGTCTAGGGGTATGATTCGCGCTTCGGGTGCGCGAGGTCCCGGGTTCAAATCCCGGTCGAGCCCAGTTTCTTAATTTTATTTTAACTCATCAAATTTAATTGGGATACATTTGTATAATTTGTTCGATGGGGAGTGTGGTATTTCCAGTCCCAAATTTAATTTATGTTAGATATTTTTCACCTTAGTTAAAATATTTTATATTGTTTGTTAGAAATATTTTAAGGAATTTTACACCTTTCCTAAACTAATATTTCTCCAAAATAATTAAGTTTTAAACATATACCTATGCTTTATAAATAGTTTAATCACATTTACTTCATTGTTATTTTTTATTTTAAATTATATATTACCAACAAATTTAGTTTCATAAATGTGTTCAAAATATCAGAGGATTAAAAGTATTATGTATACCATATACTTAATTATTATTAATGAGTAAAAAACTTAAAGATCAGTCACACATTTATTTGAATATGATCTAGCTGGGATATTTATTCACACAAATTCCATTAGATATTTCTAATATCAGAACTTGTGGTGTAAAAAAGTAAAGTAATTAATTTGCATCTTTTCAATTAAAAATGCAAAAAAACGTAAGCCAAACGTGTTAATAGGAATAAAGATATAAGTCATTAATATGCATTTCAAGTATTCAAATTTGAGATTAATGGTCACTCTTTAGTTTTATGGATTTTTTAAAGAAGTGTCAAGATAGATAGGTACCTGACACAGATAAATTATACTCCTAAAAAATATGTACTGTGAAAAAAACAAATTTAAAGTTGTTCAACGTTGAGTTATGAATATGCAATATGCATAGATGAAAAAGCGTATCAGTTTCCTAGGTTCAGTTCTTAGAGTGTAATGAAATATTTGATTAAAAACGACTTATTTAATTAAAGACAATAAATAAATGACAAACATTTCAATGCATATTAATGAATGAATTTTCAGAGGATGTGGCTAAAATGCTTCATTCAAATGTTTGCCCTGATTGCAATTAATACTCTTACTTTTCTTATTAGTTAAGAAAGTAAAAGGGTTTCTGCATAAAAAAAATTCTTAGGTATTTCATAAACAATTATAAAAATTATGAAAGATTGTCGATGGAAAAGAATGTAACCAATTATGAAAAAAAAAACAGTTTCAAAGATACGTATCAGTATATCTTTACATAAAAATAAACTTCGAATGTTTTTAAACTAGATTGCTTTGAATAAGTACTTACCTAAGTAATGATTATCATTTTAATAAGCTTAAATTATTTTTAATTTTATAGAGTGGCATTTCTTATTATGCATGTGTTGACATGATTAGTTTAGTGTACATTTAGTAAATTTAGCATCCAAAAACTAATCGCTGTAGTGTCCAAGGGGAATCAGAATTAACCAACCAGGACCATAGTACCCACTAAGAGGATCAGACAAACTGTAGATTCATTTCTCTTTATAGATGTAGTATACTCACTGAGATTCATTATCATTATCAAGAAGTAGATTATCCCAGAATCTTTTTATGCTTATAATTAAAGGAACGAGCGACGGTTATCAATGAAGGATTTATTCATTAAACGAATCTTTCAAAACATCAAAATTGTACCTCATATAGACCCTTTATACCCAAATTACCATCAGTGTAATTTTTAATGGAATTCTCCTCGAAATGAATTTATTTTTTCCTGGAACTGCCGACAGACTGCATTCACGAATGCACTTAATAATTACGTAATAGCATCAAAGACGTTGGGAAACTCCCGCCCAATCCATTGCAGCGCACACTCGTCTTTGAATTTACGAAACTCTCATTAGGTTATATAGATCTCAAGCCCATGCACGCACTTAGGTCATTTGGAATTACATTTTCTGTCAACGGAAATGCTTTAAGGCTTTGAATATGCCTGGGAATGTTTACGCAGATTGCATGGAGTGTACTTTAAGTGTAATTGTAGGATGGAGAAAATTCGTTCTTGAATGGGATTGAGCGGTTATAAGAAGTGAATTTACCGAGGTTAAATCAAGGCTCTACTGCTCTCAACGGCTGCCGAGGGATTACTCTTTCGAGATTCCTGCGCTTATATAACTTGGAAATATTTTACAGTTTAAGGGAGTCTTGTGAACATTTTATAGATATAGTAATCCTTAACAACGGTGAACCTAAAAATGTTTCGCAAAAAGAGTTCAGGGATTTAGCATGTCATAAATATAGTGAAAGGATAACTTTTTTTGGGGAGAAAGATTTCGAAAAGGTGACGGCACATTTTCAAAATAAAGGATGAAAGTTCCAGCTACAAAAAGTAATAATAAATGTAAGAGACAAAGTTAGCCTTAGTGAAACAATTGCTGCTTAACTATATAATCTATTTAGAGTTTCTACTAATTCAAAATTTTTACCTTATGCTGCCTGTTTTCTTTATAAATAAGTAAAGCGAAACTACACTGTGCAGAATGTGCATGTCTACAACGTTAAAATTTATAGGTTATTTATAATATCTATACCATAACCACAATTTTAATTTGGAATTCAATAAAAACTAATTTCTACTCGAGAACTCCTTTTTATTGAATTAAAATAATGAATTTGAATGTGTTTTGAATTTAGAAGACTTGATTAAAATGTATGAAGGGTAATATAATATGTATTTGAAACGGATTTTACCCCCAAGGGGTTTAGAATGAAATCTATGATTACAACCAAGTAACTCTAGTATTAATAAAATAACTGTTTATTCTCAGTTCTGACTCCTGACACTAATTCTTAACCTTAGGAGGACATTCCTCATACCCAGACACATCTATGCCTTACAGTAGCTTTAAAATAATCCACCTGAAAGGTTTCTTACAAGATTAGGCATCTCTTTGTTCAAGGATCCGTCTTAGTTAAGAAACAAGATGTTTCCCCAAGGGGTTCGAATAAATGAATGCCCTTAAGAGACAAATACTTGCTCCGTCCCCAGCTTGCTTAGCTTGACCCCTTTGGGAGCACAAAGGTTCCAGGTACAAAGACAGCCATAGAAGACCTTTGGGGTTTAAGAGAGTTCCTTAAGGTGTGGGGGAGCTCAAGTCTTCATGTTACCTCTGAAAGATAATGATATTTTCTTCTTGTTTCAGGATTTCTCAGTATTGGGGTTTATTCAATAAATTCAAATATTGGATTTGCTTTTTTTAATGAGAAAATGAATGTCAAAATGAAACGAGGGAAATTTAATCACCTCCAGTCTATATTTTCCTTTAACTGTCACAACGTAATTAAATTATTGATACTTTCCACTACTTAGTTACATTAGTACATTAATGACAGTGAAGAAAACTTAAACCAATTCTCTCCTTATCTACGGAGCCTGCTATTTGAAGATTTAAGGTACTTTAAGAATCTTTGGTAGCAATTATTCAAGTAAAAGCTTCATTAGGGTAAGTATAGTTCTCAGAGTTCTTAGTGAAGTGCTAAGGAACAGAAAATGACAGTTTACGAACACTATTAATCACCCTAAACTCATTTATTGGAGCGATTTGTCAAAGATGAGATGAGTTAAATGAGTGGTAATTTATTTCTAAATCTTTATTAAATTATTCTTAAATCTTTATCCCAAAACTTATTTTATCCAAATCTTTACAGATATAGTGAATTTTTATAACCAGTTAAAATACCATCCGTAAATTTACTATTCGTCCCTTGAAAATTTATATCTATAGTAATAGAAAATATTAAGGGTACCTATAATAAGAATATCATTGGTGTGTAACCTATTCGCGCTATTAACCTGGTAATACCGATAATTTTCATTGGGAGATGAAATGCAACATTGTTTTTCAAAAAATTTTATATTCATAAATATTAAATTTTTGGGATTCTGTAAACCATTTTGAAATTGTACTCAATAATTTATTATCTCCGATCTTCTTAACCAATTTATAGAATTAAATCCTTAAGGAATCAAAATAATTCATAATTAAGAATATAAAATTACATAGTTGCTTTAATAGATGTAGAACTGGGGGGGATTAGACATTACATAAGACGACTTGGGGGAAAAATGCAGCTATATAGAAAACGTTTCAAAATGGTACCACATCAATCAAGTAAACAAACATGGTGTATTATTTTAGTTAAAACGTAGTAAAAATACTTATTATATCTCAAAACTGTAGAACACTCTGTCAGAAAGAAACCCTAAACACAATACTTATGTACAGTCAGACACCATTTACCCTTATTTTGTAAATTCTATATTTCAAAATCTAAAATATTTCCATACATAGCTCCTTAAAGACATGTGACCACAAAAATGCAAGGGATGAAAGTCCGGAAATAACCCCACCAAATATTTCCATCTCAATTCCTTTTCTTTAAAGGCTCTTCCCTTCCCACTGCCCACACATAATTTAACTTCCCTCTAACACCAGTGAAAACCAGTAATTTACCCTTGATCCCCCAATTCCCCTCTATAAATTCTCTCACCCTCATTCCGAGCTCAGGTGCATTCCCCATCATTCAAATCCAAAACTTTTTCCCATCATGCACCGCTTCTCTCTATAAAAGTCCAGGCGTCATCTGTGATGGATGAAAAGAGGGGAAGACCGCGAATTTTTATAGGCCTCTTCTAATAGATGGTGACATCTGTGGTTTGGCCCTTTAAAAAGGACCTCAGGAGCAGAATTAAAAAAAATGAAGAGGGTTTCTGGGAGAATTTTTGGGAAAGGAGTCTCAGGAGAAGGGAGTGAGATAAGGTAATTTTGGAGAAGACTTTGTTCTCTTAATTAAGTGGGGGTTAAGTGAATGGCCTAGGGTCTCAGTCGAGTTATTTTCTGAGATTTGCGTGGTTCTTTTTAATTATTTTCGGAAGAATATGGAAGGGGGAAGCAGGCTAAATATACAAACTTATAATACATTCTTTTTTTTGCATTTGAGTTGTTAGCTAAAAAATTAATTAATAAAACTTTTACAAAAACAATGAAATTTAACAACATAATTACAATACAAGTTCTAAGCTTAAACCTAAAGATATGTGTTTGACAGTTTACTATAAAAATTTATTTTGAGCTGCCTGTTTTATCGATTCTAGGTGAACTGAAAATTAAAAACCGCGGAGGTCGGGTACTTTTTGTTTATATGTATTTATTTAAAAGATGAAAAAGTATTTAATTTTTTTTTCAAACTGGTAGGTAATTTAGTAACAAGTGTTTGAGACTCTAAAAAATTGTACACCAAACCCCTCTGACCTGTAGAAACTTCATGAATTATCGATATTTCATATAAATTATATTTTATGACTTTTGAAAATAAGTTCAATAAAAGATAACGCTGTATTTGTTTGCATATTCATCAGCTAATTGACTGAAATTCGTGAGTTTTTAAAGATGTAAAATATGATACAATTCTTAACAAGAAATAAAATCCTTCGGTGGTGTACAATATCCTTTTAAATTTAATTGAAAAATATCTTTAAAAAATACTTGTATAACAAAATACGCTTTTTAAATCTTACGGCCCTATTTTCTTAATAAGCTCCAGATAATTTCAGTGTACCATACCTCAGAGGTTAATCTTTTCCGAAATAGGAACGGTGATATTACTTTCACGATATCCTAAGGGAGTCGTTGAAATAAATTTTTCCCAATACCCTACTTTGAAATAAACCTTTCCAAAAGAAAAGGGGAACGCCCAGCGATTAAGTTCAATTCTATTAAAACGCAGTACACCCAGCAGCAAGCTCTTCAGCCCATCAGAAAACACCCCAAAACACTTCTCCAGCAGCAGACAATTCAATCCACGGGTCCCAACTTTTAATATAAGATAACCGACTTGGAAGGCCTCTAAACTTTTACGCTCAAAACTTGAGCAGGGGAAATTTATGACCACCTTTCACAACTTTATGCTCCAAACTGGCTATTATGAACTCAGCGCAGTGGCCCCAAACGCGCCGATGCAGCGTTTCATTGTGAAAAATTGGAAGGAGTTATTTCACTTTAACCTTAACGAGCACCCTATACTCGATTTTATAGACCCGGAGGAACAAATATCAGTTCGCCAGTGAAGCGTTTTGCAGTCTTAACGCTTTTCGGGCTTCGCTTCTGCTTCTTATTGTATCGATTTCGTAATCTGACAAGTCTTTCTGATTCTATTGGTGTATCGATTTTAAAGGGGAGGTTTTGAAATAAATTGTTGGGCCAAATAAGTATTCGAGAGGATTTCAGTGCAAAACTTGAATTTGATTTCTGATCAAATGGGACGGTTTAAAGGTTTCATAGGGAATACATTTGTTAGAAGATAGATTTCTTCATGCTATTTTACTTGTTTTTTTAATTACTCCTATTTACAGCACAGGTAATTTTATTATTTTGTACAGCTTTCTTAGTTATATTTTTTCTCAGCCTTGAGATAAAAGAGCTAAATCAGGGCCGTATCCAAGGGGGGGGTTTTAGGGGTTCAAACCCCCCCCCCGAAATTTTGACATCAATTTTTTTACTGCTATTTTTCGTGAAATAATGTCTCACATGGAGCGATATCCTCTTCAGGGAATAACCCAAAGGGTCTCGAAATGAGTCAAAACCCTACTTTTAAGGGTAAAATTTCCAAAATTTTTCTGGGGGAGGACCCCCAAACCCCCTCGAAATTTTGAAATCTATTAGTATACGGGTTTTTCCTTCGAGCTTGTGTGATTTACAAGGAGTGGTCCTCTTTAATGTAACCTAAAGTGTCTCAAAATGAGTTAAAATGCCACTTTTAGGGGAAAAATTCTAAAAATTTTCTGGAGTATAGGAACCTATAAAAACCCCCTTAACATTTTGTCATATTTATTACAATATACCTTCTTTTTACCTTGAAAATTCGGCTGCTTACAATGAGTGGTGCTCTATGGGTGTAATCTAAAGGGTCTCAGAAATGAGCTAAAACACTCTTTTGAGGGGCAAATTTCCAAAAATTTTCTGGGGGAGGACCCCCAGACCCCCCTTTTACTTCAAATTCATATTGTTTATACAATTTTGAAATTTAAAGTGCATCAAAATTTCAATCCAGTGTTGGCATCTAAAACTTAACATATAAAAGTACCCGTAAGGAGGTACCTCAGAAAATATTTGAGTCAAAACCCCCCCCCGAAACAAAAGTCTGGTTACGGCCCTGAGCTAAATACAGCTTCATATAATAAGAATGTATTTCAGTTTAGGATAACAAAAAGCATACAAAGAAAAGTCCCTTTTGAGATATAATTTAGAATTTATAAAATAAAGAGATAATTAATTAAAGAATAATTAAGTAAAGAATGAAATCTGTGTTAGTTTTATAAGAAACTCAGGACATTTCTTAAACAATATAACACAGAAGTTAACGGATTCTATAGGCCGTAGAGACATAATTACGCTGGTTAAAAACCTTAACAGGTGTTTTTCAAATTTTTATTCCATTCCAAACAAATTCAGAGCTTTGTAGCGTGGGTAGGCACGTCGCGTCGTCTGGAAAAATTTTGAATAAAATATAATATTCCTTTACCAGAAATCCTAAATTTAAAGTATTCCCAAAGTAATCAAAACTTCTAAAACAATCATAAATCCAAAATTTGCAGAGAAATCTGTACCGTAATCCCTTGATTCTGTAAGCTAAAACCCTTAGGATGGATTTCGAGGTCCCTAATTCCTCATAATGTCAGTTTAATGTCCATGGAAACCGGTCATGAATTCAGACAGACTTCGGATATTGATCATAATCTGAGAGCTTAAGCTGTTCTCACGTTTTCTGTAGGATTATAATGGAGGCTCCATAATTAATGATTGACAAACCAAGCAACTGTTGATTGCGTCGGAGCTCATATCAAGTAGTAGTTACGGTAAAGGGCTGTAAGTAGTACTGTGTAAGTTAAATTTCTCTACTAAAATAGTATTTCATAAAGATGATACCTCCTTCTAGTAATTATTTTAAATAGCATAATTATTAAATCTACAGGTCAGAGGTCAGCCTAAAATCCCTAAAAAACAAAAATAAAACCCCCCAAAAAGGTAATTTTATAAGGGAAAAGCATTTAATTAAATTAAGAAATTATTTTTAACCCGTTGGGACCAGCGGAGTCATTTTATAACCCCAAGCTCTCACTGACATTAGTTTTTACGAAAAACTAGCAATTTTAATACCATATGGGGGACCGATTGTGTTTATCAAACCAAACTATAAGGAAAATGGGTTTATACTTTTAAAAAGTAATTACTCGTATATTTATTTTTACAGTGAAATTATTATGTTAATCGGTTATACTTGACTTATTGAGCAATGAGAAAAATTATTATCAAACTCAATACATTATTTATTAAGCGTATAAGGGGCTGCCCACACCAAGGAAGCCACTCCAGAACAATAAAATAAATCAATCTTGACCCCTTGGCCCTCGCAGCCTTCGCAATACAAGATAACGTTAATTGACCACTCTCAACCCCCTCTCTTCTATTGGGAAGAATGGGGAACCTGAGTCCGCCTGTCAAGATAACGATCTTAATGGGACAGTGCGCACGACGAGTTCGGTGTGGGCAGCCACTAGGGGAGACACCTGCACGTAAAAGAAAGTTTCAAGGGGTAACATAACACTATTTAATGAAAACGTTAACAATTAAAATTTAACATTAAATGTATTTTCTTTAATCAGTTCAGTTCAGTTCAAATGTCTAAAAATTTATGGTTGCAATTAAAAAAATATTTTTAACTATGTAGAAAGAGCTAAAAGCGTTGGGGTTAATCCATAACCCCCGCGAGTCTCAACGTTCGTTCGCCCGGTAGGCGCGAGTCCCACGGGTTTAGTGGAGCATCCATTACTACGCAATGGAATATAACTTCTTAACGCATTTTATAAAGATTTTGATTTTGCAACAATTAACATTAATTATTTATTAATATGTAATAAGAACAATGTAAATTATGTAAAATTAGTGAGAATTCTGTCCAAAATTAAATAAAAATTTTGAGAAAGTTTTAGTGAGTGTTAAAATAGTACCAAAGTGTAATAATCCTATCATATTTGTATAAGTTTTGATAAGTATTCCACTCTTTTGTTTACTTTATTGAAACTATCTTTTTTAGCAAAAACATAGCACATTTTGTCCCAAAAATACCAGTAACCATATTAATTCATCAATTTTTTCGTACCACGCCTAGTTTTTTTCAAAATGACATTTCAAAGATACCCCGAAAGCTAAACTCATTGTCGAACACAACCCTCAGCATGCAGAAGAAATGCATTCAACTCATTCCAATTAATCGATCATTGTAATCCGATGAAAATTTAAATTCAATTTCCATAATCAAAAAAGCTTATTGCAATGAATCTCATTAGCAATACAGTCAATTATCATTAGCCAATACACAAACAAAGCCCCGCCCCTGAAAACCAAACCCTCTTTTAGAAGAATCACTGCTAATTCGAACCTTTTGTCCCAAAATCAAACCTTCCACCCCCCCCCCCCTTCATTTGAATGACGGGAGCTAAATGAAGGAATAATAGAATCAATCAAACGTGAAGCATACCTCCGAGGTGGAATTCCACGGCATTCCCAACCCGAAATTGGAATGATAGATCGAAGTCGTAGAGCAATTGTGGGGAAGCAAATTAAATTATTCCCGTCGCTGCTTCGGACAAGTCAGAACGTGTTCGACATCCTTCGTTTCTTCGGCTCGTCATAGAGGGGGGTGAAGACTAATTTGGAACGGAAAAAGCTATTCGAGTTAAAACCACAGAGTATAGATTCTAACAGAGGGTCCAAGCGGCGATTTTACTCTTTCGGAGACAATAGTTCCACCGTTATCGCATAGTGGCGCTGATGGTCCCAGTTGTCAATCGATATCATATCGATATCAAGTGGGAGGGAACAAGTCGGAACGAGTGATTCTGATTGGATATGGAACTTTTTATGGGAATTTCGCAATCACTGTTATTTTTCCCCAGATCAAGGAACTTTTCCCTAAACTTTCCCTGCCGGGAGTAAAATTTCCCCATAAATAAACATGGATGATTTGTAGTGTCTCGGTCTCATCAGTGATTGCTCTAGCAGATATTATTATTTTGCATCATTCTCCAAGTAAGTCTCATTTAACATTGTTTTATTCAATAACTTAAATCCTATGATTAATCATAAAAATGCTTCTTTTCTAAAAATGTCTTTCTTTTGCTTTTAGAACACGTTTATGTTGAATTGTAAACAACTTCCTCCAGTTTTGATGATTTTCGTTTGGGAAAGGATAAACTGTAAGTAGGTAATGACTTTTTAATAATTTTCAAATCAATGTTTTAAAAAGCAAGATTATGTTAAGAATATTTGTTTATCAAATAAAAAAAGCAAAGGATTAAGACATTACTATAGTAAAAATTTGCCAATTATCAAATGAAAAAAAGTAAACAAAATGGGTGAATTTCCATTACAATGATCCGAAAGTTATTTAGAACTGTAAATGAAATCTTTATTTTTTTTACTAAATATCGTCTGGTAATACATATATATTTGAAGATCAATTATATGTTATTTAATGTTATAAATGGTTTGCGAGTACTACTTTGTTTCCTGAATTCATTCCTTGAGTTTTTATTAGTATGCAGTTTATTATTTTTATAAAGCAACTTTCCAATAGCTAATAAATTGCAAGTACGTTTCAATGCTATTCTTACCTTTTGATTATTTACTTTATCACTGAGTTTTGATGAGTTACTTTATTTGTGAAAATGTTATTTAATCTTATATTCGTGCTTTTTGAGTCATGTTTTTATAATTAATTTGGAACTATGCTTCTCTGGTAATTACTGTTGACTTGTAAATCAAGTCTGTATCCTTTTCCCTTATTGTATGTATATTCTTCAGTTTATTGATAAATATATTAAATGAAGCCATGATAAACTTTTTTGCAGTTTTTAATTATTTGAATAGGTTTAAATTACCTTTCTCAAGTAGTATAATCTAAGTAATGGTTGAAATTTTGAAACATGTTTTAATTAAAACTATAACAAAGCATGGTTTGGAAATGCAGGCAATCACTTTAAAATACTTATTTTGAAAAAAAAATCTGATAAATTCATCAATTTTCAGGGGCTTTTGAATCTGCATTGGTTGAATTCAAAGCTATCAAGAATGATTGCATTATATTACCCTGCACTGTCAAAATTGTTATTGAGTTATTGTTATTCAAAGTTATGTTTTTTATGTAAGAGGTTTTAAGCTTAGGTTGAGTATTGTGTGCCTATGAAAGCAAAAGCTTTTACATAAGTC
This sequence comes from Tetragnatha montana, assembly GCA_963680715.1. Lineage (NCBI taxonomy): Eukaryota > Metazoa > Arthropoda > Arachnida > Araneae > Tetragnathidae > Tetragnatha > Tetragnatha montana. The sequence continues at coordinate 21,655,251 of OY796681.1, forward strand.
AGATACTAAAATAAACAATAATCTGATAAAACATTTAAAAATATAGAAATTATCTACTATCTCAAATTCTATTGTGGAATAGGTTGGCAAAATCCCTGAAGGAAGTCAAGGCACTTCTATGTCTAAATCATTGAAATTTCCTGTTAATTTTTTAAAAGGAAAAATGCTTTATTTGCAATGACTTAGAAATCACTACTAATCATTTTTCTTTGTCAAATTCTGTTATATTGTAACTGGGATTTTTCCCACTTGTGTCATTTTATTTAATTTCAATTTGTCTTATATTTTTGCATACATCCCTTCAACTAATTGGTTCTTAAGATATCAGAAATGCTTTACATAAAATTTGTCTAGTTTTTTGTAATATCTGTAAATATCTGTTCAATAAACTATTTTTTATTACTACTTGTCTTCACTGTGTTGAAATTAATATGAAGTAATTATTTTCTATGTTTCTTCCAATCTTTTCACCTAAGAAAAATTATATTTGGGTATAATTTATGGTGTTGTTTTATTTATGGATAATAGAATTGTTTATATTATAAATCACCATATATTCATTCTACCTCACCTGCAATCCAGTTCAATTTTTGAATATACTATAGCATAATCTAATGTGAAATAAGTTTAATAAATTTACTACTTTTGAATAACCAAAAAAAAATAGCATTTTGTTTGCAAAATGCTAAAAAATGCAAACTTAAATCATAATCACTCAGTTAATCAACTCATTGTTTTAGTTTAATGAAAAAAGATAAACTCGCGATAGAAATAGATAACAAAAACTTCAATTGGTGAAAGTAAAATTACAAAGATAATTCAATTTCTAAGTCTAGAAATTATTCAGATCAATCGCTGTAAAAGGCGATTTCCAATTCAAAAGCCGAAGTTAGAAATTTCCTCTTTCCCCAGCGCATGCTCAAAAGACACACGTAGCTGTTTGAAAACTGGGAAAACAGAAGAAATCTTTTTCCCTTTCTAGCGATTTGAGTGACAGGTGAGAGATGATAGCTGGCCAGGTGGGCGGGGTTAATAGAGAAAGAGGAGGTTGCAGAGAGAGAGATAGCATGCGAATTGAAGAGAGTCAATAACGTTCGTCCTGCACTGTCGTCCTGTTCTCTGGTTAGTTCCACCGTTATCGCATAGGGGCGCCACGTTCTATGGGAAAAACCATGCTTTAAAAGTTGCCATTAGCGTCTATGGAGATGGACCCTCTGTTAAGCTCTATACTCTGTGGTTAAAACTATCAGGATAGAGAGCTTCCGGGCATAATTCCAGTTTTCGGTCGGGTTGTTTAGTTTAATTGAATGAATCGGCTCTGAAATTCTTTGTTATTAAGTTCCAGCTTTTAATGTTTGATTAAGTTCCGCGAATGCGGATGATACTTTGTACAATACGTCGGTAATGATGTTTTGTTAGAAGTATGGAGATGCTAATTTGATTGATGTTTTCTGCATTTGGTTATTTGTAAGAAAGGTTTGAACTGTTGTATAATTTATAAACTATTAGTTTTTAAGAATTTTAGAAGTAGAAAAGGTGAAAGGTAATTTTATAAAAACTCTTTTCTAAAACATATGGCATCCATCGGTATCGAATCTATAGATGTACGAAAACTTCCAAGTGGTCTACTTTGGACAAAAAAGGATAATAAAAAATTCACTTTTTATATATCAGAAAACATATGAGACTTAATTTTGAAACTTTTATTTAAAAGTCAGTATGGTCTGATGTAAAGAATTTTATTAACTAAAATTTACTTGTTAAGAGATTTAAATGAGAGGTTATGAGGTTCCGGGGATTGGTGAGTTACAACAAGCAAGGGACAGTGCCCCTAGTATTTTATAAATATAAATCAGAACTTATTTAAAACTAATATAAAATTATTAATTTGAGATTTTTTTAAAGGTTATATGTTATGGTGGATCAAAGCATGGTATGGCAAGATCACGAAGTGGGGAAGTTGCGTCTACATGATCGACTAGTGTTTACATTCAACAAATATTTTCTTGTTTCAGCATTATGGATGGGATAACTCGTTTGAAAAAGTTTTTTATTTACGTAAAAACGAAATTATTATTTATTCGAAGGTTGGTTAATATCGAATATCTAATACAAATAGCACACCCTACAAATTCTGCCAGCATTCAATTCTCTCTCTCAAAACATCTCAAACTTCATTCCAAATTGTACTTTCTCTTTCGAGGTATAAAAGAAACAGATTTTTGGGCTATAAAAATGTTTAGATATAGCTAAACTAAAATTATTTGAACTTTAGTATGTCTTTATATAGTATAACTCACTTGAATCAATTTCCAATCTTCCTTTCTATGAAAAAATAAACATTACTCTTATCTCTTCGTCCAGTGACAGCCAGAGTTCGAAACAGAACAAGAATGCCCAAGAGTTCGATTGAAATCACCCCCAGAACTCAGGTGACATATCCTGAGAGACTCTTCTGTAACCAAAAGACAGGGAGGAACTGAGGTATTGCGTCTCCAGTAATCTTGACAGTTTTGAAAAAGGGTTATATCAGGGGACTTCATACATGTATGCATGATTTTTTTTCTTTCAAAGGAAGAGGCGGATTTCTATTAAGTTTTAAAGAAATGATATATCTTGAAAGTGTCTATCCAGCCATATGCCACTTGCAGTTTTGAAGTTTAAAAGAGGCGAACATTTTTATCGAAAACCACTGTTATGGTATGGGGATTATATATATTTACAAAATGTAAATATATCACAAAACGCCATGTATTTTTAAAAATTAATGTAAAATTAAAAATTGTGGACACAATTTGCTGGATAATAAAATAAAGTATTATCTTAAAGATTGATTAATTTTATTTTATCTGAGCTTCTATGCTATTTATTAATATTTTACTAGATAAAATTATTTTTATTTGTCCTTATTTCTATTAAGTTTTAAAGAAATGATATACCTTAAAAGTGTCTATCCAGCCATATGCCACTTGCATGTGGCTTTATTATTACCGAGATTTAATCAATGGAATCAATAAGATTATAAATTTGTCTCACAGGCCTAAACTAACGCTATTTACTCATACTCAAAGCCTTAACGAATTAAATGCATATTAAGTACTTTAGTAACTGTAATTTATCAGCAAAAAATAACATTTACCTACCAAATCCAGTCTACTTATGCTTTATTTATAAATGCAATCGTTAAAAACTAGAATACAGCTATAATTACACATATAGTGAATGTTTTCGACAAAATGTTCATTTAAATCCTCCTTACAAAGTTTTTTCGCCTCAATGATCAATGTTCTCCAAAGCAGACTCTTAAATGGACACCACTTGAAAATTCACAAAGACGAAAAACATTACTCGCTTACCATTCATAATTACGCACTTCTCAAAAATGAAACAGAGCGATTTCCTAGTTTAATTACAGCTCTTAAAACCTTAAAAGAAGTCATAGTGCGATTCCATCGTCAGTTGAAACTACCTTCTCCTGAAGTCATTCAATCACTTTTTACTACATGTTTGGATAAATTGCTTTTTTTCCTTTGTCCTGCATCTGAAAGCCCTGTGTTTAAGTATTCACTCTACTATCTTTTATGGAACAGAGCCTTGTAATTATCTTGGAGGAACCAAAATTAAATGTTTGGGTCGTCTTTAAACTGATTACTGTTCTTCCAATAATTACTGGGTTTGTAAGGACTGCATTATCATACTGTCCGCTTTTTTGCCCATGATCAGATTTTGTTGCTTGGGGTGTCATCAATCAAAATGTAAATTTTTCTAGAGACAAATACTCAACACAGGCGGATACTGAGAGAAAAATACATGACATTGGTTTAACGATCCATTAGAAAAACGCAAAATATCAAGAGAAATGTTATTTAGAACGTTTTTTTCCCAAGTAAATCAGAAAATTATAAACAACCGCTAGAGCGCTTTCACCGTGTATGCTTTCTATTTTAAGAATAAATTATCATTTTAAGGATCTTTAAGTCACTAATAAGCGTTACTTTCAATAAATATTCTTTTTACAAACTAACTATTAGGGAGGGAGAAATAAACAGGTAATGAATAGTAATAGGTACGGGAAGCATTAAGTTTAAAAGTAAGATAAAAAACAAAATTTTATAGACGGTTGCCAGTTTTTAAAAGCATTCCTATTATTTCCTAAATAGTACATATTTATCATTTTTATGGGCTAATATAAATATTTTATATCACATTTCAATTGAAAGGTATAAAAACACCAAATGGATTTTTAGTCTTTTTATTCCATTTATCAATTACCACAACATCACTATGAAAAATTCATTAATCTTAGTGTGTCTCTTTAAAGATAATATTCATAATTTTGCGCACGTATTAGTATATATGAAAGTAAATTAATTAGTGTTTCAAATTTCTATAAATGACTTTCCAATACCTTTTACACATTAAAATACACTAAATTATTATAAGTTCTCTTTAAAAAAACATCTTTTATATTACTTTACACATGTAAAATAACCCTTGAACTTAACATTAAAATATTCAATGCATAAAAGTACCTACCTAAAAACTACTTAATTTTAAGTCTAAACACTCTGAACATTTTCCACCCATTATTTACGATTTTCAAGTAATTGATTTAATTGAGTTCAGGAAATGCCGAAAGAGAAATTAAATCGGTATACAAAGATCAAAGGATAGTTTTATTTCTGATTTAGTTTCTTATCAAGAGTGTAGTGTAGACAGCCCGATCCATTAGGAGAAGAGAAAAGAAATCTGCGGGGACAGATGTCGGATAGATGTTTTTCCTCTTCTGGTAGGATACTGCTTAACCGCGGCATAAACGTATAATGATTAGTGAGGAGTTCAATGATGCATAGCGTCAGCTTACATTAATGATGGTTTCTGAGCAATTATTTAATGAATCATGAAGAAACCAATTGGTTGTGATTAGGATTTGTTTTAAGTGGATAGATAAGATTCGTTAGGGGGTTTAGAGGCTGTAACCAGTTTGAAAGGCTAGCATTTAAGAGGCAATGTTCTTGAAAAGTTTCAATGCATCTCTTGTTTAAAAGTTATAGTTTTTCTATAACTTTTTTCTATAACAAGAAGAAACTAACGAAATGAATGAGGTTGAGTTTCTTTGTGAAAAATTACAAATATCGTTTTCTTTAACGCTTATAATGTTAACATTATAATGCGTTTATTGAATAAAAATAATTTTGTTGCGATCAGCACAAAGTGATGCGAATCTTGATTACTTTTAATACTGTCTGATGCGAAGAAATTCTATACTGCGCATGTTTTGTCAATTTTTGTTCTATCCATGGTGCATTACCATTGCTTTCCTCTCTCCCTCTCTTTACTCTCTTGTAGCCTGACTTGTGTCATATTAAAATTGCATACATCAATCTTGTTATGATTAATACCTCATCCCCATCAACAGGATCATCGGTTTAATTCAAATATAAACTTCAATGTAGTAATCATTCAAAAATGCTTATTAATGAACTCAAATCCTTGAATTTTTTGCCTTTACTATAAAGAACCCCCTATTTGTCTTTGTATAACATAACTTCAAAAGAAATTAATCATTCATAATTTTCATTGTTCTTAAAAATTCAAAACCATAATTATTTTTTTCACCAAAAATAAAATATTTTTCAATTTGTTGAGATAAAGTTAGTCTAATAATACGAGAAAAGTAAAATAAAAACCGTTGATATAATTAAATGTCAACTAATTTTAAAAATGAGTTTCCTAAGAATGGTGATTATGAAAACTTTGAAGTTTTGTGAACGTGTCTTACAAAAGCTGTTTTTGACCCATCTCATTTAGAAAAGGTAATTCATCATACCCTTTGACACCCTCAAACAATTTATTTCTTCGTGTGAAATTTCTTGAGTGAAAAACTGCCCATAAGTTTATCCACAGCAATTTCACACTTGAGCGTCTTGAGTAGTGCTAGATCATTTTGGAAAGTTAGGGTTGTGGCAATTATTGTTGGATTTCGTAAAGTTTGAACTTTTGTCATGTACTGCTTAAAACGCTTTTCTATATTTCTTTATCATATCGAATGTTGAATTATTTGGTGGAACTGTAATGTTTGCGAATTTTTTTACAATAACCAAAACGTCTATAAGTTATTTTCATATCTTACTAATTTTGGATATTTTAATATTTCTGATAGTTATTTAGTCATACAAAGAAATTATAAGATTATTTCCACTTAGTAAAGGATTTATTTTTTTATCTCGAGGAAAAATATAAAAATAATCAAAATAAGCACATTTGTCAACGCTGCATTATAGAATCAATGAAAACTACTATTGTTTTTTTAATTAATAAGAATGGAAAATTCCAATTTTTAAAGGCAAATTACCTAGATGGTAACTAACGAGCTTGGAACTGTTAAGTAATTTATTGTAACCTGGGGAGAAAATATTAAATTTTCTCATTTTTTTTTACATCGACGTATAACTATCACTTACTCAGATTATATGCATAACTTTTCGTCAATCATTAGCTTTTCAGTTAATTTTCTCAATAATTTTTAAGTACCTAGCTATATGATGTATAAAACTAGTTGAAACACAACAAAGTGTAATAAATTTATTTCTTCATTAAAGTATAAATAAAACCATTCTTGTTCCAAATCTAAAAAAATTCAATACGCATATTGCTACTTGGCTTCTCCCATCACAAAGTACATGCATCAGGGCTTTCTGGTTTCCGGCTAAATAGCAATAATAATATGAATTTGCTGAGATGGCTACATCATACATACTTTAATGTAATTTAAGTATAAGATTAGAATGAATGAATGAGATAGAATGAATTTAAGGGCAAAATTGATGAAAATCAGCTGAATACTTATTTATTTTGACTCAAAATTGATCCAATTAATCTAGAAAAAAACTAATAATATTTATCTAATTTACTTTTTTTATTTGGACATCCCTAAATTCCTAAGAATCATCATGCTATATTTCTACAATATCAAAGCAAGCTGTAGTGTATTGAATATTTACTAAAAATGAATACTTCCCAGAGCATGGAATTTATTCGCGAGAAAAAACCTATTTATAGGAAAACAAGCATTTTTTGTGATTGACTATCCAATAAACATCCTGACAAACAACTCTTGAGATCATTATTTTCATTACAAAGCACATACATTTTGCTTCATAAATTACTGAATTAGTTTTTACCCAATAGTTGATAATCCTTTTCTTTCTATTCGCAGTAAATTAAAAAAAACCGCAAAAACAAAAGAGAACTATTTTCCTGTTTTCGTATTCAATTCATGCATTCTGTCAATGATTCTTTCTCTGCAAAAGCTAAGTCAAGTCATTAAGAAGCCGATTAAAACACCTATTTGAAGTGAGAATTCTTCCCATCATTAAATTCCTCATTAAAGGGTGTTATGGCTTCTTTGAGAAAGAAACCTTAAAGAGAAAAATCGCACTTTTAATCGATTGATGCAAATTAATCACTTTCAGTTCTGGTGACTCGCCGCTTGGGAATTGACAAGTGATTAATCTTGCTGATTATCAGAAAGTTCATTCTCACTTATTAAGATTTTGAGAAAGGTACGGGCATGGATTTTTTTACATAAGATTTATGAATTGAAATTTTATGAGGGTATTATTTTTATGTAATGATGAGTAGCTTTATCGATATCTTTTTTTATGTTTGATAAAAAAAATGATGTATTCCAAATGCCTGGATGATAGAGATACTAGATGTCCGTTTAAGCCTATCGACTTTATTTTTAATGAAATTAAATGTTACAATGATTTGCTGCTTTCATAGATTCAGAATGTAGTAAAAAAGGTTATTTAACCAATAAATAAAATATTTTTCAAAATGGCTGAAATTTCTATAAAAACTGAAAGTTTAGGTTTTAAATAAAATAAAATATGTATTCATAGAAAAATGACACCACTTTCTTCTTTAAACAACTTAAATTTTCTCGTTTTGGTCCACTCTACTTATTTAAAACAATTAAATATATACTTTCTTTTCATACGTCAAACCGGATATTATGTAAAGAATAAATCAAGAAATCAAACTATCACTGAAAAATTTCTAGTCAAAACCAAATTAATGAACAGCTAAAAATAACTCATTTAACGAATTTTATTATAGTAGAACAAATAAGCATTGATTTGCCTATATTTTGTAAAAAACAAAATGTCCAATAGTTCACTCAAAAACTTGCTAAAACCAAACGAATATCCTTCATGTGTCATCCCCAACTTTCAATAGTTCCTTTAATCGAAATTTTATTTTCAAAACTACCTATCAGTCATTTAGACAGATTTTTAGTACCGAGAAAAAAAACTTATAGCTTTTCGATTTTCTTTTAGTATTTGTTTCAGGAATACCGCTTATCCCTCGATAATAATAACAGCTTGCTTTAATAAAAGTATAGGCCCAAAGACTTATTGAATATCTAACATGAAAGGAAAGGTCTGGATTTTTTCTTTTCTCTGCAATCAATATATTAGAAGGCATCCGTGGTTTGTTAAACACGAATCCATTAGTAAGGTTGTTTAAAGAATTTGCCTCAAAACTGGTATTTTTTGTTTTGTAATCGCACGGAAAGGATTTGTCCTACTTATATGTGTTTCTTTATCCGCTTACATAAGTTTTATTATTTACATGTGTGTTGTTTTCAATAAAAAAGTCAAATGAGTTATGTATTTGATTTGGTATTCAAAGTTTTCAACTAAATTTATGTGTGAGTTAGTTATTTTATGTGTAAGTAAATTAAGGAATTCTTGTGGAATTTTATGGTATGTACTAGTAGGTAATAATTTAAATCACTAGGAAGCTTCCGCCTCCTGCTCGCTATCGCTCACCAACCCCCGTACGCAGGACCTTTGGATTGCTTCGCAATCCTCACAAAGCCCAGTTCACTGAACTTAACTCACTTTAAAACAGACAATAAAAACAGTTAGCAGAAGAAACGACAACCAACTTTTCAAAAATACGTCACAGGTAATCTCTATGAATAACACTCTTTTAAAAGTTAGGATATTTATATATTTACTTATCAATAATTTAATCAAAAATTTTTCCTCAAAAAATATCCAGCACGTTTATTAATAACTATATTGTTAATCAACATTCTGAAAAAAATATGCACACCAATGAATATTTTAAATTTAATGTTATACCGCCTTGTAACTCGTTAGTATACCTAGTGTTTTATCATTTGACGTCACAGCGCACTCGAAACTAGTGTTTTTACTGTTTTTCAATAATCGGAAAACGGGATTCTATTGGATGTGACGTCACAGCGCATGTAAACTACTGTTTTCGCTCTACTCTGTTTTCGCGACAAAATAAAAAAAAATAAATCTCAGTAATTAGGCTACGAAAATACTTCATTTAAACGCCATTCTTCATGGTTTTTTATACACTATTTTAGTAAAATTTAATCTCAAAACGTGAAAATACCTCATTTATTTCGATTATCAGAATAAAAATTATAAGTTTTAGACAAAATGTGTGAAATTTTGGTATGAAATAGCATATCTGTAAGTTTTCAGAAATACTTTTATCAGTCTTTGAATGATATTTACCGTTTGAACCTTTAAGTGACCTTTGAATGATAGACCGTTTTTTATTCCTAATTTTTTCCGGGATTTTATGGAATTTTCAAAAGTGTAATGACTTTTTGCCCACCATGTACAATTTACTCGTATAAAACTCATGAATAAAAAACAGCTTAAACATAAAAAGTTGGAAATATCAAAGTTTATTAATAATGTCTAAGTAATCGTAATATTTCAAACACTCCATATTTTGATTAAAAAATGTATTCAGGAAATAAACCTAAGGACGTGATATGATGCTATGATTTTATGCATCTATTTTCACGATGTGGTAGAAACTACCACGAAGGAGCATCTGTAAATTACATTTAAAGCATAATAAAACCTAATTGGAAAAAATAGAAATTCAGTGGATAACCCCTAATAATTCTTGTCACGTCGTGTAAGAAATAGTTTAAAATCAGCTTTCTTCTTTTATATTAGCTATAGCTAGTCCAAGGAAGAATTAGTGCTTCCCACACACTGATTTTTTTTTATCTCCTTTAATCATGTAACCGTGTAAAAAATTAAATTAGTTTTGAAATCCCTAAATAAGAAATGTGAACATTTTTATTGGGTAAGGTTGAATAAAAATTTATTTTTAAGGGTTTTTACTTATTGATGATGCGTGGTGTTTTTATCGTAAAATGCTAAGCAAGCTTTTGCGATAAAAACACTTTCAGAATAATGAATAAATACGTTCCTTATTTTGGTGGTTTTAAAAATGAAAATATACACATAAAAAATGATTTTTAGACATTTCTTTCCGGTTCAATTTGACTACTTAATAAAAAAAAATATAGATATAGCGTAGTGCTCCCTTTTCCTTCACGTACTTAAAAAACGTAAATACTAATAGAAATGAAGATGGTAGGAATAAATTTGAATTATTGCTTTTAAAAGTCCTTCCAATTAAAAATTAGATAAACTGACGCAAAATAAAAATGTTTATTATTTTTTAGACAAATGTTTCACTAATAGAGAGCAAGTCTGAAATATCTTACGTGAGGTCAAATATATTATCTAAATAAAAAGTAGAATATTATTTACGATAAAATGCATCTTTTAAAAATGAAATTGTTGTTTGACGACATCGCATCTTAATTCATTAATAAGAGCCATATAGGTTTAGAACATTAAATATTTTATATTTTCTGAAATTATTCTCTCAAAATTTTATCCTCTATCTATGACAATGAGATGAGTGATTGAATTAATCAAAAATTGTCGGTCCAATTTTGAGTGGGACAAATTAAAATTCGTCACCTTATTTAGACAATAGAAAAAATCAGAAATAATACGAGTGTTAAAATTTATCAAATACTCCTCGTAAAAAGGATTTCTGTAAAATTTCCTATTACTAATAGTAGACACACTTAAAAATTAATCAAATATTGAAACTGTTGTTTATAAGAGTCTGATTTTGACATTTTGAATTTTGGGAGTATTTTTACAACAGAACAACGTATTTGTCTGAAAAAACAATTATTTTTGTGTATCAAACATAAAAAGTAGAGAAGGTTTCTTAAAGGTACATAAAATGGTCCATTTGTAATATAATTTCATATGTGATGCTACATTAACAAAATTTGTAAATATAATTTTAGTTTATTGCGTTTATTAAATATTTGCATAGCTTGGGATGATAGCATGCTTAAAGAATGATATTATGCACACAAACTCAATGAGCATAATTTTAAATTTTGCAAGATTTATTTTAACATCAAAATTTTATTTTCAAAAATGAAAATTACAAGTCAAGTAGTCCTAAGTGAATAATACTATTTTTTTTTTATCTACAAAGGGTAGAAAGAACAATTTAAAAAAAACTTGGTTTACTTTGTAAAAAAAGCCTCTGAAAATAGCAATATTATAGAACAATCAGATTGAAAATGTTTGCCGTTATCAGAATAATTATAAAACTTAGTTTACTTTTTAAATGAAAGGGGATAAATGTTATTTAGTAATGACAAATTAAAAAGCATTTGAAAATATTAATATGATTGAAGTATCCCATTGTTATTCAGAAACTTTTAAAACAATCTGAACTTTCCTTCCACTACCAGTCTTTTTACTTTTTCAGCCAAAAATGTTTTAAATTCAGATGCAGTTTCTTCTTTTACCTACCGCACATAAAAAGTCATTCCGTTCCAAATAAAAGCCGGCAATTTTCTGCAGCCGGTTGCAATGGTGAGAAAGTATTCTTAAGAGAATACGGAAAAAAAGTAGTTTTTAAGACCGGCGAAACAACTTTTTCACAGAGCGGGTGCACAGAAAGACTACACTTTTTTACAACTTCTTGCCTTTTCCTTCGAAATAAAAATATTCGAACGGGACAAAAATTATCACAGCTGTAAAAGCGGATGCGAGGCCCCATGCATTTTAAAACAGCTTTTCGATTAGCTTTGGGTCTCGGACTCTAACAATCTGAATTCTAAATTAGCTCATTTTGCAACTAGGAAGATTATGTGCCAGTACGTGCACATTTCTTTCCATGGTAGTTTAGTATACAAAAGAACCCCCATCTAAAAAAAATATTCAGTTTTTATTTTAAAATACTTATACGGATACTATGTTTAATTCATTTATATTTAAAATGTATAAACAAACTGAAAATTATGTAAACTTGGAGTTAAAAAAAACACACACGTTTAAAACAACGTGTTACAAACGTTTTGAACGTGTCGCAAACGTTTCGTCGCTCATTGTAGGTCTCACTAACACTGATGATGTCATCCGCAGAGAGCGACGAAATATTTGTAACAATTTTACTTAGACCACGGCCCATCATCCTTAATTTAACAAATTTTGATTTTTATTAAACTGAAAATTATATTTAGCTGTATATTCCCTTACAAACTTAGCAGAATATAACATCGACCCAACATAGCATTATTAATTTAATTCCGTACATAGAAGGGTGAGTATTTAATAATGAATATTTCTGATAACATGGCGTTATCTAAATTTTGGATACTTTAAATGTATTGCACTGCATGTTCCACTGGTTACTTGTAAATATATTCATTTGTTAAGGTTTTTTTTTTCACGACGCTTCGCTAGGCATCCGCACACAGTACAAGTATTATTTTATATGGTCACATCAACATCACTAGCACACATGTGTCCCATTCAAAAACACCAAGTGTAACACAACAATTGAATCACTTATTTCAGAAACATGTCAAACGCCACTTTTCTTGTTTTGAGATAAACGAGAAAAACTGTATAGAAGCTCACTACATTTTTGTGAAGGTGTTTAGTAATTTTTTTCTCAAAGTAGACCTCATTTGGGTATTTTACAGACAAAAAGAATTTTTTAAATATTTTTATTCTTTGCATAAAAAAATATTGAAATTTTTGCATTTGACAGGTTTCTGCTATAAACTGAGTATTCAGGCCAATTTTCATAGTTTAACTCTTATTCTTTTAAGGATTTGGTAATAAAAGTGGGAGTATTAGTTGAAAATAGCATTTCCATATTAAATACTAACCCATAAAATTATTATACAGTTTTTATTTTTTTCTCTTTTGGTTATTAGATGTACAAATACTTATTTTTATAAATGATTTCAGCTCTAGACTCAAAAATAGTGGTCAGCCAATTCAAAATGTTAATATAGACATCTTCGAAATCAATTAGATAGTTGCTTAGAAGTAACTTTGTGGACAGTAAAACGATTTTGCTTTAAAAGCCTACAAAATTAGTTAATTAGTTCAATATTATGATCTGGGGTATATGATTTGATGCTCACTTTCAATAAAGTGATTCATAGATCCAAAATTTCAAACACATATATGAGATAAATGGCCACAAGCATGAAAATTTTAAATATACATCTACCAAAACGTCCTTCTTGATATTTGTAAAAAAAACTTTAAAAATATGGTTTTTAATATGGCTTGATGGATCTAACCTCTAAAGAATGACTTTTTCAATCGCATATAGTTTTTGTATGCGATTAAATAACAAACTGCAGTCCCAAACAAGCGGTAGATGAGACGGCATGAACGAAATTCCCCGCAATTTAAGTGCAGAAACCAGTCAAGCGACGTCGTTTGACTTGTTTCTGCACTAAAGCTGAAATTTAACATGCTGGAAAACTATTTTAAAATCCCGTTTTTTTATTATTCTTATACTAAAATGTGCGTTTACCCCTACAAAATCATATGACACCAATAACTCATTTTTGAAAAAATTGGCGTTTGACAAGTTTCTGAAATAAGTGATTCAATTGTTGTACAGTTCACATTCACAGTAATCACAGTAATGTTTCACATTTTATCACAATATTGCCATTTCTAAAATTAATGCGTAAAATTTGCGTAAAATTAATGGTTTTAAATTGACAGCTGGGTTGATTGTGCAAAACCGTAAAAATTACAAATTAAATCAGTAAAAACAACGGCTTTTTACCATTTTAATCCATGTTTTTGTTTACAAGGTAAAACACGTCCTAGGCCTTGGCCCACAAAGGGCTGTGGAGTCAATAAAGAAAACACGTCCTAAAGCCCACATGTATCCTTGTTTTAGAAAACGTAATATTGGTCTCGAAATGGTTGAAACGGTAAGCTTACACTTTTAGATACACTTTTTGGATACCAGTTTTTACCAAAACACCCTACTTAACCTTTTAAACGCCGCAATTCAAATTTCAAATTAAAGGTTCAGATTTTTGGCTTAAATGGCTTGTTTCATCATTATTAAAACCAATCTTGACATTTTTTGGCAGAAAAAAATCCTAAGTAGGATTTTGAAGATGTTCCCATTTGGGAACATCGGCGTTTGGAGTGAAGTTTTTAGGGGGATTTCCAAAAGGCATATATTTCAAAATTAATTCAAGTAAAACTACTTATGATATTGGACTGTTTCTTCATATTTAATTCCCATGGTTGGACGATTGGGTAAAATTTTATAGATTTTCATAAGAAAAAATTTACATATTTATTACATGCGTGACACTTTTCCGTACATTTTTATTGCACAATGGGTTATTTTACGGTATAAAAAATACGAAAGAATGTTCCCATGCGTTTCATAGCTAAACAGTTATCTATCTGCGTGAAAAATTAGTTTTAATTACTGTTCTATCCGGATATCTAGCATAAAATCTATGAATTGCATTCAAATTTAATTAGCTTTCAAAAGTGATAATCATAACTATCTCCATTTATTTGTTAAAGCTGCGTTTCTCATGGAAGATTCCAAACTAAACAACATATCTCTTTACATGCAACTTACGTTAGAAGAGTGTTTTTAGATGCACACACTTTTCATTATTTTCAAAATTCTTCAAATTTATACCTAAAATTTTTTGTAAAAAAGAGCACTTGAACAAAATAAGTACCCAAACCCCCAGAAGTACTCCAAATATGCCCTTTGCATAACCCCTAATAATAATTACTGAAAATTAATCGGTCAGGGAGTTAGAAAAATATATAAAAGTAGGAATCTGTTATAAAGATTTCGCATTTATTCCTCCATAAATCTGGTAAAAAAAAATAAAATTATCGATTTAGAAATTTAAAACATCATAATTAACCTGCTTAGATCCTTTGAGACAGAAAAGGTCCAAAAAATTAAAGAAAATAAGAAATAGCTTGAATTTTTACTTGTTATAAAAATCCCCTCAAAATCTATACCCCAAACGCCGATGTTCCCATTTGGGAACATATACGTTGCATTGGTAATTACTCTCCAAAATTAGAATATGGAGCTATTCTGCCAAGCCAATTGAAAAGATGTGTATTTAAGCTACCTAAACACAGCATAATTATTTAAAACTAAATTTATTTAAATTTATCATAAATAAATTGAAACTTGTGCAACTTTTGGAAGAGCCAAAAATCTGTTATTTTGATATAAATTCCACAAAAAGGATTAAATTGCACGTGAAAAACTTTTGCATGTAAAATAACTTCATATCTTTGAGTTTCTTACTACCAAGTATCAGATTCCGGCATGAAAAATTAAGTGGTGAAAAAATTCCCTAAAGTGATGTTCCCATTTGGGAACATCGGCAGGTAAAAGGTTAATGCCGAGATATACTAAAAACATATCATCTATATTCAAAAGAATGACAACCTATAAAGAGGTATCCCTCAAAAACGCGCACTGGGACGCATCCGATAAAAAAGCACATCCTACTCTCGATGTCCTTATAAAACTCCATTTCATCACATTCGTCAGGACGCCTCCAAGCATGAATAACGCGGGTTTAAGCACCCCCTAGAAATTGATTCGGGAGGGGGTGATCTACCCTCTTCTGGAACGCATTAATCTCTCTTTTGAAGCCACCATCTATTTCTCGGCAACGGGTCCCGCGGGGTCTCGCGGAAAAACGGGATCTAACGGGCCGGGTTAATATTGAATGACGGCCATTACCTACGAGAGCCAAACAGACGTACAGACCTCATTCGAATTTATGACACGGTTTTATAGTCGAGTTCGATACGACGAGGCGTTTTATTGGTTGCAGTCAATAAATAAGTTCGCCTTACTTCTACACAAAGATTGCGTTCTTTGAGTAGTTTTTTTTTGTAGTAGGTAATATAGTTGGAATTGAGTTGTGATACACTTGGCACGTTTCTAATGATGGTTGTTTTTTGAGAAATGAAGTTTGGAAGTGTGTTGGACTCTATAGTAATAAGTTCCACCAAGTTTTTATAGAGGATTTTTATTGCAGTAATTAATGTGTTTTGGTTCACTAACCTCAATTTAAATGTTTTTACTGATTGAAAGTATCAAGCTGTCTCTTTGAGTCGTATTAAAATGTGCAGTAAATGAATTGTTACCGCTAAGCTAATAGTAATAAAGCTAAGCTAATAAAGATAATATACTATATACATCGTTACCTAAGTATAGGTTAGTATTATTATAGCTCAGTGAATGTTACATAAAAAAGGTAATGCATGAAACGTCATTGAATTTTCAGGATCATTCATCTAATTTTCTACTCATTTGTGTATCCGTTTATGATGAAAAGTAACTTCAAAATTCTTTATTCCAGTTTAAATATTTAGATTTTCTGTGTTTTTAGCTTCGGAAAATGCTAACTTCCCATCTACCGAATTTAATAAAATTCCCTTCTGAGATAAAACTGATCTCAAACAAAATATTCGTGATAAAATATTTTATGTAGCAAAAAACCTTACTTTTCACAAAATTAGATAAAAAGCTAGTGTCTCAAATAATAAAATCGGACTATGATTGAAATAATTCAGTGAATGTATGCTTCATAAATTTTCCTTTCCTGAAATGAAGAAAAAAAAAAGATTGTTGAAAGGTCAAGATTATTGAAGAGAAGCAAAGTAAAAAATTCTATCGAATAAGTAGTCTTGTAATTTTATTCTTGATTAAATTTGAAAAATTAAATTCTTAGTTGTCAGTTTTAAAAGTGAAAGTTACTCTTTAAAAGAGAATGTTTGAGAATCAAGAAAGGAAATCACTTAAGAAAAAGGATATAAATTTGAAATTTTTACTAGATGATGGGATTTGAGACTTTGATTAAATTATTTCCAAATATAAAAAGAAGGCATAATTTAATGAAAATTGTGAATATGAATGTTTTTTTAACAACTCGAGTTACATTTTTATTTCGAAGATAATTTTCTAATGTTTTGCCTATCTAAAGAACTTATCAACGTAGCGTCTCATTTTTCCACGAGTGATTTCCTTTGGTATTTCCCCATAATATCGTTGTCTTAAAATGCGTAGTACAAATAGAATAAAATCTCTCAATCCTTAAAAACGTAATTTTTTTATGATATCATTATCTATTTATCACTTGAACTTCAAGAGGTATTTTCTATGTCTGTTTATAATAACACAAAGTTTTACATCTTGAAGTAATACATCTTATTGATAGTTTTTAATCATTACTGTTTTTATGATTCAGTTTATGGATTTACAAATTTAGAAATTTTTAGTTGTTAATTTTACTAAAATCAGGATACTACTTCTCAACTATTGAGATTTGGTGTATTGCAATAAAAGACGTTTTTCCTACAGCATTATGAGCTTTTTTTCAGATACACCAACTACGAGAAGTATACACTTGTTACTTCAAAGTACATACTTTTCTCTTTTTCAGAAAGAATACCCTTAAGATTTAACACTAATTGACCTTTTAGCCGTATTCTTTGCTACCTGGCTAGCGGTTAACCATCAATCCAAGAAGAATTCAACTAATCAGAGTCAGCGGTTCCTGTTTTGGCAGCAACCGCTGGCCAGGTATAACATTAAATACGGCTGTCTCTTTAAGTACTCAATTTCTAGGTAGCCATAAAGGAATAATAACGTCCGTATTTACCATTAATATGCCCGGAGAAGTTTAAGAAAGAAAACTAGGTTTTCGGCCAATCAGTGGTTTGACTCATTTACCGGCCATTTACCGGCTCATTTACCGGACATGACTGAATTTACCGGCCATTAAAACGTAAAACCAATTCACGATCGTATTTACCGATAACTTGACCGGCGATTAACCGGGAGTCAAACCTCTGATTGTCGGAAAACTTAAGTTTTCTTTCTGTAACTTCTGTCACTACCGGTGAATACGGCCATTAATAATAGAGAGAACCGTAGTTATAATTTG
Source organism: Tetragnatha montana (assembly GCA_963680715.1). Lineage (NCBI taxonomy): Eukaryota > Metazoa > Arthropoda > Arachnida > Araneae > Tetragnathidae > Tetragnatha > Tetragnatha montana. The sequence continues at coordinate 21,673,426 of OY796681.1, forward strand.
TAACTAGACTCGTAGATGGATTAAAATCGGATGCTGACGAACGCATATAATTCCTCCTTATACTAAGTCAAACTTTAACTTGGAACTTACCTCTCAAGACCTTCAACATCATTCATTCATCATTTCCAAGAATTCCCGAATCTCACACGAATCCAATCCCAGCCAAACCCCAATCAGCATCTGGCTAAACCCCAAAACCAAACAACCTTAACCAGCGAGAAATCACACTGGTTAATTTCCGAATCGAGACAACGACACCCCGGGTGACTTGTCACCCCGAAAAGACTTGCCGCCTCGCCCTGACAAGCGGCTGGTCGGGGATATTAACTGTCGATAGTATCCAATTTGCATCCTAATTTCATGCACCAGCGGAGGCTGCCAGGAAGTATCGCAGCGATGGATTTTTGATTGGAGATTATGAGTGAGACGCTTCAAACGCGGGTTCTCTAACTCCCGGTTCGGAGTTAGTTTGAGACTCATTAAAATTTGAAGAGGGATCCTCATTTGTAAACATAAGTCGGGAAGAATCCGAGGACTTCTTTTTCGTTGTTAGTTACGAGTGGTGGATTTGACTTTTAACTGAAGTGTTTTACAGAAGTTTGTTTGTAATTTTAAAGACGAAAGTTGGAGGAGATTGCTAAAGGACAGTTATTGGACATTTTGTTTGGTCTGTTTTTACTTCTGCTTTACCGTAATGTGTGGGATTTCTGGTAAAATATGTTTATAAAAACTTTTTTTACGATTTATGAAATGAGTTTATATTTTCATTTTTTACTTAACTGTACAATAATTTTCTATGTAATGTATCTAAACCATCTAAAAGTTTTAGACATGCTTTTTCGTTATGTAAACCCTGGTGCAGTGTATTAAAACTTACTTCGATAGTTATTAATATCAAAAAAGAAAACTTTTTTTGTGAGTGAAATTACGCATCGTAACGTGAACGTAAGTTTAAATAAGTATTAAATATAATCTGAATCACACACTGTTATTCTCTCAAGAACTTTTATTCAAAATAAAAGTAAATAACTAAATTTGGATTTATCATAATTTGACCACATTGAGACAGTTAGAAATTTCAGTTACTCTACCTGAACAAGAGACTAAACATTTCATTACATTTAAACAAAATATTATATTTGAGATTCATAGTCCCTATTTTCATTATGCCTAAAACTAAACTAAATCGATTATTTTTGACGATCCAATAAAAACGAATGACCTATCGAAACTAATATGGATATTGAATTTCTAAAAGTGAAGAATTCATTGAATTCTTTATTTTGAATGAAATGAATGAATTCCTTGAAATCTTTATTTTTATTTTAAAAATGAATCAAACAAGTATGAACTTTAAACAAAACCACATATTTTTGAATGAGTCATAGTCTAAAGTTCCATTAAAAATTTAAAGTGCATTGATATTAAAGGATCAATCTTTTTGTTGTTGAGACTGACTATTTTAAATTACTTCCTTAAAGTATAAATTGGGGATGAATTTCAACGATAATAGAATGCATGTCACGTATGCTGAAAATGTGATCAGCCTTCCAATCTTCCCTACTTGTTCTCACCAGAAGTTTCTATGCGTCACCTGAGATTACTTAGAGCATCCCTAACAGCTTGTGAGCTAAGCCGATTAAAAGTACCTTTGAAAGCTCTCTAACAGATTACTTCAGTTTCTTTCAGCTATTTAACGCAAGGGTTTTCTCCCTTCCTTTATATCATTAAGGCCTACAAGAGTTTTAAATAGGGTTAAAAAATCTTGTTTTTGTAAAAGATTTTACGGGACAAATTAGAGTAGATGGAAATGGAAAATCAATTATGAAGCTAAAATAAGTTTTTCGTTTAAGTAATAAATAGGATTTTAATAACTAGCTTACTAACCGACACAACAACATTGAAAAAAAAATCTTGTGCACCGAGACGTTCATTAAATTTTATTGTCTATACAGGGTGATTCAGATAAGTGTTTCATAACTTCTAGGGGAGGTAGACATCAAGACGAACAAGAATCGGTATAGGTTAGGGGGTCGCAAGTGGGGTCTAAGGGGTTAAAATCAAGGGTGAAAATTAGCAAAAAAAAACTCGCATATCTGGGCAGAAAAAGATACAATTGTTAGATTCCGACATTTTTTGCATTCAACCAATTCAAATTTTTCATGTAAAAACGAGATGCAAGTGTTTATTCTAATCAAAAATAGACCAATAAATGAAACAGGCATGCGTTGTAAGTTGATAGACTGCAGTAGAATGTGTCACGACAAAAACATCTTAATACTAGAGTTTTGTTGGTTGTTTGGTTGGTTGGAGTTATATGGCGCAAAGAACTAAAATCTGACCAAGGGACAATTGTAACTTTAATCTACCTACAACGCATGCCTCATTCAATTATTGGTCTGTTTTTTATTAGAATAAACACTTGCATCTCGTTTTTACATGAAAAATTTGAATTGGTTGAATGTAAAAAATACCGGAATCGAACAATTGTATCTCTTTCTGCCCAGATCTGCGAGGTTTTTTGCTAATTTTCACCCGTGATTTTAACCCCTTAGACCCCACTTGTGACCCCGTAACTTACCTCAATTCTTGTTCGTCTTGATGTACCCTACCTCTCCTAGAAGTTATGAAACACTTAGCTGAATCACCCTGTAGTATATCCCCGTTATACATCATCTATTTTGATGCAGTTGAAAATAAGACACTTGTTTTCCAGCTTGTTATAGTTATATAGTTAAATAGAGTTATATTTATAGTTAAAAATATTGATTGTTATGTTTTGAAGCGAATTTTTATTTCGATTAAATTTTTTTAAATTTTTTTTTCTGTTTTAGAATAAAAATAAAATCTCCCACACAAAATAGTTTAATAAATCTTATGCGAATAGTATTTTAAAAATGCTCGACTTTCAATTAAATTTATGTAAAAGAAGCCATTTTTATACCAAATGTATACGACATTGAATCGAATAAGAAGTGTTTGCGTTTTCCTTTCTTCAAATGGTAGAGAAGAATCACTGCCAAATGTGTAACAACCTCTTTCAAATAGACTTCCATTTCCTTTTACTGCTCCCTGTTCCCTAACTCCTCTCATTCACACTCTAAGTCTGATGATTACTTCTGCGAAACTTTCTCATTTCTCTCAACCCTACACTTTCTAGCCGATGAACACTTTGATCATGGATTTTGTGCGCACACTTCAAAGTGTTACATTCGTACGCTTTCTGAAATGCATTTTTAAGGGAAAACTTCGGAAGTACCCATCAGTTTTTGCATTTTAAAACATGCAGACTATACTTTGATATGTGTATATGAGTGCATGTTTTAAAAGAAGATGGTTATTTTACTAGTGAAATATTCAGAGATTTAAGCTTGGGTATGCATGAGGGGTTTCTAGCTAACTTCACATCCGTCACTATTCCCTAGAATTAAATATTGATGCAGAAGTTTGAAACCTGTTCATAGAATAAAGCATTTTCAAGATTTTTACCTAAGAAAGGAAAATATTATGTCAGATATTGGTTTCACTTTTAAACACAATTATTAATCCAAAAACTATCTCTGTAATGGGAAAAGAATGCTGCAAAACTTTTAGATGTAATGCATTATTTTTATTCATTTCAACTAATAAATTTTTTTATTGAACATTATGAATATTAAAAAATACCAAACATTATGTAAAAGTTATTATTGTTCAGTATTTTATTTGCCCCTCTTTGAAAATATTACGGGGACGCAGTACCCCTGTTTTGACAAAATTAAGAAAACAAAACGTTTTTCGTCCAAACTAATCTGTATGCATGCGTCTATTTTTCATATTGCTATCCTATGAATTTTCAAAACTTTACATTGAAAAATACAAAAATTGTAGTTAATTTCATGTGTAAAAGCATTAAGGTCTCTGTGGTTAATGGAAACTTCAAAGTCCTTTTACTCAGAACCACTTTTTTATTGTTTATCTATTAGATCAAATCTCTTGAAACTTTTTCTGACTATTGTTGGAAGTACGTGTAACAAAAGATGACATGGGTTTTTGGATATCCATGGTAGATATTTAAAAAAAATTACTGTATTGTGAATGGGGCATTTTTAGGGAAAGAAAATTGATTCAAGGAAAAAAATCATTTTCAGAGTACCTACTCAAAGTGGTACAAACCTTAAACCAATACCAAAATTTGTTGTACATAGTTCGATGTATTTAAAAACCAAAATTTATGAGTGTAGGTCAATTATTGTATAGGAGGAGTAGCATTTAAAAATACCTCTTGAATTTTAAGCTTTAAAAAAAAACGCATAAAATTTTAACTTTAAGGCATTTTTAGTTTGGAATATATTTTACATAAAGCAAATACATATAGTAATAGAAAAAAAAACTTTGTGGAAAAATACTTTAGATCAACCTAAAACTTATTTGTTAATAAACATTAAACTTACTTGTTTTAAATGTATGATAAAATAAAAGTACAATTTTTTTTGAAAAATATTGATTTCAGAATTTTTTAGTTTAGCTGTTTTAACAGTTTAGACAAGTTGTCTACACTTTAAATTTTAAACGCTAAAGTAATTATGTAATGAGTTTTCTTAAAGTTAGCACAAAGATTGTTAGGTGCGATCTTAGCTTTCCGTGCTGACGTCCATAGGAACGCTGTTAGAGCTGAGACCGTACATGGCGGGCCGTAACTCAAATATTTTTAAATACGTATATTTTTTTTCTGCCGGAATATGTTGTTGGGAGTTAAACTCTACCAGAAAAGCCCGGCGTTGTGCTGCATGAAGCATTTTCTTGATAGTAATTTCTGTATCTTTTATTTCTGTATCTTTTATTTATATATTTTTTATTCTTGAGTTGTACACAAGTATGAATGTTTATTACTTATTTAAAGTTTTTTTTTGAAGCTTTGACGTAAAAATTAAGTTCACTATTTTTTGAACACATTAAACTTTTATTAATAATAATAGTCACCATGAGTCCTTAAAAATGTAGCCTTTGTCTTTGTGTTTAAGTATTAAAATATTTTTGAAATATAATGTAGAATATCCTATAGAACTAAATTTTATTTTAGCGGTGGTAGTTTACATTTAATTTCACTAATTTGTACTAACGAATTCCTGATATGGCATTTATATCGAACTTTATCAGTTAATGATAATTAATAACTAATTAAGTGTTTTAATTTTTAATCCATAAAACTAATAAATTCAAGAGAAAGTAAAAATAAGTTCCATTATAATTGGTCTTCCAAATCAATAGTTCGATCAAAATATCTTTTGAATTTCGTTTCAATTACGAAGTTCAACTAAGTAACCGTAATTCCCATCTAATGGCCTATAAACCTAGTTGCCGATATGACAAATTAGTTTGCTCTGAACTTCACTTTTTTCAAAAATTATTCCATTAAAAAACATTCCTCAACTTTCCCATGCTTCATTGAGGAATATTTGAAAGGAAAGCAGTACTCGAAGCAAACGATATTCCCCGATTAATCGATATCGGAATATCTGGTAATAAATTTCCGGACTCGAATGTGTGAAATAATTAAGGGAATCGAAGTTTGTCTGGTTAATTAAAATGGAGACCGAGGTGATAAGTGATTTCGAGGGTGAAAGTAATCAATCGAAGAGAGGGTTTAATGTATGTTGGAGATCTTGATTCATTTTTGTTCAAAGTCAATCTTCTTTGAGGATTTAATTCAAATCTATCTCTCGAATCAACGCCTAGACTTGGAATCTAAAATAACTTTTGGCTGCAAATTTAAATCAGACAATTCTGTCGAATATTTTAAAGCGCGAATGATTATTTGATGAGGAGATATTAATGTTTATTTTTCACGAGAAAGTTTTATTTATGAAACAAACATTGAATAAACTGGAATTCCTTTGAAGTTTTAATTGTGTGGAGAGTGTGAATGTATTCATTTACTTTCTTTTTTTATGTTTGTCTGGCTGTTTGATCTCAGTGTTTTGACTTGATGAAAACTTTTCTTTGTTGAAAATAGGTTTTGTTTCTATTTCTGAGAAATGTGGAATATTTAGAAGTTTGTATTCCTCTTTCCAATGTACTGTAAACAATCTATTTTCTTTAAACTTTTAATGAAAGTTATTCTGTTAAAAAATTATTTTCTAACATTTTTAAATGCGACTGGATAATACTTCTCAGCTTCCTCATATGATTTATTTATCTTTGGTGAAACTGAAACTATCATTGTTGTGTTGATACTGCTAATCTCTGATGAATATGTTTAAAAACAAACATGATCTTGCACACCTGCACCTGGGAAGGAAGGACAGATAAGAACAGGGGAACTCGTTTCCTTCCTTGCCCCTCCTCCTGAAGAGTGACCTCCTGGAATGTATGCTAGGAATGTAATGGAATGTAGGCTAGTTCCTAGAACTTGGGGGTTGTAAGATAACAAAATTTATAACCTGCTCTTGATCATTTTCTGAAAGCAAAAATTGATCCATTTTATCTCTTATATCGATGGAACTTTCTATATCGTATATAAAACATACGTGTTTGAACTTTGATTTTTATTAATTTATGAAAGTTAAGCCAAATAAAAACCAAATACAGGTGTTTTTATTGGCGTATTTAGATCTTTGCAACACGATATTTTTTTAGAGTTAAAGTTAACTGATTTTAACATTAAATTATTCAAAAATGTCTACAGCCCTAAATTTAAAAAGACAAAAATTGAATATGAAGAATTTGTAACTTGGTAAGTAATTTGGCAATTTTCATCGATTTTATTTCTTAAAATTAAAAACGAATACCATATAAATATAAATCAAGTTCCAAAGTCGGTGAAAAATGAATTTAAAAAGAGAATGAAGATTTATGAATATTTTAGAAATTGTCAGTATTATCATTAATTTATATTGATGAATAAATATATTTTGTCGGTTTTTTTTCTCTTTTGATTTATTTGACCTCAGTATTGTATATTTTCAGTATATAAATTTGATTTATTTTCATAACTGACAAACAACCGGGTCCCCGAACTCGTGTGCAATGGAGAGATTCATGTAAAATTTTTTCTCGTCTGTAAAAATTATATTTTTGAACGTTTTATTTAAATTTTGAATGTGTTAAATCTTGAATTGTACATTGTACGGAGGCTCGTTTGTGAGACTTCATTTCACGTTATTAACTGAAACGTAAATTCTCCAACTATATTCTACTCAGGGAACAAACATGTTCGTTTTCGTAAACATTGTGAAATGTTGTTTTAAGCAAACAAGTCCTGTGCAAACAAGTCCTGTCGTTTCCTGTCCACGTTCCCTGTTTCAACGATTTTACCCAGAATTCCTTTCTCAGCACTGGGAAAGGCAGAGAATGTAACAATCCGCCGGAAAAAATAGTACAAGGTTGTATTGCAATTTAAGGTAAAGAATATACACACATTTGTAAAAATGTGTCGTTACATTATAGTTTATTGGGATTTTTATCTTATAACCTAATTTAATCATACATTAAAAATCTTTAAATCCAAGTGAATGAATACAGTCCGTAGGGTAGAGCCGGGTAGAACGGGCAACTCGCTCCCACTGATTGGCCAGAAACCGGTTTCCTGGCTGTAATTCGGTCACCGTAGCCTTTTCTCCACTGCCAAATTTAGTTAAGGTGAGGGTGAGACAGAGTTTTTTTTATAGTTTAAGTATTTGTGCACGTGCAGTACAGTAGTTCAGTGTGGTGTGTTGTTTAAGTTTAAGCAAGTGTGGAAGCAAGATTTAAGCAAGTGTGGAAGAACCGTGAAAGAAACTTTATTTTAAGTTTTTATTTAGGTAAGTTAGAGTTTATATATTTCATTATAGTTAATTTGTTTATATTCTTGTTTTATTTGCATTAATTGTTTAGTTTCTGTGTATTTTTGTAATATAAGGTATGGGGACACACACTTTCGTGTTTAAATTTTTTTTTCAATATTTTCTGCAAATAATTTAAGCGTTTTAGCCTTTTAAAATTTTGGCTTTAAACTTAATGACAGTCAAATTGTTTACAAAAGGACTCCTATTTGCTTCGATAATACTAGTTAGAAAACGTCTATTCATTTTACAAAAATTTTGAGCTGTCTAAAAAATGTTTCGCAAAATCCTTACCCATTAAAGTAATATTTATTTCTTTAAAACAATTAATATAGTGATAAAAAATAAAATAAAACCATTGATATTTATATAGTATAAGAAAAAAACTGGATTGGAAAATATAACTAAAATTTTAAAAATAAGCTTTTGATAAAAATTATCTAAACATTTTAGGAAGTTGATACCAGGTAAAAAATTATAGGATTGTAATTCTTGTTTGGTTTAATTATTTATTGAATCCAAATCCTTGCCTATCCGTTTTCATATAATCAAAGGGTCAATATGGTAGTAACACTTGTTTTTGAAATTGCAGGCAATTGTAAAAATTATAAATGTATATATTTAACTCCAAATCTTTCAAGTTTTAAAAAGGTAAATTGAATCGCGAGACTTATTAACCGAATAAACTCAAATCTAAAATGTGCCTGACTCCTGCTCTATTTACTTTTTTTTGTAAAAGTATCAATAAAATAAGTATAAATTAAGAGATTCGCGGAAGGGAAAAATAAAACACGACAAAAATGACGAAAAAGCACAGGAAGACATGTTTCTCAATGTGCAAGAAATGTTACAAGGGTACCCCTGAGTAAATCTTTTTTTCTAAGTGTTGTTATTTTATGTTTCTTAGGTATATTACCCAAAATTATCATTGTTTCTACAAATTCGTTATTTTTTTTATTTTACATACAAATTAAATGCAATTTTAACAGGCCCGTGCTGGGTACGTTCAGAGGGCGGTTGACAAAGGGTGAAAGGGCGCCGCCAAAATAATAATTAGTAAACCTAAAATCTTACTTTTCTGTTAAGATTGGCAACGTTTCACAAATTCCCTTCCTCAATGCAAAAAAAGTAAAGCAATAATGCTATTTGAGATACATAATATTCTTAGGTGCACGTAATATACAAATTTTATGTAACAATACGAGTTAAATTAAAAAGGGGGGTCTGGAGGCTCTCCCCCAGAAAAATTTTAGATTTTAATGTTAAAAGTAGTCATTTTGAGATATTTTGGGTTACAAATGAAGAGGACCACTCCTGATAAGCCACCAAATTTCTATGAAAAAAAAAACTACAGTTAATAAATATACATCAAAATTTTGGGAGGGGGTTTGGGGGTCCTCCCCAAGAAATTTTTTAAAATTTCACACTTAAAAGAAATCTTTAACTCATTCTGAAACCCTTTGGGTTACCCCCCCCCTAAAAAAAGACGCTCCTTGTATGTAACATAATTTTCCAAGAAAAAGAAAATACAGTTAATTAAATATACATACATCAGTTTTGGATAGGGGCTTGGGGGTTCACCCATAGCCTTCTAGAACGAGACAGGCCTGGCCACTTGCGCATCTCCGGAGCGATGAGTCATCCTAGCCGTCGATTGATTCTCAAGGTCTGAGCTGTGTGCGTACGCGGGAACTTGGAGCAGCGCCTTTGTCTCTGCTTTACTGAACTTTACTTCACTTGAACTTTACTGAACTTACTCTGCTTTACTCTGCTTTCTTTTGTCTCTGCTTTTTTGTTTTACTGAATCAAGACAATTTTTTGACATTTAAAAATATAGTTTGATTTAAAAAAATATTGAGGTTAACATCTTTTACAGATCACGTGAAAGCTTTTAACTTATTTATTAATACACATAGTAAGACAAATATGTTTTTCTAAAATAAAAGTTTGTGGGGTATTATCTTGCCTCCCAAAAATAAAATTTTTTTAATAGATATTAATAATTTAATTAAATGTTATGCTTATAACTTATTGGATCAGTTATTTGCGTTTCATGTTTTTACCTTTTAAAAGTTTATAAATAAGTACACTTTATTGACTGAAAATGGAAATCCTATTTATTCATTTCAAATATTAGATTATTCATATATAAAGGAAAAAGGAAATAAACCTCAAGATATATTATAGTACCAGAAAGAGAGAGAGCGGCTGATTTTGAATACTCACTTGATATTTAAATCCTACTTAAAGTTACAAGGCGGGGGTTAATATGGTTAATATTTATCTGTGTAAGGATTAAAAATATTAAGATAGGACATGATCTATTAGTTGTTAAAATAAAGACAGGATTTTTGTTATTATAAAACAGAAATATTTTATTTAAAACGTCGCCCGGTTCAGCTAGCTTCGAATCTCAACTAAACAGCAAATTTTCGAATGTTAATATTGGTTTGAATGACTCAAAAACGAATACAATCTAACCAAAAATGTTGATTTTATAATGCAAGTAGTAATTTAACTGAAATTATGCCGAATCTAATCTAATAAAGCTTGTGAAAGTCGATCGTACTCGGAACAAGGTTTTTTTAAAAATCCCATCTATCAAAATATTTCCCCGATAATGTAAACATTTTCACTCAGAATCATTAGTATTGGTTTCCTACATCACACACAGGTCTTTTTTTCTTTTTCCGATCATTTGTTTATGATTTATAGCGATTTTTCCCCTCCAAAATCGACGCGTCAATGGAAACTCAATGGTAGCGTTCGTCGGAAAGGATGACTCATCATTCTTCTGTCCCGGCCTTCTCGCTCTCGAAGGCTATGGTTCACCCCAGAAATGTTTTAAAATTTGAACCATAAAAGAAAATTTTTGGCTCCTCCAGCTCCGCTCCAGATGATAAGTTTTCAGTTAGTTCAGAAATTTTTCAAAAATTCATGAAAACAGTGAACCTCGGGCTAATCGTAAATCCTTCAAGTAATGTCTCACCACCCAAATGAAATAACCCATACCTTTTCAACCTAACCACTATTGTGTGTGACCCCACTTAAAAGAGTAATATTTTGGTAAAATACCTAGAAATATGAGGCATGAGGGGTTGGAGTGGTCGATTTTCCAAATGAAAGGATGTACAATCAGCATGTCTCCATCCCCTCGGAGAACAGGAAATGAGCCCCTGGCTAGCTGTCAACCCATGTCCAAACAATCAAATGATTGATCACTAAATTTCTTTCTTGTATTCCGCGTCTAGTTAGTAACCTGGAGACCACTGATATCTTAAAATAACATTCCAGACTCTACAGATAACAAATTTTCACGTGTACTGTACATGAATGCTCTTTTGGTAGTACTAACTAGGGTAGGGGAACAACAGTATATGAAATTATAGAAGCAGTTTTACATTTTGCTTTTGAATTAGCTTACAATCAAAGAAATGATTAACATAGTTTAAAATTTAAATAAAACATTTGGTAAAAAATTAATTTGTTATTTTCAAATGAAGATTTTGAAGAAATATTTTTGGTGCTTGGGGTTAAAAATTTCAGGCGGATTTTGCCGCCCCTTGAAAATGGCGCCTGAGGCGGTCGCCTCTCTGCTGCATAGCACCGCACGGCCCTGTCCATGACTCTGTTATTAGTAGTAATAGCAATAATATAAAAATTATACGCAATTCGTCAATGCAAAAAATATATAATTTAGTAGTATATATTTTATTAGGTTAACGTACATCAATTTTTCTGGCATGAAAAAATTATTTTTACAATATAACATCTTTTTAATTTTATGAGATTTTTATATTCTGTTACAATATTAAATGTAAAATATTTTATGAAAGCTTGATAAAGACACCAAAATAGATTTAACTTCGAATATTTAGAACCAATTTAGCAACTGGTCAAGAGCATAAAAAGCTGTAGTTTTAAAAAATTTAGTTATTGAAAAACTTATTAAAGATTTTAAAATTATTTTCTCGTAAATAAAGTGAAAACTAAAGGTTGAGTATAAAAAAGAGGAATTAACAAAAACTTTAGACCCCCCAACTGCTCAGCAGCCCGTTTTTGCCCTCTTTCCCTTATCTCTACTGTCCACGCCCATTCAACAACCCTCTCCACACCATCCACACCTGTATGCTTCCCTCCAGAACCGTTATCAGTGAATCAACAATATAATGTTTGCACAGATGTTCTCCTTGTGAAAATAGTGGAAATGAGGTACTATTTTTGTTCCGAACTCGGTCCCTCCCCCAGGTTGCGTCGCTGAATAATGAACATTCTGATATGAACTTTGAGAAATCTTGAAGGGAATTCCAAGTTTTCATAATTTTCTACAAAAGAATACACGATCTAAAAAAAGCTGGTCTAAAAAAGCACAGCTGCCCCCCCCCCCGTGGCTGCGCCTCTGTAAATAAGAACGCCCTAAAAAAATTAACGCCCCGCCCTTGCAATTTTAACGTGTTTCATTACAGGCCCAAGAAAAAATCAGTGCTGTACCCTTGCATTTTCTGGTACGTGCATGAAGAAAGACGTCTATAGTCTGTTCATTTAGAATTGGCACCTGAAACAGGATCAATAATGCTTCATAACGGTCATCACACAACTTCAGTGACCGATTTTTTTACAGTATTTTAACTACTTCTGTTTCGGCTGCCTTGTCATCGCAGAAGAAAATGCTTTCGATGATAATTACAATAGTAACTGCTTATAATACATTTCGTCTCAGGCGCCAGTTCTAAATGAATAGACTTTAAAAAACACCGCCCCGCCCTCGCAAATTCGAAATATTAAACAAAGAGCAAGAGCGGCATGAAAAATCACCGCAGTAAATTTAAAGTGGAGTTTTTAAAATTTCGCGCTAACTTGCATAAAAAAGGGCGCCCTAAAAACACTTAAGGATCCCCTAGTGAAAAAAAAACACTACTTGACTTAACACTTTCACTGCTGTTTTGATTAAGGGCGCCCATTAGACAGTTTGAATAAGGGCGCCGTACTGAAAATACCATGCCCTAGCAATTTCAACGTGTTTAACTAAGGGCTTCGGTGCCTTGAAAATTAACCACCTTGCCTTGTTAATGTATGATTAATCTTTAAGTAAAGGTGCCCTAAACATTCATAACGAAATTTGATGTTAAGGTAAAATGGGGGAGGGAGGGAGTTAAAAAACTTCTTGACGCCCTCATGCTTCAGACCTGATGAAGTAAAACTGAATTGCAAAATTACTAAGTTATAGTTTCATAAAAGTAAGGAACCCAGAGAAAACATTGAGAAGCACGAGTATTAACAAAATATGTAAAAAATTGTCTCTTCAAAAGGGCGCCTGAGCAAACCAGTACGGGCCTGAATTTTAACTATCGAGTCATTGATAATAAGAACTTTATAAAAGTATACATTTGTAAGGCACTTTAACCTTCCGTCTGACTTTCGTTACTACCAGGCGGACGAAGAAATTTTTCATGCACTTTTGTTTTAAGAAAAGGGGATAAATAATTACATAGCAATAAATACATAATTAGGAAAAATAAATCCTTTGGAATAGTTTTATTGAATCAAAATCAGTGCAAGGAGATAGATTCTGTATTATAGTCTTGGTGTAAAACATCTTCATGAAGATCAGCACTTGGCGTTTAAACCTTTCAACCATAGGCGCCGACTTTTATAAAATATTGGGGGGGGCAGTACTAGACAAAAAAAAGACATAAATTAAGGAACCACAACCATGAAGTTTACGTGCCACAATTTAAAATAACCTAAAAAATCAATTCCATTACATGTCCCTTTCTATATCGCCAAGGTGTAATATTTAGAGGTGCATTTAATGTAAAAGTTTTGTGTGACAGTGTGAGCCCGAAATAAGAAGGGGGTCTGGGGGATCTCCCCGAGAAAAATTTTAGAAATTTCTAATTTGTTAAAAGTAGCATTTCAGCTCATTTTGAGATATCTTGGGTTATTAATGAAGAGGGTCACTCCTAACAAGCCACCCAATTTATATGAAATGAAAAAAAACTATAGTTAATAAATATATCAGGGTTGTTACGTTTAAAACACTTTGTTTAAAACACTTGTTTTAAACATGTTTAAAACAAAGCAAAAAAAAAAAAAACATTGTTTAAAACACATGTACTTTTTTAGCAATTTTTTTTCTATGAACAGATGGCATTAGTATATAAAACTTAATATTTAATTCCAACTGTTTTATTTGATTTTTTTCTAAAAGGTTATTTAATAAAAAATACAAATAAACTTGTTTAAAAAATCCTATTTTTTATAATTGACCTGTTCTTTGTTTGATTTTAATATTTTAAACGATCAATGCTGCTAATGTCGTCAAAATACGCAATGAACTGAAAAGTACTGAAAGGAATATGAATATAATAGGTAACTTATGAATGTTCAGCTCGTATCTTAAACCTTTTAGCAAAATATATCAAAATTCTAATGTTAAAGCTGAAGTTGTTGGCATAGTAACATATTTCGAAAACAATCATTTTGCTTCAGCCAAGCTTCAAGAAAAAGGTGCTAAAAAGCTCAAGATGCCGTTAGGATGCTTTGTTAATCCATTTTCAATTTTAAAAACTTAATTTAATTTTTTTTTAAATCATTGGGTTCTGTTAGAATTTCTGTGTCGAGGATAAAAAAAAAACAAATAAAACGTTTTAAACAAAAAAAACATGTTTAAAACAAAAAAAAAACACGTTTTTTGTTTTTTTTTAGAAAAAAACATGTTTTTTTCCAACCCTGAAATATATATCCAAATTTTGGAGGTTCTCCCCAAGAAAATCTTCAAAATTTGACCCTTAAAAGAAATTTTTAACTCATTTTGAGACCTTTTGGGTTGCTCTTCCCCAAAAAACTGCTCTTGAAGGGTATTCTTCGAAATTTTTAAGGGGATTCCAAACAAGAAAATATCCAAACACCAAACATCACAAAATATTGGGAGGGCTGTCTCCCTTCTCTACCAACATTGGGAGGGGGGCTCAAGCCCCCTCCAACCCTATAGAGTCGGCGCCTATGCTTTCAACCACCTAAAACCTTAAAAAAATTGTCCTTTAAAAAGTTAAACAGTTTTAACTGTAGACCTCATTATGTTTAGTATAGAAACCTAAAACTTAAAATAAATATATTCTCTTCTAAACATTATATTTTGCTGGCAGACTTTGATTTTCTGAAGAGTGGTTCTGCGGCTAGAGCACCCTGAAAAACAGCGACTTTTTGGCCTTTCCGCAAAAAAATGAAAAGCGCGCGCTTCTACTAACTTCTCCTAATAAAAGGAAAACTATTCACGTTACCAACAAAACTTTTATACCACGTGAAAGAGCATTTAATTGTCTATAAATAACGTGACTTACATTAATATTTTTTGAAAAGGAGGGAGGGAGCGAAGCCAAGATCGAAAAGAGAACTTTCGCACCTTACAGCCAAAACGAACTTATGCAGTTGTTAATCTCCAATCTGCGCTTTACCTCCGGTATATTACCAATAAAATAGGTTGGTTTGGATGAATTGATGACTAAGCAAAGCATGTTTAAAAAAGTAATTATTTAAATTTATTTACGAAATATTAGGTGTTTTAGGCGGAAATTCGAATTACACTTTAACATTTTTAGACTAAGTATTTAAACTAAATTTCGAGCCAACTAACAATCGAGTTTGATAGACATCCCAATATTCACTCGTTAGGTGATCGTAAAATCTGATGTGCTGATAAAAGCTTGCAACTCGTATTTTTTTTTGCTAAAGTGATGATAAAACTTTATATTCTGCTTTATGTAAAATCTTCACATGTCTTTAGTAGGTTATAAAAATCATATTTCAGTTCCATTATGTTATTATCATCTAATTATTTTTTTATATATTTATAGGTCGGGATCTTTCGATATGGAAATAAACATCAATGCATTCGATTTTTGCCAAAATCTACTCTCGTACACCTACAACTCGTATTTCCGGAAGCGGGAGAACTTGCAACTCCCCTCCACCCTTAATCGAATCGGCGAAATCGTCCTTCACATCTCCTATCTCCACAACGGCACCTTCAAACGAATCTTGATGCAGAACTTCCAACACACCTGCAAGTCCGAAGTGGAGTTCCTTCGCTGCGTAGTCGCCCATTCTTCCAAGATCGTCAACAGTCCTTGCCAGTCCTTCCTTGCCTCCGCTGCGCTCCTGATGGTACACATGGAACTCGGCTTCGATAAGAAGTGCTACAGGTTCTTGCAGACGTCTTCCTTGTGCCTCTATATCATCCTCAACAGGCTGATGTCATCGAAAGGGTACCACAGCTTTCCTCAGTTTTACACAGATTTGGTAGAAAACAGTGGACGGACATATGCTTTGGTTGTTAGGTCGAGAGCCTTCGCAGAATCCAATGTTGAAGTGCATGCCCCAGAGCCGATTCGGATGCTTCAGAGGACTCTGATTGAGAGGATGTACTTTAAAGAGTGCAGAGAGGACATGGAACACCAGTTGTACAGAACGGTGCCGAGGGCTGGACATCTTCAGGAAACTGAGATCGAAACGGTGGTGAATGGGGACTTTTCTCATACTACCGAGGACGGAGGGAGTGAAGAAACTTGCACTGTGTGCAACACTAAGTGTAGTCTTAACTATGAAAGGTACCTTCTTCATCAACAGATGCAGTCTATGTAGTGGCAGCTTTGAGTGGCATTTATTTACAAATTATTCAAAACAGTCAATGCGTCGATAGTTGCGTGGTGCAATTCTTTTGAGGAAATAGTATCTTGGCACAAAAGAGAACAAGAAAATTGCTAGAAAGAAACAGAAGATTGTCGAACAAGCATAATACTAAAAACATTCATTATTAAAAAAACGTAGTGCTTAAATTATATAAGGATTGCATTCATACTGTTATTATATTCGTACAATAAAGCTTTTAAATTGTACTGTTTGTTTCCTGTTTTGATTTATAAAAGCTTTACCTTATTTCCATATATGATTAATCTATGTAAGAGCAGTTTTTAGTAAGAAATTTGAAAATAGTATTCGAAAAAGTCATCCTTAAATAATAATTAGTAAAACAATTTTCTAAATGTTTCAATTGTAAGCAAATTAGTAGCTCAATGGGTTCTGCATCACCATAGCAGCATTGTTTAAGGAAGGCTTAAACAAATACTACGTTCACACATGAAAAGTTAATCTAGATTAACTTAAGAGAGAACTTAATCTAGTTTAACTTAAACTAGCTTATTTTTACCCGTTCACACTTGTTAATCCAGTTTCTATTCACTAAACTAGATTAAATCAGACAGTTCGTCCAGGTGGCGCTACGAGTAAGAAAATGGCTGCCGTCCAAGAGTTCGTCTCTAAAGTCTACCACTCAAACTTTTTTTACTTTGCACTTATACTTGCAGAATAGCTATTTTTCTTCTTGGGTTGTCCAATTTCTTTATCCCTTTCGAAAATATATTTAATTTACAAGCGGCTGTGCTGATGTAATATCAAATAAAAAAAATGTAACTATAACTTAAACTCTTAACTATCTCTGAGCTAGTTTAAAACTAAGACAGTTCGTTCAAAGAAATTAATTTTTTCGGATGGACCAATTCTTCCTTTTTAACAACCATTTTGTTCGTATCCTCTTAACTTTCCTCGGCTTGGAAAGTGGTTTTACGGCGGTCGGATGATGTTCGTTGACACATGCGTGAATGAAGTTCCATAGCGGCCGCTAGAGAGCGACACTGTCAAACCTACTTAAGCTAGTTCGGGAAACTAGATTAAAGTTAATCCAGTTTCTTTTCGCTAATCTAGATTAAAAAATCAAATCCAGTTCGTTCACACATGCTCGACTTAAGCTAGATTAACTTTTCATGTGTGAACGGGGTATTATGAGGGAAAATTGGATGTAATTTTGTAGACAAAAAGTTTTGTTTTCAAGCATATTCATCTGGGATTAGTAGCATTAATGGTCTTTCAAGGTGATATTTATTGTTAATGTGAGACGTGTAAAAATTATCTTGATTGGATTTACTTCTGAAAACATTTCATTATACTAGAAAATAACTTCACAAATGTTTTCTTTTTCAAAGAAATTTAAATATTCAAATATTATACACATTTGTAACTGAACAATAACTTTTATCACGTAAGGCCTTGAACCATAGACCTTTCTCAGAGCTCTCAGGTAATTCATAGAGCCACTGGTTTTCGTTTGTTCCGTGGCACAAAGGAAAAGCAGAACAGAGGGTCCAAAACTCTTATTTTAAATATCGTTTTATGATAGAAGGCAGCACTGCAAATCTCAATAATAGCTGTGATTGATAGATGGTGTTGTATGTGG
This sequence comes from Tetragnatha montana, assembly GCA_963680715.1. Taxonomy (NCBI): domain Eukaryota; kingdom Metazoa; phylum Arthropoda; class Arachnida; order Araneae; family Tetragnathidae; genus Tetragnatha; species Tetragnatha montana. The sequence continues at coordinate 21,691,519 of OY796681.1, forward strand.
TTACCAGGTGTGATTGGATGTGACGTGTTCATACAATCTGTCCTTTCGAAAGGGCTATTAGAAGACCAAACTTTATTTTATCCGCCTCTTGTGATGTGATGAAATGAAAGAAGGTGAGTTTGTGAGTTGCATGAGTATTAATTAGTATTGGATGCGATCTCAGCGCCACCAGAGCCCTGTCACAAGGCATACCCAATGTTTTTTTTTATTTTCATTATCGCCTTGGTCCCTTTGTTTTCGTACTCTCTAAACTTGGTTGGTATGGGATTTTTTACATACATCTTCCGCCTTTGTGTGCTTGATCTCAAGGATTCGCTTATAAATCTTCATCAAGTAAGACGGATACAAATTACACCCTTTACTAGGCCGAGAATCGAACTCAGCACCACGTAGAACATTGCGCAGAATGCTAGCGTAGTTGACTCTAAACTTTTTGTTAAGTTTTCCTTGAAATGAAGAATATCTATAAAAAGGGTCTGATAATCAATAAATATTCTTGAAGTTAACCGGAAAAGAGCTAGTTGTGTGTTGACGAACGACTCACGTAAGTGCACTTTAAAATCAAGTCTATTGAACTTGACTAAATTTTAGTACAGCAGCGTATTTTACTAAAATATTTTAAACTATATACTGACTTTTGTTCATTAATTCAATAAAACTATTTGCCTGATGTTTCTAATTCTAGTAGAAATAAACCTATGAATACCATGATTATTACTGTGGTTTTTAATTGTTAGGTTTTTTTTATATGTATTCCAAAATGCGAGAGAATCTTTAATGTTACACTTTAACATTTTTTCTAGACTTACGTTAGTATTTAAACTAAATTTTTCTATTAATTATTAGGTGATCATGAAATCTGATGTGCTTATAAAATCTTGCAACTCAGTTATTTTTTGCAAAAGTGATAATAGAACTTTTATTCTACTTTATGGAAAATCTTTACATGTCTTTAGTAGGTAATAAAAAACCTCTTTCAGTACCATGATGTCATTATACCATCTAATCTTGTTCTTCTACATCTTATGTAGTCTTTTATATATTTATAGGTCTGGATCTTTCGATATGGAAATAAACGACGATGCACTCGATTTTTGCCAAAATCTGCTCTCGTACACCTACAACGCCAATTTCCGGAAACAGGAGAGCTTGCAACTCCACTCCGCCTACGATCGAATCGGCGAAATCGTCCTTCACATCTCCTACGTGCACAACGCCACCTTCAAACGAATCTTGATGCAGAACTTCCAACACACCTGCAAGTCCGAAGTGGAATTCCTTCGCTGCCTAGTCGGACATTCTTCCAAGATCGTCAGAAGTCCTTGCCAGGCCTTCCTTGCCTCCGCTGCGCTCCTGATGGTACACATGAACCTCAGCTTCGATAAGAAGTGCTACAGGTTCTTGCAGACGTCTTCCTTGTGCCTCTATATCATCCTCAACAGGCTGATGTCGTCGAAAGGGTACCGCAGCTTTTCTCAGTTTTACATAGATTTGGTAGAAAACAGCGGAAGGGCATTATGCTGTGGTGGTTAGGTCTAGAGCCTTGGCAGACTCCAATGTTGAAGTGCATGCCCCAGAGCCGATTCGGATGCTTCAGAGGACTCTGATTGAGAGGATGTACTTGAGACAGTGCAGAGAGGACATGGATCACCAGTTGTACAGAACGGTGCCGAGTTCTGGACATCTTCAGGAAACTGAAATCGAAACGGTGGTGAATGGGGACTTTTCTCATACTACCGAAGACGGAGGGAGTGAAGAAACTTGCACTGTGTGCAACACCAAGTGTAGTCTTAACTATGAAATGTACCTTCTTGATCATCAGATGCAGTCTATGTAGTAGTAGCAGCAGCTTAGAATGGTATTTATAAGTTATTCAATACAGTCAATGTGTCGATAGTTGCGTGGTGCAATTCTTTTGAGGAAATAGTATCTTGGCACAAAAGAGAACAAGAAAATTGCTATTAAGAAACAGAAGATGTCCAACAAGCATAATACTAAAAACATTCATTATTAAAAAAATGTAGTGCTTAAATTATCTAAGGATTGCATTTATACTGTATTGCAAATGTAGCAAACCGAGTACTATATATTTTGAACATTGCAAATTTTTGAAACATTTATTCTCAAAATAAAGCTTTAAAATTGTACTGTCTGTTTCCTGTTTTGATTTATGAAAGCTTTACCTTATTTCAGTATATGATTTATTTATGTAAGAGCAGTTTTTAGTTAGGAATTTGAAAATAGTATTCGAAAAAGTCATCCTTAAATAACATTTAATAAAACAATTTTTTTTAAATGTTTCAATCGTAAGCAAATAATTAGTAGCTCATGGGGGTTCTGTATCACCGTAGCAGTATCCCTTAAACAATGGTTTTGCATGTTAGGAAATTAGTTAGAAGTAGGTATTACATTTTGCAAAGAGGGCTTATTACTACAAACGAGCAAAATACATATTTCAGCAACAATCGTTTTTAAATATCAAAATTTCATTGAGTCTTGCTAGGCACAGAATAACCGACTCAAAGCTAACAAACCATCCAAAATTCTATTGTTAAGAATAAAGTAAAAAGGATTTTAAATCGGCTCTAAACAAAGCAGAAAATCAGCCCCCTGCAAGCGTCCATCTTTGTTTCTCTTTCAAAATTGATGACTACACAATGCAATCGGAAAAAGAGGAGCCGTGCAGGATTTAACCCCACAACTCCGATAATCCCAGAGATCCAGTCCTGCGGTTGATGGAATAAATCTCGGGAACGCAACCGGAAGATAGCGAATCCCGGATTTATCCGAAAAGGGGGTGGGATCCAGTTCCTTCCGCAAGGGCCGAAAAAACCCTCACTTCCTCCCTATCTTCTCACGGGGTGTAGTGAAGTCAGTTTAAAAAGTTTTAAGAAGATTGCTTTGCTTCTTTGTTGGTTTTTTTTTTCAGCACGGCATATTTTCTTCGTGTTTCCATGCGCGAGTGCCCGCGTTATTTGGATACGCGTGAGAAAAGAGTTTCGTGTTTACACTTTGGAGTGCGTTTTTTTTTTTTTTTTTTTGCATTTCTATGGAAATGCAAACGGGTTTGGACGGATGGATTGGTGTTTTGTTATCGAGGCGGATGCGCTGGGATTGCCCGCTTGCATTTTATTTTTTATTCAGTCGTAGAAGAATAATTTGCGCGTTCCCCTTTTGTGAAATGGTGTTTTTGCGATTGGATAGTGTAGAGTAGATTGTAAATATCTTGTTGCATACTGGGGTTTTGAATTGCATTGCTATGGATTCGTATTTTATGCGTTCTGATCGTTTTTCAATCTCACGGTATAAAGGAGTGGGGAAAATATCATCCCTTTGTATCAATATTTCATAAAGTTTTATTCTTTTGCAGATACCATATAAAATTATTTATTAAAATTATTATTTATTTATTAAAACGACCAAAGTGAATCAGATGAGAAATTTTTTGTATGGTGTTTAAGTAATGCGAATTTATAATACTGTACATACGTACTATTTTATCAGGCTTTTTCATTATACGATTTATTCCTAAACTTCAAAGGTGCTCTATGTTTAATATTATTAATCTAATGATTTAAAACATACATACATCTAAAGGTATTGTAATAATAAAATTTTGAATAAAATCTTAATATTTTAATTGATTTCTTGCGTGATACAGCCCAACAGTCTAAAAAGGACCCCGAATAAAGAAGTCTGCTCTAATTGTATGTTAAGATATAACCAGGAAAACATTCTCACAAGAGTCTAAGCCTTCGTAGCTAATCAGAGCTGACTCTGTCTTTTGTGATACTTTCTTTTAAAATACAAAATCACTGCAATCCTTGTGTAAGGTATTCATATGGATATACGCTCGATAGCATATGCAGATTGATGGCATCATCTAATCACCCTTGATGGTTATGGATAGTATACCTTAAGATTTTATCAGAAATACAAGTAATTGGAAACTAATTCACAAAATTTACAATAAATTTAAGAACTCTTTATTTATACAAAAAAACGAATACAGTTTCAAAAACTAAACACCAAAAATTACTTTTGATCAGCTTAAAACTATGCCGCAACTTCGTGCCAAAACTATTGCCTTTTTAAGTAAAAACAATTGTTTGTTTAGCTCATAAGCTACTTTTCAATGAAAAAAATTTCCATTCTTAAAACACATCTCCAAAGTCAAAAAACGCATTCACAGAAACAAAAGCACCTTTAAAAATCTCAGAAAACAAAACTGCAGTCCTCGTTAGAGGTACAGGAAAACATCTCGGAGGGCTTTGTTATCTGTTTATGCTCGGGTAATTCAATTAAAATAACGAGAAGAGCGTCTGAAACGTTTACGTAACATTTAAATACGTGCCTACTTCACATTAATTATCCGGTCCTCTGTCTTCTTGCTCGTTTCCTTTTCAAGATGCTTTCTTAGGCGCGACGTTTGTAATTTAATTTTTGGACCTGGGGGGAGCGGAACCCCTTTGGGGGCATTTGGCGAAGGAGAATCAAGATGGAGATTCACTGCTCCAGCTTCTCGAGAGGGGAGGAGCAGAGTTGATGTCCTCTTCGCTGTGCCCAGGTGTATCAAAAAATAAGTCGTTCCTTTTGAAGAATTGGATGAGGACTTTGATGGTGGAGTCCTTATCAAAACCATAAGATGTTTTGGTGGTTTTGAAGAAAATGGAGTTGCGATTGTTTAAGTGTTTTGGTTGGCTGGAGTGCACTTGTTGGTGTCGGAAGTGTCCCATTTTTACATTAGTTAAAGTTTGCAAATGAAAAAGAAGCAGCTAGATAATTTTGGTGGACATTATCGTCATTCGAAAACAGTGCGTTTGCACGTTCAGTGATTTTATAAACAGACTAATGTTTTCCTAAGTGGGAATTAAAATATAATTGTATTTAAGGCAGGAGACAATATAATAAGATCTAATCGGATCTAATTATTTTAACATTTTTCTGAAAATGGCTATTTACCTCACTCGAATGTTTGGATTAATGTTTATGAGACACTTTGTTTACAAATTTTAGATCAATGCATTGAAGTTTTTTAAGATGTTGGTGTTTTAAAAATATACTATTCTTGGTATTATCTAACATTTAAGCTTTTAAGCATCTATTTTGCTGATTAGAAAAAAATATTGTTTTGGTCGCATTAGAAGGACTGGTGCAATAAAAAACACATTACTTTAATCGAAGTCTTCTACAGGGTGTTTCAGAACTATTTGTAAACAATCCTAAAGTGGGTAGAAGGGGTAATATTTTCAATAGGAATGGAGGTAGCGGAGATGCACCGCAAAAGTGCTAGGACGTTCCAGGAAAACATTTCTATTCGATGGGATCTGTTTGAGCATCCATACTCAATCTTTATCGTAGTGACTTCTACCTAATCTTGTACCAAAGGAAAATTTCTGCCTTCTCATTGGAATGCCAGCAAACATATGGGAGAGCATAGGGGTATTCTTTGGTTGAACTCTTAACATTTTACCTCATAATATTTACCTCATAATAACTCATCCCATGGTGTGAAAAAAGTTTTTCAATTTTTATAAAAATTATGGTTGAAATAGCTGAAATACAGCTGTACCATGCTATGAACATTTTTTTCACTCAATTATGTTTTGCTTATTTAAACGGGCCTTGGGATAAGTAGGCTTGTCTAGGTCCCACTTACCCAACCATTGATTTCAGAGAGTTCTGGAAAGTATAAATTAGTTTACCTTAATAACTGAATTAAATTAAAGTTATGTGCCTATTTATTAAATCAACTTAACTACCATGCATGAATGCATTAACCATGGGTACTTTCATATACTATGGTAGAAACGATAATAATATTCAATAAACTACACTGAGAATCTCTGAAGTAATGTATCTTAACTTTAAAGCACCAAACGAAAACTCAAGGTTTATTTTAATTCAGATAACTACTTTAGACCCCTGTTTATTCTCAGTTAAACAACCCCTTCAAAAAGTCGGGGGAAAATTTAGCATTAGGAGAAATAAATAACCCGTAGTTTAGTCCCAACGCAATTTTCACCTGAAATTTCTGAGACATTCCGAAATCAGCCCATTTACATTACTCCAACAAGATCCGAGCCAATGCTGGAACCTATTAATCTCACTTCTAACAGGTTGTTTAGTGACTCGTGCATCCGAGAAGGAAAAACATGTAAAAGAGGAGTTGGGTGGATTTATGCTTTGGCTTTATGGTTGTTGATATTAGGAAAGGATTTCTACCATCTTTTCTTTTACTGGGATGCTTTTATCGTAGTACTAACGATGTTTTGGAATATTTGAAGTAGTTATTCAAAAATATGGAAGTTTTTCTTCTACATCTAAAATTTTTCTCCAATATGTGTCTGTTTTCTCGATTGGTACTGGATTAATACTAGTAGGCCTTAATTGTATCAAGAGTGATATTGGAATAGAGTTGCTACTTTTGGAACACTTGTAGTTTATTTGAAAAGATTACATTCTATAGTGGAAGTATATCTGGGAATACATTGCTTTGAATTTACTGTAACTATATATTGTAGTTGTGGCCGCGGTGGTGTAGTGGTCAGCGTGCCTGGCTACGAGCATTACCAACTAGGTTTGATGCCTTGCGGCTCCTGCTTTGGTAGCTGGTCATGGGTCAACTCTGCCCTTCATCCTCCCGGGGTCGATATAATGAGCACCGAGCTCGCTTGGTGAATCAACTGGGGATCCAGCGTCGGGCTAGCCACTCGGCCTGGACACAAGCTAAGTAATTAGCACCCCAGGCCCAAAGGCTAAGGAAACGGAGATGGGCACCGCCTGATGGGCCATTAGGCCCGGGGCAGAATTTGATTTTTTTGATATATTGTAGTTAATTTTAGGGAAGACATGATAAAGCATTAGCGCTTTGTTTTATCCGGCCTTTCTTAGAAGAAAATTTTTCCAAACTCTTTCCGTTGAAAGTTGAAGTGCGTTGTTAGGGGAAAATAATAATATTTTTAAGTACGATTTCGTCAATTTCCATACCACTCTTTGATACTTTAAAGATAGTAATTTTACTTCCACAATGATTAGATGGGTCAATCACACAAGAATATTATAGAAAATGTAATTATATTCTAATTAGTTGGATAACCTAACGTATATGAAATTAAATAAAATTAGATTATATAATAACTAATGACAAAAAATTTAAAACTTTGCTTTTTTTAACAGAAAAAGTACTAATCTTTAGACTTTAGACTGTAGTGCTTTAATTCAGAGCTAAAAAATAAAAAGTACCCACCTTTAGTGAATAAGCCTATTACAATGTCCTTTTTTGGGGGTGATGGTTGGGTACTTAAATTTCTTCTAAGTAGCAATTGTTTGTTGTACGTGATAAAAAAAGTTTCCTTCTACACAACGAGTTTTCCGATATCCCGAAGTGCTGTTTTTTTTTTTTGCACAGGAGTCCTTATTAAGCATTTTCCAATTAATTTTTTTTTAATTCATGCAAAGCCTTGGAAGCATTTTAAGTGTTTTTTTATAGATAAAATAAAAAATGCAAGATAAGCGATGTGAATTTCTTATGCGTTTAAGATACTTGTTTCTTTTAAAGTATCTTTTTATGTTAATTATTCGAAAAAGGGAAGTTTTTTCATGCTCATATCAAAAAGATATGACGAGTTATGCTCATTTGGAAGCGGGTGAATTCCATTGCTCCTGTAAAAAATGTAGATTGCATGGCCAAAAAAAAATACTGAAACTAAAAGTTGAAAGGGAAATTTTTGAAAAAAAAAATCTTTGGTTTTTACAAATAAAACTATTATTAAATAATAGAACCTCATTGTTATGTGCTTTTGAAAATGATAAAAATGAGTTCGAAATTATAAGCAAATAATAACACTTGCCTTAAAAAACGTTGCCTAGGTAATATAAGCACTTCCAGTGTATTCCACAAAATTGAAGAGGGATAATATTTCCTGTTCTTCAAACTATATAGGCGGAAATGTTTTTGGGCTTCGTTACGTTACGCAGTTGAACTCGTCTAGTGTAAACTTCAACGTAAGCCAAGTGTAAGAATTTACACTTTTTGTAAGGTATTTATTAAAAGAATAATGGGTCTCTATAATGAGCTAAATAGTGTGTATTATGCTTTGTTGCTCTTGGTTCTCAAATCGTAATTTTTGGAGTGCAGCGCCTGATTTTTTTTAATCGTTTCTTCCTGAGAAAATTAAATTGTAATTAGTGCTAAATTCTTTTTGGGCATTGTTGTAACAATGTAGGTTTTCTCTCTTTCTAAAAGCATTTGCATTTTTTCAGTGGTTATAAATGCACTCCATAATCACTTAAATTAGAAGAGTAACAGACGATTAATCTAAATTTGAAAATTAGTTGGAAAAATAGATTTCTAGGTCGTATCTTTTCGGTTCTCAGGACTTCTGAAGGATTAACGTTTTGCACTTTTCAACTGGTAACTAGAATTTCCACTAATGTAAATCCACTTTGTCCGCTTCCTTGAATCTTTCGAAACTTAATTTCGAGATAAGGGAGAGCGAGGGAGGTTGAAAAAAAAATGAATTAAAGAGAGATTGAGGGAGAAATAATAACCAAGAAAAGAATTAGAGGCAAAATAAATGAGGGGATAAGGAGAGAGAAAAATAGTGAAATGGAGAGAGTGATGAATAGGTAAATTACCGATAAGAATGTGTGAAAGAATGAGGAAAACCAACAAACTTCTAGGGAAATCTTTCAAGTTTAGTTTCAATTCAGTTGAATCCCAAAAAATAACAACTTTGCTAATTTTGGTACCTCATTGAAAAACACTTCTGAACAGGTGAAAGTTTGAAACCCTCTGATCCAAAATAAATCGCAACAACATCGGGAACAGGTTGTTCTTTCGAAAAGGACTCGCAGAAATGTTCTTCCGCCCCGGTACATTTTTCAAGCGACCATTCGTCATTGCCACACCCGAGCCCCAAACAATTTCTTCTTCCTCACCGTATCATTATTTCCGAAAAGCGCATGCTGAGCTCGCGCAAACCCTGTCAGGTGATGATGATTTACGAGGGCCACAATTTAACGCCTCGCCATTTTTGAGGGCTCAAAAAGAGGGGCGACACTCCGCTGTTTGCGCTCTCTGGCGAGTTGGACCGTGACGCGAGGGTTGTTAGGGGGTGGTTGTTTTTCAGTGGGTGCTGAGGTTCTGGAATCGATTCTTTTGAGTCGATTGAAGTGTCAGAGATTCGTGTTTTTGTTTATCGGAGGGAATCAATCACATTGACGGTTATTCCAAAGCAAGTGCCACTTCCTCTTTTTTACGATTCACTTGAAGTAGTCCCATGTTTGTTTGTTGTTGATCTCCATCAGCCTATCCATTAGAGTAGAGTAGGTACTCTACACCACTTCATTAGAAGGTAGAAGTAGAGTTATGAGTTTTAGTTGTTCTAAAGCACTTCTCTCTTATGAGTGGGTGAGACGCCAATGGGTATACAGTTTTATCGTGTCGATGTATGAAAAGTCTATGAGGGAAAATAGATACAATTTTGTAGACTAAAATTTTAATTTTTCAAACTTCTGGTGTTTGACATTCTGTATTTCGATTTTTAATTCAACTAACCAACCTCTGGAAGCAAAGGTGTATTTTATTTTTTACCTCAAAGAACACAAAAATGGAAATTTAGGCAATTTACATCGTATATAGAAGTTATCCTTGTAATTTGACACTTGTATCCTTTGGTTTCTAGCATATTAATAGGAAGGTAATTTTTATTTTCAAATTATGTTTGTTAATGAACAAACTATGGAATGCTTATGTTTACACAACGCACCAACAAATACATTTTATACTCACTGGAGTACCTTGCATTAATACCCCTACTTCTCCCACCATAATTGAATTCTTCATATTTTATTAATTTTAACTTTACAAAAATTTGTAAATTGATAAAATAAACCTTATCGACTCAAAATGAACTAAAACAATAAACTTCAAATGCGACCAAAAATGAATAATTATTTAAAACCCTCATATCTAATTATTCAATTACAAATTCAAGCCTCGTGGCAATAAACTACCAAACGAATAACATGTTGGTTAACGCATAATTAATCTCGAAACAAATTTATAATCACAGTGAAATTTTCAAAAACTTAACCGGAATGTTTTACCCAGGTCATTTACCGAAATTTTCTGTAAAAATGCGTAACCGCTTCCCTCTAATTACAGCTCGTTTATTCCATCGGGACCCATTAAGTAATTGCGCAGATTGCGTCCGTAATTGATGTAAACTTAGACCATGCATCATTAATTGAATCCGCATATTAGTAAACAACAAGGTAACTGGGCCTGAGTTTGTTTTACTGTCATGTTTTAAAAACTAACTGGAAGCAACAGCTGCTGAATCATTAGTATTTCGGTGATATAAAATTTACTCGGATTCCTGGAATTTAAAGTACGCAATCTTTGAATTCTTGGAAACCATTAGAGGAACAAAACCTTTTTTTCAAAAACCAAACAAAAGTGGCTCTGAACCTTTTTTTTTTCAGTGTAAAGCTATGTGACACACATGATAGAAATAAATATAAGAGATTATAGAGAGTAAAATTATATAAATGGAATTAAAACTCATGGAATAATAAAAATAATTTCCTAATTCTATCGTGGAAGAAAAAAAAAGTAAGAGTTTTTGAAAAAGGTAAAATCTTTTGAAATGATTGTTTAAAAAATACCCTCTGATTTAATGGCTGTTTCGGAATTATGTTGTACCTATTCTAATAAGGTAGTGGGAAAATAGGCTAAATCGTTAAATTACTTTTTTATATTTGAACAGCTATGTTGTTGCGGCATTGTGTTACAGCTTTTGTGAACCGAATAAAATTAAATTTAACCAATTATTTTCACGAATTAAGTTACGAATAACAATATATTTTAAGAAAAACTTTTAAACTGTTGACTAAGTTGGGACATGGCCACCAATAAGATTAAACGTTTTCTACATTACCCTATATTTAAAAAACTACTAACACTTATATAGAAGACTGTCCATTCTTTCCTTATAATTTCCTGCTTATCTATTTTAAAGGCTGATAATTTCAAAATTCAGATAAACTCAGACTAAAGACTTTCCAAATAAGTGAATTTTAATGAAAGTTATCTAGTGAGTTTAATCTTTATTACCTTTCGCTATACGAAAATTGGTCATTGTCCTAGTGGCCGTAAAAGTGGAACATTACGTCTTCTACTTCCATTATTCTCTGTAATAAAATAGTTAAAGGCCAGCATAAAATTTTTGCCTCGCAAAATAAATGTTTTGAAGTCTAAGCTCATAAATTTTCCTGTTCTATCTCGTTTTTATTCGTACTAATTTAAGAAGTTAATCCCCTCCTTTGTTTTAGCTGCATTAAAAATGTACTTTTTAAACAAGTAAGTTTTTAATTTTTTTTTTGGAAGTATGCCTTAAAATAATTATACTACCATTCTAGAAACATCTTAAGAAATTTCTAAAAACACCTTATGAAAGGCTAAGAAAAGTGATTAAGTATTTTTTAAGAAATAAAACTAACAACAAACAAGATACAAAAAGGTGAAAAGTTTGTAGGATTTTATAAGTCAGCACATATAAAAGTAAACATATTATAAAACTATTTTGATGATAGGGTTTGCTACATTTTTCCATCCCTGGGTTTCAAAATGCATCTAAAGAATCTCATATTAATTGCAATTTAATACAATTTATTTTGAACGTCTTTCTAATTATTTTTCAAAAATAAATTGAAATAAAGATTGAATATCTAATAGAAAATTATCTCTTTCCTTTTTTTTTCATTAAAATGAATATGACAACTTGGTAAATACTTTTCACAAGGTGATGTCAAGGGTTTTGTTTACCAGCGCGGTGTCTGGTTTTAAGTGAAATAAGCTAGTCAATTCAAAAATTTGATTAGTTTGCTAAACTCTGTACTATATATAGTGCTGTCCTTTAAAAACAACCCACTGTTTCATATTTTCTTCATTAAAAGCTTAATAAAGAGGATAATTAAATCGAACAAAAAAATGTACTAGCGGCTCATCCTCCCTAACATTTTAGTGCTAAGCATTTTTAATTACAACTATCCATTACAAATTGGCAGCCAATTAAGTAAGAATTTGAAAAAAACCCACTGTTTCCTAGAAGGACTCTAATTGGCGGACTGAGCTAAAACTTTAATATTTTATTCTCATAGTAATGGGAAAACATAAAAACTCGCGAAAAATGCTCTAAAGTCTTTATAACATACATTTCTGAAGCACATTTTTTGCCAAAAATCTACATTATCTCAACTTGCTTAAAAAATAAGTAAATAAACCGTTCTTTGACCAGTTTTTACATCCCTGACACAAGAGGCATAGAAGGACAGGGTAAAAAAATTATTTAAAATTATTTTAATTATGTAATTAAAAAATATCAATGGGTTGTTTTTAGGGTACAATTTGGAGTGGGTTGTTTTTAAAGGACAGCACTATATAGCGTCTTTTTATCACGATTTGCGTACCGAAACTCCTCCTAGCAACCCAACAGGCTTTCTGTTTACACAGTTTCTTCTTCCGCGTACTGACGTCTTAGGGTCAGGAAACGTCGCAGTCTAATATAGTAATATACTATAAGTATTTAGTATATATTAGTGCTTACTTTTTATTTGTTATATACCTTTTGCCTGTACCATAAATCCTATTTTTCTTTCAGGATTTAATATTCACCATGTTTTTTCACCATTAGTCACCATTAGTTTTTAATTTAATACTTTTCTTTTTATTTACTAAATTACCAAAATTAGGTAGTAAATGTAAGTACGTAAGTACTAAATAACATTGATGTTTGATTACAATACGTTAAATAGTACTTTATGAAAATAGTTAAACTTTTGAGAATAAGTAGTTAAATTTTGAATAGCTTACACATAAAACTGAAAGGACTAAATTCAATTAAAAAGTATGGAGTTTCCCTTTAAAATTTAATGTTGTAATCCCTTTTCAAATGAAAGCAAAGGATGAAGCGACGATTCTACGATTTCAAATAAGGTCCTAATAAAAGACTTCCGTGAAGTTGCGAATTGTGCATTAACGCATTTTCAGAAAAGCAGTTTCACTTGCTTTTACTCCATTATGTATTCATAAAGTAACTTCAACTGAGTACAAAGGTGGAATTGCAAATAGTTACGTTCAGGATAATTGATTATTGATTCAAGTTTCTTTTTCATACAAAATTAGAACTAAACAATGAAATGAACTCCATAAGTTTAAAGTTTTTTTTTTCTAGTGTTCCATTTACAATTAATTCGATGCATATTCTCACAGTTTTCGCATGCATATCTTTGTTTACTTATATTTTTATTCCAAAGATACAGCCCCTCTCTTTCAAGAGCAGGCCTTTTTAATAAGTAAATTAGTATTTAAGAAATGTGTATTGACAATCTCAATATCTAAAACTAATTACAGATATGAATCATATCCTCTTACATAAAGAAGAAAAGTACTTTAAGGGATAAAAGAATAATGTTCTAGCTATCAATGATTCGAGAGCTGAAGTAAATATGCATTCATCATCACGTCTTGAATTTAGTACTAATTTGATTTCATTGTGAGTAGAAAGATGCTAAGGGATGTATTCTTAACTGTAGTTAGGAATAAATTTGTTTAAAATATGAGTAAAATTTCAAGTTAAAATTGAAAACTATGTAAAAAAATGGAAAGTAAATAGGGGTGATAACGCCAAATTAATAACGTAATTAATTTCATCCGGTGTATGTCTTACAAATAAGATTGTAAAACGAAAACTGATCACTGTGTAATGATATTCTGGAAAATAATTTACTAAAATAAGCATAAAATAATACATAACCGAGAATATAGGTATTAAACGATATCTCAGCAACTGTAAAAAAACTGCTGACAGATAGAATATGAAGTATTTCACTTCCTCTCTGCTACTATGCATTTTTGGAAATGTCACTTGCACTTCCAACGACAGTTCCAATCTCTTAAAAATATCCTTGGGGCGTTCTTTTTTTTTATTTCATCCTCGACTTCTCTCTGATGCCGAATCTAAAAATACCACCTCTTTGCTCTGATATGAAGTGAAATGAGTTTTTGGATGTATCACGGGTTGATGGCGGCAAAATGGCTGGAGGAAAAGTTTGCGCGAAACATTACTCGGTGAATGGACAGTTACGGAAATATGATTGTGGGATTTGCTTTCTAATTTGAGCAAATATTTAATAAGTGTTTTTCTTTCCAACTCCGAATTATATTTGAGTAAGAAGCAATAAAATGTGCTAGAATTTCAAATTTCTTTTGATTAATTTATGATTATGTAATTTTATGTTTAAATAATATTTTTAAACTTTACTGATAATTGTTGATTACTTTTTATTAAGAACTTTGGAATTCCTTGATGAGATTTATTTATGTGAAGGCTAATTGGAATGCTCTCCGAACTGATTCAGCCCCATAATATTTGGTAATTTTCGAATGAATTTATTCCGTGATTCATAGAACTATTGTTAGAACAATGGGCTAATGTGCAGTGTTACCATACAAAAAAAGTTTAGCTAAAAACAGTGTAGGACCGAGGTACAAAGACTTTCCCCTATTTTTGATTATGCTCATAACTTAGATTTATAAAATTTATAATTATCAATAAAATTAAGCAATATTTCTTTTTATTCAATTGGTCAACTGTTAATCCTAGTTTGTTCTTTCAATAAGTCGTAACTAACAATTTTATCTACTACATTCATCCGAATATTTATCATGGCATTAGAAACGTTAAGTCTCTGTAATGAAACACATATCAACGATGGAATACCGATTTCTGATTACCACATTATTTACACACTACACCGAGTATTAATTTGGGGAAACCGTTACACACATTCCACCATTTTACGACCTCTAAATTAAATAAGAACTATTACACAAACTAGCTTCCATCGAGGCAGCAGCTGGTTCCCCCTACACAAGGGCAACTTAATGAAATTCCTTGCACTTAAAAGCAATTCTTAACCCATAGCGGAATTCCATGTATGGACATTGTGAAGAGAACTTTAATACTACTTTTGAATTAATAAAAAGGTAGAAAGAAGCAGCAGTTCTTTCACTACAAAACCAAATACCAGAGGTTAAGCATATACAGGGGGTTAAACAAACGTATTTCTTTCTTTACTTTTTCCCCTCATTATCCAATGCACCTTTGGTGAGGAATGAGTACCGTTTCATCGAATCCGGACATAAAAAGGGACAAACATCGAGGGTATCCTTGAATAAATGAAAAGAAACAAGAGCATTGTATGAATGGAGCGAATAAGGAGACATTTTCAGTGTGTCTATTCTTTTCTTCGTTTGAATTAAAATAAACATCTTGGGAGATGAGGAGGAGAGTGAAAAGACCGTTCAATACGACATAAACTCGAAATTGAACCAACCGAGTTTTCAAAGAATTTTTCCCGAGTTTAATTTTTTTTTTGTCCCCATGTATACGTTTTGTGGTGTTTGTTCATGAAGGAGATTAATGTTTTTGTTTGTCGGATTGTATACTTTCTCCATGGGAAAAGTAATCAGAAGATTCGCGTTGTAAAAGTAATATGTTTGTTTTTTAGGATTGGACCAAAACGGATGCTCCCTATTCCAATTATTTCATCTTAATTAATAACCTTGTTTGCTGTTTTTTTGCCATACCTAATCAACACGTAGACATGAAAAGTAGATTTCTTTTGCATTGAAGCAGCATTTTGAGAAAATTCAATTTTTAATATTAAAAATAAACATGAGTTTGGAGATAAATTGCATAAAAACTTAATTTTGTAGAACACGATAAAGTTATGCAGTAATAACCGATGTTACGACTATAATAGGTAATTCCGACTATTATAAACAGTTATCTACAGCGGCCAACACTTTAAACACTGGATTGGCTAGTTTTGGCCCAAGAGTACTTTTGAGAACTCTAATTTGCAATACAGTATTAAAAAGTTTAGTACATAAATATTTAAGTATCAAACTTATGAATTCTGTTTTATATAAAATTTCATTTTGCTTTTGAATGGAAGACTAAATAAAAACACATAAAACAATTACATAATTACAACAATTACATAAAAATTAAAAATTTAGATCGAATAAAAGAAAGAAAATGTTTCAAGCTATAGATAAATAAATGATGCAGTTCAAGAAAAAATATTGCTTATGGTTAAGTATTGGTTATACTTTTGAATTACAAACATCATGGAAATTAAAAACACAGAAGTTTAAGAAAGTGAAATTAATGTTTTATGTACAAAAATGAATATTGAAATTTTATTTAATTAAAAATCACAAAAATTATAATACAAGAAAAATAGTTTAAAATGGACTGAATGTGAAATAATCTATAATAAATCTCAAAAAGTTCAGGGGGAAAATGCAATTATAAAAATAAAACAGTAAAAAATATTGAAAAACTAGGGTGTCAAAATACTTGGCCTTTGCTTCCATAATTTAAACACAAAGTAGGTACTACTCCTTATCATTTGATTGGGTTTTTAAAGTTTAAAAGACTTTCCTACCGTAACACTGAGACAACATCATTCATAATATCAAGTTAGGCAAACAATGGTTTCAGTATAAACATGAGATTTCACTTTCGGAGACATGAAAACAAATTTTCAATTTAGATACATTGGATGCAACTGACTTAAAGAAGAAAAGTGTTACTCTTAGAAAAACAAGAGATCAATTTTCTTTCAAGCGTTAACAATGTTTTCTTTGGCTAAATTACTTTCGGATTGAGTAGTAAATGTCAAAACCTTATACTGCTCTCACGAGATAGTAGTACGATCAAAATTAAATTTTGCGAACAAAACAGGTTTTTTAAAGAGGCTGCTGTTTCCTAATTTACACGTTTTAAAACAGCTTCAAAGTGGAGAGGGAAGTCAAAAAAGATCATTTAGTAGCAGATTCGGGAGCGTAATGATATTTTTCTTTTCGTGTTTGGCATGTTTTTGAACCAGATGTTTTATAAAATACTATTAGGATCGGTGCCAAAAGTATGTCAACCAAACTGAAAGAGGTACGTTCCAGGTGTTGAATAGAAACTGATGAACATCCATGAAATTAATATTTAAAAAAATTACTATTTTTTATCTATTAAACTAATATTTTTAACTAGTGTCAAAAACATTTGGAAAAAAAAATATAATTTTTTAAATGGTTATCAATATTTTACAACGGATAGTCAAAAAATATTTGGAATTCCATATTTTAGCTTTTGAAAGACAATAAGAATTATTAATAATTATTATTTTCTATAATCAATTAAATTGCGTTTTAGTACCTAATATGAATTAGTAGTAAAACATAACTGAAATTTAAGTACATAAAAACTCCTCTAATATATATTTTAACTGCTTTTAATTTTGTAAGCATCTTTAAAATTTGGGTTTATTAAACTACAGGTAATCTAGATGAGAGTTTGTGTAATAAATTTGTAATTGAAAACAGAAAACCCATTTATTGAACATAAGAAAATTCAATGATGCATCCCCTGATTAAAACTGAAACTAAGGAGCCTTATATGGTTTAAAAGTTTGTTTATATAACAATTCAATGTGCATTATAAGACCTTTGAAATTAAAATGAAAAAAAAAATAGCTACAAGAAAAGGTTTTGTAATTGTCTAAACCCAAGTAACACAAACGTTCAAGATTCGTCATGGTATGGTCAAATTTCGTTGTTTACTTCTATCAACAGTTACGTAAACTTGACATATTTGTTATGAGCTGTTCTACTAGAAACTAGAGAAATGCATAAAACCACTGAAACTATACTATAATAAACTTATCCCAAGAAGAACTTTAGATTTGCAATGCAATAAACACGTCACTCAAACCACTATCCAAAGACCGGACAACTTAAATGCACGAGTTCATGAATAAAATATATTCCAAAGACTGTTTTAAAAGTTTCAATTTCGGCCGAATTTCCCCTCGGGCAATCAGCGTTTCGAAAATGCAACGGCTCGATATGGCTGCTGCAATAAATCGTCTCCAGTGCAATAACCCTAAATACCAGGCCCAGTTTTACTTCATCCGGAAGAAACACTAGATCGCGATAACAAAGAATCGGAATGCTTTAATGTGCAATCTAATTTCTCTGTATCAATTTCGAAACGAGATTTTTCGCTGCGCCTACTCCGTTCTCAGCGAAATTGAATTCCGGGATGGGTTAACACAAAGAACGGAAAATGAAAATCTCTAAAGAGTTATGATTCCCCATTCTTTCATACGTTATAGCTAATGAGTAAATTTAAAGGGAGATGATTCTGCTGGGGGTTTAGGTGAAATAAGAAGCAATTCTCGATTTGTTACTATAAAGTAAACTAAGTCAATTCTAATGATAAAGACAAGGACTTTCCTTCTCGCTCAAGTATTTGCTATAAAGTTTAAAATCCTATAAAGTTAGTTTTTTCATTGACGGTGAAGGAGAATTTTTATTAGAAATCTGTTTGTCAGATATATAATTAATTTCATCAGTAGGTATTATTTAAAATATTTGAAAATGAGAAATTAAATTTGAATAGATTCGTAAAATAATTATTAATGATTTATTGATAATGATAAGTGATTTATTTCCCCATGAAACCTGACTGTTATTCAACTTGTTGTCCCTGATAACACATGGTTTAATAATACTAACACTCTTGAAACTTGTTCTGAAAAACCTTATATTGGTTTTTGAGTGAAAAAAAAATCATGATATAGGCTATTTTTGTGCCTTCTGAAAAAATTAAGTGCTTTTTTATTCATATCCTTTGTCAACTTTTTTCTGTACATCCTGTAACTTCAGAACATGTTTTATTGGTTGAGTATTAAATTCCGATACAATTTGTGACCAAATCTATCTAGAGCAGCACAGAACCGAGTTATCTTTTTCCACAATTTATTATAATTTTTTAAGTTTCACAGAAGCTTGAAATTAAGTGCATATAATTAATTATGTTTCAAAAAGCTATAGTCACATAGTTTTTGTTATATAGGCGCCTTTGGTTGAATATTATATAGTTTTAATTAAAATTATATATTTAACAAATATATTTCTACCCACTGTACGGGTGATGAAGTGTGAACAACTTCAACACACCAATTTATTTAACAAGCACACTTTACATCACTTACACAAATGCTAAACGCAGCAATGGATGGGCCATATAGATCTTGAATCCACACTACAGCCAATTCCGTCCAGAAGCCACTAGAGATAGAGCCCTCCCATCTTAATGGGTATACAGATTGCCTAGAGAGGGGCATATATACTAAGGGATTTGTTCCTATGGAATCATCACTGCTTCCTCTATTGGATCACGGGATGTTTAGGGTGACATATATTAGCGGCTCATATTACGCAGACCATGAAGCTGTGATCAGAAGCATGGTATAAACCAGGTAGGAACTGCACCTGAGGAAAGGTAAAGGTATTTTCTTAGAACACCTCACACTCCTAATGAAAAGAATAAGTATTAGCATTTTATGAATAGAGTAATAACAACTAGTTTCTGTACATATACAGTAATAAAATAGTCATGGGAAGATGTTATGTAAACCAGGGCGAAATCTTCCTTGGAATAGTGAAAATTTTATTAAAGTAACATTTTTTTTTTGGACCCTGAATATTTCTAATGTTTTGTGTGCTCTTTCAGGTAAAACTTAGTAAGGTTAAAATATACTAAATGTGTAAAATTTGGATGGTTAGCCAAAAGTTTTAGGCTTTTTTACATTTAATTATTATTACTCTTTCTTTAAATGTGATACTTTTAAGTGTATTATAGTTTATTTACTCTCCTCACTCTTAGTACTCTTATTTAGTGTCTCCTCACATTATTTCTAGTTTATGATTCTAACTTTCATATTTTGTGATAAAATTCCTTCACTATAAAATACCTTTGCTGCTAAAACGAATTCTTGGTGAGTCAGTAAGAAAATAATGCTTTTCGGAACCGCACCAATTCGATTCAGGATAGATGGTGCCTTTTATGCTTTATGACTTCCTTTCCGAACCTACTTCCAACCAACCTGATCCTTTTGGTAAAGAAAATTAAATGAATGGGAGAAAAAAATAAGTTTTAAGAATTAAAATGGAGCAAAGAAGCTTTGGCGGATCCAGCCTGGCCCTACGGGGGGGCAACCACATTTAAAGAAGGTTGGGGGTTCTTCCCTAGAAGAATTTTGAAAATTTGACCCTAAAAACTAATTTTAGGTCGTCTACAGGGCCGTACAACCAGACTTTTGTTTTTCGGGAAGGGTTTTGACTTTCAATTTTTTTCCCTAAGTATTTTTCTCTTCTAGTACCCGAGTATTTTGCAGATCAAATGCGAACCTATTCGTGCAAAAATATCTAAGTTTTATTGACGATGCTCATATGACGCCCCACGAAATGGGGGTCCTCCCTCAGAATTTTTTTTAATTAGACCTCAAAATGTAGTCTCTCGACTCATTTTTGAACTTTAAGGACGGGATGTAAGGTCCCACATTCTCCTAGAGATATCCCAGAGATGAGCGGTCATCTCTGCTGTAGATGGTCAAGGGACGACCCCAATTAGGTTCAATGTAGCTTTTTAATACATTTTCAAAGAAGTATGATAAGGTTCACGAGAATGTGAATGAAAAAGAAAGAAAGGAAGACAGATATTTTTATACAATGGTGTATTTTTGGAGTAACACCTTTTTTTTTTTCAAAAGAAAGAAAGGAAGACAGATATTTTTATACAATGGTGTATTTTTGGAGTAACACCTTTTTTTTTTTAAATTTTAATGGTGTTATTTTGGAGTAACTCCTTATGCCTATTATAGTAGTACCTATTTGACATTACCAAGAGGACACCTGGTGAAGTATTCGGTCACCTGTGATACACGCATTCCAATGCGCACAACCCCCTTTTTACAGGGGGGCATTCATTAGTCTCTAAATTCACGAACATCCATAACCGAGTAGGAATTCCAGCCCCTGGACGCCTGCCTCCATTTAGTATTCAAATATTTTAACAACTAGTACAGTACATTAGGAGTAAAAAGAAAGGGAGTTCAATGTGAGAGAAGTTTAAAGAGAGTACAAAAGAAAATGAGATTTTAAAAAAGCGAATAAATGCGAGAGAAGAAGGAGAAAATAAAAATGAGAGAATAAAAGAAGAATTCAAATATTTTCCAGAGTATATTCCCTTTGCGCTACGGAGCCACTGAATAATTGTGCAATGTAACATTTTACTCATTGAGGAAGTACAAAAATAAAAGCATTATAGAGAAGAAGCAAGGTAATCAATAAAATATTTTATTATATCATAAATGTTTATGCGACGGAGTAGTGTGGCTCGATGGTCTAGGGGTATGATTCGCGCTTCGGGTGCGCGAGGTCCCGGGTTCAAATCCCGGTCGAGCCCGTTAATTTCTTTTTTATCCAAATTTAAGATTATAGCCATCTATAAAATTATTATCAAAATGAAAAATTTTATAACTATTTCATGCCTGAAACCCATTTGAAAATATTTGTTTCACTGAGTTTGAAAAATTCTGAAAATGTTGTATTTTTAATTTGAAATAAATATTCAACGGATACTTCGTAGTTTTATTCCCCTATTTTAATATTTTTAAAATTTTTACTTATAATTTTAATGTATTTGATACGTTTTACACGCATTCTAACTGGAAAGAAAGTAAAAGATTTACAATACTCTTGAGTTTTAATACAATTTAAGTGTTAATTACATACCTCATACTTTTTTTCCTGAAATAAACATAAAAGTGACAATAAACTATATTATTAAACTTATTATATTTGCATACGAAAGAAATCATTAAATGTATAAAAATATTTATTAGCTGCACAATTATTTGGTTGTTAAAAATAATTTAAATTCATTTATCTATCTTTTATGAAGAATGCTCTATTTCCAATTTTTAAATTTATAAACAGCAGCAACGTACACAATGAACACATTGTCTCAACTAAAAACTTTTCGAAAATCGAAATTTGAATTTTTAAAGAATCAATTCACACTTAACTATTGTATCATTTAATAGGAGTATTTAATACTTAGTCTATGTATATAAAAGGAACATGGAATTAAATAGTTCCTTATCTTTGACTTTTTATAAATTAATCCTCATTAAACAGTGGGTATTATAAAAACAGATTAAGGTTATCTATTCGAGACACAGATAACTTCAATGTGACCATAAATAATTCTTGAAGAGTCCTTCCGAGTAATTTATAAAATAATTAACTAAAAGAAAATTAATTAACTTAAATACGTCTTATTTGGAATTTTTACTTTTTTAATCATGCAATAAGTTCTGTCATGTATGAGTTCTGAGACTGGAGATACAAGTTTAACCATACGTATATTGATTATTCTTCCTCTACAATATAAATTATTTAATAAAAAATTGATTTAATAATTTCTTATGCTACTACATGATTATATCTATACTTTATTTAAATTATGTAATGAGTAAATAAAAATGTTTAATATAAATAATCCTTAGAAAACTACAAAATATGCACTTTAAGGAAATTTCAAAGTCTGTTGATAAACAGTATACATTTACATTCAGTTACATAAAGTCTGTGTTTTAGTTATTAGTACTTAGAATTTTCAAACTTTCTTTGCGAACCTATAAAAATATGCAGCTATTTAATATTGTAAATCCATTGATACTTTACAAATTCAAACGAAACCGTTTAAAATCTGATAAATATATGTCCATGTCCAAGCACAAGTATTTTTCGAGACAGCATATAAAATAAAATTACTGAGTAAATATTTTCCCTTTAAATTCTATTTACTGAGATTCCGTGTAGCATCCAAAGTTAAATAAAAACTTTTTCTATCATCACAAACCTAAAAAAAATGTTTTAATCTCGGAACAAAATTTAAAAATGAAATATATATGTAACCTATTGACATTACATTTTAGATCAGCCAAAAGCCATACATATTTTTAAAAACTACTCCCAACACTAGCACTTTCAAAATAAAACCCATACCGAGAAAATATCCATCACATAAAATAAGACGTGGATAGTATAAAAAACTAGCAACTTTTATGTATTTTCTTCTAAAGAACTGAAGATACAACTTTTCAATTTCAACATCCTCGACAGACAAGTCAACAAAACCGTCCGAGAATGCCATACATCAGTCGAAAAAAAGGAGCACCCTGACAAAATTCCCATCTTTATGACCATCCGCGGAATACCGGGTTTATATTACATCAAACATGTTTCCCCTATCAGAAAAGAAACTCGGTCATGTTTCGCCGCGCATCAGAGGGCTTGCGTTGAGAAGGACGCGAAATGAGAAGGAGAAATCGCATTTCCCCAGTTTCCTCTCTGCTGGAGGTGGCGTCCAAATGCCCCTGCTCGCGATCTTTAATCTTCCGCCGTGTAAGTGCAGTTTTAAGGGAGTTTCCATCGCACAAAACATTTAGGAAATTGCTCTAGGGATCAGTATTGTGGGGGGATTTTTGAGAACTCTCGATGTGAGAGGGTGATGGACTGTATTGAATGAGAAAACTTGAGATTTGGTTGGGTGGGATTTGGAGGCTGGTGAAAGGAAATTGAATAGGGTGGTCAAGGTTATCGTTTGCAGGTGAATGTCATCATTCCCATTGCCAATTGCCCATTGTAATGCCAATCTAACGAATCCCAGATAAACAACTCAAAATGATCCCATCCACCCCCCTTTTTTTTGTCTCTCTGTAATTGATCGATTGGTCTTGCAGGTAGAGATAATATTTGAATAGGGGTTATATTTGGTTATTTATTTCTTACAGTTTTGCCACTAAAAGGCCTATAAAATGGTTTCAGGTTATAAGCATTAAAGTGGCGGTAATATTAAGTCCTATGCCTCATACACGCCTCCTTCCTCGAATTTAGGCCTTGCGCCATAAAAAGTCAACCATCCAACCAACCAACCAACCAACCAACCAACCAACCAGGAATATAGTTAAAACTGCGAGTATCACGTTAATGAAGGGGTCATTACGAATCAATTGATGCCTTCCATGTAGGATTTCAACTAGTCAATCACAAATCCTGTTTTTGTTACATTAGAGATTCGTTTAATTTGTTGAGCACTTGTTTTTAATTACTTCTAACTTAAAGACGATAGAGCAAACTGGATTATAATGTCTAGTTTATTTTTCAAACTAGGTTTCCAAAACAAATTACCAAATAATTATTTTATCTTTTATTATTATCATCTAAATTTTAATGTTTCATTATGTATACTTCATTTACTTCGTTATGTTAGCTTCTTGCTATGAAATACAAGAAGTTTAGTTCGTGTTCTTCTAAATATAATTTTCTTACTGAGATATTTCATAAAAGTGCGTAAAAGTATTTGCATGTCAAAGATATCCCATTAAGTTGCATCATTTAAAAATTTTAATATCCATATGACAATTTCCAATAAAAAACATTCAATTAAAATATTGCATTGTTTTTAGTTACATTTTTTCGAAGTCAATTACTCACAAAATTAAGGCAACTTCTCTTCATTTTTCAAACATAAAATACGATTTCTTAATAGTCAGAGAAATCAATTTTAGCTACTTGATTGTTTACAATTATCGGAAATGTAATTTACCTTTGTCATTATCCAGAAACAAGAGTTTTTGCTCTGCATGTAAATGGAAACATCCATTGGGAAATCCTATTTTTTACCTGCTAATTAGCAAAACGGGCATTTTCGGTTCCAAAACCTATAAAAATCATAGAAAACCGCTTGAACGGTTTTTTGCACTCCTTTTTTATATGGCCTCTAGCTTTATTCTGAGACATATGCAGGGGCATCTAAAGTTGATAGCTATATCCAATACTATTCCGTAAAGTGAGAGTTGTATTGAGATGTCATTTAATTATAAATGAGGAATGGTTGTTTTCCTAAAGGTTATTAAATTTTTCTCACGATGGCAACCATGAATTCCAGAGGATATATTAGATATTTGCGAGCAAGGTATTATAATATCAAACAACACAAAATGTATTAAATGTAAGTTTTTATGTGTAAAAACATATTATCAATGGAAAAATACATACCCTATATTTCAAAAATAATATATTTTTGTAAAATTGAGGATTTGATGTAAATTACACTCTTATTTTAAAACATTTTATCCATAAATGGATCATGAGTTGTACTGAGATTTCAATTTTAAAAGGTTGGAAATTTAAGTTCTTCTGCTGAAGGACTCTTGGATTTCTTGAACTAAATTCATTCTTGAAAATAACAAACATACGGGGAACAGCATTTGAAATTAATTTCAAAATATAATTCCCGATCACCGCAGAAAAAAAAAATATCGCGAAACACTCCGCAATTTCGCCTTTTTAATCTGCGATTAGGAAATTAAATTCGTTCAATTGAATTCTTTGACCCTTACTATCTCCGGGGAATTCCGTAATTGGAAAACAGACAGAAACCTTCGAAGGCAGAAAGTAATTTGAAAATTCTAAACTGCTTCACAAAACCCGAGAGGAATCACTTGCTGAATGTATCTCGTCCACACGTAAAAATAAAATGGATTTAAAAAAATTTCATTGCGTGCTCAATCTCTCTTGAGAAGGGAACAATCTTTAAAGTGGATTCTTTTTTGAAATAGAAGAACTTTCGCAACCATGAAGATATATGCTTGTAACCTAATATAAATTATTAGAAACTGTTTTAAAATACTGATTTGATAGGAGAGATGAATTATTATTATTATTAATGAAAATTGCGTTTTCATCAAAATTTGCAAAACTTTTATTAACAAATTAAGGAGTAGATGGGTAGTGCATATTTTGAAAGTCAGACTAGGTATACTATATGTGAATATCAAGTGAAGGAGGTTTCAAACTATGATATTAAGTTGTTTGTTTTAAATGCTTACCGGTTAAGAATGTAACATCTCAAAAATGTAAAGTTGCCTTATTTATAGAACAATTCTACTTTATGTCTTAATTATCTCACGGTAACAATTAATTAGTTTAAAGTAAGTTTATCTTTTGAAAAACTTAGCATTACTTTAAAAAAACTCATCATGCATAAGCAATTAATATTTAATTTTCTATCTATTATTATTTTAAAATATTTAAAATATATTACCCCTTATTTTTTCCTAATATTCTTAATCATTAAAGATATGTATAATAAATATACTTAGTTGGAAATGTATTGAAAAGTGAAATGATTTATGTCTAAATCAGTTTTAATTAAATCTAAAAAAATAAATGCAAACATAGAGTTTATTAAAACACTCATTATTGAAAGAATTATTAAGTTAACCTAATTTATAAATATGTTATATGATGAAATAATGTACTAATTTACATAATTTAATTCCTTTCATAAAGTAACATGTTTATACAATATAAAATGTATTATTCCTTTACCTTACAAGAACGTTTTACTTACATACGTGTTTTTTCTAAATGTAAATAGTATCTTTAAATTTTGAAAAAAAAAAAAAAAAATTCTTTCATAGCTCTAATATTGAAACACTTTAAATATATTTTCGATTTCCGAACTGAACTTTAATGCAAATAATTTCTTCTTTAACTATCATCTGCCTCGATTCTCTCTAGATTTCAATACATCGTTTGATAGTATTCCATTAGAGAACTATAAACACTATTTCCCTCCCCCTTCTCTTCAGACATTCGCGTGCACTACTCCATTTATTCTAAAAAGCTATTGTTTTTGGATCTGCATACAGAGGCTCTCAAAAAAGGAATTGCACTAAGCTCGATCATACATTTTATTCACAATAGCCGGGCTTGCGTAACTCAATTTATCTAACGTCACTTCCTTCGATACGAATTGCCGATGAAAAAGGAAATATATTTATGTCAGGGGCTCTGTAACACGCACTTTCACCATTTATAAACACATTTACCTTTCATTGAAGGAAATAAATGAATGAGGTTTATCCTGATCATGGGCTTAGCCGTGGCTGTTTTCGTAACGCAGTGTTAACCGCGCTTAATTGTATTGATGCTTAAGGATTTGTTTGACGACTTGATCATTCGTGTTGTTCCTACAAGCTGAAACAGATTTACGTCCTCTATTTAATCGATTATCATGGAAGTATTTAGCTGGGATTCCATTCTTTTGAGTTCAACATTGCTCAGGTTGTTGCTCATTTTGTTTAGGATGAATCCATAAGGCATGCTGATAAATTAAATTATAGAGAGTGTCAGGGTTAATGTGTTAAGAATCTTATTTGTTCATTATCCTCTGGAGAATTAAATCATCATTAAAATAATTAGTAACATTTTAAGCTCATTTAAACTCCTCTAAAATACCCAGAAGATAAAACGTTGACTTAGAAAGTCTTCAAAAGTGTACAACTGATTACACATAATTATTTCATATATAATAAAGAACTTAACGTCATATTGTCTTAATTATTCGTAATTTTATAATTCAAAGAGGGATAATTTTCTATTCAAACAAATGTTAATTTTCCTGAATACAGCGAACTGAATAGAGCGAAAAACACTTATTTTTATGTCAAACAGAGCTCAATTATTACTATAAAAACTATTACTATTATTGCTATTTAAAACGAATCTGTAATATCATAAGTTGCGCATGATGAAATCAAGTAATTTAACCTAAGGTCCACTGTACGAAATGGGATATCTTAATAAGGCTAATTTGTTATGAAGGTATTTCATCAGTAATTATTTGTATAACTTATTTTATTATTAGCAGTATCAAAGTGGACTTAAATTTTAAATTTTGTCCAAGCACCATCTTTTTCTAGGTTTAAAATCTTATTCGATGGTCTTATTATAGATATCTTAGTTTAATTTTGAAGCATAATGGAAACCAAGCATTTTTACAAATGTCCCCCTATTGGTAAAATTTTCATAATGTTTCCTAAACCAGTATCAAATTATACTGGATCCAGTATAAATGATACTGGATCCAGTATGATTTGATACTGGTTTATGAAACATAATGAACATTTTTCCAATAGGGCCATTGAACCAAATATAGTATTTCAAAAATACAGATAATAAAGCAATTACACACACAGAAAAGTCTTAAGTTTTCATACCTTCTCCAATTTGAGAATACACTCATCTATTACATTTTACGGTTATACAGGACTATTAAATTTATGCAATTCATCCATCAACTTTTCACTGACAGTACAAATTACCCAAGTAGTAGTAGTCACCTCTAAGGAGCAGTAGAGATTCCACACGATTTGACAGCACATTAAGAACGCTTATTGAGGTCCACCAACAGAAGGAAACCAATCAAAAGCTCTCCATATTGGAACCTACAGGAAGACATATCCCTAATAGCCTCTTTATCACCCAAGCTATCCCGCCCAAGTGCGCTCTTCGTCAATTATTCAGCTTCAATGGTCATTTAGAAATGCCATTGACCCAACTCTTTCCTATATTTGATATGGCTGCAGAGGATGAGACAAACATTTAATGCTATAATTTATTTATCGACGTGGGTGCCATGGAAGAGTCAACGTCATTCAAGATCGGAAATTCAGCAGTAATATTGGGAGTTAATCAAAATATGTCTTTGAAATAACTCCAGTAAATTCATCGGGTGCCGTATTATACGGATGGTTAAAATACAGGATTTGGGAACTTTTCTGGATGAAGGTTAAGCTATGAACGAATGGTAATTTTTACACTTTCATTTAACTATTAAAATATTATTTATTCATTCCTCTAAGTTTCAAATAAGAACTGTATTTATAATGTAATTTTTAGATGACTTTACAGTTAGATTAATTTATGAAACTATTTACGTAGTAAATCAGTATAAATTTCATTGAAATTTAGTTTAGTGTTTTACAAAGGGAATAATGCACATTTAAACCATTTTTGTACCTAGATTAGTTTTATCCGCTATTTTATAGCTTGACCTTGACATTTTCACATGTATCATGCTTATTGACAAACGGGAAATAAACATTTGCGTGAATTTAAAAAATATATAATCCTTGAAATACAATAAAAATTTTGCAAACCAGTTAGCTAGAACGTTTTAAGATTAACAAATGTAAAACAAACTTGTTGAGAAAACAAAATTATACAAGTTTAGTTAACTTAAAAAGCACACACAGAGATTTCATGCTGTAAAATTTTCAAAACATAATAAGGAAATTCTTTGGTCACCCATAGAAAACTCCGCTTCTAAATGCATGAAATAAATTTCTATTCCCAAAAACCCAAAACTCATTCTTACTAGAATTAGTATTTTTCTTCAATAAAATACTCTCCCTCCGTGGCGAGCATTCTGCAACCGTCCCCTCAGGCACTTTGACAGCAACATTTAACAGTTTTAATTTAAGCGCTCCATGAAAGAAGCAATATCGGCTCAGCGCACACAATAAAGCGGCAGTAAAAAGCTTCAGATCACACACAGGGCCAATGATAAGCTAATTTCGAAGGGAGGAAGCGTCATGTCTTTCATTTAATTAGCTCCCCTGCGTCGGAAATACCATGGAGGGCAGTGGCTTCCGGATATGACCGTGGGGTTGTTCAGAATGTGTTTGCTGCTGCTTCTTTTTATTATTATTTGGAGGAAAAGAAGGGTTAAGTTTTGTAAGTGGATTGGAGCGATAAGAATTAGGAGTTTAAGTTTGGCTGAACTGAGATGTCTTAGATGTGTGGGAAATAAATAATAATATTTGAGAATAATTCACTTAAGATGTGTAGAGTTATATTATTTAAAAAGATTTAGGAGTGTAAATAACTCTATAAGGCATTTAGAATTCATTATTTAAAATATGCAGAGAAAAGTATCAGAAATAAAACTGTTACTTTTGCGTCTGAATTATGCTTTACACACAAAATAACTTGTGAAACTAATTCCCTATAGAGTTTCAATGGCTTCATATTTTTAATTAAATAAAGGTGGGAATTTTTGTTAAACTCAAAAAATGGGCTGCGGTATATGTATCAAAATATTATTTAAGCTTTCAAGAATAAAAATTATATTTTTAAGTTTTCATTAGTGATTATGGTGCTGGAAAAATCCCAAATAAAACCTTAAACTTGATACAGATACAGAAGAGATTAAGCACATCACCACATCACATGACCACTTCTTTTAAGATGATACATTGATTGTGTAGAATAGGGGTTTCAAAGTATGGCCTGCAGGAAAAATTAGAATTGGTTTTATCAAACACTCAATAAAATTCAAAAATGTTCCTGTTCGAAAAATTGAAGTTAGTTTTTAAAACTTTCATTATTCAAGTGCAGCTGGAGATACAGAGTGAATAATATTGCCTCTATTACTTTATGTCGGTAATCAGTCGAAAGTATTTAAATAAAAATAAATTTTGAATTGTCCAGTAGTCACCAAAAAATGAGATTAAACCTTTCATTATCTAAAACAGCATCAGAATGATCAGAAACGTAAACCTCGCATCCTTCTAACTAAGAAAGGATAGGAGTAACCTTTGGATTCTATTATCAGTTAACGGGCTTTGGGATACCGTTAAATTTTACTACCAAAAGTGGAATCTTGAAATTTATAGCCTTGCTTTAGCTTTATGCCCCAAAACGGCTGTTATGAACTTCACCACCGTTGACGTTCAAAAGGATCGTATTTTCTCAGTCACCTTCATTGAGAAAAATTGAGTGCCATTTCGCTTTAACCGTAACGAGCTACTTGAATCGATTTTATAGACCCTAAAGAACAAACATATTTCTTGCAGTGTTGGTGCCATCGAGCATATTTTTTAGAGGGATTTAGAGCGAAGCTTTTTATCATCATCTCTCCGTAAATTTTTTTAAAGGGGGATGGCGTTAATTTTAATTTTTCAAATCTCGGTTTAAATGTGTTTGTACTCAATATTAAGTGTATTCGGTAATATGAAGAGTTAATCGATGTATCACATTGTGTTTTGTAGAAAATATAAAATAGAAAGAACACTCTCACACGCAGGATAAATATTCAAGAACTTAATTTAATAAAGTATGTTCAGTTAAATAGTCTTATTTATCTTCATGGCTATTATAAAAAAAAAAAACTTCATCTATGAGCCTCTAGCTACCATACTGTTCATAAGGAATTGAATGATATTGTTTTGATATGATGCCATTGTTTTGATTTGATGAATATTGTTTTGAGGGATGCGGAAAATAATTATATGGAACAGAGCAGTTAATCTCTAGCAGTGACGGTTACAGTGAACAAAAATTTGATAACTTCAAATGGCAACACAAACTTTTGTCTCGTAATTTGATCTCCGAAGTGAACAAAAATAGCAATTTAACAGTTCCTGTCAGTTGTAATCCCACCCAAAAACAGAGAAAAAGTCATTACGAGAAAAAAATGGGTGTTTCCAATCGAAATTACCAAATTTTTATTTACTTGAACCATAACTGCTAGAGTTTAACTGCTCCATTCTATATTATTCTTGTCCGATCCCTCAAAGTAACTTCCACTAAAATTTCATTCAGTTCCTATGTACGGTATGATAGCTAGATGCTCTTTAATAGGTGAAGTTTCTTATAATCTCCTTGTATTTCAACTAAATGTGTCTGTTTTTCTGAACAAATAAACTAAAACTGCAGAACAGATTATTTTCATACAAAACTGGCCGAGTTATATAAATGAACTTACGTTATAGATTGAAAGAGGAGATGAAAATTATAATTCATTGTGGATAGAAAATAATAAAAAAAATTTAAATATCGTTGTGAAAATTCTTCTATAATTAAAATTTTATACTCCTCGATTGAATTTAATTTAAAACTCGGATATTGTGAAAATCATTCATGAAAACTATAAATTTCAAATTGAATACAGATACATATGAGCATAAACATACCATTTTCTTATATTTATGTTCATAAAGGATGAGAAAAGAAGAAGAAGAAAAAAAAAGAATTTTGTAAAAATGCATTATGAAACACAGATTTAAATGTAAAAAATCTCGAAATTCAAGTAATTGAAATATACATAAATGCGATTAAAGAGATTTCATGTCGACTTTTCGAAGATTTAATTATTAATTTGGTCAGAACTTTAATTATTTTGTTAATTAAAAATGCTCCATTAAAAAAATTATAAATATTAAGAGAAAATACCATTTCTAAGAGAATGGATCAACTATACTTTTTTACAACATAATTCCCTTTTTAACAATAGAACACCAGGTCTAAGTCTTGCTCGTTACTCTTCAGATATTAAGTAAAATTAAATTTAATTCATTCCACGAGTAAATCAGTAGATAAAAAACAGTTAATTTGGCTCCTTTCTGACAGAAACAAATCCGTTCATTTAAGTCATTAAGAAATGCTCAACTACTTTAACCAGGATTTTATTTTTCTACCTTAGCCTTTAAGTTATTCTTTCACTCTTGAAAATATAGTTTAATGCATTTCAGCTTAAGAGGCTTTCTTTTAAAGAGCTTCATTAGCATAAACCGGTTGTGAATTACTTTTTCTGAATCATTAATCTTGGTTTATCCCGCTGTGAATCAGTTTATTTGTCTAAGTTTGCTTATCTTTTTGTTTGAAATAAAATATACGCCAGAAATATTTTGCATTTATTTCGTTTCTATTTATATTTCAGCGAATGTTTAGTATGGTTGAAAACATTGTTTTTGTTTATTGAAATTAGTAAATGAAATGCTTACTCAGTGAAATAATGTGAGAATTAATTTTTCGAACACATGCCTTATACAGGTTATCGGTATATTCACAACTAAATCATACGTCCAAATTGTTTAGTAGGTATATTTCAAAAGACGCAAAGGTATACTTCATCTAATTTCCCTTTTGAAAAAAAAATTATCAAGAGACATTAGGTTATAATAATTAAACAACCAATTTTTAACACGTAATTATTCTCTGTTTTAAGAGAAAAAAATGGTTAAGATATAATAAAGAATTTGTCAATGCGGGAAAAGTTTGCTTAATATTTGTGTTTAGCTCATACATATTAAAAATATCGCTAATATATTTTATATTACTTTATCACATAAAATTAACATAAATACTTTTATAATTAATTGCTTGTTAATATATATAGATATCATAAATTGAGGTGTTAAAATAGTGTAGAAACTTTCTACGAATATTAGAAATTCAATAACTACTATGGGGATAAACTAAACACCGCTTTAATATTTCACAATTTTAAAGAGTTTGAAAATGATACCATCTACAAAACTCCTTACTGCTAACACCGTTTGAATTTACCCTATGGTATGTTGTAAAAGAACCTTGGATATTCTTTAAATGAATAAATTTCAAATTAAAGCCACGCTTTTTTACAATAAAGAAAATAGGATAGCTTAAATATACAGTCTTGAACATTTATATTTTTGTGCCCTTAAAAATTGGCACAAAAAGTTATTTTCAATTTAAATAAAACAGAGAAAGTTTCACAAAATGAGGATTTTTCATTTCGCAGAGCATTTTCAATCACATGACTTTACTTAACAACGGCCTTAGCAACGTTGTTGTTATCCTCCAGTGATGTCATGTGCGAATGCTTCTATTGGATGCTTCTATTTCCCGCCCCTAACAACAGCCTTAGCAACGTTGTTTTTGTCCCTCCAAGTGACGTCATGTGCGAATGCTCTATGAAGCACCAACCAACAACGCTTTTTGAAAGGTTGGTGCATAGTGAAATGTTCAATGTTTCAATGCGATGCTTTCAATGTTTATTTTAGCTGCAATATATAAGATATAATTAATATTAGATATAAGATATAATATTAGAAATATAAAGCATATGAATAAAACAGTCTATCTCCTTTTTCAAAGCACAACTTTCATCAATATTTTATCATGTATGCTAGAAATTAGAATCCCGCCTATCACTGTATCTAATATTATATTTGTTAGAGTGTGTGTTTTTACATGTTACCACAGTCATTAATCATTATTATTTTCGGGGTAAGTTATAGGCAATATTTCGGTGAGTAAAAAAGAAACAAATTAAATTTATTTAAATAAGTGAACATTGAGGTTTCGAAATGAGTACGAAACTCCATGTTAACACTGTGCTATGTGTCCAGGTGCTAAACTTGTGGTTAGTATGCACAGCGCCATCTATAGGTACTTTAAGTCACCGTTTAGAATTCTCTGTTTGGATTTTCCTCC
Source organism: Tetragnatha montana (assembly GCA_963680715.1). Classification (NCBI taxonomy): domain Eukaryota; kingdom Metazoa; phylum Arthropoda; class Arachnida; order Araneae; family Tetragnathidae; genus Tetragnatha; species Tetragnatha montana. The sequence continues at coordinate 21,725,618 of OY796681.1, forward strand.
TCGAAGCGTCTATTTGGACGGCAGAAACGGCAGTTGGCGCATGCGCCGTAGGTCTCGCGGTGACGTAGTAGTCCCGGCGCTCCAATCAGAACCTTTGCAAGGCAAATAAGAGTAGAGTTTAGTTTAAATTTACTGCAAAACTACCGTTCAAATAGACAGTGCCTTTCCTTCTTGAAATATTTTCCAGAAATCAGATAAATAGACGACATTAGTGTGACGTCACTTGCTTGTTTGGAAACGTTGATTCTATTCGTGATTGGAGGTAAATCCGTACGGAACCAATCACCGATGGAATCTACGTTTCCAAACAAGCAAGTGACGTTATGACTAATGTCGTCTATAGCGTGCTGTTGGAAAAATTACTATAAGATCTTAACACAAAAGGCTCCATCATGTTTTACCCAAAAATCTTTGCACAAGAGACTCCATTTTCTTCGCCTTGGAAGTATTAACCAAGCTTGTTTGGGGGCTTAGCCGCGGCTCCTCTATACTCGACAGCTACGTTTCTTGACCCTAAGACGTCCCTAACAGAGTTGTCGCCAGCGAAATGAATAAGTTAATTTAAAAATAAAATTATTTTGTTTAACCCATGTATATATAGCCACTTTTTATCACAATTTGCGTACAAAGCAGCTCTAGCAACCCAATAGGATTTCTACTTCAGTGTAGTGACGTCATATAGTCAAGAAACGTTGCTCACAAGTATAATCTATTTCTTCTTTTATAAGTTGTGTTCAAAATATCAGCCTCAAAAATAGTTATTAGGTAAATTTTCTGCTTAATAATATAAAAGTTTGGGAGCTAATATATTACATTATAATCATTCTATGTAGAATATTTTTTGGCAATTTTTATATCGTTGGCTTACAAGCTAAAGACACTAACAGCCATATTCACAGCCATCAGCGTCGGTGTTAACAGGCAGCTAAAGAACGAAAAATTAGCTTTTCGCTGACTCTGATTGGTGGAATTCTTTTTTGACTTGGGATTTAACACCGACGCTGATGACTGTGAATATGACTGTAAGTCACTTTTGGTAAATCTTTTGTAAGCTGTAGAACGGCGCCAACGAACGAGCCATTGGGGGATTCCACAAATCTCGACAAGCTGTAGAGGCATTGGCATGGCGCAAAAGAAAGCGTTTGCCTGTTGCCAATTTTGGCGAACAGAATATTTGAACCAGAAGTGACTTAGTACCTTTCTCCTGTACGCCGATGATTTTTCTTATTTAAGATTACTCTTTCTCTAAATTAAGGACTATCTGTCGATTCAAAGCTAACAGTTTTCAGCACCCTTTATAACTTACTGATTAATTAGTAACAAATTGCCAAAAAATATACACACTTGCAGAGGCTGATATTTTTGGGGTGTCCAAGAAGGACATGTTAAAATTCAGGCCTGCACAACTCCAATGGTGATGCTGGTCAAAAGATTTTCATCAATAGATTTAGTCATTCAAAACTGATAGGGCCACAAAATGAGGACTGATGGGGCGCCAGTTGTGAAGGCCTGTTTTAAAAAATGTTTTTTTTTGTTATGCACATGTACTTAGCCTTTAGAAAGAACGAGGGCACAATACCGAGGGGTTTTCAACCCTCGGTTCCGCAGTAATTTATTCGTATTTTGTATGACGAATCGTATTTTTACATCCTAATCCGTTAGACATAATATCACAATCAATATTTTCTTCAACACAATATTGAGTTGTCTTATACTTCAATAGCTAGCTGGAATCCTGGAATGAAAACAAGTATTAGTAATTTATTTAAAACATTTATCCTATCAAACCTTGTTTATCTATATCCCTTGTTCTTCTCTCTAATATAGTTTCCATCTCTTGTATTTACCTCTATATAACCATCTCACCCAGCATCCTTCCTCATTCTCTACATCATCCCACCCTTATCCTAACCAGAAACCCCTTTTTATCCTCAATCAATATCTCTTCACACTCACCATTCATTCCCCTCATCTTCTCTACCGCTATACTCTCCTAACCTCTCTATTCTTCTACACTCTATCCTATATAATTCCTTCTCATCTACACTCTCTTCTTTTCTACACCTTTTCTATTACACCCTTCTCTTCTACACTCTCTACTCTATACCCTTTCCTTTTCTACTCCCTCTCCAAATCTAAAACTCTTCAACCTAACATCCCTCATACGAGCAGACACTCTTTTCATCATAACCTGTCCGTATTCTATCCACTCCCTATAGTCCCTCCTCTTCTACAATCTCTATTATACTCCCACCTTCCCAGCACCCTCTCCAAATCTATAACTCTTCGTCCTAGCAAACACTCTTTTCACCATGCCTTCTCCTAAACCCTTCGCTTCTACACTCCCTCATCTTCTACACACTCTCCAAATATAACTCCAAATCCTAACACTCTTCATCTTAATTTCTCTAGTGTTCCATCTTCTTCTCTTTACCTACTCCTAAACTCCCATCTCTTCTACACTCTCTACTATACTCCCTCCCTCTCCAAATCTATGACTCCTTAACCTAACAAACATAATTTCCTTCATACGCCCTACTAAATTTCCTCGTCCTAGAAGACAAATTATCATAAACATGTCTAGCCTTCTATACCCTCATACTATACTCCCTATCATCTTCTACACCCCTCCAAATCTATAACTTCTTACCTTAACACTCTTATCTTCATACCAGCTACAGCGTTCTATCCTCTTCTTACCCCACCCTAAAGCCCCTTCTCTTCTACTTACTCACTCCTAAGCTCCTGCCTTTTCTTCTATACTCCTTCCTCTTCTATTCCCTCTCCAAATCTACAACTCTTCAACCTAACAAACATAATTTTCTTCTTACCCCCTCCTGAATACCCTCATATTAGCAGACACTATCATAACATGGCCAGTATTCTATCCTCTCCTATACTCCCTCCTCTATTACATTCTCTACTATACTCCCACCTCCCCTGCACCCTCTCCAAATTTATAACTCTTCATCCTAGCAAACACTCTATTCACCATGCCCTCTCCTAAAACTCTTCAATCTAAACACGGCTTACTAGATACTTATACAGGCTAGCCGAGTACGGAAATCATTGCAAATCCAGATGGCAATACTGGACAAACTGGCAAAGCATATTCACAGTGTTGAAGGCGGTGGGTGATATAGGTAGGTCTTACAGCGCTCCAAGCGGGAAAAGTTGTCAAATGGTTTTCATTGTTTAAAACTCGGCTAGCCTGTATAAGTATCTAGTAAGCCGTGATCTAACAAACAAAATTTTCTTCATATCCCCTCCTGAATTCCCTCATACTAGCAGATTCTCTATCATAACATGGCCAGCATTCTATCCTCTACTATACTCTCTAATCTTCTTCATTCTCCATTATACTCCAACCCCCACTGCACCCTCTCCAAATTCTTAACTCCTTATCCTAACAAACACACTCTTACCATACTCTCTACAACATTCCATCCTCTTCTTACCCCCTAGTATACTCTCAAATCTAAAACTAATCAACCTACCAAACCTAATTTTATTCATACCCATTACAGAATTCCTTCATACAAGCGCACTCTTTTCATCATAACCTGTCCAGTATTCTATCCACTCCTATACTCCCTCCTCTTCTACATTCTCTACTATACTCCCACCTCCCCTGCACCCTCTCCAAATCTATACCTCTTCATCCTAGCAAACACTCTTTTCACCATGTCCTCTCCTAAACTATCTTCTCTTCTACACTCTCTACTCCTTCCTTTTCTACTCCCTCTCCAAATCCAAAACTCTTCAACCTAACAAACATAATTTTCCGCCTATCCCCTCTTAAATTCCTTCATACTAGCAGACACTCTATCATAACCTGGCCAGCATTCTATTCTCTCCTATACTCCCTCCTCTTCATTCTTCGTCATACTCCAACCCCCCTGCACTCTCTCCAAATCCATAACTCCTTATCCTAACAAACACACTCTTATCATCCTCTCAACAACATTCCATCCTCTTCTTACCCTCTTAAAGTAGAGTTACTCTTCCCTAAACACTCTCTCCTAAGCTACTTCCTTTTCTACGCTCTTAACTATACTCCCTCATCTTCTACACCCTCTCGAAATCTAAAACTCCGAATCTTAACAAACACTCTTCATCTTACTTTCTCTAGTATTCCATCCTCTTCTCTTTCCCCACTCCTAAACTCCCTTCTCTTCTACACTCTCTACTCCTTCCTCTTCAACTCCCTCTCCTAGTCTATAAATCTTCATCCTAACAAACATAATTTTCTTCATACGCCCTGCGAATTCCCTCATCCTTTCAGACACCCTATCATAACCTGTCTAGCATTCTATACTCTCTTCTTTTCTACACCCTCTTTACCCCTCCAAATCTATATCTCCTTATCCTAACAAACACTCTTATCTTCATACCATCTACAGCATTCCATTCTCTTCTTACCCTCTCCTAAAGTCCCTTTTCTTCTTCACACTCTCTCCTAAGCTGCTGCTTTTTCTATGCATTTTACTATACTCCCTCCTCTTCTGCAGCCTCTCCTAGTCTATAACTCTTCAACCTAACAAACATATCTTTCTTCATACGTCCTCCTGAATTGCCTCACTCGCAAACAATCTCTTCATCATAACCTGCCCAGCATTCTCTCCTCTCCTATACTCCTTCCTCTTCTGCATTCTCTACTATGCTCCCACCTCCCCTGCACCATCTCCAAATTCTTAACACTTAATCCTAACAAACACACACTTATCATACTCTCTACAACATTCCTACCTCTTCTTACCCCCCGCTCGTATACCCTCAAAATCTAATACTAATCAACGTAACAAACATTTAATAATCCCTCTCCAAATCCATAGCTCTTCAACCTAACAAACATAATTTTCTTCATATCCCCTCCTGAATTCCCTCAAATTAGCAGACACTCTATCATAACGTTTCCATCATTCTATCCTCTCCTATACTCCCTCCCCTCCTTTTCATTCTCTACTATACTCCCACCCCCTTGCACCGTATCTTCTATAACTCCTTATCCTTAAAACACTCATATCTTCTTACCCTCTACAATCTACATCATTTAATCCTCTTCTTACCCTCCTCCTAAGGTCCCTTCTCTTCTACACACTTTATCCTAATCTACTTCCTTTTCAACACCAACAACTATACCCCCTCATACCAGCCGACGTACTGGCCTAGTGGTTAGAGCATCTGACTGCGAAGCCGTACGTCTGGGGTTCGAATCCCCGGTTGGCATGGATGTTAGTTTCTGTCCTTTTGTGTGTGAGGAATGAATGTGGCCCCCCTGTAAAAAGGGGCTGTGCCTGTGTGAATGTGTGTGTGGCGTGGGCAACAGTGCTTCACCTCCGTGGCTTCGGTCCACAGGTGCCCACGTAACGCAAAGTAAGTACCGCTTCGGCATGACATGGGTTAATGGACTTAAGTTACAGCCGTAACGGTTCAAAATTACCAGCCATTAAAAAAAAATACCCCCTCATTACCTAACCCTTCTCCAAATAACTCCGTATCCTAACAAACACTCTTCAAACTTCTTCCTCTTTTCTTTACCCACTCCTTTCTCATCTCCACTCTCTACTATACTTCCTTCTCTTCTAATCCTTCTCCAAAATTATAACTCTAGAACCAAAAGAACATAACTTTCTTCATACCCTCTCCGGAATTCCCTCATCCTAGCAGACCCTCTTTTCAACATAACCTGTTCAGCATTCTATCCTCTGCTATACTCCCACCTCTTCTGCATTCTTTACTATACTACCACCTCCCCTGCACCTTTATAACTCCTCATCCTAGCAAACATTCTTTTCACCATACCATCTCCTATACTCCCATCTCTTATACACTCTCTACAATACTCCCTCATCTTCTACACCCTCTTTCAACTCCCTATCCTAACACTCTTCATCTTACTTTCTCTAGTGTTCCATCCTCTTTTCTTTACCCACTCCTAAACTCTCTTCTCTTCTTACTCCCTCTCCAAATTTATGAATCCTCAACCTAACAAACATAATTTTCTTCATACCATCTATTAAATTTCCTCATCCTAGCAGATACTCTATCATAACTTGTCGTCCAGCATTCTAAACTCTCCTATACTCCCTCCTTTTCTTCAAATTTCTCTATGATCTTCTACACACCTCCAAATCTATATCTCCTTAATCTAACAAACACTCTTATCTTCTTATCATCTACAACATTCCATCCTCTTATTACACTCTCCTAAAGTCCCTTCTCTTCTACCCCCTCTCTCCTAAGCTTCTTCCTTTTCTACACTCTAAACTTCTACACCCTGCTGCTTATCCTAACAAACACTTTTATCTTCATACCCTCTACAGCATTCCATCCTCTTCTTACCCTCTATTAAAGTCACTTCTCTTCTACACACTCTCTCCTAAGTTACTCTTTTTTCTATACATTTTACTATACTCCCTCCTCTTTTGCAGCCTCTCCTAGTCTATAACTCCTCAACCTAACAAACATAATTTTCTTCATACTTACTCCTGAATTCCCTCACTCGCAGCCTTCATCAAAACCTGTCTAGCATTATATCCTCTCCTAGCATTACATACTCCTTCCTCTTCTGCATTCTCTACTATGCTCTCACCTACCCTGCACCCTCTCCAAACCTATAACTCATTATACAAACAAACACTCTTATCTCGATACCCTCTACAGCATTCCATCCTCTTATACCCTCTCATAAAGGTCCTTCTCTTCTACACACTCTTTCCTAACCTCCTTCATTTTCTACACTCTCTACTCCTTCCTCTTATGCACCCTCTCCATATCCTTCTCATCCTAGCAGACACTCTTTTCTTCACACTCTCTACAGCATTCCATCCTCTTCTATCCTCTCTCCTAAGTTCTCTACTTTGCCACACTCTCTCTTTACTATACTCCCTTCTCTTATGCACCCTCTCCAAATCTATAACTCATCGTAACATCCACAATTTTCTTCATACCCCCTCCAGAATAGTCTTTTTCTGCACCCTTTGCTAATCACATTCTATCATCTTCGCCACCCTCTCTTATTCTCCCTCCTTTTCCCTCTCCAAATATGTGCCCATTTTCACTTATCACAGTGAACTCTTTCTTACCATACATCTATCCTTCAATGCATTCTCATTCTACCCCACATAACTCTTTAAAACTTACTCTTTTCTCTTTTATGTAGGAAGCTCATACCGCGAAGCAAATGTACTTCTTAATGATAATTTTCAAATGCAGAAAACCTTAATTGAACAAAATAAGTCAGTTAAAAAAATATTTCATTAGGTCTTTATTACCTTTTGGTAGGTTGGACCGCGAAACTACGCAAGATATATACCAATTAAATTTTTTCCACAATAGGGTACTAAAGTTAAGTAATTTCCCTTTAACGGCTTGACCGTTAAGACAAGCTAATTGAGTAAAATTCATTCAAGATCTCATCACTAACCCATGTTTGCAGAAATATTCTTACAAACAGACTGAAATTTTTTATTACTCTTATTTCATTCAAAAGTTATTCTCCGAATCATTGAAAACTCATTTCGCTGTAGGAACTTCCATTGTATTTACTTATTTCAATGTAAAGATGATACTTACTCCATAACTTTCATTCGACAAAGTATTCCCTCGTAGACCTTGTCATTAAGTATCTGAAATTCACAAAATAATTTAAATAACACTTGTAATGAGATAATATCGTGGTGATTGCTTAGTTATCTTAAATTATTTTGGTTCAATCAAGTTGTTTCAGACGCCAATAATTAGATACGTTGCCCAAAATTGCAAACTGACCAATAAAAAATATCTACTTGTATCAATGAAAAAATTGAACTTTGACAATATTTGAATTTTTAGTGTCCCAAATAACTTGCCGACAGTGAACGTGACAAGTCAACAAAATTGAACAATTATTTTTATAACATGGCATAATATTTAACAACTTATATTTCTTTTATTTTGCAACGGAAGATTTTTCAGCATAAAAACAAAACATTACTTTCTTCATACCCTCTCCTGAATTCCCTCATTCTAGCAGACACTCCTTTCATGATAACGTGTCCAGCATTCTATACTCTCCTATACTTCCTCTTCTTCATTTTCTACTATATTCCCACCTCCCCGTGCACCCTCTCCAAATCTATAACGCTTCATCTTAGCAAACTCTTTTCGCCGTACCCTCTCCTATACTATCTTCTCTTCTACACTCTCTTCAACATTCCATCATCTTCTACACACCCATTCCAAATCTATACATCCTTATTCATCATCCCTCTCCCCCCTTCGTCCTCTCCATCTCCACTTTTATATCCAAATAACTCCTTCCTCACACTTACTATCCCTCTTCTCACCTTTTATTAATTTGCCTCTTCATTCATGTCTCCCCATACCCTGTCAAGCCCACTCTACTTATCTAAAGTATCTTTCTCCTAATCTCTCCTTAATCTTACCCTCACCTTTACCCTTCATTTAAAATACACTTTCTATTATTCCCCCTTTTTAACACCCTCTTTTCCACTTAAAATATATTCTTCCCGTTCCCTTTTAATCAACTTTCTCTCCTTATCTTAGCTATAATCTTCTTTCCCAAAATCATCCTCTTATCTTCTTATTTTCACTTAATTTCTCCACATCCCATCTCTCCTCTCCGTCACTCTCTTCTCATCCGTACCATCCCTCTCTTTCTTTATTTACTCCTTTACCACTCAACATCCACTCCAACTTCTTATCCTAGCAAACACTCTTTTTTTCATACTTTCTCTAGAATTTCATCCTCTTCTTCACCCTCTATTAGACTCCCTCATCTTCTACACCCTCTCTAAATCTATATATCCGTATCCTAAACAACGCCCTTTTCTTCATATCCTCTCCAGAATTTCCTCCTCTTCAGCAATTTCTCCATACCTATATTTCCTCATCCTAGAAGACACTCTTTTCCTCATACCCTTTAAAGTATTCCCTCATCTTCTTCACTCTCTCCTAACCTCTCTTCTCATCTACCTCTGTCCTAAACTCCCTTTTTTTCTACACTTTTTCTTATACTCCTTCCTATTCTACACTCCCTCCTCTTCTACAACCGCTCCAAATTTCCTCATCCTTACAAACACTCTTATCTTCTTACACACTCTCTCCTAAACTACTTCCTTTTCTACACCCCAACTATACTCCCTCATCTTCTATTAAATTAAACTCATTGGCGCAACAGCCCTAGTGGGTCAAGGCCTACGATGCCCATCTACGTTCTCTTGACCTTGGGGACCTCATCTTCTACACCCTCTCGAAATCTATAACTCCGTATCCTAACGAACACTCTTCATATTACTTTCTCTAGTATTCCATCTTCATTTCCATCTTTACCATTCCTTACCATTTAGTATTTCATCTTTACCCACTCCTAAACTCCCTTCTCTACACTCTCTACTCCTTCCTCTTATACGCCCTCTCTAAATCTAAAACTAATCAACCTAACAAACATAATTATCTACATACCCCCTCCAGAATTCACTCATACTAGCACACACTATTTTCATCATAACCTGTCCAGTATTCTATCCTCTCCTATACTCCCTCCTCTTCTACATTCTCTACTCTATTCCCACCTCCCCTGTACCCTCTCCAAATCTATAACTCTTCATCCTGGCAAACACTCTTTTCACCATGTTCTCTCCTAAATTCCCTTCTCTTTTACACTCTCAACAACATTCCTTCATCTTCTACACACTCTCCAAATCTAAAACTCCCTATCCTAACACTTTGCATCTTACTTTCTCTAGTGTTCCCATCCTCTTCTCTTTACCTACTCCTAAACTCCCTTCTCTTCTACAATCTCTACTCTACTCTCTCCTCTTTACTCCAAGTCTATGATTCCTTAGCCTATCAAATATAATTTTCTTCATACGCCCTGCAGAATTCCCTCATCCTAGCAGACACCCTATCGTAATCTACCTGTCTAGCACACTGAGCTATAAACAAACTGGAGTGACAACTGAGCGTGCGAAACCGCATCACACCTTATCGAAGTTTGTGTCTGCGCGGAAAAGATTTCCATCTTCTTTTATTTTTCCCCATCTGTTGGCACAGTTGTATGCACAGCATGATACGACCATTCTAAATGTTGCTCTAAATGTTTTTAAAAAAGGGGGTTTTCTAGAAATAGTTCAACTCACACAATGTTAGTCTATGGAGAAATTCGTTTGTTTTGTCCGGTTCGCTCAAGCGAACCGGGCAATTGTGACCTTCCGCGCCGGCACGTTCGATCGCATGTTATATCATCATAGGTTGTCACTCCAGTTTGTTTATAGCTCAGTGGTCTACCATTCTATACTCTCATACTATAAGTACTCCCTCATCTGCTACACCCCTCCAAATCTATAACTTCTTACTCTATCAAACACTCTTATCTTCATACCATCAACAGCATTCCATCCTCTTCTTTCCCCACGTTAAAGCCCCTTCTCTTCTACTCATTCTCTCCTAAGCTCCTGCCTTTTCTACACTTTATACTCTATAGTCCTACCTCTTCTACTTCCTCTCCAAATCTAAAACTCTTCATCCTAGCAAACACTCTTTTCACCATGGCCTTTCACCTCCCTTCTCTACAACCCTCCCTTCTCTACAACACTCCTACATCTTAAACACACTCTCCAAAACCATAACTCCTTATTCTAACAAACACCCTCTTATCATACTCTCTACAACATTCCATCCTCTTCTTACCACCTCTTATACTCCCTCTCCAAATCTAAAACTAATCAACCTAACAAACAAAATCTTATTCATACCCCGTCCAGAATTCCCTCATACTAGCAGACACTCTTTTCATCATAACCTTTACAGAGTATTTTACACTTTCCTATACTCCCTCCTCTTCTACATTCTCTCCCACCTTCCCAGCCACCACCTCTCCAAATCTATAACCCTTCGTCCTAGCTTCTATTCTATACACTCTTCAACATTCGTACATTCTTCACTATACTCCAACCACCCTGAACCCTATCCAAATCCATAACTCCTTATTCTAACAAACACTCTTGTCATCCTCTCTACAACATTCCATCCTCTTTTTACCTCTTCTTAAGGTCCCCTCTTTCCTACACACTCTCTCCTCTGCTTTTCGACACTCAACTATATACTCCCTCATCTTCTACACCCTTTTGAAATCTATAACTCCGTATCCTAACAAACACTCTTCATCTTACATTCTCTAGTATTCCATCCTCTTATTTTTACCCACTCATAACCTCCCTTCTCTTCTACACTCTCTTCTTCTCCCACCTCTTCTACTCCATGTCCAAATGTACACCCTAAACCTAACAAACATAATTTTCGTCATATCCCCTCCTGAATTCCCTCATCCTAGCAGACACTGTCTATCATAAAGTTTCCATCAGTCTATCATCTCCTCTACTCCCTCATCTTTTTCATTCTCTACTATACTCCCATCCCCTGCACCCTCTCATCTATAATTTCTTATTCTTAAAACACTCATATCTTACCATCTACATGATTCAATCTTCTTCTTACCCTCTAGTAAAGTCCCTTCTCTTCTACACACTGTATCCTTAGCTACTTCCTTTTCAACACTCTCAACCCTCACCCACAATACTTCTTTTTTCTCCCTCATCACCTAATTCCTCCCCAAATAACTCCGTATCCTAACAAACACTTTTCATGTTACTTTCTCTTTTATTCCATCCTCTTTCCTTCATCCACTCCTTAACTCCTTTCTCATCTATACTCCTTAAACTATAAATCTTCTACTCCTTCTCCAAATTTAAAACTCCTGAACATAAGTTTCTTCATACCCTCTCCTGAATTTCATCATCCTGGCAGACCCTCTTTTCATCATAACAGGTCGATGATTCTATCCTCTACTATACTCCCTTCTCTTCTACATTCTAACTATACTCCCACCTCCCCTGAACCCTCACCAAATCTATAATTCATCCTAGCAAACACTTTTTACCATACCCTCTCCTATACTCCCTTCTCTTCTACACTTTACAACACTTCTCTTCTACACTCTCTACACACCCTTATCTTCTACACATTTTCCAAATCTATAACTCCCTATCCTAACACTCTTCATCTCACTTTCTCCAGTGTTCAATCCTCTACTCTTTACTACTCTTAAACTCCCTTCTCTTCTATACTCCCTCCTCTGCTACAGTCTCTCCAAACTGTAACTCCTCAACTTAACAAATATAATTTTCTTCAAACCCCCTCCTGAATTCCCTCCCACTAGCAGACAATCTCTTCATCATAACCTGTCCAGCATTCTATCCTCTCCTCTACCCCTCCTCATCTTCATTCTATACTATACAACCACCTCCCCTTCACCTCTATAACTCCTCATCCTAGCAGTCTATTCACCATACTCACTCCTATACTCCTTTCACTTCTACACTCTTTACTATAATCCCTCTCCAAACCTATAACTCTTCAACCTAACATAATGTTCTTCATATCCCATCCTGAATTCCCTCATCCTAGCATATACTCTATCATAACCTGTCCAGCATTTTCTTCTCTCCTATACTCCCTTCTTTTCTACACCCTCTACTGTACCCCATCACACACACACACATCTTCCTTATCCTAACAAATACTCTTATCATCATACCATCTACAGTATTCCATCCTCTTCTTACCCCATCCTAAAGCCCCTTCTCCTCTACACACTCTCTCTTAAGCTCCTGCCTTTTCTATGCTTTTTATTACACTCCCTCCTCTTCTACAGTCTCTGCAAACTTTAACTCCTAAACCTAACAAATACAATTTTCTTCATATGCCCTCCTGAATTCCCTCACCCTAGCAGACGATCTCTTCATCATAACCTGTCCAGCATTCTATCCTCTCCTATACTCCCTCTTCTTCTTCATTCTCTACTATACAACCACCTCCTCTGCACCTCATCATCCTAGCAAACATTCCTTTTACCATACCCTCTCTTATACTCTTTACTATAATCCCTCTCCAAACCTATAACTCTTCAACCTAACATAATTTTCTTCATATCCCATCCTGAATTCCCTCATCCTAGATTACACTCTATCATAACCTGTTCGGCATTCTATCCTCTCCTATACTCCCTTCATTTCTACACTCTCTACTTTACCCCATCATCTTCTACACCGCTCCAAATCTATATCTCCTCATCCTAACAAACACTCTTATCTTCATACCATCTACAGCATTCCATCCTCTTCTTACACCCTCCTAAAGTCCTTTTCTCTTCTACACCGTCTCTCCTAAACTACTTCCTTTTCTACACTCCCAACTATACTCCCTCATCTTCTACACCATCTCCATATCTATAACTTCTTATCCTAACATAAACTCTTATCTTCATACCCTCTACGGCATTCCATCCTCTTCTTACGCTCCCCTAAAGTCCATTCTCTTCTACACACTCTCTCTTAAGCTGCTGGTTTTTCTATACATTTTACTATACTCCCTCCTCTTCTGCAGAACTAGGAGCCTAACTCCTCAAACTAACAAACATAATTTTCGTCATAACCCCTCCTGAATTTCCCCACCACAGCAGACTATTCTTCATCATAACATGTTCAGCACTCTATCGTCGCCTATACTCCCTCCCGTTCTGCATTCTCTACTATACTCCGAAATCCCCTGCGCCCTCTCAAAATCTATAACTCCTCATTCTATCAAAAGTACTTTTCACCACACCCTATCCTATACTTCCTTCTCTTATACAGTCTCTACAACACTCCCTCATATTCTACACATCCTCTCCAAATATATAAATCCTTATGCTAATAAATCCTCTTTTCTTTATAACCCTCTCCAGAATTTCCTCCTCTTCTGCACCTTCTCCATACCTATATTTCCTCTTCTTAGCAGACACTCTTTTCTTCTTACCATTCACAGCATTCCCTCTTCTCCTATACTCCCTTCTCTTCTACACTCCTTGTAACTCCTCAACCTAACAAAAACATAATTTTCTTCACACCCCCTCCTGAATTCCCTCATCCTAGCAGACACTCTATCATAACCTGTCCAGCGTTCTATACTCTCCTATATTCCCTGCTCTTCTTCATTCTCTACTATACTCCCACCTCCCCTGCACCCTCTCCAAATCTTTAACTCCTTATCCTAACTAACACTCTTGTCTTCATACCCTCTCTAAAGTCCTTTCTCTTCTTCACACTCTCTCCTAAGCTCCTGCATTTTCTATACTTTTTTATCGTCCTCTTCAAATCTACTACTCCTGCATTCTCTAGTATACTCCAACCTCCCCTGCATCCTCTCCAAATCTATAATCCTAGCAAACACTCTTTTCACCATAACCTATCCTTTACTCCCTTCTCTTCTACACTCTTTACTAGACTCCCTCATCTTCTACATCCTCTCCAAATTTATAAATCCCTACCCTAACACTCTTCATTTTACTTTCTTTAGATTCCATCCTCTTCTCTTTACCTACTCCTAAACACCCTGCTCTTCCACATGCTCTACTCCCTCCTCTTCTACTATCTCTCCAAATCTATGACTCCTCAACCTAACAAACACTATTTTCTTCATTTTCTCTCAAGAATTTCCTCCTCTTCTGAACCTTCTCCATACCTATATTTTCTCATCCTAGCACACACTCTTTTCATCATACCCTTTACAGCATTCCCTCTTCTCCTATACTCACTTCTCTTCTACACCCTCTCCTTTTCTTCTTTATCTACTATACTCCCACCTCCCCTGCACCCTCTCCAAATCTATAACTCCTCTACGTAACAAACATAATTTTCTTTATACCCCCTCCTGAATTCCATAATCCTTGCAGACACTCTATCATAACCTGTCCAGCATTCTATCCTCTCTTATACACTCTCTGAAATAATCCCTTATCTATAACTCCTTATCCTAACAAACACACTCTTACCATACTCTCTACAACATTCCATCCTTTTCTTACCCCCTCATATACCCTCAAATCTAAAACTAATCAACCTAACAAACCTAATTTTATTCATTCCCATTACAGAATTCCTTCATACAAGCGCACTCTTTTCATCATAACCTGTCCAGTATTCAAACCACTCCTATACTCCCTTCTCTTCTACATTCTCTACTATACTCCCACCTCCCCTGCACGCACTCCAAATCTATAACTCTTCATCCTAGCAAACACTCTTTTCACCATGTCCTCTCCTAAACTCTCTTCTCTTCTACACTCTCTACACCTTCCTTTTCTACTCCCTCTCCAAATCCAAAACTCTTCAACCTGACAAACATAATTTTCTTCCTATCCCCTCTTAAATTCCTTCATACTAGCAGACACTCTATCATAACCTGGCCAGCATTCTATCCTCTCCTATACTACCTCCTCTTCATTCTCCGTTATACTCCCATCCCCCATGCGCCCTCTCAAAATCCATAACTCCTTATCCTAACAAACACTCTTTTCATTCTCTCTACAACATTCTATATCCTCTTCTTACCCTCTTAAAGTCCCTCTCTTCCCTACACACTCTCTCCTAAGCTACTTGCTTTTCGATGCTTTCAACTCCCTCATCTTCTACACCCTCTCGAAATCTAAAACTCCGAATCTTAACAAACACTCTTCATCTTACTTTCTCTAGTATTCCATCCTCTTCTCTTTCCCCAGTCCTAAACTCCCTTCTCTTCTACACCGTCTCTCCTAAACTACTTCCTTTTATACACTCCCAACTATACTGTAGCGTTGCCATACCGGAATCCCTCATCTTCTACACCCTCTCCATATATATAACTTCTTATCCTAACATAAACTCTTATCTTCATACCCTCTACGGCATTCCATCCTCTTCTTACGCTCTCCTAAAGTCCATTTTCTTCTACACACTCTCTCTTAAGCTGCTGCTTTTTCTATACATTTTACTATACTCCCTCCTCTTCTGCAGAACTAGGAACCTAATTCCTCAAACTAACAAACATAATTTTCGTCATACCCCCTCCTGAATTTCCCCACCACAGCAGACTATCTCTTCATCATAACATGTTCAGCACTCTATCGTCGCCTATACTCCCTCCCCTTCTGCATTCTCTACTATACTCCTAAGTCTCCTGCACCCTCTCAAAATCTATAACTCCTCATTCTAGCAAAAGTACGTTTCACCACACCCTATCCTATACTTCCTTCTCTTATAGTCTCTACAACACTCCCTCATCTTTACAAATCCTCTCCAAATCTATAAATCCTTATCCTAATAAATCCTCTTTTCTTTATACCCTCTCCAGAATTTCCTCCTCTTCTGCATATTCTCCATACCTATATTTCCTCTTCGTAGCAGACACTCTTTTCATCTTACTATTCACAGCATTCCCTCTTCTCCTATACTCCCTTCTCTTCTACACTCTTTGTAACTCCTCAACCTAACAAAAACATAATTTTCTTCACACCCCCTCCTGAATTCCCTCCTCCTAGCAGACACTCTACCATAACCTGTCCAGCGTTCTATACTCTCCTATATTCCCTGCTCTTCTTCATTCTCTACTATACTCCCACCTCCCCTGCACCCTCTCGAAATCTTTAATTCCTTATCCTTACTAACACTCTTGTCTTCATACCCTCTCTAAAGTCCTTTCTCTTCTTCACACTCTCTCCTAAAGCTCCTGCATTTTATAGACTTTTTTATTGTCCTCTTCAAATCTACTACTCCTGCATTCTCTAGTATACTCCAACCTCCCTCTGCATTCTCTCCAAATCTATAATCCTAGCAAACACTCTTTTCACCATAACCTATCCTTTACTCCCTTCTCTTCTACACTCTTTACTACACTCCCTCATCTTCTACATCCTCTCCAAAATTATAACTCCCTACCCTAATACTCTTCATTTTACTTTCTTTAGATTCCATCATCTTCTCTTTACCTACTCCTAAACACCCTGTTCTTCCACATGCTCTACTCTTCTTCACTCCCTCTCAAGAATTTCCTCCTCTTCTGAACCTTCTCCATACCTATATTTCCTCATCCTAGCACACACTCTTTTCATCATACCCTTTACAGCATTCCCTCTTCTTCTACACTCACTTCTCTTCTACACCCTCTCCTTTTCTTCTTTATCTACTATACTCCCACCTCCCCTGCACCCTCTCCAAATCTATAACTCCTCTACATAACAAACATAATTTTCTTCATACCCCCTCCTGAATTCCATAATCCTTGCAGACACTCTATCATAACCTGTCCAGCATTCTGTCCTCTTTTATACACTCTCTGAAATAATCCCTTATCTATAACTCCTTATCCAAACAAACATTATTATCTTAATACCCTCTACAGCATTCCATCCTCTTCTTACCTTCTCTAAAGTCCCATCTCTTCTACACACTCTCCCCTAACAAGGAAACATTCTCTAGGGCAGTGGTTCCCAAACTATTTTGCTCGTGGAACCCCCCAATTTGTTCCCAATGATCGCGGAACCCTGAATATTTTTTAATCAACGACTTTTCAAAATTTATATATGATATTCAATGAAACAAGCCAACTTAATGTTCCTCCCCCTAGAAAATTTGACTATAAAAAGAGGGGTTTAACTTGTTTTGGTACACCTAATCCGAATTTCGGACATACATTTTTAAGAATTTAATACATATTTTTCTAGGATTTGCATTTTGATGAACTTAATATAAAAAAACATCATTCTTATTGGAAATAAAATTTGTCAGGCGGAACCCCTAAAATTTTCACTTTGGGAACCACTGCTCTAGGGTGAACTCACAGAATTGGACGAAAATTTTACAGGGGTTAGTATATGACTCAAAACACCTTCTGTAAAAAAATTAGCTGCTAAATTAAAGTTGAAAAGCTGTAAAAAATTAATAAAAATTAACATATTAAACGCCAAATGTTACCCTGATAGGCGAGGATGCTTCCTTTGGCTCTGTGCCCATTACTAGAAAAAAAAATGGCCACGTTTGAATTTAAATGATCGAATAAAAAAAAGGTTCATCAAATGCAAAAAAGGATTAAAAATGAATTAAAGGAGGAAAATAAAATTAAAGGAAAGGAAATTAATTAAAAAACTGTTGTTTTAATGGATATTCTGAAGTACTTTTAACAAAATATCCCAATTTCACGTTAAATACAAATTTTCAATGTAATATAAAAATATATTATTCCATCTGTTAGAAAATTCGCCAAGTCGCCAAGTGGTGATAACTGAATGTGGTTGACATCTCAGAACCCAATTTTCAAAGTTAATTTACTCATTTCCTAATGAAAATTAGCAGCTAATTTTTTCACAGTAAGTTTCTTTAGCTATCTTCTTATGACTGTAAAATTTTCATCCTATTCTGTAAGTTCACCCTGAGACCGTTTCCTTGTAAGCTCCTGCCTTTTCTATACTTTTTTACTATACTCCCTCCTCTTCTACACCATCTCCTAATCTATAACTTCTCAACCTAACAAACATAATTTTCTTCATACCCCCTCCTGAATTCCCTCACCCTTTCTTCATACTCTGTCCAGCATTCTATCCTCTCCTATACTCCCTTCATTTCTGAATTCTCTTCTACACTCCCACCTCCCTCTGGACCCTCTCCAAATTTATAACTCATCCTAGCAAACACTCTTTTCACCATATCCTCTCCTATACTCCCTTCTCTTATACACTCTCAACAATACTCCCTCATCTACACCCTCTCCTAACCTATAGCTCCTTAACCAAACAAACACTCTGATCTTGATACCCTCTACCTCTACAACCTTCCATCCTCTTCTTACCCTCTCTAAAGTCCCTTGTCGTCTATACACTCTTTCCTAAGCTCCTTCCTTTTCTACACTCTCTACTGTACTCTGTCCTTTTCTCTACACCCTCTCCAAATCTATACACTCTTTTCTTCATACCCTCTCCAGAATTTCCTCCTCCTCTGCACCTTCTCATTACCTATAATTTCTCACCCTAGCAGACATTCATTTCATCATACCCTTTACAGCATTCCCTCCTCTTATGCACCCTCTCCGATACTCCCTTCTCTTCTCTACTTTCCTATACTCCCTTCTCTTATGCACCCTCTCCAAATCGATAACATCCTAAAAAGCATTATTTTCTTCATACCCCCTCCTGAATTCCCTCCTCTTCTTAACCCTCTCCATATCTATATTTACTAGGGTGGCCCTTATTATAATGGGGAAATTTTTTTTCAATATTTTCTTTCAGCCCCCCCCTTAATTTTTTTCCTTTTACTATAAAATGAAAGTGTGCAAAAGGATTTTCCGATATTTTAATATTAACACGTGCCTCATCGCGGTTGAAGTTTGGCCATATATAGCGCGCCATAGGTATTGTATGGCTTACTACGGGAATAACGTCTCCGCTAACTTCCTCGGGAGGAGAATGACAGATAATTTCATTAATTTCGAATGTTTATGGGTAAAGAAGATGAAAATATGACTTAAGAATATTATTAGTACATTAAAATAGTTAAAAAGACAAATTTAACAAAAATGTATTTATTAAAAATAAATTTCAAAAACATGTATATAATTATTCAAAATTGCTTAATATAAAACAATAATTATTTACACTTACCATACAATTATAAAAAAGTTCCAGTTTAAAAATTAATATTTTAAATACATTTATAGTGGAATATATTCTAACAAATTCATAAAAATCTAACTAACATCTTAAAAACATGTAAGATTCAATTCACTTTTTTGGAACAATTAGCATTCAAATTTACGCTTAAGAGCCTATACTTTTTGCAATCGGGGTTCGGGGTATTGTTTTTTGAAGCTACTGTTTGATCATCAGAAATTTCTTCATCTTCAATACTAGATAATGATGATTCCTCAAATGAGTCTCGGTCATGAATCGTCTCGGAACTATTGAGAGCCTTAGCTTGTCTCTTTTCTTGGTTACTTAATCTTTGTAAAACTCTTTCTTCGCGTTTTGCCAGCTTTACATTAATTCCACTTAAACATCCTACTCGACCTGGCTTTCGTCGATTCAGTGAAAATTGTCTATCTTCTTCAATTTTTAATATTTCCAACGCATTCGCGGATGCAACAAAGAGATTGCTCAGGTTATCACAAACGCCTGTTCTAATTTTTTCTGGGAGTCTGGCGGATGACAAGCATTTTGTTGTAAACTTCGCCAAGTGGAATACATCTTCATAACTTTATTTGTGTATTTCTTAAACTGTCTTGTAGGGATTCTTACTTTTTCCCAAAAAATGACACTCTCGCACTGCCAAGCATTCCTGTTATCTGATGGCATACTTTTCCAATCAAATAGATATTTTATCACTACTTCTTAAGTTAAAGGACATAACTGCACAACTAACAGAAACCAAGGCTATTTGTCCAGACACTTTCTGACCCTCCCTAAACTCCATACTATTAAATCACTCACCCCTGGAGTATTCGGGAAGATGGGGTTGGAGCGGTCTGTTTTGTCTTTCGCCTACCCCCATCGTGCCGGGGACTTCAAAAGTCTGAGATAAAAACAAGCCGTCTTCGAGGAGAGAAAAAGGGAATGTGACAGTTTTCTCTTATGAGGTGAATGACGCCCACTAAACAATCTAGCACTGCTCCCTCAGACAAAATCTTTTTACTTCTCATATTCATTTCCTGGATCTAAATAATGCTAAAATTGTGAACTTTTACCTGTTCTTTACCTGTTTTATCCTCATATGTTTGTCTACATTTCTTCATGACACATGCTCCTTCCTCAAATTTCATCTGTTCGTCATTCTGCTCTTGGGGAAGCGAGCGGAGACGTTTTTCCCGTAGTAAGCCATACTATAACATGGCGCGCTATGGCCAAACTTCAACCGCGATGAGGCACGTGTTAATATTAAAATATAGGAAAATCCTTTTGCACACTTTCATTTGATAGCAAAAGGAAAAAAATTAAGGGGGGGCTGGAAAAAAATTCCGACTTTGAAAAATAAGGGCCACCCTAATATTTACTCATCCGAGCAGACACTCTTTTCATTATACCCTTTCCAGTATCCAATCCTGTTCTTCTCTCTGTCCTAAGCTACTTCTCTTTCACACTCTATACTATACCGGGGCCGCCGCGAGTGGTAAACAACCGCAGCTACACTGCTTACCGGGCCCGGTACTAACGTACGATCGGTCTCATCGGAGGCAGTACGGCAGTAACGTTTTTATTGAGATATTTCTTCCTCTTTACATCCTCGGTATTTAATTTTTAAATAACATTTTGTCTAGGAATGTCATGATTTATATATTTATCAAGAAACTAGATATTATAAAGCTAAGTTATATTGTTTTTAATGAATCCTTAGCTTTTTAAGAGTATATTAAATGTCTGCCATTGAGAAAAGTATTAGGCTGTTCCTCAGGAAAAATCATTTAACAAAAGGAGAAAAAACACCTTGGTTTTAAATAGCTAAAATCAAGGTTGGCTCGGTAAAGTATTTGGCTTAAACCAAAAAAAACAACGTAAACATTCGCCCATCGCCAAGGTTAGTCCATCGCTTAACGACAAGGATTTTGAAGCGCCCTCTGGTTGTACCGGGCCCGGTAAGCAGTGTAGCTGCAGTTGTTTTTCACTCGCGGCGGTCCCGACTATACACCCTACTCTTCCTGCACTCTTTCCAAATCTCTAACTCATCTTGACAAACACAATTTTCTTCATACTCCCTCCAGAATACTCTCTTTTTCTGCACCCTTTCCTAATCTCCTCTATCTTCTTCGCCCCCCTCTCCTATTCTCTCTCCACTTCACTCTCCAAATATGTTCTCATTTTCGCTAATCACAATGAACTCTTCCTCACCATACATCTCTCCTTTACTGCGTTCTCATTCTACCCCACATAACTCTTTAAACCTTACTCTATGCCCTGTTATGTAATATTGGAAGCTCATACAGCGAAGCAAATGTACTTCTTAATGATAATTTTCAAATGCAGAAAACCTTAATTGAACAAAATAAGTCATTTAAAAAAATATTTCATTAGGTCTTTATTACCTTTTGGTAGGTTGGACCGCGAAACTACGCAAGATATATACCAATTAAATTTTTTCCACAATAGGGTACTAAAGTTAAGTAATTTCCCTTTAACGGCTGGA
Source organism: Tetragnatha montana (assembly GCA_963680715.1). Classification (NCBI taxonomy): domain Eukaryota; kingdom Metazoa; phylum Arthropoda; class Arachnida; order Araneae; family Tetragnathidae; genus Tetragnatha; species Tetragnatha montana. Next base: position 21,747,640 of record OY796681.1, read on the forward strand.
CCGTTAAGACAAGCTAATTGAGTAAAATTCGTTCAAGATCTTATCACTAACCCATGTTTGCAGAAATATTCTTACAAACAGACTGAAATTTTTCATTACTCTTATTTCATTCAAAAGTTATTCTCCGAATCATTGAAAATTCATTTCGCTGTAGGAACTTCCATTGTATTTACTTATTTCAATGTAAAGATGATACTTACTCCATAACTTTCATTCGACAACGTATTCCCTCGTAGACCTTGTCATTAAGTATCTGAAATTCACAAAATAATTTAAATAACACTTGTAATGAGATAATATCGCGGCGATTGCTTAGTTAGCTTAAATTATTTTGGTTCAATTTCGTCAAGTTGTTTCAGACGCCAATAATTAGAAACGTTCCCAAAATTGCAAACTAACCAATAAAAAATATCTACTTGTATCAATGAAAACCATTGAACTTTGACAATATTTGAATTTTTAGTGTCCCAAATAACTTGGCAACATTGAACAGGACAAGTCAACAAAATTGAACAATTATTTTTATAGCATGGCATAATATTTAACAACTTATATTTTTTCTTTTGCAACAGAAGATTTTTCAGCATAAAAACAAATAATTACCAAGTTACATCAAAGAAAAGTGAAGAAAGCATTTAAATAAACTCTTACCTTCCAATTCACATCGATAAGATGATAATGCCATTACATTAAAAAAAATATGTATTGATGAAAACCAGACGCCCCTGTTATGTTTATTTTTGAAGATTACCCAAGTTCAGAAGAAAACATTGTTACTAATGATTGTTGCAGTAATTGTTAAGAATTCGGTTTCCTTATACAAAAGGGGGCCACTTGTTTTTTTGTTTGTTATACTGGATAGTGGATTATAATGCCAACAAGGGCAGCCAACAATAGTGGCACCCGGTTGTATAATAGCACCAAGAATTCTCCTGGGCAGGCCCGTAACTTTTGTTTCAATCAAAATGCAAATATACCTAGATATTTCCTTTTACGATTAATGCGAGGGTTGTTTTTTTTGCAACCTCGAACTTATTTCCCGCCAACCCATAGAGAATTTCGCTTTCTCATTCGAGCGACCACTCCGTTCGCCTAGCATTCAACATTAAACAATGGGTGAGCAGATGAAAATTGCAGGAGGGGAAAGCGAAATTCTCTATGGATTAGCGGGAAATAAGTTCGAGGAGCGCGCTTGTAAATTCGATAATAATTAGAAAAAAAATATCCGATTTTTTCAAGTAACGATGCAAGTTGATCCTGAAGGATGTCCCTAAATACCAGTACCAAACCCTTTTTATCACCTACTAACCCTGTATCCCCTTAACAACCTATCTTTCTCTCATTCCCTCTATGGATCCTACTTGCCCACTCACTCCCCTCTTACGGCCGTATTCACAGCCATCAGCATCAGAGTTATCACCTTGGCGACGAAGTGTTAAGTCCAAAAACCGTATTCACAGCATCCGAATCAGAGCTTATAATCGTCCTAACGATAGCACCTCGAAGCTGGAGGTGTCAAACTCTGACTCGGTATCGACGCATGCGCAGTCGCTACTTCTCCACGGAGACGAGAAAGCTTCAAATAAAATGGATGCCGCCCGACCATTTCGACTGAGAAATTGTAACATCCGATCCGGATAATTAGGCTTCCGATTGAGCAGATCCTTGTCGAGAAATGATTTCTATGATGGAATGAAGAATAGAGAGGTAGGTTCTGTATAAATATAACCAATAAAAATGTCTATCTGGTTCCTTGCTCAATGTTCATGCATACTACACTACTTGATACTACAATGTAAACATGGCTATGAGCGAACTACAAAATAGATTGTGTATTAAAATGAAACGCGATGTCATTAACTCCTATCTATAATATTTATTTTCCTCTTGTTAAACGTTATGTTTTGAATCAATTTTAAACTTTTTATTCAATATCCTTATATTATGTTCTCAGGCGAACTTTTGATTTTAGTGAATTCTATTATGCTATATTTTTAATTAAAAAGTTGTCTACCTAAACACAATAATTAATATTAGGAATTGAATTTCTGAAATCCAAAAAGCATTTGTTTATTTAAGAACACTCATTTATAATTATAATTCTCTGTATTCTGTGATTTTAATTAAGTAATGAACTGTTTTGTTGGAGGTTTAAAAACAAAACATTTATTTTAATGTATATTGTCTTTTTCATGAAGAACAAATATATTTAATTGATAATTTTTTAAAATCAATTTTAATCTCGATATTACATATTTGAGGGTTTAGATTTTTCTTTTTATTTCAGGTATTGACCTCAGAAACAGTTGCTTTTGAACAGCTGCTTATTTGTGCCATGAAAATTCATTTGAAAATTATTGATATAGTTTTAATTTTCTTTTTAAATTGTGAAACAAAATATTTTACTGTATTAGTAATGTAATAATTTCTATGTATTTCTTATTATACATTTCTTATTATGTATACAATTATTGTGCCTTTTTATGTTCAAAAAGTTGCTCAATTTACTTTTTATTGAATAAAAAATCCACTTTAATTAATGTTGTTTATGAGTTTGTAAATGTATATTATGGTAGCTTACAGTGGTAATATTTTTCAGAGTTTTAATTACTTTCTTCAAATCAGAATATAATTTTTGATGCAAAAGAAAATAAAGTTGAAATGGCATTTTAATGATTTTATTAGCCATTACTATTGGGATATACTATCATAGCTTTAATAAGTATTTTTTTCATTTTTAATTATTCATATTTTTTTTTTTCAATAAAAAAATAAAGGGAAGATTGAGTGACCATTTTAAGTATTTTAAATTTTATTTCATAAATATATGATGTAAAAATAATAGGTACTACTGTTTTAGTATTTAGTAGTGTTATTAAAGTATGGGCCTTTATAACTGTAAATCATTAAATAACTTTTATTATAGTCAATATCCTAAGGAAAAAAAAAACTTTTTTTTAAAACAATCTAGCTTCATTTAATAGCTTCAGAATTTATTATTCACATCAAGGAAGGGTTGGGAGAAATTTTAAATTGATAGGTAGTAATAATAATAGTATCTTAGATAGTTTTAATATTTATTGTTCAATTGAGTTTCAAAAATTTGTGCAGGTTTACTATAGAACAGCTTTGCAAAATCTCTTGAGACTTAATACTTTATACTGCTTTTGTGTTTTAGAATTTGAGATTATAATCAATGCTAATTTATATAGGTCAGGTACCTAATATAAACTTATGTAACAAAGCTTAAGCTCCTAAGAGTGAAACCATCGTTTTTATAAATTTATTCTTCATAGAGCACCTTTCATTATTTTCTACATCAATGTTTTTGTTTTTTTCGCTCCAAGAGAGCAGCTGATTTTGCTCGTTGCTTCTTTTTGCCACTCACTTTTCTCTTCATAGTTTGTTTTGAGCCATTTTTACAGCATAGGTTTTCATTTCAATTTATTCATATTAATCTAGTATCTATCAATAAATTAGAATGTCCTTATTTTTAATTTGATCTCAAATAATGCAAAATTAAAATGTTGCAAAGGACTCATACATATAAGGTATAGGGAGAAAGAAAACCCTACAATTCACTGATTAAAATTATGACAGCACATGTAAAATCAATTCAATTCCCAGAATAATACCCCAAAATTCATTACTCGATGATAGTTTGTAAAATAAACTGTTCATCATAAACGATAGAAACACGTTGATTAAGGTTTTTGCCTTTGAGTTTAATAATTTTTAACACCTCAGTAAAAGTACTAATTACTAGTTAAATGTATTGGTATAAGCCAGTTTATAAATGTATCATCAAGTTACATACACTCAGCAATTAATTTAATTTGATATATAATAGTTATACGATTGTATTAAACATAGCAGTATTTTTATTTCAGTCGATCGGCCAGCGTAAGGCATTGCCATGTGTTTTTATTTACTAAACAAACTCGTTACGAGTGATGTGATTCTCTCTAGCCAATCAGAGAAGACCTTTTCAGCGCGAAACACCTTCGCCAAGCAATCGCCAAGGCCTGCATCGGACTCACTTGATCCGAGTACTATGAATACGGATCCACTGCTGACACGGTGCTATCACGACCTCGCGTAATACTAGTGTTGAATGAGTCTGATGTTCACTCGGATGCAGTGAATACGGCCGTTAATATTTCATCCCTCGTTCCTCCTGCTTTAATGCCTCCTGCGTTCTCCTGCTTTATCTTTCCTTGCATCCCTCTTCTTTTAATTCTGTGTATATATTTGTCCCTCTTACTCTTTTTTCTCTCCTAGTCCATTTTCCCAATCCCTCCTCTATTCGTATACTCACTCCTCTTTATCTCACTTAATTGATCCTCATTCTTATAATCCTATTTATTCTTCTTCCCTTTAACCGTATCATTTTATCCTCCTCTTTAACCCTTAGTTTTATCCCTATCTTCTCATCCTTTTTACCTCTCGGTAGTAATCTTTGTCTCTTTAACTTTCTCTAATCTCTATCAGCTCCACACCCCCTTTTCCTTCCTTTCTAATACTCTCCCCTCATCCCTCACAACTTTATATCTTGAAACATTTTCCTTACGTCTATTCCAGCCCTCTCACTATCCTCGTTGCCTTCACTTCATCCCTCTTCCCTTATACTCTTTATCCCAAAATTTCCCTGAATTCTCCTCCTCTTGATCACACTTTTTTCTTTACCCATTTTATCCCCTCATCCTTATCCCCCCCTTTAAAGCTACTTTCTCTCTCACTCTCCTCTTAATATTTCCTTTATCATTACTCCCTTTTCCCCTAACTTCTCCTCGTTATCTTTCCTTGCACCCTTCACTACTCTTCATCCCCATCCTTCTTTTCATCAGACTTTTCTCTCACATTCACCTTCTCCCTTCATTCCACTTTTAGATTAAATACCTCTCATATATACGTTTATGTTACTGCTCCAAATGTGTAACGGAACTCCATTATCAATGGAGGGCCCATTTACCCCTTTAAACTATGGGTAGGGAAAATTTGATCACGAGCCTTACATCCACTCATTAAATTTATCATGGTATGATTTTCATGCATGAAAAATAATTCTACTCTACTAGACAGCAACTTAAGTTGACCCTATGACGTCACTAACAAACAAAGTAGTCCCCATCGCGGTTTCTGAATTTTGATTAAAATGAAGAACGTCAATTTAAAAATATGATTGCTTTGTTAAACCCCCTATACAGTGCTTTTCAAGAACGATATGCGGACCTTAACTCCTCCTAGCAACCCAATAGGCTTTGTGTTTAACGATATCTCCTTCCACATTTATGACGTACTGGGTTCAAGAAACGTTGCTGTCGAATGTAGGTGTTATATTAAAAATACAATTTCGTACTTAATATCTGAACAGCATGTGTGTATTACTTACTCCTAATACAGACATCATTCGTCAGTTTCGATGGCCTCTCGTCTCGTCACCCCAGAAAAAGAAGGCAGCAGTTTGCACAAGCGAATGGACGGGTTGAAAGGGGGGAAAAGAGCATTAGAAAATTGAAATAGAAATTAACATCCTAAAAGTACTAAAATAAAACATGGCACTGGTTATTTCCACTAAAGTAAGAACTCAACTCTAACTAATATCGCTACTTCTGATTAAATTAAATCAAAATACTCAAACGCAGCAGCCTGGAATCGAACAGGGAACCATTAGGTTACTAGACGCACACTCACACTCTACCACTAGACCATCGGTGCCGATGTTAGGATTGATCAATAACATAATTTTAATGTAATAAAACACGTAATAACCAACTCCTATTACTGGTGCGCATGCTTCAACTGTCGTGGAAATAACCACTGTGAATAAAAGGCAACAATGCTAGGAGGTGTAGATGTAGACTACACAAAAACAACTTGTGCTAACTTGTTTATGTTGCTACAATCTGATCAGGTTTTATAAAATATGATACTTCAATGTCAGATTTTAGAGACGACTTCTTAAAGACAAAAACCTGATGCAACAAAACATTTACATTAGATTTTTCCCCACAACAGTTTTTTGCTCACAATAATTAGTTTTCAATATTCCTGTTCCTGGCAACTTATGTCTGTGCTCTACCGTCTCAGGACTGCTTCCAGAATGATTTTAAATTGTATTGGGAAGTCCCCCTGGCATTTTGACCATTAGTTTTGGATCACCCCGAGAAAAAAATTTGGCATAACTCGAAAACCAAAATTTTATAAAATTTATTTTCAAGGTAGAGCGCCTCTAAAGATTAGGGCCCAATTCATACTATGCCATGATGCTTGCGTATGTCGGGCAAAGTGATAAATACTCATTGATAAACACCATTGAATTTAACACATTGCCCGCCTAACTTCGGGCATTATTGATAATGCCCGGTTTATCACTTTACCCGTAACATATACTCGGACAAGAAAAGTGCAGGTAGTTCTATGTATTTCTGTTCGTTAAGCTTTAAAAAAACTGTTAGAATTTTTTTAATTAACATAAATTTAAAATCAAATAAAAATACATCGAATGGTTAATAACTCTCCTCGAGCGCAAAAGGAAGTTTTAGTGTGATTCCTTATTTACACAATGTGCCAGTTGCTAGAAGTCAACTAGTTTTTTTATTTTTGAACCGAAAAACCCAAGAAATAACATAAAGTCATCATATTACATTCTTTTGAATGTCCATCAAGTGAATTTCCTACTAACCAACTCACATTAGCATAATTTTTTTCATAGTATATTTTGTACATTATTTTTAATAATCTTATAAAATAAAATTCAGTAATTAAAAATTTCTCTACACATGATCTCTGAATAAAACTTATTTATATGAAAATTAAAACTATTTGAATGCAAATTTTCTAGATTCATAGGAAATCATTACATTTGAAGAATTTATTTCTTCCTCGTATATCTAGACACTAAAAAAATTTTCATTCTGGGTTTACAATTATATAGACAGATTTTTAAAAGCTAAAAAAATTCTTCCAAAAAGTCATTAATATTTAAATTAATAACACCAAATGATATTATTAAAACAATGTTTTTTGTCATTTACGTCGAAATAAAAAGAAAAACGTAATTAGCTAATTACCTATGCCTCACAAAAATTATGAATCTCTTGATTACTGCACAGTTAAAAATTTACATTTACCACAATTAAACATTGGACAACCCCTATCTGCAGCGATCGAAATTGGGGCGGTATGCTGGTCCGGGACAACTAAAAAACGGCTCGGACCAGTTCAGAAAATCACTGGTCCGCCGGACTAGTGTGTGTGGTGAAAAAATATCCCACCCTCCAGTTCTAGCAGCGATTTCTTTTCGCTAAGAGTTGGAGGATTGCCTTTGGTGAAGCAAGTACATATTTTTGACAGAATCCGAAATGTGGCGATATGGGATAGGGGTGTCCCCGGCGAAAAAGAAAAATATTATTGAATATGTATTAATTTTTAACATTACTATTTGGTACTCACATTCTGTCCAATACTTACTTTATAATAATATTTAAACCGGGCCTTTTTAATTTGTCGGACCAGTGATTTTTGTTGTGGACCAGTAAGATTCGCAAAGCACTGGTCCGCAGGACTAGTTGTTTTTCCCCCAATTTCTAATGCACAACAACTTTAACTGTGACGCGGGACAAAATATCAATCTAAATTTTACATAGCATCCCTAGTAGCACAGATTATACAAAATAATGTCAAGTTTACGTTACTGCAACTAAAAGTTAACGAAATTTGGCCATACTTGACTTGACTCTCTTCATTTTATATATTCATATATCATATTTGGCCATACTTAACAAATATTGGACAAATTTTGAATGTTTGTTCTACTTAGGATATAATGTATATTCGAAACATACTTCATATTTTTTACTTTAGTATTTTAAAGAAAATGCCATAGGTATTTTTGACGATTACATTTGATTGAACTATTGAAATCTGCTTCTTTATTTAAAACTAGGGAAAATAAAGTTCAAAATTTCTCTATGGCAAGTTCATTTGAAAACAGTTCAAAAAATTGATCTGTTATTAAATTTTTACAAAATCTTTTAAAATTATAAAATTTAAAATTATAGAGTCATATATTCAAAACTTATCGGACCGCAAAAAAAGAACTGGCAGACGCGGGCCGTTTGTTGTGCAACCATGTTCTAGGTTAAGGAAGGACTAAATAAAAGAAAAAAGTTGCTAAATTCAATCCTGGGTCGTTTTAAGAAGACGAATTCACGAGAAATGAATTTGTTCCCTTATGATTATGTCGACAATTATGATGATATTCCTACATTATTTTTAGAATTTACTTTAAAATAGTATAGCTTTTTCGAAATCACCGAGGCAATCAAAAGTTTCACAAATATTGTGTTTTGGGGGATGACAAGATGCACCCAAATAAAAATATTAATAATAAAAGGTATTAAATTAAGAAAAATATTACAAAGGCGTAGTCAAAATTGAGGCTAGAAGTTGTTTCTTCAGCAAATATTCAAAGAAAACTTTGACTTGAAAGCTGACTGGCATAGTGTGAATTGGGCTCAAGATTTCGTTATTACAATACCGACATAATAGTATTCTAGTGACCGGATATCCAAGTTAAATTTGTCAAACGTTTCTGCCTATAATCATAGCGAAAATTTCCTTTTTGTTCTTTTTGTTATATATTTATAAAGCACAAGTTTGTACTTTATTGCATAATGCCAAATTTTTTTTCCTAAGGTAGTAATACGAATAATATGTACGATTTCGTTATATATCCCGTTAAAATAACACCAAATGTATCACAAATTTTAATTATTGTCATCACAATATAGCTGTAGGGGAGAGCGGGGCACCTTGGAACACCCACCTTTTCGGAGTAATGTTTACAGTTATCAACTCTAAATTATAGGTACTAATAAACGACTCTAAAATATACTCTTCAACGTATTATGGAATCTTTAGTGTGTCTAGAATTGTTTTTACATCAGTTTCCTCGTTTTGCGTGTTCAAAAGTTATTATCACGTGTAGTTTGAAAATAAGTATTTGTGTTGATGATTGTATCTATTTCTACAAATACTGGGAACTCGGTGGTTCAAGTTATATGGACTAACCTTGCTGGGCTTCACGCCTGCAGTAGGTCGTAATATTTGTATTCGTATTTTAGAAAAGGAAATTGTTTTGCTTATTAACATTTAATACATAAAAAGTGTCAAGTGGGGCACAAGATGCCATTACCTCTCATTAGCTAAAAGAATACATCTTGTTTTTTAAAAAATAGATAATTAAAGAATTTAGATTTATTCTGAGCAAAAATCATTTGTTAAAGAAAACTAAACATAAGTTATTTATGTCTTGACAGAAATGCGAGGAAATCAGTGATGAGTTTTAAATGTTAGTATTTCACATCCAAATAAAAATTATTCAACATAGTTTTGAATCAGTGAATAGTATTTTTCCAAAATAACATACATATTTCTTGTAACATATTTAAAAGTGTTGCAAGATGTTCCACAAGTGGGTAAACTTGGGACAATTTGATACATTTTTGAAATTTGTTATTACAAATTCCCATAAAAGAGATACTTGGCCAAAGAAATTTATACTGAAATGTTTACAACTAAATATTTGAGTTGTGTTTGTAAAAATAATTAGAAAAATTAATTTATTGAAAAGTGTAGGTGCCCCTCTCTCCTCTATTTGAAGTGGATAATTTGTAATTTTTAGCAATATATTTTAATTTGAAGCTCAAAACAGCTTAGATATTTTAACTGGGATAAATAACTTAAAGTAATTAACAAAAATGTTCCGAACCTCAGTGATTTTTCTATTCAAAACTCATTTGAATAAAATTCCCAATTTTTGTATGCGTTACTTTAAAAAAAAACTTCCAAGAATATTTGATTCTAGAATACTAGAAATATAAAAATCTATTAATAAAAGCCATGCTATTAAAATGTTGCTATTAGATTTAAATATTTCCAAATTTTATTTTGATACTAGCAGATACTAAAAACTATTTGGGAAAAGGTTACCATTATTTTCTAAAACACAGGGTTTTTGTACACGTTCTCGAATTCTTGAGAAACAAACATGAAATCTTCGTCATTCAGTTCCAATCATGATAGTGGTGAGGTCAGAAAAATTTCCTTATCCCTTTGCAAGAAACCTCGCTACAACTAGTCACAGGTCCCACTCTTTAACAGATGAACAATGAACAGTATATCTGCACCTTTGAAACATCAGCAGGAAGACTTTCGCGAACAACATTGCTCTACCTGCATCACGCATACTCGCTTAAATCCCAACATCGGTGGACCCATCTCCGGGAAACATAGATGCTAGAAGGAAGGGCCGCCACTAGTGAACCAGGCATCCACGGTGACGAATACAGAATTTTGAGAGATCCGATGAAAATCGAGAGTGTTTCTGGAATAAAATTCCCCCAACACCCTTTTCCCGAAAACGGGAGTTGAGGTTGAATTGCTGACCGGAAGGTAGGTTCAGTGTTCTGATTGAGAACATATTTCTCCGCATCATTGTTCGAATGCATGAAACTACTTGTAGTTTGACATTTGATACGAATTACAATGTTTTTTTTTTTAGGTTGGGTTTGACAGAGGTGGAATTAACTGTTAACCATGTAGAGAAGTATTTCGATAAGTGAAGTAATTTTTTTTACACGTTGTACAGATTTAAACTCCCCCCCCCATAAAAAAAATACTTCCTTTCTTACTTTCACCAAATCACTATAATTCTCAAAATTGGGTTTTTCTTAATTTTCACAATTATTCAGATCTTAATGACGTTACAAACTAAACCCCTTCAGTTCTATAAAAATAGAAAATTTTCAATAACTTTTGGTATGAAAATAAGATGCTAAGGAGGAATGTGCCAAAATAGTCACAATTTAAAAAAAAAAAAAACTAATATGTTTTCCTCTCTGAAACTTGGATCTTCAGTTAATTCTAAATTGAAATTTACAAGGTATGGTTACAAACAGTTTCATTTCTTATAGTTTTATTAATTAAAAAAAATTAAGTTTAAAAATTAACATATCTAAAAATACAAGATGTTTATAAAAAAGACAGCATATCTATCTTTATAAGTCTTGTTTTGTACCACACATCGAGTCCTACATTTAATGTATTTTTTAATAATATTTATTAACTTTTGTTTGCAACCTTTATGAATCTAATTTAGAGCCTATGTTTTAAGGTTGAGAAAATGATTTTTTTATATATCTCCTTTTACTTTTATGTAATAGAACAGCAATGTAACATAAATCCATTGAACAGATTTGGAAATCTTAACTCTAAGGTTGTCCATAGCTAAATATTCTTTGAAGTTTATGAGAAGGTCAGATGTTTTGAAAAACGTTTGGTAGAGAAATCCTACGTAATTGTGAGCTTATATACTATTGTCTTTTACAAGGTAAAACTTTTAAGGTACCGTTTATCAAATCATCACTAAAAACACCTAAATTATGTTGAGTTGAATGTACTTTTTAGAACAGTTTTTCTTTTGTAAGGTTATTTTTTTAATGTGAAGGCCATTTAAAAATTAGAATTAAATCATTGTACAAAATTGTCCACAAATCAAACTTTACCTTAGGGTCTAATATTTGAGTTAAACATATTCTTAAAAAGTAACCAGTTTTACACCAAGTTAAAGAAGTACTGCTATTTCTTAGTTATACAGTAGAAGTTCACGATTTATTCGGTAATTTCGAACACATTGCGCCATATAGTTGATAATTGAACAATTAAAATGCCAATTTTAAGAAAGTTTTACAAAAACAATCGACTTTCAGATCTTGAGATTGTTTTATCAACGCAAGTATGCATTGGAATTCTTAAAGGTTAAATTTTTTCTAACTCAGAAAATTATTCTTTTTCTAAGTCTCAAAATTACACAACTAAAGCAGCCTCTGGCATTACATTGGGCATTAATTGGGATTTTTTTTTAAATTCAAAAATACTTTCTAACTTTAATATACTCAGAAAGCCTCTGTAGTTTTTTTTTATTTAAATGTACCCAGCTTGAATAAATTTTGTTTTTAAATTTCTTCTTGAGTTGATAAAAAATACTTTGTAAACAAAACCCAGAATAATTTAAAAGAGCATTTCAAAGTAGAATTTCAGTAAATTCGCATTCATACACAGACAGTATAGGTTTTTATTGAAAATATTATCGGGTTTAAGATTATCTATTTTTTAATTACTCTCTCAAAATTTTACTAGTGACTACTTTCAAATCGAAAATCACCCCAATTCGAAGTAATACACTTGAATATTAATCATTATTATGTACTTTTTAAATCATACTTGTGAATTTACAACTCTATAACAAAGGCATATTTAAATGTTCATACAGAACTAGGACAGATATTTTTACACACTTAAAAATTTTCAATTTTAAAAAAAGCTTAAAACTTTAAGATAAACTATATTTACTGCTGCTAAAACCTCACTTTGAACTCAGTTTTTAAGAAACATGGGTTTTATTTCAAACCCAATTTTAAAAAGAAACATGAAGTTTCTTTTATTTCTTTTGCACTAGTGACTTTTTTGCACAAGTGACAATACTTCTTATTTTTCACTGAACATTTTGCTTTAAAACTTTTAACTTCTTTTTAAAGCATTTCGAAACCAAACCATTACATTATAAGCTTGAATATGCCAGACAAGCAAAATTCTCTTTTTTCATTTTTAACATAAGAGTATGAAACCAAATCAATTCCACTATAATTTCTGGCAATGTCACCATGAACAGATGCGACCTGTTTCATGCCATGCTCTTATAAGACTTGATAGTTATCTTTCCAAAGACGAAACAAAAGAGGTGGATCAAAACGCAAATTTGCTAGTTCACCAAAAAAACATCAGTGCATAAAATACATTTCACATTTTCTTCACTACACATTATGATAATTTTCTGAAATGACTTCAAAAGAGAAGTCCCAACCAGCCACCAATTCTTGCTTTTAAAATAGAGCAGAAGTGATGACCCCCCTTGTGCTCCGACGACAGGGCAGGAGAGGTCTCCCAGATTTGAATGCCAGATTCTGCCTCTCCCAGCCACAGGTGTGTCCGTCGGAGTCTTAGCACCAAGTTCAGACGATGTCTCCCGGGCGCAACGCGCCGACTCCCCCGGAAGTAGGAGCCGGACACTAACCGTCCGGCATTTCAAGGCGCGAGGACCTAGTAACCCGGCGGAGCCCCGGGGTCGGTGAGAATGGAATTCGTCAGCAACATCGTCTGGTGATTAGAACAGTAGAAGACAGTGCAAGGGGGCACAGAGAAGCAATGATTAGGGGATGGTATGGTCATTGAATAGCAGATTGATGGCTGGAATGGTTAACAGTTAACAAGTAAACATTTTAAATTTCTAATTGAAATTTCATTTTCTGTGATAAAACCCCGGTAAGGGTTTTTGTCGTCTACTATGATACGTATTTTTTGGAAGAACTGACGTAGCATTTTATCCAACTTTATGCCTCGATTTGGAAAGTAAAACTTTTTATCAACAGTTCTTCAATCAGTTTTGTATTATTTTTTCGTTAATATAAATATTTTACTGTTAAGGACATTTGAATTGATTAGGCTTCGTAACTCTATAGTCTGCTTTTTTTTCTTGAGAAAGTTGATGCCAGCCATTTTCAAGCTTATAACAAGTTTGGTTTAGTAACTGGGCATTGTGATAATTTATTTGAAGTTTATTTTAGCCCAGTTTCTCTACTTTATTTTAAAATTTTCAGAGAATTTCTCTCATACTTAATTAGTTCTTTTGGAGACTGAAGCAGACATAAACATAGAATAACCTAAAGTTTATGAGCATTGAGCAATCATATAATGCAAAATTTTCAATATAAAATTATATTATTCTGTCCAAAGACATTTTATTATTCAAAGAACATACATTCAGAGATGGTTTCACTACTATATTTATTATTTATAAGTAAAAATAAATTTAGTGCTGGTAAATATAACAGAAATAGTTTTTGTAAAACATTACTGATTTTTTTAATCTTAGTATGCATTGATCTACATTTACATACATACTTTATCCCATCTTTATTCTTCAATTTAAGATACCTCTCTGATATTTTAAATTAAGCAAGATAATTATTTTAAGAAAAACAACAAATTGGGGAGATTTTCGTTAGATCTTGTAATTTAAGTAGCCATTCAGCCATTTTAAAAAATGCTTATTTGGTGTATAATTCAGAATTTTTAGCTTTATTTTTAAGATTTATATTTTAAATGAACTGATCATGAAATTTACAGCTGTGTAAGAACTACATTGAGTAGCATATGACGATTTAGACACATTTACTAGTCACTATCTCTTCTGAATGAACTAATAATTCGTTTATTAATGATTTCATATGATAGTCTATTAAAGGTAATTCTCTAAATCTGTTAGAGGCAGATTTAAATTGATGATTCACAATAAATATTTTATAACGAGCGGTATCTAACTGTAAACTGCAGGCCTTCAAAGAAAAAAGTACTGGTAAAGAATGGTTAGAACCTAAAGATATATAAATTAAACTAAACTAAAGTTGATTTTTTTAAGATTTAAGTTAAATTTCATGGTTTTACATCTGTACATTTTTTTTTCAATTATATAATATGGAAATTTTAAAGTACTTAATTGATTGATTTGTGGACAATTCATATTAAGGCCATATTCATATACCTTTCATATCACCTTTTTTGGTGTTATACATATCACCAAAAAATGCAGATTTATACAACTATTTTAAGCATTTTAAAAAGATTTTCCAACTATTTTTTGTCTTTAAATTTTCAAAACTAAATTTGTAAAGCATATAATATTTTTTTACTAATTTATTAGTATTTCAATTTATTTAATGGATTTAAAAGCATTGAAATCACATTTCCCAACTTTCAATGTTTTCAGAAAATAAAATATTTTCATATTTTTAAGATTCAAAAAGGTACGATGATAACTATTTTAAAGTCTATTTTAATTTGTTAATTCATAGAAATCAAATGCGTTTATAGCATTCTCAATTACTACATTTCAGATGTCAAGTTTTATAATAAATTTCATATGCAGATTTAAAAAAGATTTTAGTACTATGAGTTTATAAAATTTTTCAAATTTATGCAACCTAATATGAAAATTTGATAGAATTGGCAATCACCTTCATTTTAAAAGTTTCCAATTTTTTTTTGTACATAAAAATAACCAGTGCGCCTATATTTTTCTACCAAAACGTTTCATAAAAACATACGGGGATATTTGTTTAAATTAATAGGTCATAGTCATTTTTATAATTTATAAATTAATATTCTTTTATAAAGATACATTTTTAGGTGCAACCTAAATTTTTTATCAAATTTTGAGCTGTATTGCTTTTTCGAATAAGATTCATAAATCTTTTGATTGAGATTCATAAATACTATTCTATGAAAAATTTTCTGTTCAATAAAAAAAACCTTCCATGATCCATGAATTCTTATTTCACACAGTAGGAATTATTTCTTTCTGAAACTTACAATCAGAAACTTAACGAATTTTAAAATCCTTTCGGTATTTCACAAGAGTACAAAAAATTCTGTTATTCAAAATAAGAGAAATTTGAACACATAATTCGTATTTCACTCTTTTGAATGGCAAGAAAGTCTTTTTACATTAAAATCATGTAGGTTAAGAGAGATATTCTGCCTTTTTTCTAGTTTAACTCTAATAACAGTTTCATGTTTTAAAAACGTCTATTATTTTGGGTACAGAACTAAAGGGGAAATTCATATAAATTACCCTCGATTTCAAACATTAGTCATACAAAAATATCTAATTTTAAAAAATTTAAATTATTTTAAAAAATTATTTTAATTACTTAAAAAATAGAAAAACCATATCAATTAAAGATTTATTTGATATGGTATGTGTAGTCTAGAAAAGGTAAATCATCCCCATCAAAATTAAATGGATGGGAGGAGGCAAATTTTAAAGATAAATTTATTCATTGCCGTCTGAATGCATTCTTGTTTTAAAAGACAAGAAAGAATCTTATTAAATTCAGTCAATTTTGATGACTTATGTAATTCATTTTACATGTTTGGATTTGTAAAACCCTATAAAGATGTGATATCTCTGACTATTGTGAAACTTCATACACTAATTTTTAATTAAAAATTATTGCCTAGATTATTTTATGATTTTATAATCCACCATTTTAACACTGGCAAACATGGTTAAACTTCCCGAATCACAAAGTTTTACAGTTACCAAGTTTTCTACACAGTCTTACAACCTTTTCCAAACCACAGCTTACTAGATACTATACAGGCTTGTCAGAAAACAAAAATAAGTCCCTGTAAAGGACGTGATTTACATGCAGGCAAAACATATAAGTTGTAAGCGGCAAAATAGTGCAAAAATGTCTTAAGCGAGGAAACATATCAGATGATATATTCCAAAGTAGCATTCAAGCAAATGACTATTCCATACAAAGTTTTCTACTACCACCAAATGTAGCATTTGTTACATTTAAAATCACAGCTAACTAGTAAATGTGGCAGGTTGCATGGTAGCAAGCTTTTTCAGTAAAAAACAATATTGATCATTATAGTTAAGGTTAAGATATCAATTTTGTATCATATTAAAGAAAAAATATCAACCAAACCAAAGTCTCTAACTACTACTGCCACCACAGTTATTACTAGTTACATTTAAAAGCACAACTATTTAGTACCAAGTTGTCATGGTAACACGATTTATTTTTTGTACCAGGCTATGTATCACTAGTATATTAATTAATGAATATTGATATTTTTTTAAGGTTAGGGTATCAATATTACATCTACATCATATTGTCATCAATATTCAACAGTTACATCATAAATCCAAGCCTTTATTTCCCCCTTTTTCTGAAGGTGGGAAAAAAAGTATCAAATATTTCGCATAGTAATTGAAAACCTGACCAAGACTGTAGGTATCTAGTAAGCCGTGGTCAAACCCAACGTAAATAAACATTGAAATTCATATCAAATGTCAAAGTACAAGTGGTTTCATGCATTCGAACAATAATGCTGAGAAATTTGTTCTCAATCAGTTCACTGGACCTACCTTCCGGTCAAGCAATTCAACTCCAACTCCCGATTTCGAGAAAAGGGTGATGCGGGAATTCCATCCCAAAATCACTCCCGATTCCCACGGGATATCTCAAAACTTTGTATCCGTCATCATGGCTACCTGGATCACTAGCGCCGACGGTTCCTTCTAGCATAAATACTTCCCGAAGGTGGGCCCGCCGATGTTGGGATCCAAAGCGAATAAACGCCAAGCAGATAGACCAATGCATCCGCGAAAGACATTCCACTGATGCGTCAAGAGGGGAGATACCTGTTAGTTGCTAATCTGTGGAAGAGTGGGGGCTGTGACTTGTAGCAAGGGTTCTTGTAAGGGGGTAGGAAAATTTTTCTGACCTCCCCGCTAACATGATTGGATATGAATGTAAAGGGTTTCAGCGTTGTTTCTTATGAATTCAGGACTGTGCAAAACTCCAGTATTTTTGCAAAGAAAGGGTCCCCTATCAGAGGTCATAATAAAGACCATAAAAAACATGGATAAAAGAAAAATATCCTAAATTGAATAAATAGAAACGGGAATTAACCACCCCTTTTTAATAATTATATTTTTATATTACCCTCCCTAAAACTTTCATGCTAATTTTTCCGGCGATCTGAAAAAATATCTTCAAATTATTTCCACCTCTAGTCTCTTCAGTCCCACGCATAATTTTCTAAAATTCAAATTTAAAAAAAAATAACATTAAATATCATATAATATTAAATATCATATATATAACCTAGTACCTACCGCCTAGTGGTCCAAATTCTAAAGATTTAAGTAGTAGTTTTAACTACAGCAATTTGTTTTATAATGGTTCATTTTGTCGAATTTAGAAATTTTTTTTTTGTAATTATAATTTACATAGGAAATCGAAGGGAAAATTTGGGTCCCCCAAAACTCAGAAATTTTCCCTTTTGACCACAGAAAATAACTAACAATCTATCCCATATCCCCTTTAAAATTTCTTCTGGATACGGTAGAGCAATTATGTATTACTGTAACTTTGCTATATTGAAATTACCCCCTACTTTATTATAACATTATTACTGTGGAACTGGTGGAAGGAAAAATAATTATTTTGAGAAAAGATATGAAAGTGTGTGGTGGGTATAAATAGGTCTTGGGCTACCTAGACTCATAAAGCCAGAGAAGCTCGAAATTGTGACGTGAAATAGTTGACTTCACTTTTGATGACAACAATTCAACTCCAAAGCGAATTAAATTTAAGTTTTAAAATTTATTCTTATTAACTTCGATGAATTTAAAATAATATTAACAAGGTTATTTTTAATTTAATTGTTACGAATTTACCAATTGCAATTAAATTAACTATTTATGTTCTTTTTTAATAATAAAAATCACCCTGTTACCATGTTACCCTGCATATTTGAAATGCCACAAAAGTTGAACTCGAGCCAAAAAAAAAAAAAAGACATATTGCTTAGTTTCTCCAGGAGAAATAGAAAAACGAATTTTACATTTTAATTCGAATTTCCAAAGTTCTAAAAGCTTCAAATTGCTTAAATTAAGTTAATTTAATCAAAGTTACATACATAATTACTTCAAAAATTCGAATTAAAACCTCTAATTTTAGTTTTCTCTTGGAGAAACTAAGCTATAAGACCTTTTAATTCTGATGAAGAGAATTTAATTTTATTTCGCATGCGTAATCCCAAGCCCCTGGTTGACTGATTTAGTGGACAAGGGTTAAAAAGCTTCAATATCCCATGCATTTATCTGTCATAATGTCTATTTTAATCTTTTCAAAGCATGAATATTAATTCCTGAGTGTGTAAGTGCCAGTGCGATTTAAAGAGTCTACAAACTCTTCCACAGGTGCTAACACTTCAACCGCTTTTAGTAAAAATCATTGCTGCATATTTTTATTAAATCTGGGTCTTTGAGGAAGGGTTAGGACCCTTAAAAGATGAAATGTGTAAAAAACACAAGGAAAAAATAGTGTAAAATAACCTCAATAATTTTTAATGAATTTTGCATTTTTAGAGGGGTAATAACCCCTTAAACCTATCTATTTGCTAAAAATTTTCATATTTTATAAATTTCAAACTTTCTTGTCCCCTCAGGAGTAATCGAATTGAAAGTCACTAAGTCATTGGAAAAACGTAAAAAGGGGGAGGGACTGTTCCCCCAAAAATATGAGGCTGATCAGAACTTGATCACTAGATCAGCCACTTGATGGTGGTTGGACTGTGGTCTTTAGCGATCTTTCTGGAAAAAAAATTTCATTTTCTCTTCGGAAAAAAATTTCAATTTTAGAAAATAAATTTGGGCATCCCGATTTAAATTCCCATAGGTTCTCGACCTTTTGTACACTGCAACCCCCCTTTTAAGTCAAGTTGCCGACTCCTTCAAAAAATTATAATGGAATTTTTTTAAAACTATCTAAAATTGTTGTAAATTTTTACTCGTAAAACTTTAAGTACGACAAGCAATAAAACCAGTCATAACACACTTAATTTTGATATTCATGATTTGAAATTTGATTATTTGTCAGTGGTATTAAAGGTAGCAAGAACTCTGTAAAAATTATACATCCGATATCAATAAAATAGTAGTTTGGGGATTTTTAGATACCTATTTCAATTGGTTTTTGGATATAATGAAATTGTAAATTAATGGAAAAAACTAACTTTAATGACCCGTGGTTTATGGGACGAGTAGATAGTTTGGTAGGATATTTTGAAGTTTAATACGGTTTTTTTCACTAAAGTATTAAACTACCGAAGGAATTTATATTTTATTAATAATTTTTAAACAACCTAGCAATAAATATGGTTCGTACAGAAATAAGTAAAATTATGTACTTTTTTAAGGATTTGGTAAGGAGCTTTTGAGAAATTTTAAGTATCTTCTTGTATGTCATTTAAAACTGTGAATAAGTTGTTTTTGCAAGAATACTTTCCGAGAATATTTTAATATAGTTTCGTCACTCATATAGGAATAACATTAATGAGCTTACATACACCAACACTGTAATAACTGCAAAAAGATTTTAAAATGGAAGATTGATCGATTGTCCTATATTACTTTGTTTGGTTTCTTTTTATTAAGCAGAAAGCTATTTAGATTATAATTATAGTGCAACTTGGATAATTCGAAGCTAAATAGATAAACAATAAAATTAAAACTTAATAGAAATTTTAAAGAACCGAGAAATTTTCAACTCATTTAATATTTTAACATGAGCTTTGGTAGATTTTCCTACTTTTCATTGGCTTATAGCCAAGTTTGCAATTGTACGGAATGTAGCTTTTTCTCAACTGACACGGGAAAGGAATATAAAAATTAAAACTGTACATCTGGTTAGAAAATCATCAAAAAAACTGAAAAGCTTTTCGAAAAAAGATGTTTTAATAAATTTTCATACTTTGAAGTTGATTTTTCCACTGTTTATGAACATACACTGTATGAAAAAAAGTTTCTTATTTTTATAGCTGATTTCAAAACAAAATAGAACTGCAAAATCTATTTGTGGATTAACTTATTAATTATTGGATTAACTAATTGTAAACTTCACTATCTGTAGATTTCTTTTTTTTTGCATTTATAAACTATAATACCTAGCTAGCCAGCTCTAAAAAAAGACTGGGGAGAAAACTTAATTTCTTTAAGTTTACCACAAACAAAATCCACATCTTTCTGTAAGTTGTGCACATTGAATGAAATGTTTGTAATTTTTCACACAATGACTTATATCAAATTGATTCTTTGAGTCAAATTTGCATATAATTGTCTCTAATAGACCTCTTAAAATCTACAATTTTTCTTTTTATGAATCTAATCCAAATGAGCCTTTATGGCCATTCATTGCCCAATTGCCTGGGCTATGTTACCGGATTTTTCACTATGTTAAAAAGTGTTCAGTTAAATTATGTTAATATTAATAAAGGGATGAGGTTTACCTTTCGTCCTTCAAAGAAGATATGTCTTATTCTAGAATGTGGTCTGTATTCGAAATTTCAAACATTTTTATGACACTAAGGTTAGACCAGTACAATTATTAAATTTCTATATCACGCATGAAATTATTCAACATTTTAGGGATGTTTTAGTTGGAGCAAACACATATTCACTTCTTTTTGAAAAATGAAATATTTGAAAAAATTTAAATACTTCAACAATCATGGTACAATAGGAATGGAGTGAAACTTGAAATTTAAATATAAATAACATTATTAAGTATGTTAATTTCTTTCTCTCTTCTTTTTAATTTTTTTTTATTTTTTGACATAGGAAATGAATTAGGGAGCTACTATAATAAGAAAAAGTGTCTCCAAACCCTTAAATGGTACAATAGGAATGGAGAGAAACACGAATTTTAAACATACATAACATTATTCAGTGTGTGAAATTCTTTTTTTTTTATTATTATTATTATTCTTTTTTATTTTTTGACATAGGAAAGGAAATTACTGAATTAAGCAAAAGTGTCTCCAAATCCTTAAATGGTACATACAATAGGAATGGAGAGAAAATCAAATTTTAACATAAATAGCTTTATTTAGTGTATGATTTTTTCTTTTCTTTTTCTTTTTGACATAGGAAAGTGAATTTCTAAAAAAGCAAAAATATCTCCAAACCCTTAAATGCTACAATAGGAATGGACAGAAACTTGAATATTAAACATAAATAACATTATTTAGTGTAGTTTTTTTTTTATTTTTCTTCTTTTTTGACATAGGAAAGTTAATTAGTTGAATTACTAAAATAAGCAAAAGTGTCTCCAAACCCTTAAATGGTACAATAGGAATGGAGAGAGATGCGAATTTTAAACATAAATAACATTATGAAGTATGTGAACTACTTTCTTTCTTTCCTTTTTTTTTTGACATAGGAAAGTGAATTACTCAAATAAGCAAAAGTGTCTCCAAACCCTTAAATGGTACAATAGGAATGGAGAGAGATGCAAATTTTAAACATAAATAACATTATCAAGTGTGGGATTTATTTTTTGACACAGGAAAGTGAATTAGTGAAATTCTAAAATAAGCAATAGTGTATTCAAACCTTAAATGGTACAATAGAAATGGAGACAAACTTGAATTGTAAACAAAAATAACATTATCAAGTGTGTGAATTTCTTTCCTTCTTTTTTTTTATTAATTTTTTTTTGACATAGGAAAGTGAATTAGTGAATTACTAAAATAAGCAAAAGTGTCTCCAAACCCTTTAATGGTACAATAGGAAAGGAGAGAGATGCGAATTTTAAATATAAATAACATTATCAAGTGTGTGAACTTCTTTTTTTTTATTTTCTTTTTTTTTTTTGACATATGAAACTGAATTAGTGAATTACTGTAATAAGCAAAAGTGTCTCCAAACCCTTAAATGGTACAATAGGAATGGAGAGAGATGTGAATTTTAAATATAAATAACATTATCAAGTGTGTGAACTTATTTCTTTTTTTTTTATTTTTTTTTTTGACACATGAAACTGAATTAGTAAATTACTGAAATAAGCAAAAGTGTCTCCATACCCTTAAATGGTACAATAGGAATGGAGAGAGATGCAAATTTTAAACATAAATAACATTATGAAGTATGTGAACTACTTCCTTTCTTTCCTTTTTTTTTTTTGACATAGGAAAGTGAATTACTAAAATAAGCAAAAGTGTCTCCAAACCCTTTAATGGTACAATAGGAAAGGAGAGCGATGCGAATTTTAAATATAAATAACATTATCAAGTGTGTGAACTTCTTTTTTTTATTTTTTTTTTTGACATATGAAACTGAATTAGTGAATTACTGAAATAAGCAAAAGTGTCTCCAAACCCTTAAATGGTACAATAGGAATGGAGTGAGATGTGAATTTTAAACATAAATAACATTATCAAGTGTGTGAACTTCTTTCTTCCTTTTTTTTATTTTTTTTTTTTGACATATGAAACTGAATTAGTGAATTACTGAAATAAGCAACAGTGTCTCCAAACCCTTAAATGGTACAATAGGAATGGAGAGAGATGTGAATTTTAAATATAAATAACATTATCAAGTGTGTGAACTTATTTCTTTTTTTTTTTTGACATATGAAACTGAATTAGTAAATTACTGAAATAAGCAAAAGTGTCTCCATACCCTTAAATGGTACAATAGGAATGGAGAGAGATGTGAATTTTAAACATAAATAACATTATCAAGTGTGTGAACTTCTTTCTTTTTTTTTAATTTAAAAAAAAAAAAATTCTTTTTTTTTTGACATATGAAAATGAATTAGGGAATTACTGAAATTAGCAATAGTGTCTCCAAACCCTTAACTGGTACAATAGGAATGGAGAGAGATGCGAATTTTAAACATAAATAACATTATTTAGTGTGTGTTTTTTTTTTGACAAAAGAGAGTGAATTAGTGAATATCTAAAATAAGCATAAGTGTCTCCAAACCCTTAAATGGTACAATAGGAATGGAGAGAAACTTGAATTTTTAACATAATAACACATTATTTAGTGTGTGATTTTTTTTTCTTTTCTTTTTCTTCTTTTTTTGACATAGGAAACTGAATTAGTGAATTACTTAAATAAGCTAAAGTGTTTGCAAACACTTGGAATGGAGAGAGATGTGAAATATAAATAATTTAGTGTTTTCTCACATAAGAAAGTGTATTTCTAAAGTGTGTAAAAAAGTCACCAAACCCTTAATTGGTACAATAAGAATTAAGTGACCAGGTATAAATTTAACCATCTTAGAAAATTAGAAACTAATTAGAGTAAAGCATTGGAAGAGGTCCCTCTAACTTTCTAACAATTTGGAAAAGATGAACTTAATATTGGTTCTTTGGAAAATTTTAACGAAAAATCTGACCTAACATTAATAGATTTTTTTTTCGAATTTGGAATATGGACCTTTTAGTAAAAATATTGCTTCCAATTAAGTTCCTCTACTCGATTTCATGGTGAATTCATAGAAATAATCGAGATGTATCATTTCTTGTTTATCTCAGCAAGGAGTGAGGATAACATGAATTCAACATTAGAAGAAATATTCCTTTAATAGGAATTTCAATTGACACTTGCTTAAAAAGTACAACCCATGTGGGGACAATTTAGAGTCAAACTCTTTTTTCTTATAAAATGAGTTTTTCAAATTAATATAACCTCCAAACCTTAATAAGTACAATAGGAATGGAGAGAGAAAGCATAAATTGATCCATCTTAGAAAATTAGAAACTACTTAGAGTAAAGGATTGGAAGAGGCCCCTCTAACTTTCTAACAATTTAGAAAAAATGAACCTAATATTGGTTCTTTGGAAAATTTTAATGAAAATATCTGACCTAACATTAATGGATTTTTTTTTCAAATTTGGAATATGGACCTTTTAGTAAAAAAATTGCTTCCAATTAAGTTCCTCTACTCGATTTCATGGTGAATTCATAGAAATAATCGAGATGTATCATTTCTTGTTTATTTCAGCAGGGAGTGAGGATAACATGAATTCAACATAAGAAGAAATATTCCTTTAATAGGAATTTCAATTGACACTTGCTTAAAAAGTACAACCCATGTGGGGACAATTTAGAGTCAAACTCTTTTTTCTTATAAAATGAGTTTTTCAAATTAATATAACCTCCAAACCTTAATAGGTACAATAGGAATGGAGAGAGAAAGCATAAATTGATCCATCTTAGAAAATTAGAAACTACTTAGAGTAAAGGATTGGAAGAGGCCCCTCTAACTTTCTAACAATTTAGAAAAAATGAACCTAATATTGGTTCTTTGGAAAATTTTAATGAAAATATCTGACCTAACATTAATGGATTTTTTTTTCAAATTTGGAATATGGACCTTTTAGTAAAAAAATTGCTTCCAATTAAGTTCCTCTACTCGATTTCATGGTGAATTCATAGAAATAATCGAGATGTATCATTTCTTGTTTATTTCAGCAGGGAGTGAGGATAACATGAATTCAACATTAGAAGAAATATTCCTTTAATAGGAATTTCAATTGACACTTGCTTAAAAAGTACAACCCATGTGGGGACAATTTAGAGTCAAACTCTTTTTTCTTATAAAATGAGTTTTTCAAATTAATATAACCTCCAAACCTTAATAGGTACAATAGGAATGGAGAGAGAAAGCATAAATTGATCCATCTTAGAAAATTAGAAACTACTTAGAGTAAAGGATTGGAAGAGGCCCCTCTAACTTTCTAACAATTTAGAAAAAATGAACCTAATATTGGTTCTTTGGAAAATTTTAATCAAAATATCTGACCTAACATTAGTGGATTTTTTTTTTCAAATTTGGAATATGGACCTTTTACTGAAAATATTGCTTCCAATTAAGTTCCTTTACTCTCTTTCATGCTGAATTCATAGAAATAATCGAGATGTATCATTTCTTGTTTATCTCAGCAAGGAGTGAGGATAACATGAATTCAACATGAGAAGAAATATTCCTTTAATAGGAATTTCAATTGACACTTGCTTAAAAAGTACAACCCATGTGGGGACAATTTAGAGTCAAACTCTGTTTTTCTTATAAAATGAGTTTTTCAAATTAATATAACCTCCAAACCTTAATAGGTACAATAGGAATGGAGAGAGAAAGCATAAATTGATCCATCTTAGAAAATTAGAAACTACTTAGAGTAAAGGATTGGAAGAGGCCCCTCTAACTTTCTAACAATTTAGAAAAAATGAACCTAATATTGGTTCTTTGGAAAATTTTAATGAAAATATCTGACCTAACATTAATGGATTTTTTTTTCAAATTTGGAATATGGACCTTTTAGTAAAAAAATTGCTTCCAATTAAGTTCCTCTACTCGATTTCATGGTGAATTCATAGAAATAATCGAGATGTATCATTTCTTGTTTATTTCAGCAGGGAGTGAGGATAACATGAATTCAACATTAGAAGAAATATTCCTTTAATAGGAATTTCAATTGACACTTGCTTAAAAAGTACAACCCATGTGGGGACAATTTAGAGTCAAACTCTTTTTTCTTATAAAATGAGTTTTTCAAATTAATATAACCTCCAAACCTTAATAGGTACAATAGGAATGGAGAGAGAAAGCATAAATTGATCCATCTTAGAAAATTAGAAACTACTTAGAGTAAAGGATTGGAAGAGGCCCCTCTAACTTTCTAACAATTTAGAAAAAATGAACCTAATATTGGTTCTTTGGAAAATTTTAATGAAAATATCTGACCTAACATTAATGGATTTTTTTTTTTAAATTTGGAATATGGACCTTTTAGTAAAAAAATTGCTTCCAATTAAGTTCCTCTACTCGATTTCATGGTGAATTCATAGAAATAATCGAGATGTATCATTTTTTGTTTATTTCAGCAGGGAGTGAGGATAACATGAATTCAACATTCGAAGAAATATTCCTTTAATAGGAATTTCAATTGACACTTGCTTAAAAAGTACAACCCATGTGGGGACAATTTAGAGTCAAACTCTTTTTTCTTATAAAATGAGTTTTTCAAATTAATATAACCTCCAAACCTTAATAGGTACAATAGGAATGGAGAGAGAAAGCATAAATTGATCCATCTTAGAAAATTAGAAACTACTTAGAGTAAAGGATTGGAAGAGGCCCCTCTAACTTTCTAACAATTTAGAAAAAATGAACCTAATATTGGTTCTTTGGAAAATTTTAATGAAAATATCTGACCTAACATTAGTGGATTTTTTTTTTCAAATTTGGAATATGGACCTTTTACTGAAAATATTGCTTCCAATTAAGTTCCTTTACTCTCTTTCATGCTGAATTCATAGAAATAATCGAGATGTATCATTTCTTGTTTATCTCAGCAAGGAGTGAGGATAACATGAATTCAACATGAGAAGAAATATTCCTTTAATAGGAATTTCAATTGACACTTGCTTAAAAAGTACAACCCATGTGGGGACAATTTAGAGTCAAACTCTGTTTTTCTTATAAAATGAGTTTTTCAAATTAATATAACCTCCAAACCTTAATAGGTACAATAGGAATGGAGAGAGAAAGCATAAATTGATCCATCTTAGAAAATTAGAAACTACTTAGAGTAAAGGATTGGAAGAGGCCCCTCTAACTTTCTAAAAATTTAGAAAAAATGAACCTAATATTGGTTCTTTGGAAAATTTTAATGAAAATATCTGACCTAACATTAATGGATTTTTTTTTCAAATTTGGAATATGGACCTTTTAGTAAAAAAATTGCTTCCAATTAAGTTCCTCTACTCGATTTCATGGTGAATTCATCGAAATAATCGAGATGTATCATTTCTTGTTTATTTCAGCAGGGAGTGAGGATAACATGAATTCAACATTAGAAGAAATATTCCTTTAATAGGAATTTCAATTGACACTTGCTTAAAAAGTACAACCCATGTGGGGACAATTTAGAGTCAAACTCTTTTTTCTTATAAAATGAGTTTTTCAAATTAATATAACCTCCAAACCTTAATAGGTACAATAGGAATGGAGAGAGAAAGCATAAATTGATCCATCTTAGAAAATTAGAAACTACTTAGAGTAAAGGATTGGAAGAGGCCCCTCTAACTTTCTAACAATTTAGAAAAAATGAACCTAATATTGGTTCTTTGGAAAATTTTAATCAAAATATCTGACCTAACATTAGTGGATTTTTTTTTTCAAATTTGGAATATGGACCTTTTACTGAAAATATTGCTTCCAATTAAGTTCCTTTACTCTCTTTCATGCTGAATTCATAGAAATAATCGAGATGTATCATTTCTTGTTTATCTCAGCAAGGAGTGAGGATAACATGAATTCAACATGAGAAGAAATATTCCTTTAATAGGAATTTCAATTGACACTTGCTTAAAAAGTACAACCCATGTGGGGACAATTTAGAGTCAAACTCTGTTTTTCTTATAAAATGAGTTTTTCAAATTAATATAACCTCCAAACCTTAATAGGTACAATAGGAATGGAGAGAGAAAGCATAAATTGATCCATCTTAGAAAATTAGAAACTACTTAGAGTAAAGGATTGGAAGAGGCCCCTCTAACTTTCTAAAAATTTAGAAAAAATGAACCTAATATTGGTTCTTTGGAAAATTTTAATGAAAATATCTGACCTAACATTAATGGATTTTTTTTTCAAATTTGGAATATGGACCTTTTAGTAAAAAAATTGCTTCCAATTAAGTTCCTCTACTCGATTTCATGGTGAATTCATAGAAATAATCGAGATGTATCATTTCTTGTTTATTTCAGCAGGGAGTGAGGATAACATGAATTCAACATTAGAAGAAATATTCCTTTAATAGGAATTTCAATTGACACTTGCTTAAAAAGTACAACCCATGTGGGGACAATTTAGAGTCAAACTCTTTTTTCTTATAAAATGAGTTTTTCAAATTAATATAACCTCCAAACCTTAATAGGTACAATAGGAATGGAGAGAGAAAGCATAAATTGATCCATCTTAGAAAATTAGAAACTACTTAGAGTAAAGGATTTGGAAGAGGCCCCTCTAACTTTCTAACAATTTAGAAAAAATGAACCTAATATTGGTTCTTTGGAAAATTTTAATGAAAATATCTGACCTAACATTAATGTATTTTTTTTTTCAAATTTGGAATATGGACCTTTTAGTAAAAAAATTGCTTCCAATTAAGTTCCTCTACTCGATTTCATGGTGAATTCATAGAAATAATCGAGATGTATCATTTCTTGTTTATTTCAGCAGGGAGTGAGGATAACATGAATTCAACATTAGAAGAAATATTCCTTTAATAGGAATTTCAATTGACACTTGCTTAAAAAGTACAACCCATGTGGGGACAATTTAGAGTCAAACTCTTTTTTCTTATAAAATGAGTTTTTCAAATTAATATAACCTCCAAACCTTAATAGGTACAATAGGAATGGAGAGAGAAAGCATAAATTGATCCATCTTAGAAAATTAGAAACTACTTAGAGTAAAGGATTGGAAGAGGCCCCTCTAACTTTCTAACAATTTAGAAAAAATGAACCTAATATTGGTTCTTTGGAAAATTTTAATCAAAATATCTGACCTAACATTAGTGGATTTTTTTTTTCAAATTTGGAATATGGACCTTTTACTGAAAATATTGCTTCCAATTAAGTTCCTTTACTCTCTTTCATGCTGAATTCATAGAAATAATCGAGATGTATCATTTCTTGTTTATCTCAGCAAGGAGTGAGGATAACATGAATTCAACATGAGAAGAAATATTTCTTTAATAGGAATTTCAATTGACACTTGCTTAAAAAGTATAACAATGTAGGGACAATTTAGAGTCAAACTCTTTTTTCTTATTAAATAAGTTTTTCAAATTAATATAACCTCCATTCATCTTATATCGTATCATCTCTTGTTTTTCTCAGCAAGGAGAAAGAGATAACATGAATTCATCCTGAGAAGAATTATTCCTTTTACAGGAGTTTTAGTTTACTCTTCTATACTAAGTAAATGGAAGTGGAAAAACATTTATTCTCAAACTCTTTCCTCTATTTTAAAAAATATTTTAAATAAATATAAAACTTTTCAATTTTCTACTTGCTTTTGAGGAGAAATACTTACTTCAATCATGAAGTAAATTGCTCCTTAAAGGAGGAAAGGGCTTACCCTCGTATCATATTACCATGATTTAAAATAATGTAAAAAATGGCTACATGGTACAGACAGTAAGTAATTGCCATAAAGACTAATTAGGATTAAATCATAAGAATAATGCACTTGTTCTGTCTTTAGAGAAAATTAGATAACATTTCAAACATTTCATTTTGCAAAAAGAAGTGGATGTGTTTGCTCCAACTGAAACATGCCTAAAACTTTGAATGATTTCATGCATGATATAGGTATTTAATAATTGTACTGGTCTAACGTTAGTATCATAAAAATGTTTGAAATTTTGAATTCAGACCACATTCTAGCATAAGATATCTTCCTTGAAGGAGGAAAGGTAAACCTTATCCCTTTATTAATATTAACATAATTTAAATGAACACCTTTTAATATAGTGAAAAATCCGGCAACATAGTTCAGGCAATTGGGCAATGAATATAATAAAGGCTCATTAGGATTAGATTCATAATAAGAAAAATGCAGATTTTAAGGGGTCTATTAAAGACAATTATATGCAAATTTGACTCTAAGAATCAATCTCATATAAGTCAAGGTGTGAAAAATAACAAACATTTCTTTAAATGTGCACAACTTACAGAAAGATGTGGATTTTGTTTGTGGTAAACTTAAAGAAATCAAGTTAAATTCTACAAATAGTGAAATTTGCAATAAGTTAATCCAATAATTAATAAGTTAATCCACAAATAGATTTTGTAGTTCTATTTTGTTTTAAAATCAGCTATAAAAGTAAGAAACTTTTCTTATACAGTGTATATTCATAAACAGTAGAAAAATCAACTTCAAAATATGAAAATTTATTAAAATATCTGTTTTCGAAAAGCTTTTCAGTTTTTTGATGAATTTCAAACCAGAAGTATAGTTTTAATTTTCCAAACTTTAATAACACGAATAATACAGTTTTTTTTTAACAATAGTACTTTGTATAGCTGTTTGAGAAAGTATTCCCCTCGAATAATATAACTTATTTTCATTAAGATTACACCTGAGTTAAATTTTCATTTAATATTTCTGATTATTTTAAATTAAAGTAGAAAGTATTTCTTTAATTTAAATTTTTATGGGTAACTGCACTGTATGGGTGCCCTACGCACTGGTTTACATCCAAATCAACTTTATTAAACAGTATAAAAAACAAAAGGACTTTAAAGCACATTGTTAGTTCTTTTGGATAAAAAATAATCCACCAAAAAATAAAACGTCCTGGTAAAATGAATAGAGGAAAAGAAAATAACCGCAGTGATACAACCGAATGTTTTTACTTTTCAGTGTCTGGCAAAAATGTAAATTGTCAATGCGACAGTATATGTTTTCAAAAAATAAAAAAACATAAAATAGTCGTTTCATATTTTCAATTAAAATCCCTCTATGTTTAGAGTCCGAATCCTTTGAATCGGTAAACACAAAGCCTGTGGGGTTGCTAAGAGGAGTTTCGGTACGCAAATCGTGATTGAAAAGCACTATAAATACACGAGTTTAACAAAATAATCATATTTTTAAATTGATGTTCTTTATTTCACTCAAAATTCAGACACCGCGATGGGAACTACTTTGTTATTAGTGACGTCGTTGGGTCAACTTAAGTTGCTGTCTAGTATAGAAAGTTTTACTCGAACACCAAATGACATCCTAGAGACGAGTTAATTTTTGTGACGTCACTTCCACATGACGCTCAAATCAATTGGAAGTACTCAGATCAGGGGTTATCAGACTTTTCATGATTGCGACCCATTCATTTTTTAACACTATTTTGTTACAGAAATAATTTACTTGCATGTATTAAGATTTTATACTAATTTAAACTTTATTTTTTAGAAAATTAAAAATAAAATTTGAGCCTGAGCGTATCACATTGTTTGATTGTAAGAGCAACAACGAGCTCCAGAATAAGAAGGGGGTCTGGGGGTCCTCTCTTAATTCAAATTTTGCTGTCAAAAGAGTGATTAAAGTGATATCAGGACTACTATTTCATGTCACAATTTCCATTTTCTCTGACCTTATGAGTCTAGGTGACCCGGAATAGGTCGATTATAACCCTGACATAAATTTATATACAGGGTGATTCAGATAAGTGTTTCATAACTTCTAGGGGAGGTAGGGCACATCAAGACGAACAAGAATTGATATAGGTTAGGGGGTCGCAAGTGGGGTCTAAGGGGTAAAACACGGGTGAAAATTAGCAAAAAATCTCGCATATCTGGGCAGAAAGAGAAACAATTGTTCGATTCCGGCATTTTTTACATTCAACCAATTCAAATTTTTCATGTAAAAACGAGATGCAAGTGTTTATTCTAATCAAAAACACACCAATAATTGAATGAGGCATGCGTTGTAGGTAGATTAAAGTTTCAATTGTCCCTTGGTCAGACTTTAGTTCTTTGCGCCATATAACTCCAAACAACCAACAAAACTCTAGTATTAAGATGTTTTTGTCGTGACACTTTCTACTCCAGTCTATCAACTTACAACGCATGCCTGTTTCATTGATTGGTCTATTTTTGATTAGAATAAACACTTGCATCTCGTTTTTACGTGAAAAATTTTAATTGGTTGAATGTAAAAAATGCTGGAATCGAACAATTGTATCTCTTTCTGCCCAGATATGCGAGTTTTTTTGCTAATTTTCACCTGTGATTTTCACCCCTTAGACCCCACTTGCGACCCCCTAACCTATATTGATTCTTGTTCGTCTTGATGTACTCTACCTCCCCTAGAAGGTATGAAACACTTATCTGAATCACCCTGTATATATTTTTTAAAGCAATAATTATTAATTTTTATTTATTTATTCATTCATATATTCATGTATACAATATCAACAACAAATGAAGAAGAAAAAATTAAAATTATACACTTCGGAGATTTAAAAGCAAGGTTTTACAAGGGGATTGAAATTTAACATACACACTCGTGAAAACGAAAAGTGAAAACGCTGGCCGCCGAGAGGGTTAAGAGCATGGTTAAGAGAGAGAAGTGAATGTCCATGAAGGGAGGACCTTGGGACTGAAGAAGCTAGACGGGAAAAATTTTAACGAGGGGTAGGAAAGTATTTTTACTCGGGAAATAATCGTCAGGTAAATTAATCAGGTACGAGGAAATTGTTCGGTTAAGTCGCTTAGAAAAGACAGTTCATTCTAAGTCGCAGAGTTGAAAACCCTTCCAAATCAGTAGAAAAGAAACTAGACTGATCTGAGGTTCGGATCAGGATAAATTTGTCTGTTACAATCATAACAATACAACTTTATCGAATAAAAACTTAAAAGGATCAAGAAATCATGCACAATTAAAGCAAGCATTAAGAATCTAATTTCCAAAAGCCTTTATGAAGCTAATTTACTACAATGATTTACACGCTGATAAATTATAGTGCGAATCAGGGGGTATCCAAATTGCAATCTGATTACAGAGCATAAATAGTTTTAAATTTGAAAAGGTGTTAAAACATAAACACAACCATTACAACTTCAGAACGAAAATTTTCTCATAAATCATGGTACTAAGGAGTACTTGATATAGTGTATATAATGGATGATACTAATGGGAGTAAACTTGATTTACCTCTACTATAAAAATGATATTTTGAAATCAACATACTCAAATTTCTTAAAATTTACCCAAATAGTTCTTAAGAGTAAACCTCAAATATCTTACAAACTATCAGTTACATTAAATACCTATAGTACACTATACATGACAAAAACAGTTGCAAACAATATTAAATAAAGCCTACTTTTAAACAACAAATATCAATAAAATTTCGCATTACCAATAAAATCAGAAAAAAACCCGCATACATTACGTACACCGATTAAACTCATTTGGAACATGCAACGATGTTCTACAAATAAATTAACAAGGCATAAGAGGGTAATACAGTAGATAAATCATAAAATATGAGCACTTACATTTAGCTGACTTCGTGGAAGAAGTTTCTTACCGTCCTTATTTAAGTGTTGAAGACGTTGAAGAGTCGTTTTCAAGTCTATCCATTCTGAGACGAACAATTTGGACACGAAACCTACTTTGAATCAAACTTTACTGACTTCAGACTTCGAGAGAACACGAGCAAATCTTTTGCTAACAGTATGAATCTCGCAATTAGATTGGGCGCGCCAGGTGAAGATACGCTTTTTCGACCAATCAGAGGAGCCCTCATTTAAATTAGCGCGGCAGATGGTTTTGGAATCTTAATCAGCTCTCTCCGTTTGCATTTCAAACGATTTATGAAATGGAAGAAACTTTGAGGTTTCATATCGTTGCCACCACGCCAAAAACACGAATCTGCTATGCACAGAGTACTAGAACAGAGAGTCCACGGCCATAGGCCATAATGGAAATCGAAAATCATGACATCTTGTTACAGGTTGGGAGAATTGTGGCGCTGGGATCGCACTAAACTCACTAGCGTCTGGATCCAGTCTGAATCGTTCGCCGGCTGCCTATGGGAGATCGAAAACACCTTTTTGCGCATGCCCTGAGTTCTAATTTGGGGAGAGATTTAAGCGGCCAGCATACGTTACAGACTCTAGTGTGGCGCCCTCACATCAGTAACGCATTTGAAAATAGGCTCGTGAACCCTCTGTTAGGATATTTCTCTGTGCTGCTATGTATATTATTGTATAAGAATAGCAGATTCGTGTTTTTGGCGTGGTGGTAATAAGTTAATTAAAAAAAAAAAAATAAAATTTTCAGTCATTTCCTCCCGGCTAAAACTTTGATACATTATAGTAGACCCAATATCTAGAAGAAAAAAATTCGTCAGCTGGCTGTAGGGCGGTGGAATAGACGTCAGCTGGTCGTTTTAACATTTGGAGCGTCTTCCTCAAAGATTCTTATCAATGACTGAAGCGGTAGGGTTTCCACAATACTTCAAGTTATAGCTATTTTCATCCAATCTTTGAAGAGACTTTGACTTTGTGTGGGGGGGGAGTGTTTGGGGGGGCTCCCACCGCTCAACCCACCCACGGACAAGCAGCTGACGCTCACCAGGCTTTATGATACAACTCTCTGAAATTTTCCACCAAATATCGCTTGAGAGGAAATGACTGACAAAATATGTTGCTGGCTCCCGGTCTATAATGTGCTTTGTTTTCTTACGAGTTGATGTACGATAATTAAATTTTTTTGTAATTATTCAGATCTTTCACAATCGAATATAATTTTTTTATTGGATTTTGGATTGATTATCCAATTAAATAAGAATAGCTCGTATAGCACAATTAAAATTAGTCAAACAGCTAGAAAAAAAATTATGTAAAAATTGAATTGATTTGAACTATTGGTAATGCATTGCAAAATTTTAATTAGGATTAGGACCAAAATATGCTTTTCAGAAATGCAATGATCCCATGTTAAGTCCATAGCTTTACGAATATTTGTTTGGACTTTCAAATCGCTTCATTTTTTTAAATAATTTTTTTCTAACGGTTCTGATATTTTTTTGCTCTTTTTTGGGTAGATTATAATGAAGAATAACATACTATGTTAGGATAATTTTTGTTTGGATTTTGCATGTGGAATTTAGCCGTAATAGGTATACTAGTGCAAATTTGTTGGGTGTACCAATACTTTTTGGAGTGGTTGTATGTATTTTTTTCTCGTATTCAGTTTTGAAATTTTAGTGGTAGCACTGAGCTCTAGTGCCAAAAAAGAGGGTTCTGTGGGTCTTTGCCCTGAAATATTTACTTAAAATTTGACTTTTATAAGTATATATATAGTATTTCACCTCATTTTGAGGCATCTGGGACTCTTCCTAGACACCTGGTAATCCAGGGATAATCAATTCATGTTACTTGAAGTAAAATTTGTCATATGATAAAATTTCATAACTTGAAGTTGTAAAAAGTACAAAACGTTGTATAAAACGATTTTTACAAAACAAATCATGAAATTATTTTTTCTAAAATAGTCAAAAACATTACACCAAATTAAAGTTTGTAAAATTCTGTTTAAAATGAGGGGTGACAGCAATATTTTATTCCTGAAACTAAGTAAATAATAATTTTCACAAAAAAATCGTGAAAAAATTTTGTTTCGAAAATGTCAAAAATATTACCAAATGAAAGCTTGTAAAATTATCTTTAAAACAAGGGGTGACACCAATATTTCATTCCAAAAACTAAGTATAAAACGATTTTTACAAAACAAATCATGAATTTTTTTTTTCGAAAATAGTCGAAAACATTGCACCAAATTAAAGCTTATAAAATTTTCTTTAAAAAGAGAGGTGACAGCAATACTTATTCCTAAAACTAAGTAAATAACAATTTTTACAAAAAAATCATGAAATTGGTTTTTTTTCAAAAATATATCGTCGTAATATAGTAACGTCTTCATCCAGGGCTTTAATTTAAGTTAGTTACAACATCTAGTTAACTAGTGCCGAACACTAGTTAGCTGTACGCATTAAATTTATTTCACCACTCTAATTACGAATAGTTAGCTCTCAAGACACAAAGTCATACTAGATATTTTTAAACGCGTTTATGAATGAAAATCTTCAAACTTGCTTTATCATCGTTTTACGATAAAACTGTTTATAAAGAGTTTAAGGTTTTTATTATTTTCTTGATACCTTTATCACACTCTCCGAAGCAAATGAGTTGTAGAAAATTTCGAATGCTCTTGGTTTAGTAAGTGCTCCATTATAGATCAGCTGGATCTAACATGGCAACATAAGTTTTTCTAGTTATTTACAGCTCCCTTAGGTAAGCTTAGTTACTTATGTTAAAGTGATGCTGTATTACATTTATCTCTTGGTGGTCAGCGTTGTATGTATATTAGGGTGGTCCTTATTTTTAAAGTTTGGAAATCTTTATGCGTCGCCCCCCCCCCACATTGTTCCATCATACAAATAAATGATTTTTGCTAAATTTTAGCTCAATCAAAAAATAAAAACACGTGCCCCCCAGGCCTCAATGTTTCAAAAAAGTGCTGATTTTTTCAATTTTTTTTTAATTAATTTTTTTTTTTGAGCTGAATTTTTTTGCATGGTACAAATCGTATGAACACCCTCAAGGGAGTTTTTGAATTCCCCATGAGTGAATCGCTTTTTTTTGTTAAATTACATAGAATGTTAAGGGACTTGCCAAAATTTCGAAAAATTTTATTTTTTTCTATATGATCAAATTTTATTTTCAGCTTGAAATTCGGAAGAAATGTTTATTTTGAGAGTTGGAAAACTTTAAATTTACTTAATAAAATTTTCTTTCAGAATTTTTTTTATTTAATTTTTCCCCCATTTTTTTGAATTTTGAAAATTTTTTTTAAGAAAGGCAGTTATGTTGCACATCAAATCAAAGATAATAAAATTACAAACAAAATGGCACTAATTTCAGGTTTTTAAGTTGTATAGTTTTAGAGTTATTAGCTGTTTTAAAATGCAAGAAAAACAACTTTACAAGAGTTATTTTTACTTTAAAAAATTTTTACTACCGAAACAGGGGTGATAGAAGAATGGAATCTGGAACATTATAACTATAACTATGTTAGATTTTCATAAAAAAATCAAGAAGAATATGAGAGGGTTTAATCTTTGGTTTTTTTGATGTTTTGTAAAAAAATCAGAACTTTTTTGAAACTTTAAGGCCTGGGGGGCACGTGTTATTATTATCCGAATGAGCTTAAATTTTGCATACATTATTATTTTCAATAGTGACACAAAACTAGGGGGCGACACCATCGGAATTCCCTAAATAAAATTTTACCATACAAATATTGATTGTCACTTATACAATTTTATGAATAAAATATTAACTTATTACATGTAGTTAGACATCAAAAGTCTGCATTAGAAATGAATAACTCAAATACTCAAATTTTATTTTAGTACACTTACTCAAAATATTTATAAAAATCAATTTTAGTTTTAATTCTTACGAATTATGTTTTATAATTAAATTAGTTTTAGTTATAAATATACTCACTTTTGAACCTGAACAAAATTATCATACCTTAACTTCCAATGTAAGTTGTTTTTACAATTTTCATAAACCTGAATCTTTGCAGGCTCGAAGAATTAATGTAACATTGTAACACCCATTTTCAACTCTACAAAATTAGATGTTGTAAGGAGTCTAAGGCGCAGGTTAAAGAATGAGTAATCACAAAAGCTATAAATTCAATCGAAATATTTACATAAAAATTCAATTTAAGTTCAAATGTTAGAAACTGTATTTTATAATTCAATCCATCATAGTAAATTTTTTCTCACTTTTGTTCTCTAAACCTGGCAAAATATCACTTAACTCTCAATTTAAGTTGGTTTTTACAATTTTTATAAGGCCGAATAATTTTTTGAAGAGAAAAAATATTTTGGAAGAAAGAAACAGCCATTTTCAATTTTACAAAATATTTTAGTTGCGTTAAACTGTTTTGTTTTCACTGTAGATAAAATTAGGTGATTCAATTTCATAGAGCATTCTTTGCTCAATGTGGAGCCTCTGAAAAAGGCTTTTGAAAAAGGAAAAAGGAAAAGTTTTTTTTTTAAAAAACAAGTATACCAACTTAGCAATGGCGAAACAATGATTTATCAATTGATTTGAATTGAAAATGACTTTATCAAAAATACGGGCACTCTCAAAGAAAGGTAAAAAAAAATAGTTTAAAATATTTAAAATATTTAAAAACATGATGAAAATACAAAATGATACGAGTAATACAAAAAAAAATATTTAAAAAAATAGCAAATATAACTGGGTATTTAAGTTCCGGCAAAATATAAATGTTCCAATATTTGGCAAAAACCTTATATGGATATAGTAGGTTGAAAATTAAATAATTTTTAAAACCATAATTCGTATATAGTTAATATAAAAACTGTGCTTACAAATATGTGTTAACGTTTGATATAACTTTTAAGCTAATAACAATCAACATAAGCTTACTATTTATGCAATAAAAATTTGCTTATAATTATTATTTTGTAAACAAATACACTTTTGCTTAAGCATAATAATTTATGTTTCTTGCATAGATATAAATACTAAAGCTAAGTTACGCTAGTATGTATATCTATGGTGTATCTTGTATCTTATGTATCTTGTATCTTATCTTGAATGTATATCTTGATGGAAATTAATAAAAGCTTTTTTAAGAAATCATTTAAGATTGACTGTTAAAATGTTTTCCCTAAAGATATTTTGACTAGTGAAACTGCTATGGTATTGTATGAAATGCGTCCAAGTTTTACTAAAACTAAAGAAAGTAAAAGGTAAAAATAGACAATATTATACTCCTTATTTTCCCTACAATATTATATTTAGTACACTTAAGCCCCCCCCCCCCCAAAAAAAAATAAAAATCATTAGTACTACAATATAAAAATGAATATATTATTTTTGTCAACCTTTAGGGTTTCGAAGTATCAACATAAATAAAAGCAAATGGATTCATACATATAAAAATCTTACCTACACTCCTATAAATACACTCCTATAATATAAAGAATCCTTATCAAAGGAAATTAAAGCACACGAGCTTATTCTTATTAAACTGGCACGACCCAATTTCCCCGACCAAGGCATCCGAAAGGTGATTAATTAATTTCCTTTTAATCCGGCACCTACCGTTTGTCATAGTCCCGGACAACCGGCTAAGAAGCCTTGGGAAGGACCTTCTGTCTCCTCAGAAGGATGGATTTTTGAGGCATTATCTGAATGCAAGGGAAATTGGGTGATTAATTATTAAAAGGGATTTAGGTCCTCTCGGTGAGATGTCGTAGCCCTTGAAATTTGAATCTGGAAGTACGTTTTGAATTTTGTTGGGTGGAATTAGTGTGTGAAATAATAATTCTAGTGGAAAAGATTCGTCTTGAAAGTTGTTTTTAGTATTAAAAGTTTCTGATGAATTATAGATTTAATGAACAAAATTATAAATCCTAAGTTAAATAAACCATTTTAAATTCAATAATAAATACTACCTACATTAAACCATCCATGTTTTTACAAAGATATAAAGTTATTTAGATTTCAGTTGCTATGGCATCTTTTCTGCATAAGAAAATATACTTAGAAACGATTTTAAGAATTTCTCATACACAAATGTATGAGTGTCAGTGAAATTATTTTGTAAATGTGTTTATTTCAAAAAGACCTTAAAATTAGTTTTTAAATAATCATATTTTTATCAAAGGTTTCCCTATTAGTTATTTTTTAGATCCTTTAATTACTATAAATTAAAATAAAATTTAATAAAACAATATGTTATTAGTATATCGGAGCAAATTTATTTCTCAATGTTAGTAAAATATAGAAAAACCTTAAATACAGTTATGCTTTTTAAATTGTAGACGGATTCGTATTTAAGTAGGAAATAAGGATATTATAATGATTTAACTTTGTTTGCAATACATTCAACCGTTTAGAATATTCAAAAGAAGCTAATTTAAGTCTAAAAGTAGTATTTAAATTGAACTCGCAATCTTGAAGTGTAATTCTAATCATCTGTTAATACTCATCAAAGGAAAGTAATTACGACTTAAAGTACTTAGCAAGCCGAATTAGTCTTTTCTCAATAAGAATTTACTCTTAACTAGCAAAACATTCTGCATAATTTTTTCAATTCCCAATAAATTATTCTGCTCTCATCTCGGAAAAAAACAAATAAGGTGTCTATTTAATATTACTTTCAACACCTTTCAGACTGAAATTTCATTTCAAAGACTTAGTTCTAAATTAAATTAGGGCAAGTTAATCAAACGATTTTAAAAGTGTAAAAACAACTAGATGAATTAAATTAGATAAATGGAATGATGTTCAGAATTTAAGGTAATACTAATTCGCTACTTCAAAATACAAAAGTTGTTGGGTTTTTTTTTTAAAATTTTCTTGTAAATAGAACACTTGAACATCTTTTAATTTGATTGGATTTACATTGAAATGCTAAAACAAAAAACTGAAATTATTTTTAATCATTTAATTCAGTTACATTCTAAATAGTTAATTGGTTTTATTTAATCGTTTTATCTCCTAAATCCCTTTTTGTATACATTTTCTTAAAATTCTGCATTTTAGGACGAAGAAGAAATAAAATATATGATAAATACAGTAAATATAGTTAAAGTGAAAGAGAGTAAAGAAAATAGGATGGACAGAATTGAAGAATTTAGGTAATTAATTCAAAATTTAAAATGATTTTATCATTCAATCCTATTGTTTTTTCGTAGTATATGATTTTTTTTCTCTTTATGTTAAAAAATATACATGAATGAACAGTTTTAAAAGAAAATAAAAATAAACAAAAAGTGAAAAGAATATTGTTAGATGCAACCTACCTAGGAGACCAGATAATTTGTTTTTTACACTAAGTTAACATTTTTAGTTTAAAAATATTATAACAGATTTCGTCTGAGTAACTGAAATTATTTGTAGTTTGATATTTATTTGTAATATTCTGTGCAAAATCGCTCTAAGCCAACATAACACAGAAAGGTGGAACTAACGTCTATAGTCATATTTATCCGTAAGAGATAAAAAAAGTAAATATTATAAATTAATGTATGTCTATCTTCAAAGCCTTC
Source organism: Tetragnatha montana (assembly GCA_963680715.1). NCBI lineage: Eukaryota > Metazoa > Arthropoda > Arachnida > Araneae > Tetragnathidae > Tetragnatha > Tetragnatha montana. The sequence continues at coordinate 21,788,821 of OY796681.1, forward strand.
TTAATATCCTTTTTTGATGGAATCCGTTTTTTGGCATTTTTATAGGGAAAGTAAAAATATAACACCTTGTAACAAAACAAAATATTCTTCGGTGTAACATCAGCTGCTTAGAAACCTTTTTTTTAATACGGAATTTATTTCTAAGGAAAAAGGAAAGCTCTGATGCATTAAATACATCCCAAATATTGATAATAAGTCGAAAAAATTAAAAAACTACAATAAACCATTAGAAGAACAAGGGATAATTAGTGTTCTGTTAAATCATTTGAATTACCTATGGTCACTGTAGCTAGTTTGTTAACATTGTTGAGCTTGGGTTATAAGAAATTCCTGCATGTGGACAAGTAACCATCACTTTGACAGGTGTCCAGTCACCTCACCACTGGCATGCTAGCTACTCTTATCGTGTAGATTGTGGGATAGAAGGCGAAAATGTCGTTAAGCATTGAAAGCTCTCAAAATGTTAACTATAATTTTTATTTTTGTTATATTGAATAGAAGGGGAGATGGAATAACTTGATTGAGTCACTTGAAACGATTTGTACTAAACGAAGATTTGAACAGATTTACATTTATTGTATTGTGGAGTAAGCACATCAAGGTCACGCGATTTTCCTATGCGCTACATTTTCCCCTTCTCCGTTACCATGGTGATGGCGAATCTTAAGTTGTTTACTTTTATATTTGCTGCATCGTTACCATTTCGCAAAAGTTTCATGCGTAACCTTGATAAGCCTATTCGAAATGCAATGCATGCAAAGCAAATTTTAAAAATGCAATCATTTGATGATACCTGGTCGCCTCTACTTTCTGTCATAAGCTTCCACACTACCTTGTATGTGCCGCTTCAGACCTCCTCCCATTCAGAAAACAAACTCCAATTTCTCCCATTCCTCATTGCAAAAGCAACCCCAACCATCTATCTCCCGTAATCTCTCCAGAAAAAGCCAGGAAACCGTAACCTCGTCCAGATTCTTCTCGGAGGCATAAAACGCAAGTGTGGGGCCGTAACGGGGCTCCGCTCCCCTGATGAGGTGCCTCCGACTTTTATTCCGAAGCCCTCGTCGGAATAAAATATGTGTTCCCGCCATCTGCCCGAGTGTCGCCGGCCATTACGGAAACCGAAGCCGTGAATCTTCGGGATCGCTCGGGAGAGTTCGGATTGCTTGATCAGCGAATCTGTTCGTTTTGATGAGGGGTGTTCGTTTGGGAAGCGCAGTTTCGTTTTACGGTGTTGGGGCATTCCTCTTTGTCGAAAGAAACAGGTCAAATTGTGAATGTAAAGTACAAGTAACATGTATTCTTATTCTCTATCATGTTATCCATTTAGATTTATTTGGGTTATTTCAGGGATTTCCTATGGCCGACTATTCCCAACTTTTCAACTTCACTCTGAAAATTTTATACTCCCTGCATAATTACAGATCTTATTTGGTACGATATTTAAGGAATGTTCTTAAACCAAAGAATTAAGGGAAAATGAACTAAGGGAATTAAGAGAAGTTAACGAACCACTTCTCGACGAAGTTAGCGAACCTTCATGCATATGGAAGTAAGAAAAACGTAACTCTTTTGTCTGTCTGTAAATGTTATCAATTTTCTCAACACTTGGCTAAAAAAAACTCTTGTGTTTTTTTACGAAAAATAAAACTTTCTGTTGGGAAAAACTACTTTTTTTTTATCAAGAACCATTAAGTTTATAAAGTTAAAAATTAAATTTGAAGCAGGAGTAATCATACGAATGCCTCCAGCCCAAATGATAACCTCAGGAGAGGACGACCCAACTCTTAGTTCGTAGTCAAAGTAAAAAAAAATATGTATAGTTTTTAATTCCTTTGATTCGTAAAATATGCCTACAATCTATGAAAGCTAGTTTTGAAGTTATTAAAGTCAGTGATAAGTGTTCTAAATGGCTCATTACGGACGGTAAAAATACGTCCCATGTTGATGATGCTTAAAAATAATAGAGTGCGGAAATAGTTCCCTCATTCTTGAGAACTTTATGGGAGAGTATTTTTTATTTCTTTCCCAGTCTCTTTAGTGCTTTTCTTCCATTTTTCAGGGTTTGATCAGTTTTGTTCGTTCTCGTTCCTGTACTTTCTGTTTCTTGCTCGCAATATCTCTGTGGAGCTTTTTTGTTTGTAGAATAGTGGACGTCATCAAAAAATAGTGTGTTATGTGTGATAACACACTATTCCGCAAAATTTAGAGTTAAAAAAGTTGAACTACTTGAATTTAATAATAAACTTTCGATATTTAGTACATCCAGCATTTGAGAATGAATTATTACTAAAAGTGAAGAACGGAGATTAGGGAACTACGGTTCATTAAATTCCTGATGTATCATTAGTTCTGTATCTCGCTTTTACTCATACCTACCTTGAAAACCATTTCACATTGTACGAGAAAACAAGTAATGATATGGTTAGCTTTAGACATTTCACACGAAAAGACAACTAATGCAGGTCAGCTATGGTATTAAAACCGGTAAAATACTTTTTATTTTAATTTTACTGAGTTTTGAAGTTGAATTTATCCCCCAGGGATTGAATATAATATTTTTGAAACTCATGCTCTAAGCCACGGTATTATTTTGTACATTACGGTTATCTTTATACATAAAATGAGCTAACTCTACACTTGTATTCATCCACAAAATTGTAACAAGATTCACTAAGACAACCACCCAACATACAAATCGTTAAGCCAAACACTCCTCTCCCCCTACAGAAATAACTAATCCTTACCCTATCGATTACCACTAACAAACTATTTCACTAGGCAAACGAAACTGACTCCGACCACAAGCCAAGTTCCACCAATCAAACAACGATGCCACTCTAATGCATGGCGAAAAAAAAAGCATAGCGATATTTGGCCAAGGCAAACCAACCGTTGTTTGCTCTTGCACTCGTCACAGGGAAAGCTCCAGTGGATTGTCAAGTGAAGTGAAGAGAAAAGGTAAACTGATCAACAGCCCTGTTCCTCACTCAATGCAACCTAATTAATAAGAGTTCTTTTTTTCCCTCGTCTCTCATCCTAATGAATGTCGAGAGGGGAATGTTAAGATACCGGGTTCTGGGAGTTAGTTAAACGGACATGTTTTTGTTTATGGAGTAGCAGAGTGGGGTTCTTATTAATTTGATTTCGACTGGTAAATTGCTGTTGGTTTTTCTTCGTAATTTCGTTTTTTTGTGATTGATTAAAATTGGTTGTTTTTTTACTTTCGAAGCGTTTTCAAATTTGTTTCTCTAACTAAGAGTGTTTTAGTTTTTAATGATAAACAAAATACGAGGGAGCACACCCGTTTAAAGGATTTAATAACTGCCCATTTAAAAACTCTAAAATTTTACTTAAGCCTTGATGAGTTCTTTGAACTGTGCATAAAATGAAAGTAAAGATACGTTTAAAAATAGTCTACAATTTAATATTGTATTTTGTATCGAAACCCACCAGCCCAGTTTCTTTAGCTTTTTATTCAATGGTAGGAATTCCACAAATATATCATATAGAACGCTCATTATCTTCGTTGTTATTATGTTGTTGTTTCTAATGCCACTTGGAATATCCAAGCTCCATCCGCAAAGCGTACAGGATTTAAGGCAAAGGGGGTGCAGTTCCTAAGAAAGTGAGGACCATAAATAGAACATTTCCCATCACGTGACTCGCACTTAGTAACCGCCTAGCAACAGGGTGTGTGTCCACCAGAAGCAGTTAACAAAGAAAATAACTGGTTGTGAGGTCACGTGCGACTGCTCTATGGCAGGAGTCCGATTTAAGCCTCGAATGATAGATGCCGCCACCATCTATCGCCACCTTCACAATTTTGGCATGTCTCTGAAGGGGAGGGAAATAGTCTCCAGACGATTTGGATTCGTGGTAAACTGCGCCATGGCCGACCACAGGACTTTCAGACCCATAGATTTAACGAGCATGTACTCCGCATGTAAATACTCGGTGGGTCTTGAGCGGTGTCGGGAATCAAACCCGTGACCCTCGGATCCCGAAGCCTTAACCAATAGGCTCCCCACGGCCCTGTTTTATTATAAAATATTATATATCTATTAATAAATTCCTCTAATATAACAAGAATATAGAATCTCTTTTTATATGCTTCGGCGAAACGATAAGCCAACAAATCTAAGCAATAATGACAAACATATTGAAAAGATTAAGGTCCACGTTTGGGGACCACAAGACGAGTAGAGTTATTCTCTGTGCAAACATTGCCCCGTTTTGCTCTTGAAAGTCACTAAATATTTATCATGGACTTGCTGTTTGCCGAAGCGGGTAAATAGAGAAACAGCGGCAGTAGAAAAGGGAGGTTCATTTATTCATAAGATTTCCTTTTTGCTTCTTCCGATAACCTGCTGTAAAATGAAAGTGACAAAAGGCTGTTTGTCTTTGAAGTTTCTTCCTTTATCCCTTTACTCTGTTGAAAGAGATCGTTTTAAACGAGCTGTAAATAGGTAATTGGTTTTATAAATGGATATGTGTCCTTTAAACTAGAGCAAAAATAATTTCCTTTTTTTTTATCAAGCTCTAGATTTAGGTATAAAGTGGGTTGCTTGGTTTTATAAAGGTCAGACCATCAACCTCTTTTAACTATTTGTACATATAATAAAGTGAGTAATATTTTAATTAACTAACAAAACATGTCACGTAATAATGCAGTTCTTCTTCAGTTTTCTGTATAAACAGAACAATAAAGTAATAATATGAGTGCTTTTTGGTTGAACTTTATGAAATGCGTGGAATTAATTTACTGATTTAATTTATTATCACATACCAAATCAATTGAATGTCCAAAATCAAAGAAGTACTACATTAAGTTTTTAATAGCCCATATTCATTCATTGTTCACATATCCATCTATAATTCTCACATAAAATATTTTGTATAGGTTTACAAACAACTTATTTTATTAGTATGCAGCTCAGAGTATCAGAACATGAGTCCATGGCCATAGCATAAGTGATAATAGAAATCGAAAAAACAAGAGAATGTAGGGGTTCTGATGACGCTGAGATTGCATCAAACTCACACCGTTACGAGAGGCGGAGAAAAAGAAGCTTGATCATCTAATAGCTCTCCGCGAAAGGACAAATTGAATGAGCAGGTCACATCCAATCACAGCTGGTGACCATCAAAATTGTACTGCTTATCAATCGCAACTATGATTGACATTTGCAGTGCTGCCCTTTACCATAAGATGGGATTTTAAAATAGCGTTTTGGACCCTCTGTTTGGCTTTTCCCCACTGTGATCTTTACAGCCAATCTGATGAGCCTATTCGTTGTGAGTTCCAAATTTATACCCTAAAAGTGAATTAAATATTTTTATAATTTACAACAATTATTATCGGTTATGGTATGAGGAAAATTTAATAGCACATTTTCCAAAGTAAATTAAATCAAGAATATTTATCTTAGAAATTCTAATTTCTTATGAATGAGTATTCAAACTTACATAATAAATTTTAACTTATCCCAAAAACGTAAAATTGAATAACCACTAACATGAAAGAGCATAGAGGCATTTCTGTACATAGTTATGAACATTGTCAAATTAAAAATCATAATAAGTAAGAAGTCTCTAAGAAGTCAATTTTTAGAAGGGTGATATTACTGGTTCAAAAATTAAAATAATCATTAACAAGTAATTTCATATTAATGAAGTTATTTCTAATTTCTGATAAAGAGATATTAATAATGGAAATTCAAGGAACAGCTTTAGAAAGAGTTCTCCAGTCACCATGTATAACCACAGCTCCCACGGCAACATGCTGTTGTCCTAATTTGAGCTCTGGTTAAACATGGCGGCTGGGGGGAAGACTCTTTCTAAAGCTGTTCCAAAACCTATTCCTAATTTTAAGGCAAATGTTACTAATAATGGTGTATGAAGGAATATACAAAATATGATTTTAATATTCACTGGAACAGTTCGAGCACCTACAGGGTGGGAAAAAAAGTTAGTAATAGACTTTTGAAAATCCCATAAAAACCGAAAAAAAACCCCGGAATTAAAAACGGTATTCAATATTAGTATCCTGAGGTCACGGTTTTTTTTATAAGACAATAAAAAATATTTTAGGTAAAAATGATGTTATTAGATGGAACCAACATAATTCACAGGGTTCACAGTGTTCGATTCCAGAGAAGGAATCGAACACGGAAGCTGGAATCTGGAAGGAAACTGGATAAAGGATCAAGGAAACTGGATCAAGGATCAAGGAAACTGGATCAAGGAAACTGGAATCACATACCGCATCCAAGATAGGATATTGGCTAAATCGTTTCTTACAGAGGTATGGGTTCGATTTCGGCAAACCATCTCTCTAAATTCCTTTACTTTAGAATTCGCTTTTGAATGTATTGAATTTGGCAGCTAATAAGAACAAAATAACTTTCTAAGTATAAATGGAATAAAATTTGGATAAGGCATCAATGGGGCAAATTAGAATGGTCTTAACTGCAACTGGGATGTTCTTTTTATTTCTAATTCATTCATACAGTAGGACTGAACTGAAATAAGAGGTAAAATATTCTGCTCGAAGAATAACATTTGAAATTTTTACAACTGGTGAACAGGATTTGGAAGATTCTTCCAATATGGAAAAGTACACAGATATCGTCCAGTTTTCCCGAGACTTGTACCTCAACTTCCTCCCCATTTTCATGCGCCCTCACCATCTAAAGAAACTAGATCCTCCAAAGTACATCAGAACTGCTGTTAAAGCTCTCCACTATTTTGCCAGTTGCTTTTACCCAAAGATCCAAGCCGTGTTCGCCCAACATGCAGATCAACCTATCGACACGGATGAGCAGTTTCTGAAATACGTCATTCCAAGATGTCTGAACCTGATCGACGAAGACAAGTTTCACTTTTCGTTCATGCTGGTTGCCACTTTTATCGGACTTCTTCAGTACGATACCCAACGCGATCGCAGATGCCTTCGATTCATGTTGAGTGGGTACAAATGTCTATCTGCTGTTTACTTCAGGGGGTTTGAAGATAAGTTCGAGCATCACGGAGGCTGGAGAGGGCTGAGGAAGTACTGCGAAGAAGTAGTCGGAAGGGTGAAGTCGATCGGACAGCCTAGAAGAAAGGTGGTGTTTCAAGAGTTAATCGGTGGTGGGAAAGAAAGCAGAGTGAGGATGTCCGACTTCATCAAGAGATGCGACACAGTTGATGACAACTTCGAGTTGAATGAGAGAGAAAATGTATTGTTGAAATTCGACGACATCTCGGAGACGATGTCCAAATGGTGCGACGGAAAAGTAGAGGTAGAGGATGATGCTCCAGTAAAGGTGAAGTGGACGGTGAGGAAGTTGACCTGCACCGTGGAAATGATCATGGCGTTGGACACGGAGACTGGTGTGCTGGAAATTTCCGTTCAGAGGAAAAAATGCGTCGATAGATCCCATAAAGTGGAGTCTCCAAAGGTGAAGATGCAATATCCTTTGAAAAGCCTGTTGGATGCTCCGATGGAACCAGGTACTGAATTGAAAGAGTTTGTGAATCCAGAACCATGTGAAGGTGACACTGGAAGAAGGGACTTGGGTGTGAAGTTTCTGCCTTGTTTGGTGAGGAGGTCCGTTTCTATTGAGAATAACGTTACCAGTTCTGTTGGACCTAGTCCAAATGAGAGTAAAAGTGATGACTCTGTTGTTCCCGAAACCCAAATTAAATCCAGTGAAGTATGTGAAAATGGACATGCAAATGGTGTTGCAGTTGTTACAGATGCTGTTAGAACTAAAATGACATGTACAGGTCGAATGAAATTTCATCCAGGGGGGATTAAAATTTCTGAACCTAGAGGGGCTGTTTCAAAACACTGCAGAGAGAAATCAGAAAAAGGTTTTCCAGATCGTGAAAAACACAGACCTGCTGTTCTGTATATCACCGAAACCAGACAAGGCGAAGAACAACACTTTTGTCTGTACAATCCAACCTTTTTGCATATACTGGAATTTTTCACCGATGATGTTGCTGAAATAGAAGATTTTGACAGGTATGATCGGAACGCTTCAGCCCGACTTTGTAGAAGATGCGGATACAGGTGCTATCAGTACGCCAAGTATCTTTACAAAAAGCACCTTGGTTTGGCATTGGCTCCAGTGATGTTAAGGCGAACAAAAACAAGAATAATCCGATCAGTAAGTAGCATCAAGAAAATAAATTTTAGATAGATGAACTTGGGAACTGTCCATGCAACTACAATTTTTTAAACAGTTGTTTTATCATTGTTGACTTTTAAACAAAAACTTAAACCAGTGTATAAAATTTCATCACGAGTCATTCATTGATATGCAAACAAATGTACGTGGACAAAAAAACTGTTTTTTAAAGTTATTTATAAAAATCTCAATTTAAATTATTCCTGCACGTGTTCCTCGAGATATTTTATCGTTTTGACAAAAAATGGTGATTTTAAAAATTTGGCTAAAAAATTAGCATCTTGTTGACAAAAGTGTGAGAAAAGACGAGTTTGTGGTATCATTATGCTAGTAAACAATTATTTTATAATACGATCTGCTTCAATTTGGTTTTTATATCACTGGAATAATCCCCTGGCCAGAATGACTGTTGCAGCAAAATGACCTTCACTATGTATGAAGCATTCAAAAAGTCGATTTATTATTATTTTTATTAGTATTTATAGGGGAAAAAATGACATTTTTAAGTCTGGTTTTTGGAAATAAATATTTTTAATTATTGTTTGCATATTTAATTTTGTACTCTTGGGAAAAAAAATGTTATATTTCCTTCCAAATATGTGAATTTTTGTAAGTCTATGATGTTCCCCCAAAATGAAAAAAAAAAAAACGAATTTAAATATTTAAGTGTTAACTTTGTTGTTTTTAAACTTTAATTTCATCTTTTATTTACATGTATTTCATCATTGACTTTGATTAAGATGGATCTAGCATCATTAAAAATAATTTAAAAAAGGAACAGTAATTTAGAAAACCGTAATTTAGAACAATAATTTAGAAAAGGAAGACATTTTATACACTAAATTCAGGTAATCCAGTCACTCTTTGTATTATAGAACGTTTCTATAGGGACTAGAAACCATGTCTGGTTACAGAAGTATTTTTATACAAAATATCAAGATGTACGAATGTATTGTGTAAACACCAGCACTAGATAAAAATTTTCTTTTAGTTGACTGCTCACTGAGCAATACTGAGTTAATCCCAATTAGTAGGGAATCCGGTTTCAAACGAGCCCTGTCTGAGATTAACATCATTCTTACCTCGGGTGTCTGCATTTTTAAGGTTCGTAAACCGCATTTTCTACGTCCCTAAAACAACTCGATAAATTTTTCTGAGAATTGGAGGAATCCGGGGAAGCCATAACAACAAAAGAAGCTCGTTTCCATGGTGACCGAAGATGGTGTTTACTGGAAGGTTCCGGGACTGGATGTGATTTTTGCTCTTTTCGAGGGGATTTGCAGAAGAATTAAGGGGTTAATAGAGGGTACATAAGAGGCGGACCCGTGTTTTTGACAGAGGTCGAAGATTACTATTCGCCATTGGTCTTCTATAGTGATTTTCTAGTGATTTAATCTTCTAGTGATTTTCGAGTTAATGGTTTGGGACCTTGGTTTTTTTATATGATTTTTTAAATCAAAATAGCTTGAGTTTGGATCTTAATATTTTTATAAAACACAGGAGCTCTCTTTTCAGTGAAGTAAAGGCAGATTTCAGGGGTTTTTTTTTCAGAAATAATTATGTTTCAGAATTTTTTTATCTTGGAGATAAAATATTTAAAGCAAAACTCTAATAAGTCCATTCATTACCTAAAAAATAAAGGTTGAACTTTTTTAATGCATTTCTCCTGCACATTATAATTATAACAATTTTCAGTAAGTTGTATGATATCGAACTTTTAGTTATTGAGAATTATTTTTTTTCTGGACATCCAGATTAGAGTGACATTGTCATCCTTGTGCATTAAAATCCTTTCTGAATTCAATATGTAGTATGTTCTGAATGTAGTTCATTTACTTGAGGAGCTAACGGGGAGCACATTGAACTCCAGTAGTAAATATAAACAGATCATTTACGTGAGGAGTTTCGTGAGGTTAAGTAAACAACCTATAGTTTTACGCATTTCGTGAGGTTAAGTGCTCCAAATCACAATTAAAGAAACGCGCTTTTAATGAGTTTTATGCTTGGCATTTGTGTGCATTATGTTGGTTGGTTGCAAGGTTTTTAGAGAGAGAAGGTTGGCTCATCCGTGACGTCACCACATGGGAAGAGGGTGCTCTGCCAATAGCAATGCTCGTACAGAGCTGTACGAGCATGTGGTGACGTCACGGATGAGCCAACCTTCTCTCTCTACAAACCTTGCGTTGGTTGGTGGGTTTGAGACATTTGCTTGCCCTTATGTCGGCCGCTTAGTCTTCTTTCCTTCCTTTTTCTTTTTAGCACTTATGACTTAATGTAGTCTATCACTATCAGATCAGGAATGTTTCCAAGGCTTTTATTAATCTTGAGTTTTGAGGATGAAAGTTTAAAAAAATATCTTCAGAAAGAGGAGTTGGAGAAATTGACTTAATCAGGTCAAATCTTGCTGTGTAGTAAATTGGACAGAGACAAAGAATATGTTTCCTATCTTCTACTTCTCCGCAAAGGCAGTTTGGGGATTGGGTTATTTTGAAACGGAATAACAAGCTCTTTGGGATAAGGGTATTAGTTCTGAAACGAGCCAGGCGCACATCTCCACGTCTATTTGAAGGAATCTTGCGAATTCTTGGAGATAAAAGGTTGAGAAGGTTAAAGTCGGTGGAATATTTAGTGGAATTCCACTGAGCCCTTTCGTCTTCCATAAGGTCTTTTTTGATGTCTCGACTAACATCTTCAAAGGAACAGATGTCGATGAAATTGGTGTTGATGTCCATATTTGTAGCTAAGATATCTACCTTCTATCTATCTTATCTATCTTATTCTTAGCTATCTATCTTATGTGCATAAGGTGTCGATTTATAATAAATCGATAGTGCTCTACAATTTTTTAAATGACTTTTTTGACAAACCTCAAATTGTTTTCAAAATTGGAACGCTAATTTCTGACCGTTCCGCTAGGGAGCGTTGAAAGAGGTCTCATCGAATAGGGCATATACATCACTTTTACGACTATACCTAGAGGTTTAAAAGTTAAAGGGGGTAGACACTTATCTTGGGACACCCTTTACTTTTCCTTACTTTTCACACCGAGTAGGTTCTTTTTGCTAATGGTCTGCTAATAAATTTTTAAAGCCAACACCACGTTCGTAGACGTTATGAAAAAATATAGAGACATAAAATGGAAAATATTATCGTGGCCCACCAAAAATTGACTCTAGACCCACAGTTTGAGAACCTCTGTACTAGACAATTAGCATTTTACTTGTGTTCTAGGAATTAAAAAAATATATGTGGCAGCTGGCTAAAGATAAAAGAAACTCTTTTCTTAAACAAGAAAATAATCTTTAAAAAAAATTAGTAAAACTTTTATAAGCTTAAAGTGAACGTAAATTAATTCCATCTTTTTTAAACCATGAGGAAAAGTTTTACGAATATAAAAATCAAACTTGCTCTAAATCCGAGGAGAGCACTAGCCGATTAAACAATCGATATTTGACCAGAAGGAGGTACGCTAATTAATACCACGAAATAAAGTTCCCAGACTTAAACTACGAAATACGAGCCGTGGAGAAAAAACTGCTTTATTTGACATCGCATATTTCAGGCGTAATCAGAAACCATTTTGTTTCTCATTTGCGAAAAGCGGATTGAAAGAGTTAATTGGGTTTTCGATGGAATTTGGTCATTCGATTAAGGAAGTTATGAATAAAACAAGGCCCCCCAATTAGCCGGTAGGGTTTCTCTAACTATCATTTTGCGGTTGACTTACTTTGCTGTTGTGTCTAGTTTATAATTGAGTGAGTGATTTTAATTATTCACTTCCTAAATTTTCAACGACTAGTGTTACTTGGAGTAAATCTAGTAATTAATTCAATGATGTGTCTGTAATTAACTTTTGGAGTATGAATAGATCAGTTTTAAAGTAAAATTTTTGAATTCTTAGAAGAAAAGTGAGTTTATGTTATAACTTTTTATTAAATCAAAAAATATAAATATACCTTTTGAAGTAACTTAAACATTCGTTATTTTTAAACAGAAACCAGTGTTTCCAAAAATTTTTATTCAGAATGATATATTTCAGTTCACTTTAGATTTCCTAAAGAAAGATTTCGATGCAAATAAAGTTTTTCATTCCAAAAATATTTTCAATAGGTATACTACACATTTAATTAACTTAAAAATAATTTTACTAAGAATGTAATTAAATTAAAAATACGTAGTATTAATATACTTTAGCTAAATTAAAAATAGTTATTTGGATCATCAGGAAATTTTACTGAGTGTTTCATTAGAAACAAGTTTAACAAATCTTTTACCGAAGTTATATTTTATAAATGGGGAACTTTCTACAAAAAATCTCATTGAGAATCTTTTGAACATTTGATTTATGAAGAAATATGCCATACTACCAACGTGATCATCGGTGATTTTCCAACAAACCTTTGAACGAAATGAAATAAAGAAGGAAAGTTATAAAAGGCACATCTAGAAAATCAAGTGACCTTGAAAAAAAACGAAAGAACATCAAACATCATTCAAAACAACAACAACAACAACAACAAAAAATCCTTCTCGCCCAGGAGTTAACGACACCCACAGCTATTTCAGCTCAAAGATGCAATTTCCCCAAAACAAAAACAATAAATAACCTCGATGCTCTCATCACCGTGGACACCCTTGCTTTTCTAAAGTAAAACGCTCGATACGTGTTAAAAGAGTAATACAGATATTAACGCCAGGCAAGCAATTTCTCGGTCCACTGATCCCACTCTGTCTGATCCACTCAAACCTCTGATATATCTTTTCCTATAAGAAAAAAGCGATCATTTTCTACCCTCTTGACTTTATGTTTTTTCGTGGAATGTGCTACCCTTTATTTTAACTGAAATATTTCTCCGTTATAAGGCAGGTTCGGGACTCAAAGTGACTTTTATAAATGTTTCGGGGAACGACTGCACCTTGGAAGATGTTTCTTGCTTCTGGGAGGAATGAAGTAAAGTATTTTCTGCAATAATAGAACGTCTTTCTCTAGGTTGTATTCGCTGGAGGGAAACTGCAAAACAGAAAAAGAGAGAGTTATATTTTATGTGGCTTTTTGATACACGTTCCTTTAACATTCCGTTATTTTTACGAATGATAGCAATGACAGCAGGATGTTCCATTACGGATATTTTTTAATAAAGGGGATAACTTCTTAAAATAGCACTTAATTTCTTCTTTCTCGTAAAATTGATAATTTAAGTTAACTGCATTTAATAAAAATAAATAGTTAGTGTTTAGATGAAGTTTTTATATTGTATCGATTTGCTTTACATGGTCATATTTATGATGGTAACTAGAACATTCCTTACCTTTCGAAACAAAGTTTCCAGTTAACTTGCGATACAAATATAATCTTATTTGCTTGGTTTAATCGTATTGTGCGGAAAAACTCAACATTTATATGCAGTAAAAGCAGTCAATAAATCCTTAATTTTCTTTACTTTTATAAATGAATATTAAAGTTTTACTTTTCGTTGGTTTTTCATGCAAATAGCGTGAATAATCATTTATTTATAAGAAAAATATCGATTTCCAATTATTATAAATAAGTAAGTATAACAAAACTTATTTCATAATTCTACTTCTTCTTCAAATAAAATCAATAGAGTTTCTCACACCAGCCACCAAGTAGTCTTTTCCAGTACTTTAAATTCTGCAAACTCAGTCTCTTACCAAAAACAAAAGAACACAAGCAATCCTCAGATCCCTAGACTCCAATTCCTTTAATTAATTTCCAAACCAAAGAAAATTATAAAAAATACCCTCACTTTTTCAAACACCTCCCAAAAAACAGCTCCATTCTCTTCCCCGACGATGTCCACGGAATATTCTCCCTAACCGGGAATCCCCCCTGGGGAATCGGAAGCGAAAATTCCCCAACAGGGAATTTCCAGGGATCAGGCCACGTAATGGATCGTAATGCGATTCCACGGCCCGTGGGAATTTTAAAAGGGGAGGCAAACCGTGCAAGTGCTTGTGCATCGACTGTTTTCACTGCTGCCGGTTTTTTCTGTGCGTGTTCCAAGGGAATCTATCTCTGCCGGGAGTGATTTTTACTTCTCTTTTCGAGTTGGCTGGGAGAAGACTTGTTTTTCGCGTTGCATAGGGATAACTTTTTGAAATGTAGGAGGTGCTGGACTTCCTTTCTCTATGGGTGTTGTGGGAATTAACTGTGTGATGTGTGCGAAGATTTGGGGCTTTTTTTACCTGGAAAGGGAGTGGTACAGTTTTTTATATTTATTTATAAGTTCTTTGTTTTATATTTATGTAGAAATATATTCATGTTGTTGATTTCTTGTATGGGTAAGTTCAAAATGCCTTAAAGAATTGTGCAATAAAATTGTGATGCCCTAAAAAACTCCTTTAACTTAAGAAGGGGCGTTTATGTACTTCTCTTTTAAATTTACTTTTGATAGATTATGTCAGTGAAGAGAAGTTAAATGGAAGGTGTTTGGCATTAAGATTAATGTTTAATCTTAAATAAATCAGGACACCCAAAGAAAGAATGATTTTTTTAAGCTTAAAGCAATTATGTATTGTAATATAGATATTTTTCTGTGGTATCTCTTTTTTCCTATGGATGAATGTTATAAAATAAGGTTTAAAATATAAATTTCATGAACTTTTTAACATTTTTTGTAATTAAATTAGAATATATTTTAAAGTACATTCATATCGTATAGAGATTTGTCTGAGATTTACTACAAATTATTAGCTTTTATCATGAGAGTGAAAAAACGTAATAGGAAACAATCCAAATTTGTTATCTCGCAACAAAGAATACTCACAATAAAGCTTTAAATAACGTTTAAAATAAACGTAAGTGTTATTAATAAGTTTTAAAGTATCATATGTATAAATTTTCAATGAAACTGCCTATAACAATAAAAATAATTTACCAAATGAATTTTTCGAACCTCCTCAGCCAATTAACTCAAGCTGTTTCAAAATTGATAACCTCCTATTCATCTTGTTAAGGCCGCCCATTAAAAAGAGTTAAAAACCAAGGGACCAGTGAAAACAATTACAGCAGCCTTCGCAAATTAACACAAAGAAAGAGAGGATGAAAATTTCTATCTTGAACATTAATTACGTAATGCTCTTCTTAAGAAATTGGTTTCATTAAGTGGTAATGAGAACCCCGTATATTGTGGACAGGATACCATTATCCTCGCCTTGGAATCACTTAACAGAGAACAATCTGATTACAATTCCAATCATTCTAGTTATCAGAAGCAGGCAGTGTTGAATCTAATTATCCAACGGGACAATGCCTTATCTCCGCGTTCTTTCATTAAACACTGATTGCTTTTGGACAGGTTTCTTTTTTTTATCCATATCAATCTCATCTTTATCTTAACTGTGCAACAATTTAAAAGACTCATTGTGCAGAAAAAATCGATATGCTTTAGAAGTGGGCGGGAGGTGGAAGAGTTTTACTCAGAATGTAAAATTAATGCCAATACGCTATTGTAGGTTCATAAAAGCGTGCTGCTACTTATAGTGTTAATGTGTGTTAACGCATAACATGGTGGTGGATATGAAAACATCCCTTACAGCCGTATCGACCAACACGAGTTACTCTCGTATTAGGAGAGATATCTCGCATTCGCGAGTTAACGGTATCGACCAGTCCAAAATACCTTAACTCTAGAGTGAAAAACAGCACTGAACTTGACTCCCCAATTTTCCAGAGTTAGTCTCGAGTTAACAAAAACAAAATGGCTGTCTGGGATATGTTAGCACACTGTATAGCAGAAAGGATTAAGGATAATGTGCAAAAGTGTTGTAGAAACTTACAAAATACTATTTGATGCTAGAATTTCACATATTCTTTGCCTAAAATTTATTTAATTTAATTCTGATATCTGAAATCGTCTGTAAACATTGAGTGCCGTGTAATTTTTTTCCTCATCATTTTGACTGGTTTAATTGGTATTGTTTAACCAAAAAATATTTATTATAAAATACTAGATTTATTGACGAGTTACTAGGTAAATATTAAGTTTAAAAAATTTATTTGTGTACTTTTTTATAGAAAGTTGGTTAACAATAGTTCTTGCTGAATATTTTTAAAGAGAACATTCTGATTAAATTATTAATAAGTTAGAATCAATAATTTTTTAAGATAGATTTTTTTTCATTGAAATGACCTGTGAAGTATTTGCGGCCTTCTATTGCCTTGTCCATCGTGACGGTCCAATCAGAAACGGGCCTACTACTTTCCTACATTTAGCTCGAGAGTATCTTAATTCGATGCTGGTCAATAAGCTCAAAACTTATTACTAGAGTTAGCTTAACTCTAGAGACAACCTACTCTAGAGTTAGCTATAAACTAACTCGAGATGGTCGATACGGGTGTTACTGATATTGTTTATTTATATTTACTTTCTTACTCTCATTGACTCTAACATATGTCTTAATGTAGGTAATTTTAGGGAAATACGAGAATTTCTAAGTTTTCTTAAATAGTTACGACTAAAGTTTTACTGAAGCATGTTATAAAAAGGGTAATCAATTACTTCGATAAGTTAAAACTGCGTAACATACGTGAATTATGTAAATTGTAAAGTCAGTCAATTTATAATTAGAGGGAGAAGTTTATTTTCGCTAATCATATTATAACAAGAATGTTACATTTGTTAGATAATATATTGTATGATAAATGAATTTCACTTGTTTTGGATTGATATTTAGCCTCACTTAAAGTTATATTCCCATAACAGACAGAAAATTAATAGTTTTTGAATATCTTACTTCAATGATATCCTCACTCCAAAATCTGAGTCAGACTTTTGATTATCCAAGAGTTTTCTATCATACCCTTCACAAAATAGTGAGACCTATTTTTTGTATTGCTTTAATTGAACAAACAAATAATGTTCATTCTATTTTTATAATAATTAAGATATGTATGTTCTTTTGCATGCTAAATTTACATTAAGTCTGGAATTGCAGGTTCATGTATAATAATAATAGCAGATATATAAATAGATATAGGTATTATTATTTACCGACCTTATGTCCGGCAATATCGTGTTTGTTCACATCATAACGGTATTACCCGTTATTATAAAATATCAATATATGATATCGCCTTTTGGTCAATCAATATCGGGTTCTATGATGTGCTCTAGGATATATTTAATCTGATGAACAATGCTTCATTCAATCCCCAACAGCAGTTCACAATCGGAAGTATCCCACCCAGAGAGACCCAATTTCGTTCTTGCCACGGTGGGGAGGAAAACTCAAACCACCACCCCTTAGGAAACCCCATCAGAGGGAAGTTTGCGCACGTGAATCGATGTTCCCTCAGCAGAGGGTGCTTGTCACTGTGTGTCGAACATTTGCCACACTGTTAATGTGGTTCCATCGATCTCCCAGGCAGAACACACACGTGAAAAACGATCGATTCCCCGCCACCCCCTTAGGTTTCCATCGCTTGAGGTTCGAGATAATGCGATAAAAGAAGGACACATCGGATTTGGACACTACCAAGAAGAGAGAAAAAAAAACCTCACTTCGCTACAGAGTCTCGTGGTTTTTTTTCTGGGTGGTGTTTGAGATTGTTTCGGAGCTGAGGTAGAAGGATAAAGCTTGGTTTTATTGAAGAGGTGGAGGTTTGTGTTAGGATAATTCCTTCTTGTTTCTGAGAGAAGAAAGGATTTGTTCTTCAATAATGTAGTTTTTGGATAGAGCTCTGTTTACTTTCTTTCTTAGATGGATTCTTCTAAGAGATTTTTTTTTGACACTGTGGTGTTAAATGGCTCGATTTTACCTTACATTTCTTAAATAACAACGAAGAACATCCCTGTCATGAGGGTATTGTAGAAGAACCTATTAATATTCATAACTTCGGAAGATAAAAGCTGTATTATCCTCGAGTGTTTGGAAAAAAATGTAAAGTTTTTTTTCTTTTTCATGAATACGTATGTAAGTACTATGACTTCAATTGCGACTTTTTTTTTAAAATAAATCTAATTTACTGCCATACGATTTAAATACTTCTTACTTTTCAATGCAGAAATATTAGAAACTAAATATGTTTTCATTACTTTCTTGTACGAGTCCAGATGTATAAAGCATTTTTCTGAGTAGTTTTAGAATACCTTTTGATCTAATATTCAATAATATTTTAATATCCTGCATAAATTAAAGAAAAAAAAACCTTAAACATTGGAGATAAAAATTACAATCCCTCCCAAGTGATAAGTTCTCATTCACTTTCAGTAAGTTACATAGTATTACGTACAAGGTAGTTTAATCAGAGAAACATATGTATTTTCTAGAACTAATTAAAATTGGTTGTGAAAATGAGTAAAATTAATGTTCTTTAAATATACGGTTGTTACACCCGACCCGACTACAATTTATATTGTGCATATTTAAAAAAGTCTATTGACTTGTGTCAAGTTTTTGAGAAACATATGTTTTTAACTTTGTGTTAAAATGGTTAAGGTTTCAAAAACAGTATTTAAGTAAACCGTTTTCTATAGTAAATCAACTCATAAGTGTTTTTAATTTCAGAATAACCTCAATACCAATAAATTCAAACGTAAATAGCACCTTCCCGATAAAAACACCACTACAGAAGCATGAGAAAACTCCAGTTTCTTTCAACGAATAGAGTTAGGTGTAAATCATTTACCAAGAAGCCTAATTTGAAACTGCACACTTTAATTCCCCCCATTTAAAAATGACAGTTTATTTCTTCAAAGTGGAATTCCCCAATTACCACCTCAGCAAACACCAACTTTATCTTTTTTTTTTCTCTAATACAACTCAACTCAACTGTTCCCCAGAATCGTTAATTACACCTTAAACATCCATTCATCAAAGAAACACTTTCGCTGCTCTTTTAGCGCACCCTCTAACAACCGAAAGTGAGGAGTGCGTTAGAGAGTCTGCGAGAAGCATCAAAGAACTTTTAATTAAACCTCTCTTACACAAAGACACGGTGATCAGGTTGCCTGAAACAAGAGGAAGGAATTATGAAAACGGGGGCGAGACGATGAAGAGATTATATTATTAAATGCTTTGAATGCGGTAACCTAATGTTCGGTCTTTAAAGTATTACGTTGCCTCAACGATGTTGAATGGGATAAATGGATGGATCTAGATACGACGCGTTTGTTAATGTGATCTGTTGGATTGTTTTGGTTTGAATGGGGATTGAAAAGAGAGGCAGATTTCGGTTGGTAAACTTAATGTGCTTTCGTATCGTCCATTTTTATTCAGGCAAATGGGGAAGGTGGGTTTGATAAGTTTTCAGAGTTAAATTACTTAAAAGTATTTTAAAGTTCTTGTTTCATTAAATTTATTTAATATTTATCATTATTATTAAGTGTAACTTTTCTTAAACGTACAATGTGTGCGATATTTTCTAGGATAATTATGAAACCCAAACAGAATATTCTGTAACTTATCAGCTGGGTACATGTTTTCAGATCGGTAGGGGTTAATCGAATGTGTCGTTCAATTAAATATGTTTAATTTAAATGTGTTTAGTGAACTTATGGGTAGTTTGATACCATCTGTTAAATTCTGTAACGGGTAAGATCCATCCTTTTTCCATCCAGATTGCCCTTTTTACCTTTCGATTATACAGTGCAAATTTATCGTGATGCAAAACAAAGCTAATGTGATTTTTTTCCCAACAGATGTTTGGCTCGTTAAAAATGAGGCTTTATTCCGAAACTCGATCAAAGGAAAGCGAATAGTACTTTAATTTTCGATAATATTCTTATTTCAATAATAAAGAAACCGTATTATTTAAACACAGTATTTTTAAAAGGTTTCAATTTTTACTATGTTTTAAAAACATTCCCAGGAAAGCACCAAACTAAGCAAAGGGTTAAAAAATTGTCATTGTTTGGTGGTACATTATTTAAAAAAAATCTTTAAATTTTATCTAAAAAATTACCTTGATTTACCACTTTAAAATGTATTTTTTACTAAAATCCCTCATAAATGTATTTATTCATTTAACTTGAATCTTTTGAATAACTACCAAATTTAATACACGTGTTGTAACTCTGAATGATGCATTGAATAGCACAAAGCTTTAGATTACATTTTTTTTTGTTTGGGAAACAGGCGGAATAATATTATGTTTTCTATTGTAACAAGTACTCAGTTTCGGAACTTTTGAAATAAAATATTTTCATACTGAATGCATTCAATATATTCAAATATTCACAAAGTTTCCTAAAAATGTGGATAAAAGCAATATGTTTCTAAAAACTCTGTAAATGTGTTGCTATTCATGGAATTTTCTACATACATTCCTTTCTTACCAATACACTTTATGAATAGTTAAATAAATTTTTCTTCTTATGAAATATCTAGGGAATAAAATTGTCGACAAAATTGTAATGATACTAAAGTATCAGAAAATAGATACTTGGAATCAAAATTTTCTTTTATGAATAAGAAAAGTTTTACCTACCAGATGAAAAGTAGGCAGCATAAAGTTTAAGATTGCATTAAACATAAAGTTATTAAAGTAACATTAGTATATTAAATTATATTAGTATTTAAGAATATTAATGAGGGGTGGAAATAAAACAAGCAATAAGGTAAATCATAAAACGAAAGGAGTTATAAAAACTAAAGCAAAGGAAACTATTCTTTAGGTAATGTAAAATTCATTTATACAAATGCAAAGCCTTTAAAAAAACAAGTGTGCTGAACAAAACAAACATTTTAACAGTCATGTTTAAACAGTGAAGACAATTTCGCAATTAAAAATTAAAACAGATTGCCTCCATTTTTGCAAAATTATCAAACCATTAAAAACCGAAAAACATTTATTTGCATAAGCAAAACAACAAACTGGCGAATAAACAAATACTCGTTTCGAAAAGATAATTCTCCGCAGTTTCAACTACTCTAAAAGCATATTGTTTGCTTTTAAAAACAATAAACGAAACCCCATTAATTTAATCCTCATATAAACAGTTACTCCCATTTAGAGCTCACTCCATGGATTACGTGCTCATAAAACTAAGCATCTATTACTTTAAATAATTATGGAAGCTCCGCTTTGTTTTCACGCCCTCAAAGAAGTCGCCGCCTCAATGGTAATGAGACACTGGCTTTTTGGCCGAGTTGATTACCTAAGTGTTATTTTCAGCGAGAACAGCCACAGGTTTCTCCTTTTGGAAGGAGGGGCGATAAAGAATGGAGCCATTTTAACCGAGACGACTTAATACGTGGCGATTTATCACCCAGCATATCCGTATAGCTTTGGCTTGGAGACAAAGAGCCGGGGTTAGTTTCGTTCCAGTAGTCCTTTCGGTAAAAAGATGAGTTGCTTAAAAATCTCCATCAATTTATTTTGCATTCTAATGGGGATGATTTATTTGCCATCGTTATTCAGAGTCGTATTTTCTAATATCCCCTGCCTATTTGCCGATAAAGATTCCGGGGGATATAAGTAATAGCTTGATTCTGTTTCATTTCAATTTCCTTTTGTTATAAACCCACTCGGTGTGTATTTTAAGAGTCAAAATTAAGGGGAGTCGGTACCCTCTATGCCGATAATGTTAAATTCACCCTTTTTATGGCAATTTTTCTCAGAAACTATTGGACATAGAAGCTTGAATTTTTTTATGTATATTATTTAGATACTTGTCTTTATACTGAAGTGACATTTTAACAAAATAATATAAAATTAGGGTTTAAAAAATTTTTTGAATAGCCTATTCCGAAATTCTTTAAAAAAGTTATTTTTTTTAAACCCTAATTATTATTATTTTGTTAAAATGTCACTTCAGTATAAAGACAAGTATCTAAATAATATACACAAAAAATTTCGAATTTCTATGTCCAATAGTTTCTGAGAAAAATTGCCATAAAAAGGGTGAATTTAACATTATCGGCATAGAGGGTACCGACTCCCCTTAAATGAAAAAAGGAATTTAGCTACAAAGTTTAAAGATTTCGAACACACATTTCTTACAAATAAATAAATAAAACTAAACTATTACTGTGATTGATTAAATCGAAGTTGTAATTCTGATATTAATAAATGACAGTGGGATTACATATTAGTTTTGCATGCCAAAATACACCTGGCGGCTGATGGTTATTAAAGAAAGAAACTATCTTGGGTGTCTGAGCTGGGGAAGCACGGAGGTCAGCAGTGCTGGATCGGGGGGGATGGAGGGTTGTGCTCGCGGCCTCATGCGCCACAGGCGTAAAGAGATTTAGGTCCAAGTCCAGCCAACATATTAATTATGCTATTGTTGTGATTATAAGAGGTATTTTAGACTATTTTAGAGGTAGAGGTCAAACAAATATATTATATTCTATCTAATAGAGTAATGATTTCGAACCGGAGTCTCATTGTAACACAAAGTTTCTCATTAATCAATTTAGCCTTGAATTTTTAAAAATATTAACATTAATTCTAAAAATATGAATTTGTACATTCTTATTACAAACATTCTTATCACCATTTAAGTTTTATTGAACAATTCATGGTGTCCCGTTTGTGTGAAATATATTAATTCTTAGGGGCACTTTGTTGTATTAAAAAACATTATTTTCCATGTAAAAAGATGTAACTTAATTGGAATAATATTATAAAATTAAAACCTAAACCTTTTCTTACTTTCAAATTAACTCATCAAGTGAAAAAAAATGTAAGCAAAATAATCTTCCAATACTTTTAGTTTTAAAATTGTTGAATTTAATCCAACTCAAACTTTTCCATACAAAATTTGTTGTTGTCTGTTCATTCTTATTACTGGATTCAAATGCTTTATTCCATTTGACAAGAATTAGAAACTGTCTTCACGATCTCTTCGGAAAATGTGATTAATAGCAACTTAGCAGCAGTACTTGGCAGAACACTACCAGATATGTAGAAAGAAAAGCTTTGGCACAGTTCAAGATGATTAACGACGTGATAGAGTTTGTGGTCATAAATCATAATGATACTAACTTACGGATTTTAGAATTTGTACTTTTATCTGTTTGTGATATTAATGCATAACATCATTCTTCTCCATATCTAAACTATGAGTCATTAAACAATGAACACATGTTGTTATTCAAAGCTGCCTTATAAAGAAAATTTATCTCAGAAAATGTGGCAATCTACTTCAATAGAAAAAAAACTGTTAGTTATTCAAATTAAATCTAGCTTTAGCAAAGTGAGTCAATTTATGAATTAAACCTTCTTCTTATACCTATAATTTGTAACTTTAAGTTTTGAAGTACCAGAATGGTATTGATTTTCTAGATGGAGTAACAAAAATGCATACAAATTATTCATATTTCAAACCTTTTACACGTATTCATATGTAATGACACTTAAATACTTCATAAATATTCCCTTTCTGTGATTTTATTCCTTTGAAACAAACATTTAAGATAAAAATAAATTCAGTGATTCCCTCAACATTTAAATAAATGCCTCGAAGACATGAAAAAACAGGGGTGAGGCTGAGGGAATTTCCCATTTGCAAAAACTCGTGAACCTTTTAGTTTTGACAGGTAAAGTAACAGGCTTGTCAAATCCATCTCGACTTTTGTCACTCAAAGGGACCCATAAATCTCCACTCTTGCTGAATATTGTTTCTTGCGTTTGCTTTGATGCTAGATACTAGATCATAGAAGACATAAAATTTTAATGCTCCAAGTCGGTCTTTTTTTACTTTGTGGTTAATAATTTTTTTTTTCAAAACTTGTAATAATGAGCTTTAGAGTAAGTTATCTTGCATTTGTCTATCTATAGCCCTGACTACTTGTATTACTCTCCAAGAAACCTCTCTGACTGCATAGGTGCTGTGCCACCGCCACGTGAAGAACCCCAGCCAGTAGGATGGCGGTCTGTATGGAAACGGATTAGTCCTCAGAATTTTGGGGGTGTGGATTAATTTATTTGGAGTTGATAAAACCAAACTTTACCAAATCTGATTTGCAATCATTTAGATTTGTACTTATGCCGATGCTAGACGTTTGGATGTGTGGTTTACTTGTATATTACATATTATCTGATATATCTCATCTTGTATATATCTATCATAATCTATTTCATCTTATCTTACTTTCATTGGTTTTAAAATGAGATGAAATAGTTCATTGATGTAGGATATTGTGGGCCTATTAGTGATTAATTTACAATCCAGCGATTCTGATGCTTATTGCATGCTTATTGCACCAATAACTGTTCTAGCGATTCAGACATTAAATTATTAAAGGTTTTAAAAAATAAAATGTTTATTTCTATTTTAATCTTACAAGTTTCTTAATCAAAAATGAATTATGTATTATTTAATTTTATTAAAAGGATTAGGTTATGAAACTTAAAATTAAAATGATATTGTGACTGTAATAAAACATCAATATAAAAGTAGACTAAAAATTTCGAGTTTAAATGATGATAATTTTTAAAGTTATCCATAATTTAATGTAGGTAGTTTAATAAAAGTTGACTATAATATAATCAATCATATAGGTGAAATAGATTCTTCACAAACATTTACTTAGTTTGTCAAATATTGCAGTCTAGTTTACACTACCAGCTCCCTTTCTCCTTTGGACTCGTCTACTCACGGCAACCCTGCTCAGAGCTTTTATCGTGGCGGTGGGACAGCACCAGACATCCTACTAATCGATTTGTAAGCTTCTGCAAACATAGCTTTTGTTTAGTAAGCTGCATTTTCACAAAAGCGTGACAAGCACGATTATATCCGAGGTGTTTCACAAACCTTTCTCTAAAAAATAGTCAAGACGACTGAATTAGTTAAATAAGTTGTGAAACCGTTTTAAAAAGAATAAGGGACGGGATTAAAAGGTCTTAACTTACTTTTTCTTGTTTGGTAGAGAGCAATTTCTGCTACTTAAGAGTTCCTTAATGAACCCTCAGTTCTCCAAACAGCTTAAGCTAATGGGTCTTACGGGGCATAAAATTCTATAATCTTCACGTTACTTGTAAAAGATGTGTCTGTTAAGGCCGAGTTCAAATTAAAAGAACGTTTTTTAAGTTTATTTTTTAGCTAGACACACATATTCTGTCTCTTTTTTTTTAAATTTTAATAATTGTTTTCATCTACCTCTGAGATAAAAATAATGGGTTTTGTAACGAACTCTTGAAATTCTTAGCATTTAAAGTTACGCAATTACTCGTAATTGTAAATAATAACTTATGAAAGTTCTTTATAAACCATGGATTAAGAAAAAACCTGCTAAACTGTTTTCTGCTCTTAAAATTAGAATTAATGCTTCTGTGTATATACTATCTTTTAATAATTTGATTTTAATCTTTTGATGTAATATTTTAATAAATTTTTAGCATAAAAATCAGAATATGAGTTTATATATTTCAGAGTAGAGATTTTAATTTTATTATCTTGACTATTTCAAGTAATAATTAATATGCAATGAGTTAATTTTTTAAAGTGATTTAAAAAAATTGTTCCTTTTCTGTCATGATTGCTTTTAAAACGTTACATCAATAAATGCACCTAACACTAAGTCTTACCAAATTACCTGGATTAGGAATGCAATAAATTTACAACTTATTAAGGCTGTGCGGTAAAGAAGAATTTTAAATTTTCAAGCTAAGACTAACTTCTTCAGTAGCAAATAAACAAACACCGTGTGTCGATAACTATTGAAAATCTTGCCCATAATAAAGATTCTATTTTGTTATCTAACTAAGAGGTGTGATTTAGTGAAAATTAATGTACGTAATTTGCTTCCGAAAACAAATATCATTGCGTAATTGACAATAATTGCAAATGTTTATTGGATCATAAAGGTTATACTCTATAATGATTCATCCAGACGACTTCTTGTTCCACATTTCCTACGTTCTCATTGCTAAGCACTTAAAACTCTCAGACATCTCCAAACATTCATATTAAGATCCAAGACGTTCTCTGCAACCAACCAACAAAGACTAACCTTGAGTTCTTTTCACTTTAACGATCAAAGGGGAGCGAGATAAGAGAAAATTCCCCTTCATGGACTTATTTAATCTCTCCAAATCCAGTTTGAGTAATACTAAGTGCCCAACCGGACGCATATAAATATGCCAGAGCCTTTATGGGCACTCATTGAGGGTTTCAGAAAGAGCCTCTTTGAAGGCCAGTTTATTAAGGGCTTGCTGAGCTTTTCCTTTGCATAATGAGATCTCTTTCATAAAGGATCTTGCACGCAATGTACGCAGTTTTGCTTTGATTCCTGGGGCATTAAAAGGAAGGATTAGACTTTGGCTGCAAGCAAAGCGATAAATGGTTAATCAACAGTGTCCTGTTTTTTTTAAAGGAGACAATGGTTTCCATGGTTCTTGTTCTTTTATGAGTGCTTGTTTTTGTGTTTGGGCATTTTGTGGTCGAGAAGGATTTTGATGTCAAGAAATTGTTTCATTTACTTTTTTTTATGAAGTTTAATTCTATGAAAGGGATCTTTTATTTAAGGTTCATTGCTTGAAGCAAAGAGGTTAACTCCACCGAATAAATAAACAATTATAGTTTGCTTGGTTTGTAAAACTACATAAATGACAAATATTAAAAGAACATTTAATGACATCGTAAACTACCTAAGTTAAGCTCAATTAATATTGCAATTGTTTTAACCCCAAAGTTGTCTTGCTTGCAATATTGCAATTGTTATGACTTAATCAGTTCTTCTATACCAGCAATACTCAAAATTTTTTGCTCAGCGGGCCGCATTCACAGTTATTTATAATTGGCCACAACCAAGGCAGATTTTTATTGGAAGCGCATGAGATACACAGAATTTGAAAGCCATTTATGTTTTAAGAAAAGTATATTTATTTACTTTACGAGTATTATTATTACGAGGTGATAACTTGGACACGTTGAGTATCGTTGTTCTAGATCGGAGAAGACTGAGAATAATGTTTTATAATTATTTATACATCAGATTCAAATTTAAAATTATTACAAGTTTAATATAGGAGAAAATTTTACCACATTAAGATATCATGCATGAAAAAATGTGGCCTAATGCAAGATAATTATTACTACTGCGTAAGTAGACAAGTTATGATAGGTAAGTTTTTTGTTTAAAGAATTTGCTCACCAAATTAAAAAAAAAATAGCCATAATTTTGAAGAGAATGAGGAACAAAACATATTTAAACTTAAGAACCTTAAACTAGTGGATACGATTATTTTTTTAGCTATGTTTAAATACCAATGCATTTCTAAAGTTGTTGTAAGAGTTTTTTTTAGTAATATGTATGGTTGGTTCCAACATAAATCAATTTGGAACTTTATGATTTCAGAATTACATTTTACGTAAGTTTAATTTTGAATGAGTTTTACCTATCTTAATTGATCATGGTATTCAGTAAGGAATTAAATTGAGGAAGAAAACATCTTTTTGTCTCTTGTTAATATTTTTAATTTCCATATTTTTAATTAAAAAAAACAAATTAATTATTATTTTGATAAACCTTGAAGTTATGACTCAAAAGAAGGTATACCTTGAACCAACATATCCATTAAATCATTAAGCCTAATCACTTCCCATTCATATAATATATTCATAATAAGCCATTCAATCTCGTCCTTTGGATACCTAAATTATGATCGGCTTCATGCGCACAGGTGAGCCCCAGAAGTCACGGATTCCAGAGAGGGAGAGCGGCAGTTGGGAAATATGACAGACTGGGAACTCACTTAATAAAGTTTCGCCAGAGAGTTCAATTCCAATCGGTAGGGTAACGATAGAGTATTATATAAATGACCTTCATTAACCTGTGTGCTATATAGCACTCGAGATATATGTGTTGAATTTCAAAATTTAGGAAGTCAAGTGTTGGGATTGCTACAGTAAAAGCAATGCCGTGTTAACTTTTAAGCGTTAAATTTGAAGTAGCCAAATCGTTGATGGACTAATAGTGGATGGCAATTTATACTTGGTTTTATTATGTAGCTTCTTTTGAAAAGAAAATAATCGGTTTTTTTACGAGGGAAAAACTTAGAAGGATATGAGGGTACGAGGTAAACAAACTTACCTAATTTTCCTTTTTATTATATATTTTTTGAGTGTTTAGTACAATTTATATTATTTAAATAAACGATTTTGTGTTGGTTATAATAACTATCCAATGAACTTAATTGATATATGTAATTAGCCCGATTTCTTAACTTAGCTTAACTTAGGCTTTAATTTTGTTCGAGTTTAGTTTCAATTAAATTATCTTTTATTTTGCAAATAATTGAAGGAATAGTAAGTAAGAGGAAAATTATGATTTTTATTAAAAGAAAATGTATCCGATTGGATCTATAGCAATGGAAAGAATTTCCACGGAGCCTCGAGGTTCACGTAACAGCCATCACTTGACCTACAGGTTTCCGAAAAGAGACGGTTTCATTTCCATTCAAAGACAGGCAAGAAAATCCAGTTTGTCGGGATAATAGAAAAGAATTGTTTCCAAAATAATAAAAGCAATAAAGCCCGAGGCTTAAAAGAGACAATCAATAAAAGAATGAAGACAAAAACGATTGACTGTCAGAAACTCAGACTGCACTCAGAGAAAAGAAAAGATTGGAGAAGAATAAATTTCCTATTTCCTTGCATCGGTCCTTAATAAGATTTCCTTCTGTTTGGATCAACCCTCAAATTTCGTATAATCTTCCCTTAGCTAAGAATATTTCTTTTATTGGCTCTGTGAAGAAAAAAAAATCGGATTAATTTTGAGGGATATTTTTTACTCCACCTATCAGAGCTGTATACGTGATTTTATTGAGCAATCCGACGGAAGGAAGAAGAGAAGTTGTCTTAAGAAATGCCCTTTGTTTCTTAGGATTGTTCTTTACCAACATTTTGGTTAGTTTCGCTAAATAAGCTTTTTAAAAAATTTCTAGGAAGTTGTAGTGAGAGAAACAGTTTAGTTGATGCCATTATGTTTTGAAAAATATCCGACTAAAGTGAGAATTAAATCAAAATTAAATTCAGTTTTATAATATCATTTTTCTGACTGTCAAAAAGTTGATAATCAAGATTGAAAATAAATAAAAACTTTACAAACTGTATAAATATCTTCATTTGATAACAATGAACCTAGTTTAAAATTAAAGTGAACGATAAATAATATTTACACTACAAACCTGAATTGAATAATAGTGTGATGGGGAGTTTGTTTAGTGCTGAATGTGTAGGGTTATTGCTGAATAGAGCATTTTCAATCACGTGTCTCCGATCACGTGATCAAGCTGGCTTGGAGGACAGACAACTTTTCTTTAACTTTAGGCTCCCATAGAGAATACGCGCTGCATTTAGTTTTTATAAAAAAAGTTCATTTAAAAAGATTCTTAAGGCTCGGTTAAAGACCGGAACGTAAGAATAATGTTATTGAAGGTAAGTGCATATTAAGTTTTTGTGTTTTAGTGGTAAGCTAAATTTAGAAAAAGACTTATTACGAGGTGACATGTTTTTGTTTACATTTGTTAGAACAATATGCGAGTCCGATACATCTGTAAAATACTTATAATATGCTACTGAAACTAAATATTGAATAATTAATAAATAATTAAGAATTTTGGCAGAAATGGTTTCAGCAATTAGAACACTGCTAAATATAAAATGTAGTATTATTGAATAACTTATAATATGCAGAGATGCCATTTTAGAGTAAATAAAGGTTACTTTAAAGTAAACTTTGGAGAAAAACATAAAACATCCTTATTTTTCAAAATTCACTTCAAAAGTAAACAAATAAACGATGTGATCCTATAGTTTTCCATCATACTGTCTGTCATCCAAGCCTCTGACGTCACAAGCCTGTGACGTCATGTGCGAATGCTCCATGTTTAGGGTTATTATTATTTAGAGTTATTGGTTAAAGTTTAAGGAACCTGAACAATGGTTTTAAAGAAAATACCTTGTTTTATGGCAACAAAGAGCTTTTTTATGCCAGTTAACTCCAATAAGATTTAAAAGTACTAAATAAAAAATACAGAAAAAAGTTCTTCTTAGAAGTTCTGAACAAGTTAGTTAGTTTCATGGTATTCCATTTTAGAAACTTATGTTAAAAATATAAGCGAACAGAAAAATGCTTGAGTACCTGTTAACTTTTCAAGCACTGGATACAGCTACAAAAAGTGAAAGATTAACTATGTTTTAATAGATGTAATTTTTTAAAAAGTAGTTGAATGACCCGAGTTTCTCCTGAAAACCCCTCATAAAAAATCAGGAACCAAAATTCAGCAGCTGTTTTAAGTCCTTTACTCCTAGGGTTTTTTCATGCTTTGAAGTATGCCAATTTTTTCAAAGCGGTTCACTTTAACGTTGATTAATCACTCTATACATTGTTGTGACGCTCCTACATTCTACTCTACGAAAGGAGGTTAGTGCAGGAAGAGTGGATTTTGGATCCTCTGGAGTTCAGATAAGTGTACTTTAAAATCTGTAAAAGTTATGTCTATATAAAATTACACCCTCTTGCTTTATAGGGATTGTAAAATTAAAAAATGTTTGTAAAGTTTATTTCTTTCAATTTTTTTAAATTAAATTTAGGTGGAATTTTAAACAAATTACTTAATGATAAAAGTTGATACATTAAATTCGTTTTTATTTCTTTTGATTTTATCCTTATATGTATATAATTTCAATTTATTTAATATATAATATCGTATCTTTGCAGTTAATTTTGCTTTTGATTAACGTACTTTAGTTTGTGGGAAGAAAAGCTTATAAAGTACGCTTTGTGCTATTTGAAACTACATTTTAAGGTTAAGTTTTATAACTGACGATACGTCTTATTGGCATTGAGATAATAGCTACCGCATTGCCATGAAGGGAGGTTTTAATTTTCCAATGAGTCTGAAAATCTATCTGAAAAAGTTTGAGAGTCCCGCAATGAACAAAAATATACCATTTTAGCTTGAAATTAGAGTCAATGGCAAAAAAAAAAATAACTCATACGGAATTTATACGTATAAATTTGGTTTTTAAATTCCGTGTTTTAACTATATAATATGCTGAATTTAGTCAATATATTCAATTGCAGATTTTCGTGAGACTTCAAATAAAGAGAAACAAGTTACATTTTTATCCTCGTTACTTTTGTATTTTTTATGGTAAACTTCCTATCGATGTAGATTCTCAAGTTTGATATACTACTTTTATCTTTTATTTATTAAAACTTACTAGTTGGATTTCAACCAAGTCTTTCATTACCAGCATCTTTACTTCATACATTATGGAACCGATAAATCTAGAATAATATCTAGGATCTTTCTCACTTGTCGAAAAGTATCTTGTGTAAACCAAACTTTTAGAAGATAAAAGATCGCTGCTGTTTTAGCAGAGTGTTTTATCCTAGACCAGGCAGGAACTTCCTTTATTATCTTTTTGTAAGATTTTAGATAGTATATCCAAAGTTAAACAACTTACAAAAGCAGCAACATTTCTTTAAAACTATATAGTTTTTGTCTGTATGGTGTATTCCGAACGAAACTGGTAAAAAAGGTTAAACAAAGTTTACTAAAAAGTTGTTTGGGATTAATGTGAATGTTCTTCTTTTTATATTGTTGAGAACAGTTTGTTTATATATTATACTTGATTTATATACCTAAAAGAAATTAGGTAGTAAACTATAACTAAACGCACTTAACATATTTTAATTTTAAAAAGTGAGAAGGATAACTGAAAAAAAGCCGTTATGAACTGCGTAATAAAAAGTAGAAGTTTTGATTTTTAATTTTTTTTGAAAATGTTAAATATATATGAATATACATTCAGCTATCAGGGTTATTATGCAGAAAGATCCACTCGCAAAAACTCCACTTCTGTTCACAGGTGCCCTCTGGGTAATGTTGTAATGTTAAGTAGATTCTATTCTCGACATTTTAAGCATAAATGAATGATATTCACATACATTATCAATAAATGAAAAAAATATTTCCACAAACATTAACTGAACACATATAAGTAAAGGAGAAACAGCAAAAATGATAAAGATTAATTAAATGCATGTCTATAATTTTTTTTTCGAAGATTGAGAAAGTAAAATGGGTACAATTAAAATTTGTATTAAATGTGTAAACTTATCTTGCTCCTTGAGAAAAGTCCCTCAGTGCACTCTGGGGATCTGTGCCCCCTGATGAGAAGGTCTTCCGATGCACTATTTTGGTTTTTGATTTTATCAATTAATTTATTTTTGTATTTTACAATAAGGATAAAAAAAAATTATTCATTTGGGGATTAAAGCTTTTTGATATTTCCAAACAATTGCTTTCTTTACCAAATAATATAAAATTAATGTTGACTTTTATAAATGCAACCATATTGAAAATGAACAAGGGCATCAGGTGTTTAAAAAAGGCACGTGAGCCTCATGAGGATATATTAATTATAATTAAAAGATATTACTTACCACTCGAGATTTTTCCTATTACTTATACAGTATACACACAAAGAACATAATTTACCTTTATAATTAGATGTTTACAATCGTTTGATATCAGCATACTTACCATGTTTTACCATATATGAAACGACCTTTGATGGGATGAGATTAAAAAAAGGCTCCCATGTTCAACTTTCTGCTAAATTAGTCAAAGATCATCTTTAGTTATAACATAGTCAATAACTGTTATTATGACGGGGCTGTTCATATGGAGCGAGCCCAGCTTCAGGGATACGAGTTATAAATGTACATAAACCAAATAAACGTGTAGAAATATTTAGTTAAACGGTTAAGGAATAAAAAAAAAATTTAAACACACCTGCTGAGGTTGATTTGGCTGTGAGAGAAAAACATTGACGGCTCGGACACGTCCTTGACATCTTCAACACGAGAATCCCAGTGACGTAGTGGAAAAGCTTCACGCCACAGGCGGCCCGGGGTTCAAATCCCGATCTACGGAAAAGGCAGACTCAGCCTCGATAAAATAGTACAAGTATACCTGGGGAATCAAGAGGGGTTAGCATCAAGTTAGCCACTAAGCTGACCATGACTTTCAGTCACACGTTACGTAACAGCTCCTGCTCATGACCTCACCCAGTGAGATTGGTTATGCAGGAGCTTGGATATCTAACGACCTAGTACTCCCTCAAGTACCCGCTCGATTTTTTCCTACGCATGATTATTTGTTGATACCTGGTTACGGTTACGTTTTGATACCTGGTTAACTAACTTTTCCGAAGCTGCATGGGACTCAACATTGAAGTAAATTATTTTTTGTTGTAGAGATCTGAAAACATTCCATTATTTGTATACATTTTTTTACACAAATTCTTCCACTGCAACATATTTTATAAGATAATGCAACTACTCAAGAGACCTTTCTCAATCATTTCATATAAAAAAAACCTGGCAGAATAACCCCCAACATACAAAAGGCAATCACAATTGAAGCAAACATCAAAGCTCCATCAATATCAAACCATCGTCAAAGCCAACTGTTTCCTTTGTCCGGCGTAATCATAAAGAACAAATAAAAGTCACTAACGAACCAAAAACAAAGGACATAGATCAAGCATCATTAAAAGCGAGAAAGAAACATCAAAGAAAGGAACCTAGATCACTAATAATTTATCTCTCCGTCTTCTAAGTAACACTTGCATCATGCTTTTCGTGATGCACTACTTCCAGTCGTCGACCAAAACTGTTTTATTCATGACGAAGTACGCGCGTGCCATTTCCATTTACATACATTTGTATCAGAGATGTCCGGCTGTTACAGTACGTGATGGCGGAGCTCTTTGTTTCAGATAAAAGATGCTTCCCGACTTTATCAGGAGTTGTAGGAGAAATGTATTTGGGAAGGGACACAATTTTAGAGGTTTCCGAAACTGTTTAAGACTGTTTTCCCGAATATAAGAATCTTTACTGTAAATAGGTAGATGATCTATTTTACTAAAAGATTCATGGAATGAAATTTTTTAGACAGAACAGATTTTTTAGAAGTAAAACCTTTAAAATCAGGGATAGATTGGTCATTTTCTATAAACGAAGAAATTTTTGTCTTTAAAAATCAAGCATAAATCTACACAAAATTAAACACATGCAATATGATTTAGTCATGTCCTTTTGCGTGTATAGTAAATGTTACGGGCAAAGTGATTAATCGGGCATTATTAATAATTCCAGAAGTAGAGGCGGGCAAAGTGATACATTTCATTGATTAATGCAATTGAATATATCACATTGCCCGCCTCACATCAGACATTATTAATAATGCCCGGATTTATCACATTGCCCGTAACATATTGATATAAATTTAATTTTCATTAATGTAGGTCATATAGAAATTTATGTTTGTTTAATAAATGGCATTCCCCTGTGTGCACCTTCTTGTTTACTCAAAGATAGTTTCTAATGGGTCATTTACACTGTTTCACTTTCATTGTTCTTCATGGATGATCCTCACCGAGGAATCACACATTTGCATAGGAAATCGGAAGAGTGGAGAGTAAAAAGAAATATGGATGATTTGATGAATTGGAAGATCGAAAGTGAAAAGTCTAAATGAACCTTTAAAAATGAGCTTATAAATTATCAATTTTATAGCCAAAAATCATATTTGTGCTCACTCTTACCATTCTTTCTCC
This sequence comes from Tetragnatha montana, assembly GCA_963680715.1. Classification (NCBI taxonomy): domain Eukaryota; kingdom Metazoa; phylum Arthropoda; class Arachnida; order Araneae; family Tetragnathidae; genus Tetragnatha; species Tetragnatha montana. The sequence continues at coordinate 21,823,550 of OY796681.1, forward strand.
TAATAATTTCAGAACTGACAAGACAATTTTTTTAATCAATTTGAAACTAAGACAAAAACTACCGTCACTCATCGTTTCCAAAAAATGGCTTTGTTCATATTAGACTTACCATAAATTCTTATAAGAATTATACAGAAAAATGCATGAAATTCAGGTATTTAACATATTATAGTTTAAAAAAAATGTTTAATCTAGTAAGTTTTTAAAAGTACACTTTTTTAAACGCAAAATTTGTTAGCTTCATTTATTACATCAAAAATAATGAATTGCCGCTTTGATTGGGATCATAGTGGGGGGTCGTGAGTTACTTGTTATAACTGCAACCGTTTCCATAATCCGAAAAACATGATTTTTTTTTAAATATTGAGATTTAAAAAATTCTAATAGCTTATAGCTTACTCGAAATCCTCAAAAGAATCTCAATATTTTGTTACAAAGATTGTGTCTTTTGGAACATTACTTAAAAAGATTTTCCCTGGAAACCATCTTCCAAAAATACATTATTGAATAGAGTGATGCATTTTTTTACAGAAAAGGTAATTAGCATTTAATATTGATTAATTTGTTATTAAAGACTGTTTCTGGTCGTTAATCCGTAGTCTAACAAAAATTAAAATTCATTGTGACAACTCAAATATTTACATTTTTATAAACATCAACTAAAAACGAGCTTATATTTCTTTACTTGCATTTGAATTTTTAAAATGGATTATAAGTTTAATGAAAAATTATAAAGAAAATGAGAGGAAATAAATTAAACTCTCGAATCTCTTATGTAGTCTGTATTTACAAAAAGCAATGCAGACGTCTGTTTCTTCAAATATTTATGAAGCAAACACATTATGATTCTTTCCAAGCTGATAATTAAAACTAGAGATTAGCATCTATGCTGTAATGTATTTTGATTGAAATTTATAATTTCGTAATTTTTATGCAAAGACCAAACCAAATTTTTATTCACATAAAAATATTCTATTGAGTTTGACTGTATAAATCACGAACTTCTTAATTTTATTTTCAATTATTGATAAAAGATATTTTTTTGAAGTAAGCCAATGTTGTCTAGAAAATAGTTGCTAAAGGAACAAAAAAATTAAAAAAGGATAATACCTGATTTTGTACCTACTCGACCATCTTTCTGTAACTTAAATTACTTCTAATTGCATTTAATGAATCTTTTTCTTTTTTCAAAGTACAAGTATAATATATAATTTACATCCGGGTTGGAACTCATACTTTTTATTCTTAAAACCTAATTGCGATTACTTCAGTTTTAATATTAAAGAGGGAACTTTTTGCAATTGCACAAAGAGAATGTTAATCTAGTTAAAAATTCAACATCTACTCTTTTTTACAGATGTTGCAAGTTAAATTTAAGTACAGAAAATGTAATACTTTGGATTCATCTATTATTTTCCTTTTACTAATTTTATCAAACCAGATCTTTTAGAGAATTATACTTCAAAACATAGTATAACTATAGAAAATTACCAGTTACAAGATAAAAAAGTCAATTGTTTCAAAATACAAATTGGTTAATAAATTCACATAAATTATCTCAATAATAATTCTGGAGTCGAATAGATTTCTTTTGAAGGTAACTAATTTTTGAATGAAGGAAACCAAACTATTGAGTTCCCCTTTATGTAATTTTTTTCAAACGCTTGTCTCATATGGCTTTGTACCAATAAACCTAAACCAACCAAGTATTAGTTTAATTTAAATTTTCAATACTTCAGCAGGGAAAGGTCGTGTACCTTGGCCCTGTTTTAACTTTTAACCCTGTATTTTTTTATTTAGGTACTAAATATAAAATAGAGAACAAATTTAGAAACTCAAAATTTTGGCTTTTCTTACGCAATAGTATATTTTCGGAAATTTAATTCAAGCATTTCAGTATCGTAAAATGGGGTAAATTTGGCCTTTAAGGGAAACTTTGGCCCACCCATAGAAAAGAGATTCTATATGCTGTATCTATGTATAAAAAATGTGTTTATCACTTATTCAATGCTAGGGTAAACAGGCAGAATTGTTGCCAAGACATCCTCAAAGTGGTGTCTTGAAATTTCTAAAATACGATGATGATTAGGGGGCTTTCAACTTAGGCAGTGTCAAAATGGCGATTTGTGTTAACCTTACAACATTTCTATGATGGTAAGGCAATGAAGAACATGATTCAGAACTGCTAGGTCATATTTTTGAATCAATTTTAAAGTCTTCTAACTATTTTCAATGTCATTATTTTGTTTCACCTTGTGGTTTGACAATTAATGATTTTTTATTACGCTGGGGTTACTTTGGCTTAATGTTATCTAATGAAATAACTGAGATACTCATTGAGTTTAAAGAAAATGTGGACTAAGGTGGGTGATAAATCAATTCTTAACACAAAAAATATTATTCAAATTATAAGTAAATAAACCTTAACGATAGTATGATGTAGATAGTATTATTATAGTTAAATCGATAGTGTTCAAAGAAATATGAGTTTCTTGTTCCAAAAGTGGATTTTTCTTCACAATCGTTAAAATACTATTTACTGTTCAAAGATGCCATTACTTTAAAAACTTCCTAATCTCTCTATATATAATGAAGGTGTCCCTGCCTGCCTGCCTGCCTGCCTGCCTGCCTGCCTGCCTGCCTGGCTGGGTTCCTGCCTGGGTTTGTCCGGAACAGATTTGGCTCAATTTCTCCAAAACTACCCGTCCGAATCGAACCAAACTTGGTACACATACGTATGGGGACGGGGGAAAGACAATGACATCATTTCCAAATTTCTAAAACCACCCCTTCACCCCCTTTTAGGCCTTTTTGTAAAAATCGCCTTACTTCTCCACTAAAGAAGATCTGTTTAACTCGCATTGTTGCAAATAATACAACAAAAACAATTTTAAACATAAAACAAAGTATTTAAAGATAAAACTTGGCTAAAATTGTTTTAAATGTTTTAAAAAGGTTATTAATAATTTAAAAAATTAAAAACGTCCCTTATAAAAAACTTTATAACAGTATTTTCTTATTGAAAACTTCATTTTCCATGAAACTTTAAGTTGAAATAGAAAGTTTTAAGAATTAGACTGGTTAAAGTAAAGATTACATCATGCAGTTTTTTTAGAAAGTTGATGATAGAAACACTAGATCAATTTGTTATTTAACCTTATAATTTGTTTCTTTGGTGTAGTTTAACGGGATTTTTTTTTCAATTTAAACAGGGGGTATTTACAAATTTTGGGATTTCAAAAGTCTGTAATAATTTTAATGGATTTTTTTCACTTAGAATGGATAATTGGGTAACTGTCGTAATTAAATGTGCAACACCGGAACTGGATGGTTAGGTTAGATTTACACAGTTGGAACCGGGAGGGAAAAGGCACAGGGAGCACGGTGATGAAAAGGCACCGGGGACACCAAGATGAAAAAGGCACCGGGATATGAAAAAATACTGGGAACACCGGGATATGAAAAAATACTGGGAACACCGGGATGTGAAAAACTACCAGGATGATTGGTAATTATGGTTACAGAAAATTAGGCATGTAACTTGAGAAAATTTTAATAAATTGATACACTCCACCCGTGCAAGGCCGGGCATATCAGCTAGTAGTAACTATAAATTGAAATCTGTTTTGTATCAGAAAATATTTTTATTGGTAGATTTTCTTATAATTTAAGCTTGAAATGAACTTGCAGTAGATTATTATTATTATTATTGTTGATAGAAAATTAAACAGCACTTAAACAGCACATTAAACAGCAATAAACAGCAATTAAATGCCTTTGCATTTTTTGTTTTGAGGTTACCCCAATTCAAGGTAACTTTAGCCCAAAATTTCAAAAAATTAAATAAATAAATAAAATATTAAAATTTAAATCCACACTTCGAAAAAAGTTTTTTATTACAGTTGAGCATGTTAAAAATAATATAAACCACACACCTTGTTAAATTTATTTTGGTTAACAACTTTTATTTCCCTTTAATGTGAAAAAAAACCCACTCCATTTGTACCGAAGTTACCCCACTTTACGGTAGGTAATTAGTAAAAGTTTATCATAGTGTAAATTACTAGGCATACCACTTGTAGTGTATCTTGGTCCCATGGGTAGTGTATCTTGGACCTATGCCAAAAAAAATCTCAGTTTATTTCTTATTTAATTGATATAAGCCTTTGTAGAAACTTCAAATCCACTGATGAGATGTGGAGTGAAGGCTTTTATCGGAATGCTCTCTCAACTGATTTAGCCTCATCATATTTGGTTGATTGCTTTCAAACATTTTTTGAATGTATTCAATCTGTCATTTGGCACCAGTAACCGGCTTTGAATCATTAGAAAACCTCTTTTTTGAGGGGTTGCCTGCCTTTTTTGGTTAGTGCGGAATATAATGATATCAGTGATGAAATCCCAGAATAGGAATGCTACCAGTACACTTACTTGATAATTTACTAAAAAATGTCTACTACAATCACCACGTTGAGTTAACCCCTATCTCCATAATATATAATATGCTATTATAGTATAACAATGAATTTTAAATTATGCCACTGTAAAATAGAATCCGTATATTTTGGGCTATAAACAAAAAAGAATTACATTTTGATGTTTTAAATAACTTTTAGCCTACTGTCTCAAATTTGCAACTTTTCTTAAAACTATTTAGTTACACTGAGAACTCTAGTGGTACAGATGCTAACAACATCTGTAACGTCACCGTCACACTTATAGTATTCCTAAAATTAATATCGGACCAAGATACTATAGATCCAAAGTACACCTTTTTCCCCTATTCATTTATTTATGTTCAAAAATTGAATCCTGGAGTTGGTTGTTTTGCCCCTATCTATCAACCAATTATTATATAAATTATTTCTTTTTTCCATGCCTCAGTATTCATTTTCATTCGAGTATCGATACCTTAACTAGTTTTTCACCCCATCCCCAATAGAAAGTCCCTGTTTGTGTAAGGAAAACCTCCGAAAAAAAACCTCCCCCATTCCTATAAATCTCCTGCCCGGAGACCCGCGCAGCGCAAGATGCCGGGCACACCTGGAAGCGAAACCTGCGCATGCGCGCTCACTCGGGGAAGCCCGAGAGCGGGGATGTGGGAGGCAGAAGAAGATCCGGGATCTCGGCCGCCGGACCCTGTTGCTCCCTCCGCTCCCGTTGGTGCTCTTTGTTCTCCGCCTGTGGACGTTCAACCCCCGAAAACACGTCCAGGATGTGAGGCGGGATGTGCTCGATACGACGGAAGACGTGTTCTGGAGGTTGTGGAAAGTTTTACTCGCGTTACCCCCATCGGCCGATTCAGTATGGTATCGCTGGAAGGGATAAGTAAACAAATAGTAAGTTTTCCGAGTGGGGATAGAGAGATATGCTGGCATGTGAAGCCCGCGCATCATCTAGAAAGGGAAAGTTCGATGTGGTATCTCTGAAGTTTGTCCTGTCCTTTGTAATTTTATATTCCCTTCCATGAACAAACTATGAATAGATTTCACAAACGGGTCCACAATTAGAAAGTAAAAGAGGAATGTCGACGTATGAACTCGAAATATATGATTTGAGGCATAAACTATAGATTTTGCCGTTGTTTTTATGTGATGCGTGTTTGTTGTATTGAAGTGAACGTTATATAGGATGGAATTTTGTAGTAGGACAACATAACTTTATACTTCACGAAAACGGATTAATGTGTTCGAAGGTTTGATGTTTTATGTTAAGAAGGAAATTTCGTGATTGAAATGGCATTTAATATGCAAGGTAGAGATACTTTTAGGACTACTAAGTGAAATGGATTACTTAATGAGAGATTTAAATTATTTATGAGTGGTTATCGCTTATGAAGAGAATTCTACTGACTGGTTCGAGTTTATGAGAAACTGTGATAACGAGTAAATTTGATTAGAGTATCACTTATCTCACTATAAATAAATTTAGTGACTTTGTTTATACCCTAGATAACTTTTAATCATCTATAAGAATTTTAAATTAACCAAAGAAGATATTTCGTGTGTTCTTACTTTAACATAATTATTTTCATTACTTTCAAAGTTTTATGGCATTTTTATAATTAATCAATGCGAGAAGATATTAAAACGTGAGAATATATATTATAGACTACCAAGGAAAGCTTACATAAAACTCTGTTCAATGGCATAGGTACTAATAAAAAGTTAATAATAGAAAATTAAATAAAATTGTGGTATACTAAGAATTATAGTAGTTAAAGTGACAAATATTTTTAAGCCTTCTTTCAAATATCCACATAATTTAAAAGAGAAGAAAAATATATTAAGGTAGATTTTTATTTAAGCATTTACCTAGAATATTTATATCCTGTCTTTATGAAGATATTTCAATGGTGCCAATATAATGAACTTATCATGACGAAGAATGGACATATAATGATATTATTTACCTTTTCATACAAGTGCGAAAAATCGTGGAGTCAAACTGAACGATACAGAACTTCTTAAATCTATCTCAAAGAGCTAAGAACTGACTTGAAACCAGCTCATCCCTCATCTTTCAAAGTAACGATGGGGAGCTACAGAAATGAAATATTCCTTTTTATATGCCTTTTACTCATAGTTCTTCCTCAAGGTAAGTTTTATGTTCATTAATTTTGAGTAGCGATGTAGTCTTGTATAAAATGAAATGCGGGTGGGAGGAAATAAAAATTTCGTTGTGAAGAAATATATTTATCTTGTATGAAGATATTTGGATCGTTAAAAAAAATCTATACAAAACATACACTAGCGTTCTCCCTGCCTAACAGGTCAATATGCTTTTCCTTACTTTCGAGAAAAATTAACTCAGAGTTTGTCAATAATAGGTGACTCTTCAGATATTCGAAACGGATATCTAGGTTTTCATACAAATTTATTGGAAATTACAAAAGCTTGATTAAGCATGGTGTGTAGCATTAGTCAGTCATTCACTCAATCATTCAAAAAAGTACTCAAAGAAAATTACATAAAAAGCAGATTGGCTTTATCGGCTTTATGTTATTTAACAGAACGATTCAATAGGTTGTTGTATAAGAAATACTATATTTATTATGATCTTAAAGGTTTTTCAATTTTTTTTTTCAATCGTTGCAAATCGTATGATTCAGGGAGTTTTCAAAAGAAGACATCGAAATATTAGGGTACCTAGTAAAACGTCAGGAGATTTGAAAGGTATACAATAAATAACTATTCATAATTTATTTGTCAGTTTGAAAAGGGGAATAAGTATTAAAAATGGCATATTGAATTTTTGTGATAAAAAATACTCCAAGCTTCGCTCTACACATGAGTGGGAAAAGGGGGAAATAACTATACCTTATAAGAAGATATAGAACCTTAAACTTGGCTAAATCGATGCCCATTCATTGTATTTTATTATAAAATTTGACATTTAAATTAATTTGTTCTTCTATTCTTAATCTTTGTGCTGTAAACTTAGCCAAAATAAAATTTGTCTTTAATTTAAAAGTGTATTTAACTTTTTTTTATATCCAGTTATATTGTTTGACTTCACTGATATTCATTAAACTGCCTTGAGGACACAGTTTCATAATATATACTTTTGAACAATATTTGTTTTAATCGTTCTAATTTTTTTTTAAGTTTGAGTGGTGAACTAAGCAGAAATATACTTTAATAGTCAATTTAAGTAGTTTTAGAATTTTTTCAAAAATAAGTTTGATAAAAGGAAAAAGCCCATAATTATTTTTCAATTTTTGAGTGAGTGAATATATATTCGTAATTACATTTTTTATGATTGTTCCACATTCTTAATAGGGTCCTGAATTTCCAGTAAAAACTTCGAATTCTTGAAACTTGGTTTTTGGACTTATTCCCTTCTTCAAACAGACGATTTAATTTTCGACCTCAATTAAATAATAACAAAAAAAAAATCATATTGACATTTTTAAAAACAAAGTAAGAACTCAAAATTAAGCTTGTAAATTATATGTGGTGAATACTAAAAAAGTATTCAAGGAAATATAAGAATTTGAAACCCAATAATTTTTCAAATGTGATATCAGTAGGTATCATTACCCAGTTATTTAATTTTCCATTTTTAAATAGTGTTATTTTAGAGTACTTTATTTTACTACAGCATGACACAGATTCATTAACAGTCTCAATTCTCTTTTATTTGAGCAAAAATATTATTATAATTTAAAAATATTTTTAAATTAACTATCATTTTATATATGTTACGGGCAAAGTGATAAATCCGGGCATTATTAACAATGTCTATTCGTGCTAAGTGATAAATACGCATTTAAAAATGCCATTGAATGTATCACATTGCCCGTTATTAATAATGCCCGGTTTACCACTTTGGCCGTAACATAATACTAATATTACTTCCTATAAACCTGTAATTTTAACATATTAATTTTAACTACTCCCCCAAAGTAACATTTTTTCTGCATTTGGAAATTTAGGATTGTCGAATTTGCTTTTCAAATCGTATTTAACCAGTAGGTTTCAGGTTAAAATTATTTGCCAAACTTTATAATCAAAAAGGTAACTAAACAAAGTCACCAATGCCAAACTTTATAATCAAAAAGGTAACTAAACAAAGTCACATTATCCTATCCGCTTTGCGGATGGAGCTTGGATATTCCAAGTGGCATAAGACAACAACAACAACAAAGTCACATTAAAATATGCATTTTTGGAAAACGATAAACTCGTATTTCGTATATTTCGTATTTTTCAGATACTATTTGAGAAAAAAAATATTTCAAAACTAATTGATTAGTATATTAATATAAATTAATTAATTATAGTTTAAAGTTTGTGTTGCTAATTAATTTTTTACCCCGACTTATTTAAGAAAAGTGATAAACCATAAAAGAAAGTTTTTATTACTTAAATTCCTCTTGGAATTGAACAAACTTTTGATTTTTAATGAAGCAGTTTTTAAAAAACTGTTTCAATCAGAAAGAAAAAAAAACTTTTTTACGTAACTCTTGACAAGATTATTATATTTTTGGGTTCTTTAAGTTTTTGAAATTATCCAGCTAGTTAATTTCCCTTGGGCGAAAAATTTCAACACTTCACTATCCGTGACATTTATTTTCAGAATTATCTGATGTGAAAAGAGAAATACATCTTATTAAAGGTTCCTTAGGTGCTTTACCTGTTTAAAATGAAAACGCCAAGCATGAATGCATTATTTGCACATGTACAACGAATGATTCTGAAATATTTACTGATAGTTGTTTAAAATGAAAGTAATTATAAAAAAAAATCCCGTATTTCCAACAAGTGTAATTGTATAATTATTCATCAGATAATTTTATAAAATTCAAACATGAGTAAGTATTTAATAAGTATTATAATTATTAGGCAGGGAAATTGAATGAAAACTTTCGTACTTTTATGTTTAGAACTTTTTATGAACCTCACAACTTAACACACTAATTCCTTTGGTTAAACCACTTATACTATGAAAGAGCCATTATATTAAAAATAATAATATGATTTAGGTATTGGTTTTAATCTAAAACTGAAATTTAAATAAATTCAAGTTTATAATGTTTTAAGCTCTTTTAAGGATTTTATTGTATAGCTATAAAAATGAAATTTACTTTAAGAGTGGTGCATTTTTTTCTCCAAAATCAATGAATATTTATGAATATTTAAAAGAATTAAACGTCCTGTATTTAAAACATAGTATTTATTAACTTTTGAATTAAAGGAGATACATTATTTTTCAATAGAAATATTCAAAGTAAATTGATGTATTTCTCTGCAAAAACAGATTAAATATACAAGTATGTAAATTTAATTAAATTACAACAAGTCAAATATTCGTTCCATTTCCATTCAAACCACAATTTATTCACTTCGTTTTGGATGTAGTTGAGAATTTTATAAAAATATTATTCTAATTACTTTGCGCACAAAAAATTATCTTCCCAACAGTTTAAAATTTTGATTGTTAATAATATATTTGAAATTCTTTCCACAATTTCGCAAAACTGTTCTTTAACTTAATATTGAAATAACTGTGACCCATAGATAACAATATATTATTGCTGAAACGTAAACTACCGTGCTATCACATTAATTTGCTCTGTACCAAACAGAACACAGAATTTCAAAATGGGATGCTGCATGGCGTGGAAATAATTTCACAAACTGCTAACTGACACGCCAAGGTGGAACACATGACATGTGTGTTACAGTTTCCACTCGATTTCCATTTTGAAGCCCAACTCAGTTGTTATCAATATTAGTTTAATTAACATACGGAGAGAAATTTTCAAATTTGCCGAATTTGTGTAGCATTTCCAAATATTACGTGCATTACAGCTTTTTTATGTAAAATATTTTGCAAAGATTCTCTATAACTTTATAGTCTTAAATATTTTTTTTTTACTTTGAAGTCCAAGGTTGTAATGTTCACGTTTAAACTTTACTGAAAACCAAGAAACAATTTATGGAAATTATATTACATTGAAGTAGGAAATGTTAAAAGAGTTTACCTCTATAAAGTTCATCCATGTCTTTTATATTTGATCCAACGTCTCGTAGAAAGACTATGATGAATTCTATAATAAAACACTATGCAAAATAAATTTAGCCGTTTAAAGCATCCCTAGCCCTAGAGTATAAAAAGAAGGTTGAAAAATAACTGAAGAATTAAGAAGACCAATTATACCAAAAAGTCTTATTAAAGTATATGAAGTATCGTAACAAAAGCGCATCAAGAATTTCATAAAAATATTTGTAATATCAACTTAAATACTCGCAATTCAAATTGGGTTATGTACTACAAATTGGTTGTCTTATAATTAAAAAACAATTTCGCATCATATCACCAAAGAAATATTAAAATTTGCGTGCTCCAGAATCTCGACAGTAAAGGTACTTTTGATGTTTTCTGTACCTTTTATGTATGTAGTATTGTAGTAAGCATTTTTTTCATTCTAGAAAAATGAATTGATGGAAAACTTTGTGATTTGTGGAAAGTACTAGCTATCATATTCCACATGGTAAATTACATTTTTCTAAAAGTACTTACCAAGGAAATGAAAATGTCAATTCTTAGAGTCGGATATTGCGTGGAAAATTGATGTACAGTGCCGAAAGAAAATCTAGTAGTATAAAATCATAAGGATAGGATGGGAACAAAAGATTTCGTTTAAGTTTTATATGAAAGAAGAGTTATTGCTTTTGCATCATTTGGTTTCAGTTCTTGCATGTGAGTGGGACAAGAGAAGTCATTCTCAATTCGAAGATGGATTTTGGATTTTAGGTTTCGGATGATATGAGGCTTGAATCCAATCTAAATTCAGTCTATTTAGTTACATTCACTTTTAAGTCTTACATTCAAGTTTTTATTTTACAACAAAAATGCGTAAAACTGAAGTTAATTTTTAAAAAATAGAATATTAGAATTAAAGAGCATTTTTGTTTGATCTAAAAGTTTTATAAAGATATGTTTCAATTCTTACACACTACGATTTTGTTAACATAAAAAAATAATTTGTTTTTTTATCTTTAAAACACTCTAAAAGTTACTTATAAAAAATAGAGATTTGAATTGAAATACAGTGCTGAAATTTTTACACAGGGGTTCGGTTTAATTTCATATCGTATAAAGTACAAATTTGCCATCTTAGTAGCTTGTTTTCAATAGAGACAATTAAAAAAAACCCATAACTTTAGCCTCGTTTATTTTATATGTG